>CM067317.1:49893918-51093918 GCA_034231615.1 Meghimatium bilineatum | reverse complement strand
TGATCTAAGAAGTATAGCTTTTGTCTCTTTATAACAGTTTTTCTCACATATTTTTCAATTATTTTAATTCCGTTATCGCTATCGCTAATCTTTTCCTAATTTTCATTGTACAATCACCTAAGCTGTTTATACTTTCACCCAAATAAGCTAACTTGTCAACATTTTCCGGTTCTATGTTATCTATTTTAATTCTTGGTGTTACTTTGTTTTATCTGTTGTCATGATCTTGGTTTTTCTGTATGTTTAATTGAAGGTTTTGTTCTTCGCTGTATGCTTATGTTTTAATGATAATCCTTTCTAGCCTTTCCATATGTGTAGTTAGAAGTACCATATCATCTGCATATCTTATCTGGTATTTCACATCCTCCTATATTTAGGCAATGAAAATTTTTGCGTTCCTTGTATTTCCTTACTTTTCTCATGTTTTCTGCATATATATTATATAAGTATAGTGATAGGGTCCATCCTTGTCTTATTCCACTATCTACCGAAAATCATTCTGAGATATATTATTATGTTAATTATAGTTGAGTAATTCAATAAGATATGTTAGACATTCTAGAAAGCCAATTTCTCTCATCTTTGCAAATATCTAGGCACACTATTCCCGTAGGTTGCCACTTCTTTCAGGAAGAAAGTCTGGTCACCGATATAAGAACACATACATTCTTGTTGGCCATTTTAACAGAAGATTGATGGGTAGGCTTAGGAAAATATACAATCAACGTGCCACAATAAATATCAGTATACATACCCTTTTCCATCTACTGAAAGAGACATTCCTTTGGGAATGTCCAGAGTGTACCATAGTCGGTTCAGATAATTACTAATCACTAAACCATACTAACCAATAACTAGCAGCGTTAGCGCAGTGGTTAGCGCACTGGCTTCGCATATGAGTGGTCCTGGGTTCATTCCCCAGTTGAGGCGGAAATGTATTCAGATCGCAACGGCTCCCAGGTCGACCCAGCCTTAAATGGGTACCGGATTAATCCGGGAAGTAAAGACTGCGAGGGAGAGGAGATGGTTACCGCCCTCATTTGCAGAGCCTGTGAAATGTGAGATCGCTAACATCTCACACCCCTACGGCATTAATAAATGCTATGGGTTACTTTACTTTACTTTTTTACTAACCAATAGCTTATTAGTGATTGATTTTTGTTTAATTAATCTACAGTTCAATGTTAAATTTACCTGAAGATACTGTCCGCTCTGTGTATCATGAAATGCTAGTCGTGCTAAAAGTAGATATAGACTTCTTATTTGTGCAATGGTCAGGTTGTTGTGGTCCAGGTAATCAAGAACACCCTGAATTGACGACAATGAAAGTACACAGAAGTGAGGAAATTAGTTTAAATCACAGGAATAATATAAAAAGCAACTTAGTGTCTGTTTTTTTCATTCTCATACTCAAATTAGATCTCTAGTGTAGCAGGACAATGGTCATACTAGTTTTCAGCAGGATATTAAAAAATTGGTAGCACATCCTATTCAGGACGTAGCTATCAACCCAGCATTTGTTGGCTGTGGTGATTTTCTAGGCAATATACATACATTCAGTAGATTGCCATTGTTTTCTGAATGGACTGGATTTACAATTGCCTGTGGAGGGTATCGAACTCGGTACCTTGGTCGGCACAGATGCGCTCTGTACCACTTTGCCACAGAGTCGGAAAGCAGGATATAGTCCAGAGAAAAATTACGAAAATTTGCATGGTTTGGACATGTATGCCAACATGATTCCTTGTAAAAAACAATACTGCAGGGAACCAGCAAGTGGAAGAAGCAGAGGAGGACAAATAACATCAAGGACTGGAGAAAACAAGATTTTTCCTTACTCATCCACATCATTAAAGATAGAAATCACTGGAGGACTCTGTGTTGATGCATCCAGTTGGGTACCCCTATGACTCTGGCAGGTTACAGGTTTATAGATAGAGATAGTTCAGAGAACAGAAACGCATCATCATTGTTTTATTTGGGCCATGTGACTTAGGTGGCTATTATATCTATTTACAGCTCAACATATACAAAAATAACGTGCATCTCATCACATTGTGACAGTGAGGGGATGAAAAAAAACTGAATCTTGTAAAATTGGGTAGGAAATAACAAGAACATCCTACCACATATAATGAAGCTAAATCAGTAATAAAAACTTCAGTATATGAAATAGTGACTCAACCAACATACCCTACACCAGAATTGGGAACCGTGTAGCACAGTGGTTAGCGCACTGGCTTCACATATGAATGGTCCTGAGTTCATTCTCCAGTGGAAGCGGAAATGTTTTTCAAATCACAACAGCTCCTGGATCGACTCATCCTTAATTGGGTACCGAATTAATAGGGAAAGTAAAGACTGTGAGAGAAAGGCTATGGCTACCGTCCTCATTATAGAAGAGCCACTAAAATGTGAGATTCCTAACATCTCATACCCCTACGGTGTTAATAAATGTTATGGGTTAACTTTAGTTAACACAAGAATTAATAGATGTTATACCTCTGGTCTCATAAAGAGCCAAATATCTTTAAACTATACATGAAACACTATCTTCTTCAAGAACACCTGTATCGAGTCAAGTTGTCATATACAGATGTAGAACAGACTCCCATACTCAGGAGGATGTCCTCAAAACCTGTCCATCCCTACTCTTGTAAGATGCACACTATACGAAAATCTGGGATACAGAAGATCTCCAAAGAACAGCAAGTTTTATATTTAAAAAAACACCTGTGCTTTACCGGGACAAATAAAGGAAGCAAAGAATAGTAACAATGTGTCTGCCATACATGTTATAATATGCATGCTATAAGAGGAAACTAAGGCATGGGGTCAAATACTGGGTCAAATTGTGGAGAAGCATACTCGTCGTCACGACTCTGCATGACACTTAATTGAATGATTGTGCCTCAAGATTTCAAGAGACCACAATAGATGATAAACAGATCTATCTCTGATTTTAGCATCTTTCACTTCATCAATTTTGAGGTTTACTCCAATCCATAAATAGCCTGATAAGATTAATTATTTCATAAATTAGGTGCCATTCTTCTCATGCTGGTAGGGTTGAGACTGTGGTAACCTCTCCTATTGTCTTTTCTGCCTATGTCATTCATGTCATGCCTTACTTTATTTTTGTGCTCTAGATATTGAATGATTGAACCACCTGTGTTGCCAGGGTCCACAAGGAAAGCAAAAATAGCAACACTGTTACCTGCCTGTTATATGAACTAGAAGGTTTGGGTATCGCATAATAGTTGACTATCTCATCCCATAGGGTCTAAAGTAACCTAAACGCCACGCTGAAGTCAGATGTGTCAGGTCAAAAGGCACAGATATCATAGCATAGTTGTAAACCATGATACAAGCATTCTATTCTCCAGACTGCATCCATTTAATCTGCAGAAGTTTGAGAACCAGAAGTTTGAGAATGAACGAAGCAGAATGATTGTATCATCATCATTACAACAAATACAATATAGGAGAAGTAGAAATTTGCATTGACCCTTGACGGCTGAACATTTCTTGCAAATTTACCAATAGTTCAATAATTAAAGAAACAGCATCTGCCTACAATCAATCTCCTTCTGAACCTGTGTGGCAACCGGGAACTAGACGTCTAGTTCAGTGTTCAAAGAATAGGGATGCTGTCTTTCCATACATGTCATAGGATGTAGAAACAACTAAGGAAAGTTGGGGGATAGGCTGAGAACCTGTCACATGTGAAAGAAATCACTGTCACATCTTGTCTCAATTTCTGTGTTTTGTCTTCTATCAAATAATTCCCATGAATGATGATATAGGCTAGCTGACATTTTACTTTTGTGGCAGATTCCTAGATGTGCCATCACTGTGGATGGATCAACAAATCTAACCATAAGAATTATGAGATAGTTGACGACAGTGTGTGCTGTGCTCTTGGCAGGACATGGAAATTCTGGGATACTGCACACAGGAGTGTCTCCCTTCGGGGACTTACTCATGCAATCCACAAACTCTACTTTATACATCCATGTCTTTGAGGTAACATTATATGAATTTGAGTGTTGCATCATTACAAAACTGAGAAGAACCTGTGCTTTTGTCAGAAAGGCTATGGGCTGTCTCAAGAGCTACCTGCTTACATATAAAAGGGATTATTGTATCATCATCTTCTACAAAACAATTGTATGGAGATGCAGAACTACTTGACTGCTTTCTTCATAAAAATCATCAATGATATCTTATAAAAAGTGTACACAGAAAAGGATGTTATGAACATTTTTTGTGTAATGGGTGTCTCTGGTCACAAATGGTACACATAAACTACTATGCCTATTCCCTAAAATTACTTCCTCTTCTTCTTTCTGTCCTCATGTACCTTTTGGTGTTGAGGGGAGAGTGAGTGTATGGTCTTTTGCCCTTCTATTTGCCTCTTCTGCTGTTATATTTCCAAGTGTCTCTAATACACTATCTATCCACCTTTTACGAGGGCGTCCAATAGTATAGGTTGACTGTTTTCATATTGTTTGTTAAGTTTTTTTTAAATAATACTTTGCTCTTTCTGTCTGGTTATGTGACCGTACCATTTAACTTGTTTCTGGATGTATTCTATTGCTGACTTGATTCCTAATTGTTTCCTTAATGTTTCATTCCTGACTTTGTCTCTCAAGCTAATTCCAATCATATGTCTCACACATTTCATTTCAGTGGTGTTAATCTTATGTATTGTTCTAGAATCTAATGTCCAAGTTTGACACTGATAACACAATGTTGGTAAGAAAATGGTGTTGAAAAGCGCTTCCTAAAATTACAAATATATATAATTCACATGTTTTATGCACACAAAAACTGATGATTACTTAGAATTAAGTATATCATTCACATATTTTTTTAATGAAATAAAATATGAATAAATACAAACTAGAAGAACTTACAAATGCATAAATTTGAAAGCACACATATTTGCACACAAACTTGAAATAAATACAAAAATATTTGTACTAAACAAAATATAGATATTTCAAAAGGGTTCAACGGGTTTAGAAGAAGTTGAGGATTGACTTCACTGTACTCATGTTTTCCACATGTATCCCGTCACTCTCAACGAAGCAGCACACCACTTGTTGAGAGTACCACTAATAGCACTTAACTCTGCAGCTTCAAGCGATAATCCACAAGGATCGCTGAAAAAAATTCCCCTTGTAAACAAGACGACACGAACCGGATTCGAATCATGACCTCCTGAACACAAGGTGGCCAGCTTAACCACTACACTAAGGTTACAAACTTGGAATATATATTTAATTTCAATATTTTTAGAAATCAAGTATAGATGCTTATTGTGAACAATAAGAGATTTATCAAGAAAAAGTTTCACCTTCACAAAGACTGCAAATTGTGACATTGCTTGCATATGGTTCATGACGAGCTCAGTCAGGATTGTCAGAGATGCTTCAATTTCACTGCATAATCCACTGCCAATATGTGTGACCAGATTTCCAACAATTTCCTGATGATGACAAAAATATCATCCATGTAGCATGAGAATATAGAATCAACCTACTGCATAACATCTATTCACTTAAAGACATTTGGAAGATATATGATATCAAATCCATATTTCTTTGTAAAATGGCAACAAGGTGGTCATGTGAGAGCATTGCCTTTACTTTTCCAGATTTGATGTGGTAGCCATTTCCTGAAATTTGATACACGTGTGAGTAACAGTGGTAGAAACAGATTAAAGATCGACCTAGCTAAAATTGTTAGTGATAAACTAATTACAGTGATGACAATTACAAATATAACAATTACAAATTTTCATTGATTTAATTTTCTAATGAAATGTAAAAAACAAAATACATTTTCAGAATGGTAGAAACTATTTGATTAAACTATTGAGAAAATCAAGCTAGTTGTTACTTATACACTGCATTGCTGCTGACTTCCTTCAGCTTCAATAACTAGATGAAATTATAAATATTGTGTTCTACCTGTTTGTAATAAACATCAAATGTTGTAAAGGCACACTTGTAAATTGCCCCGCCCATTCTGCAAACTGCCGACTCTGGTGATCTTGTTAAGACGTGAGCCAAAGACAAAATTGAAGGAAAGTATTCCCGAACCACCTGTATAAATGTTACAGTATTCATCATTGGCATACAATATATTATGAAAAATTATTTTTTATTCCTCTACATTCATTCTCAACTTCTTGCCAGTACACATGATGCTGGAGTTTGAAAAACATAATGCATTGTATGATGATCTATAACTTGGGTGCAACAGGTTTTTCTGACCGACATCAATATAACATTTTTGTGTCACTTAGTTTACACCAGTATGAAATTATGACGATGAAATAATTCCTTCAGCTGTGAGTACATAGCTCTTGACAACCATAGCCTTTCTGACAAAAGTACAGGTCCTCCTAAACTGAGTAACCAAGGTAATACCCAGAGTTGTATAAGGTTATCTCAAAGGTATGGGTGGGTGTGGAGAGGAGGTGGGTGGTTTATGGATGCACTTAGTCCAAGAAAAGAGACACTCCAGTGTGTCAGGATCATCATGTCCTGCCAGGAGTGTAACATACACTTCTGAGTTAACTATCTCATCATTCTTCTTTCAGATCTGTTGACCCATCTGTAGTAATAGCATATCTAGCATTCTGCATCAGCTACGTACAACAAGTGGAAACAAAAGTCTGCCACAAAAGGATCAAGTCTAGTTTCAAAGTCTAGAGAAATGTCTAGTGAGCTGCATCTCTTCATCACCCATGGAGATCATTTAATAGAAGATAAACATAAGAAATTAAGACAAGACATGCAATAACAATTTTTTTTCACAGGCAACAGGTTGGCACCAAACTTTCTGTAGCCGACTTCTACAACATGCCTGGACAGACGATAGTGTTCTTATTCTTTGCATCATGAACAAGGACTATGATTATTGCTCTGCCTGTAATAGTGGAATATGTACTTCATTTTCTGACTAATTTTAAATTACTTTAAGTGGTGAATCAAGCTAGATTTGTTTACATTTTCTGTAAAGTAAGTCAAATGTACTAGGTCAAGGTGACATTATTTTTCCACAAATGCATGGGATTTTAGACACCCATCCATTCATACAAGAAATGCTCAAATTCTATTTAAAAATCATTGCAACAAACAAAGTTACAGGTAAAATAGGACACTCAAATTTATTTGTTTATTCAAAATTAATTAAGACTAAAAAATATTAATTTAGGATCTTAAACGTTAAGAGATTGAATAAGGAGATTAAAATAGCATCTTAACAATTAAGAGATTGGTGAAGAGGAGATTGGAATAGCCCAGTGAGATAGTTGAGGGGGATGATTAAGGGGTAGGATAAGAAACATATACAATCAACGAAACCACCAGCTGAAAAAGATTCCTATGGAAGGATGGTCAGAGCATAGGGTTATCAATTCAGAAAATCACTAATACTTATAGAATATTACTGAAAGTACATGAATGTAAGTGAGTATGATGGATACTTTCAATGTGCTAAAATTGCATCCAGAAGCCACCAAATATATTCCAGAGAGAAAGAGTTCATCAACAAACCTGTGTGTAGGATACAAAAACTGTTTTTACAAGTTCTTCTGTCAGTATTCCTGCTCGAATCTTGTTACGAATCAAACTTTCTACTGTTTTTTTATGGTTCATAAAATGCAGCATTAAAAAAACAAAAACATCAATAATTTTGGAATCTTTTGCTGCATCAAGTACCTGCAAGAATTATAACAATCAAATATTAACAAACAGAAGTATAAAATTATTTATCAATAAACAGAACAATAACAATCACATATCAATAACAAGAAGTATTACAATCATAAATCAACAAACAGAATTATAACAATCAAATGTTATATCAACAGAATGAAGTATATTATACAAACAGAAGTATAACAATCATATATCAACAAAATGAAGTATAATTTCATATATCAATAACCTACAAAAGTATAACAATCATATATCAATAAACAGAATTATTACAATCAAATAGTAATATTAACTCGACCGATAAGGAAGACCACGTTCTGGAAAGAATATGTCACATGATAATGATGACAGGTTATTTTAGCTGACACAATTGCTATATCACAAATATGCCCAACACACTGAGTGAGTGAAATTAACATCCCATCAACACACATCTTTCAACCTGCTACAAGTTGAATGTGTTATACTTCAATAATATGACAACTACAGCAATAATTTTATTAGTAAAAATATGCAGGATAATATATCATCCCACCATGAAATACTGTGATTTGTGGGTGGATTCCTTAATCATTCACAATTTCTTGCAAGTATATTAAATACTTTGAAAGTAATATAAATGAAACCCATCAATATAATAAATAAAATATGATTTAGCTTTTAAAATAAACCTGCGGCTTTACAAATTTCTTCAGAAAATGCAAATATTCATTATGACACACTTACAATTTCAAAGTTCTATGTCATAATTTCATATTTGTTTCAAGATAACACTGTCATTTTTTTCAAACATTTACAAACACTCTTGGTAATGAGAGATCTACAATAATAAGTGAGATGACTGCTGTCAAACTGTATAACAATAGTACTTACGTAAAACACAAGGTCCATCAGCTTTACAATGAACAATGTTGTCCAGTCTGTGAGTTCATTGTAAAGCTAATCGATTTTGTGTCTTGCGTAAGTATTACTTGGAGATAAGTATGTTTGGATTGCTGGTCAGTTAATTTATGAAATTCTGTGGGGCTTCCACAAGAGAAAAGTCTCACTACATAGGCATATCATCTACAATAGGCATATCATATCAAGATATCTTAGTCCAAACATTCAAAGATATTGCAAAGTCAGCAAAGGCGTCAAAATGGGACGAATTTTGCAAAGAGATAACACGCGAAAAGTCACTAAAATTGTTCTGGCGGTTACACAAATCCATGAATGGTCTCACAAGCCGCGTGACTATTGCCGATTTCCAGAGCGACGATACCGTCTGGCAGAAGACGGACGAGACAAAAGGTGCGGCATTGCTGGCACACTACACCGCACAAATTGGTCAGAGAAATGTGGAGGCATATCAAGAAATCAGGAAAACGCTCACAGACACGTGTAAGAACTTGAGCATGGAAATCCATATGCTAATCACAGTTGAAGAAATCAGGAAGGCACTGAAAAGTACAAAAAATACAGCACCAGGGCCAGATGGCATTAGATACGATGACATTAGTCGAAGAATGGATGAGGAGTTGGGAGAGTTGGCGGACATGTTCAATAATAGCCTTCTAAAGGGCACAGTGAAAGAAGACTGGTTGCACAGCTATTTAGTTCCACTACACAAACCTGGGAAGGACCACACCAGGATACATGGCTACAGAATAATAACTATGCAGAATACGATTGGCAAGCTTTTGGAAAAAATTGTGGCCCGGAAGGTATTGTGTTATCTTGAAAGAAATAAGTGTTTACCAACATTGTTAGGAGGATATCGTCCAGGAAAGAAGACATGGCAAAATGCAGCCATATTTGCGCAGGATGTTTTTGAGGGGTTCGATTCGCGCATGGAGACATGTGCGGTTGCAATAGACCTTGAGGATGCGTACAATAGGGTGTCCTTGGATATCTTGATGCACCAGCTGTTAAATCTTGCAGTTAATCCTTTTGTCGTGCGTTGGGTTGGCGCCGCCCTGATGCACAGGGTTGTAGTTCTTAAGTGTGGTAACTGGATATCTACACCAACGGTTATTAGCCCTGGCCTGCCACAGGGATCACCTCTATCTCCTGTACTTTTCAATGTATACACAGTACATATCGCTGGCAATCAAATCACAGGTGTTGGCAGAACGATGTCATATGCCGATGATATCCTGGTGTATAGACAGGGCAGAAATCGAGAAGAGTGTGTCGTGGAACTACAGAAGGAGCTGGACAGACTGAAAAATTGGTGTTGAGATACGGGAGCAGTGGTTAATCCGTCTAAGGCATTCGTGACGTGATTTTCCTTGAACAATCACATGGTAAAGACACCCATGCCACAAGTTTCGTTGTCCGGGAAAAGTTTAGAAAGAACTAGCACAATGAGATATCTGGGTTCGTTTTTTGACAGAAGCCTGAGTTTCAGGGAACATGTTGACCACATTATCATAAGGGCAGGCAAAGGCTTAGCAGCAATGAAGGTTATGGCTGCTGCGCAATGTGAGCAAAGATTGTTATTTCTTTTGTACCAGGGTTTGGTAGTGGCTGTGGTGGAATATGCACTGGCAATTCTGACTCTTAGCCAAACTCAGATCGAAAGACTGGATAGAGTCCAGAATGCAGCAATGCGGATCATTCTGGGATGCACAAGAGACACATCGACAAGAGCTATGCGATACCTACTTGACTGCCCAACAGCTGAGCATAGATTACAGTATTGCCGTGCACGGGCGTACCTTCAAATACATGCAGATAAGGAACACCCGTTGCATTCCGAAATACAGAAAGTTAAAGGCAGCAGACTCAAGAGAGGAAGGTCATGGATGGGACGTGCTGAAGATGTAATACAAAGCGTGTGCCGATTACAGGATGTGGCAGTTGGTGCGGAATGAATAGGTCTACCCACAGATTTCGAAACTTGTTTGAGAGTAGTAATATCACTTAGCAGGGAATGCAGAGAATGGTGTCCCACAGCTGTGGAGAAAGAAGTGCAGGCTTTAATCAGTGAGAATACCAAAGAGGGGGATGTGATTATATACACTGATGTATCTGTAATTAGGCATGTTCGCAGTGCTTGGGCCTTTACAGCTCAGTGCGCAGGTAAAACGATCAAGGAGGAAAGTGGTGCCTTTGCGGTCACTACGAGTAGTATGACCATGGAGACTATGGCGGTGACCAAGGCATTTGAGTGGCTACGCACACAGAAAGTAACGCAGGTCTGCATCTTGAGTGACTCTATGAGTATGATTAAGAAGGTACAAGTGGGTCTCGTTCGCGAACAGTGGATTGAGGCCTTGAGAAATGCGAGCTTGAAGGCGGTTACATTTATTTTCGTGCCGGGACATGTGGGCGTTCGAGGCAATGAAAGAGCGGATCAACTGGCACCGTGTGCGATTGCGGCAAAGGGCGATGGGGCAATGGATCGCGCTGACGTTTTGAACTCCTTAAGAGATATAACACGCGAGAGTGAGACGAATGTGGATGATGATTCCTTTTCAATGGCTAGGATTAAAGATCAGGGATTGAGATGCGGTGTTGCTAGAGGTGAACATTTTGGAGGGCACAGAAGAATGATGGTCAACCAGCATAGGACCGGTACTGTCAGCAGAAGTGTGATGGCGGATACACTCAAGGAGAGATCGGAGCAACTATGGATGTGTCCAGTTTGCAGTGATGATGATCCGACGACTAACTAACT
This sequence comes from Meghimatium bilineatum, assembly GCA_034231615.1. Taxonomy (NCBI): domain Eukaryota; kingdom Metazoa; phylum Mollusca; class Gastropoda; order Stylommatophora; family Philomycidae; genus Meghimatium; species Meghimatium bilineatum. The sequence goes on along the minus strand of CM067317.1, from coordinate 51,082,518 downwards.
AACTAACTATCATCTACAAGACTATTAGTTTAATGCCTGCTTTACGGGCTGACTAAACTGGCTGGAATCGCAAGCTTACTCTTATGCATGCATACAAAGTGACTGAATTAATATGATTCAGACAAAACAGGAGATGGGTGTAGTCATTAGAGAGAGTTAACATATGGACCTGACTGCAAAAGAAAAATAATGCTTATCTTTGTCCTTGGACACACAGGTGTGGAGGGAAGCGAACAGACAGACCAATTAGCTACCCTTGCCACCATAATAGTTGGTCAGTCTATGGACCGAGCATACTCAGAGCTCTTCATGAATCTGCACGATCAGAGGGTTATGAGATAAATTAGCATGAGTCAATATTGAGAATGCACGATTTGGGAGTGAGGATAGGCATGGCCCATTGAGAACACATACAAGATTTCAGAAAGATCACAGTACCAACATAGAACCGAAACCATCATTATACCCTGAGAGATTTACTGAAGCAGAGATCTGAGTGCCTATGAACATGTCCAGTGGACGTATCAATATATCAAACATAACCTGCAAGGCATTTTCTGTTGCATGGTAGTTGATCCAGTGGACCACTGGTGTAATCTTTGGACCTTCCAAACGCAAAAAAAAAAATAGCTAACATATATCTCTTGCGCTCAAGGGACCTTGCAGGTGCTCTGCCCATTTTAGCTATCCAAAAGGGTCAGCTATGAGCATTTTGGGAATCCAGTAATACTTCAAAATTATTTCTTTTCACAGCTTAGGAAGATTAGATACATTGGTAAATGAAGTAATATAACAAAAAGGAAAAATATTCATATAATGAAAATATTTCCTTTTTCTTCTGTGTTCATTCTCAAACTCCTGATGATTAGCTGGATTAGTCCGGAAAGCATAATGTATTGTGGTTTACAACTTGATTGTGATATCTGCATCCTTCAGCCTTACACATCTGATTCAGTATTGGTCACTCTGACCTATGGATGAGACCGCCAATTTCACAGCCAAATTTCCTTAGTCGTGATGCATGACAAGACTGTTCTAATTTTTTGCTTCCTTTTTGAAGTTCAGCAACACATGGACAGAAATGATTTTATTTACTGTATGAAGAAGATCAGAATGGAAGAATGTTTTATGTGAAAATATCAGAAGATAGTGTAACCAACATTTACATGCGACTAATTTTTAACACTCCTGGGTGGATCAGAGAGCTGATAACTTCATCATTTAAGTGCCGTCTCCGCAACGAAGGTTGGCTGCAACATATCTACAACATCTCCTGTCTTGTGGTGCACTCTGCTAGACTGTAACCTGTCCATCGTGTGATGTTACTCTCCCACTTGTATCTCTGCCTACCTCTTGCTCGCTTCCCTTTGACTTTACCCTCAAGTAAGGTTTTCAATAAGGTGTCATGGCTTTTAATGTGTCCAAAGTATTTTATTTGCTTGATCTTTATTTCTCTTCGTAGTTCTTTCTTCATATTAAGTGTTTTTATTATCTCTTTATTTATTTTCTTCTCTTTCCATGTTTTCCCTATTCTTCTATATACCCACATCTCAAAGGCATCAATTTTGTCTTCTAATTGTTTATTTAATGTCCATATTTCTGAGCCATACATTATTAGATGTAGCATTTTATAATTCTCATTTTTAACTTGTTTGTAATTTGTTTAGATATTAATAATTTCCTCATGTCATTGAAGGTACTGTTAGCCATTCCTATTCTCCTTTTAACTTCTGTTTCACATCTGCCATCATTTGTGACTATGTGTCCAAGATATTGATACTATTTTACTTGTTGTAGTTCTCTCCATGTATGTTTATGTTTACCTCCTGTTCTTCTGTGTCTTTGCTGATTATCATTTTGTTTTTTGTGTGGATATTTATATCCAGTCCATATTCATTACTTGATTTATTGACTTGATCTATTAGTCTTCGTAGTTCACTTTCTGCCAAAAGAACAGTGTCATGTGTATATCTAAGGTTGTTGATTATTTTTCCATTGATCTTGAGTCCTGGCATTTCTTCTATATTTTTAAAGATATAAAACTGATAACTTAAAGGAATGTCAACTGTGTAATGATACATCCTGCTAACTGGCAGGAGTTTACAAGAAAATAATACACAGTGACACTAGTGTAGCTTAATAACAAAGAAAAGCTATCATTGCTGTGATAAAAAAAAACCAGGAAATCCTGTTTCAGAATAGAGCAGGGCAGTAGACTGAACTGTCACTCTCACATTTTGAATCTGCTTCCATTCCCCTGTCAGAAGTCACCACAGACAGTCCAACATATTCTGCAAGACATTCAATATTGAAACAGATTTTACCTAACATTTCAACTAAATATTTGCCAAACCAATCACCTTAATCCAAGCTTGTGCAACAAAACGTTGGAATTGCATCCGTCCTTTCATAGCATCAGATATGAGTTTAATACTTGTTTGAACTCTGACAAATAAATTAATAAATACTTTAAAATTAGCAGTTTTGCACACACACAAATATAATACCTAAAAAAATACTGCCTAAAATACCATCATCATCAGGTCGTGCCAACTGGCATAGGCTATCAATAGATCTTCACAACTCTCTATTCCCAATATCTTTAATCAGGATCATTATTGAATCACTGTCATTCCACCATATCGGACTATCTAGTATTTTCTCATGGTGTCGTCCTCGCTCTGTTTTTGCCAGTTGTAACTATATTCTCCAAAAAAGACCTTGCACTCACAAATCCCCCTCCTTTTCCCAAAATCAAATACATGTTAATAATACTTTCAAGGGCATTTAAATACTCTCATCAATATGGAGGCTTACTTATTTTGTTCCTCTGCAGACAATCTGGAGGATGTTGTAAAGTCAATATTTGACCTGATCTCATTCACAATCTGGGAATATAATGGAATAGTACATTGGAAAAATATTGTTTCAACACACCAAAAATAAATTATTTAATGAAAAAAATAATTTATATGCAAAATTAAGAATTATAATAAGTGAGACTGCAGTAAAACTTTATTAACAATAGTTATGCAAAACTGTGCTGTAAAGATTTACAAAGAACAGATAGCTTTTAGAACAGATATCATTTGATTAAGTTCTGGAGAGAATACGTCACATGACAAAGTGATTTAATAAAAAACTAGTTCTTTTTAAATATATTACTCTCATGAATGTTATCCTCCATTTACCAAACAGACTTACTTGCTTACTTACTTATCTGATCTCCGGTGCTGTGAGCTTTCATTCTTTCTTCCCTGTGCCAGGTGGTGGTAGGTGCATGTCGTCTTCAGCTGTGTTGTATCCATATAAAGGGTGTTAATGATGAGGGGTTGGTGGTAACAGTTGTTTTCGTAGGTCTTGTAGTGCAGGGCATTCAAGAAGATGTTTTACCGCTTCCTCCTCTTGTCTGTTGCAGTGGTTTCAGTATGGTGTATGGTCTGCAGTAATTAACCCCACACCAAACAGACATATCGGTTAATAACTTATCTACACAGAAGTCATTAGCTCATACCAACTCCTTCTCTGTTCGGAAAGTCTAAAGATCTCAACACCTGCCCATGAGATCAACACCATGCAACAGTAAACCCCAAGTAGAAAACTGCCAATATAGTGTTGCTTTTTCCATGTGCAAGTCACACAGTACTTCATCTGTACATTTATTTTACTCTCCATGAGTACTTTGTAGTCCATGAGACTGTTCTCAAAGTATTCCACATTGTTGAGAGGTGGTCTGGGTATGAAATAAAGATCTGGAGAAAACTCTTCATTCCACATTGTTGAGAGGTGGTCTGAGTATGAATTAATCTTTAACACTCTGTGCTTACAATTACGTAATTTCTATCCTGCCGCTGAATTCATTTTTCGAAATGTTACATAATAGTTGGTGGCTGTTTGGAAATTGTGATCACTTTTTTGTTGTTAGAGATATTTAAATAATTTGTGCACACATAAATAAAGAATTGAATTCTGCATATATTGTTGTAGGTTTTGTTTGTGTGTGTGTGATATGAGACATGTAAGACAGTCTTAAAGATGATTTTCCACAAAACCTCAGAAAATGTTGATCTTTAAGACGATAATATAATAGTAAGAATTTTCCGACATTATTTTGTAAATATTCTGGAATGGAAACAGTATTAGATAGATCGAATAGTGCACCATTTACCGTCGGGTTGGTTGGTTGGTTGCTGATCCAGCGGTCCATGGGCTCATGCCCTTTGACCCATAAAATAATTAGTATGTTTTGTACTGGCATTATATTGCTGGGGAGTCTGTGGATTTTCGTCCCACCCCGGGCCAGAGCCAGAGAAAAACTATCACACTACTAGGAAGGAAGGTTTCAACCTATGAACTGCTCCGAGCCACTGCAGCCACGATAGGGTTCACTGTGCTCATTCCCCGCCACCAATTGACTGCTGGTTATGCAGAACTTCTCTATTGCTCCAGGCATGCAACCAAATATTCAAGTCAAAAGGATCGTCACGTCCTGAGTCAGTGTGCCTCTATGATGGACCTCAGCCATAGGAAAAACAGTGCTGTCAGTTTACTCCTCCCCACTGCTGCGCAGCAAATCTCTAGCTCTCTCCCAACCACAGAGGGTGCATACATAAACAAATAAAGAAAAAGAATACAACATGGCATAAAATACATTGTAACAAAAAATTAAAAGTATGAGAGGCATAATTGTATAGATGACATGCCATGAAGCTTCTATAATAGATAACCTCAATATAACGGCATGTCATCTACTTAGGTTATTCTGTTGCACAGGTGGTTTGTCTAATGGGCCATTGGTGAGACCCACAGACGCAAACCATGCGTAACCATTTACCGTCAAATTGTCATAATTTCAGGGATTAACAGGATTAAGCCTGCAGGTATTTCTTAAAATCCTTCTATAATCCTAGATCTAGCCTGTAAATGTATCGTTTGAACTTGGTAGATGTTTTAATATCAATTTAGATCATGTAGCGTGATGTAACTGATTTTCGAGTGTGGAAATAACTTATCTCTCCATAAATAATCAGGTGTTGGCAGAACGATGTCATATGCCGATGATATCCTGGTGTATAGACAGGGCAGAAATCGAGAAGAGTGCGTCGTGAAACTACAGAAGGAGCTGGACAGACTGACAAATTGGTGTCAAGATACGGGAGCAGTGGTTAATCCGTCTAAGGCATTCGTGACGTGGTTTTCCTTGAACAATCACATGGTAAAGACACCCACGCCACAAGTTTCGTTGTCCGGGAAAAGTTTAGAAAGAACTAGCACAATGAGGCTTAGCAGCAATGAAGGTTATGACTGCTGCGCAGTGTGAGCAAAGATTGTTATTTCTTTTGTACCAGGGTTTGGTTGTGGCTGTGGTGGAATATGCACTGGCAATTCTGACTCTTAGCCAAACTCAGATCGAAAGACTGGATATAGTCCAGAATGCAGCAATGCGTATCATTCTGGGATGCACAAGAGACACATCGACAAGACCTATGCGATACCTACTTGACTGCCCAACAGCTGAGCATAGATTACAGTATTGCCGTGCACGGGCGTACCTTCAAATACATGCAGATAAGGAACACCCGTTGCATTCCGAAATACAGAAAGTTAAAGGCAGCAGACTCAAGAGAGGAAGGTCGTGGATGGGACGTGCTGAGGATGTAATACAAAGCGTGTGCAGATTACAGGATGTGGCAGCAGGTGCGGAATGGATAGGTCTACCCACAGATTTCGAAACTTGTTTGAGAGTAGTAATATCACTTAGCAGGGAATGCAGAGAATGGTGTCCCACAGCTGTGGAGAAAGAAGTGCAGGCTTTAATCAGTGAGAATACCAAAGAGGGGGATGTGATTACCCGGTATATTACTGATGGATCTGTAATTAGGCATGTTTGCAGTGCTTGGGCCTTTACAGCTCAGTGCGCAGATAAAACGATCAAGGAGGAAAGTGGTGCCTTTGCGGTCGCTACGAGTAGTATGACCATGGAGACTATGGTGGTGACCAAGGCATTTGTGTGGCTACGCACACAGAAGGTAACGCAGGTCTGCATCTTGAGTAACTCTATGAGTATGATTAAGAAGGTACAAGTGGGTCTCGTTCGCGAACAGTGGATTGAGGCCTTGAGAAATGCGAGCTTGAAAGCGGTTACATTTATTTTCGTGCCATGACAGGTGGGCGTTTGAGGCAATGAAAAAGCGGATCAACTTGCATCGTGGGCGATGGGGCAATGGATCGCGCTAACGTTTTGAACTCCTTAAGAGATATAACATGCGAGAGTGAGACTAATGTGGATGATGATTCCTTTTCAATGGCTAGGATTAAAGATCAGGGATTGAAATGCGGTGTTGCTAGAGGTGAACATTTTGGAGGGCGCAGAAGAATGATGGTCAACCAGCATAGGACCGGTACTGTCAGCAGAAGTGTGATGACGGATACACTCAAGGAGAGATCGGAGCAACTATGGATGTGTCCAGTTTGCAGTGATGATGATCCGACAACTAACTAACTAACTAAATAATCATTTGAATCATAATCCATAATGACCCTAATGAAAATTCTATAACAGTCTAAAAACAAATTCACCGTCATGGCAATGCTTTTTTTTTAAATTGTCAATATATTGCAAAAATATCAATATTTAAATGACATTAGGCCCATGGTTGCCACTAAAACTGCTGGAAAAGGTAGTCAATTTAATCTTCTTCTTCAGCGTTCATTCTCAAACTCCCGTTGTATCTCTCTTGTAGCGAGACCATGGCCCTATTAGATTTCCAGTAGGATGTATTCCAGAGAATGAAAATGTGTTGTGTCACCGTTTTATTTGTGCCAATGGCCCGACACATCCGCCTTCGTCGTGTGTCAATTGAATAAAAGGCCAGATTTTACAAATCAGGTAAAAAAATAAAAAATTGTGGATTTTTAATTTATTGAAGTGTACCTAGCAATGGCGGCAAATATACTTGCCGCTCACTAACCAGAGAAGGGGAAATGTTGGTGAATAAAGTTGCTGCCCGCGTCCTAAAGGTTAAAGATCTGAAGAAAACTTTCCATTCCACATTGTTGAGAGGCAGTCTGAATATGAAATATCTAGAGAAAACTCTCAATTCCAGAAAAGGATACATGAGATTTACTACTATCTCCTGAGGATTGAAACAAAGAACAAACAAGCCTACTCTATTATCCTTCCTCTCCAGGTAAAGTCAGACACTGATATGGAGTTCAACAATGGACTATACTGTGGTTACCTGCGCAAGATAGGATACTAGAGCCTGTCCAATTCTAAATTGAATAATTTTACCTGGGCATGTAAATATTTGGGCCTGTAAATCTTGTTTGTAGATACCGTCTTTAAGCCGAGAATTTTCGGAAAAAAATCTGAAATTGATTTAGGGATCTCGACCTATAAACGAGTACAGCCAAATTTTTTAATAAATTACGTCAAATCACGGTAACAACAAGGAAAAAAACATGTTTAAAAATAAAAACCCCAAAAACAGCCAGTGACTCACATGTTTTTGTCCGATATATTCAAGCCAGGATTAAATGACTAGGGCTCACCAGCAATCCAGAGTGTACTTATCATAATGCTAAACCTAGATTTACATTACTTTCTATATATCATACAATATTACCTTCAAAATCTCCGATATTTCATGATAATAACTCATCTATAATGTTTATATCTGTATTCCACACGTGCCGCCATTTTTACACAACATAATTTCCCGGAAACGCAATTTTTAGTAACATTGTTGCAATAGGTATTATCGTATTTCTGATCTATCATAGCGGTTTTGAACATCGGCGAAATTGGTCAAGAAAATATACCAGTATCTGGTGTTATTTATTAACCTAACTACGGTAAAGTGTAGGTAGTTGCCGGGTACATATAATGTCGTCTGTGGGAAATAAATGACGCCTTTAAACCGGTAACTTGCGTTTATTGTTTAGCCCTACTGGGTCTATTGTCTATCCCCAGGTGGTTTGTGATCCAGTCTTGCCGTTAAGCGTAGGGGTGATTGGAGCTCGAGCTTGCGTTCTAAATCCAGATGTGTGGCATCGGCTGTGCTATGACCGTGTCTGTTCAGGATGTCCCTGACGTTTTCTATCCATCGTTTCCGTGGTCCTCCTCTGGCCTTATACTCTGATCTCATTTGGTTATATGCTTTTACAGGCAACTTTTCGTGATGCATTCTCATAATGTGGCCAAACCACTTGATCCGTTCTCTCTCTATGTAATCTGTACAAGATATTATACCTATTCTTTCCCTAATATGTTCATTTCGCAATCTATCAAGCCTGGTGACCCCGGCAGCTTTCCTCAAGCACTTCATCTCACATGTGACTATTTGCCCTACTGGGTAGTGTTTTGATAGTAACAGACTAAATTATAGTGAGTTTGGCTTGCGTAAAACAAAATATTTAAACAAAATTAGCTATAGAGACACACAAAAACAGAACACAGAATTACATCAAATATCAAGAAGGAAAAACTTACCGGTGCTAGTTTAAACAGTCATTGAAATCCTTCAAACTTTTGCACCAGCTTAGTGCATGTTCGTAGACACAAGTGATGTCTGTTCATGAAGCGATTGCACCATTCCATTGATGCAACGAAGTCCCCAGATTTGTGTTTCTGGAATGCAGGATCTTTCAATATCGAGAGTGCCATAATTCGAATATTGGTGCGGGTTATAATTAATCCGTTCTGCCTAGACTCCATTATCCATTCGGATAATTTCTCCTCCAACTCAGGGAATGAAGCTGTATGGTCGTGTGAAGTTCTCTTTGACCTTTGCATCAGAGACAATTTTCCTTTTATTTCCTCAATTTCCCCCACCACCACTGCACATTTAGTAGCAGATGAGATCAATTTCACAATCCTCTCTCACGTTTATTACCGTATACTCCCTACACGATAAACATACGAGTAACAAAGTTAAAACTCTTCTGTATCTTTTAAAAACAAAGAGATCTGATGGTGCCCATTTGTCTCGTTCTTTCATTGTATCGTTTCCCGCTTAGACGTCACTGTCTGATGTATTTTCATCAGAACCCAGTGGAAAAATAGTTACATAGTAATTACTATTCACTAGCGCAGTTCCACATCATAACACCGGGACACCCAACACAAACAATTCATTCAGGAAAGTATGATTTGTTGTTCCAAAGTCTCACCAGGTCATTAACCATCTATAGACATGGTTAGGGAAGGCAGCGTGGTATTATCTTTGGATGTATTGTTTCCGAAATACAGTCACCTATTATTCCTTGATTCTTTCATTCAAGTAATGTGAGTGAGGCAAATGAAAGGAATGTCCTTATCTTACAGTTGTGAAAGTTTGTGTTAATTTCCATTTAGGATGTCCGTTCTTTCTTATGATGACGAAGTTTATTATTGCCGGCATTGTTATGTTTTTGGGATGTCGGTTTATAGTCAGATCTTAGACTTGCGACACTTTCGGGAAGTTAAAGTCATCTTCTCGGCCTATCAGATGGGTTTATAGACGTATATGCATGGTATACAATAAATAAGTCATATGTACCTCCAGAGCTTCCTGCGATGATACAGACTCCAGCAAGAAGTTAATAACAATTGGGAGGTCATTAATGCTGAAGGACTTGAGCATATCTACAACTGAATTACGCATCTACATGAGAATAAATAATACAATCGGTTACAATAGAACACATGGAACATTGAAGCATTAATTGTGTGATTAAAAGTAATTCAACATAAATACCTCTAAATGGTTGTAGTAAAATGTGATTGGATGTTTGCATACATACAGAACTTCTAGAGTTGCAGTCTTCTTCTCATGACCAAGCATTGTGCTGAAAGTTATTGAGACTTTCTGGTATGAAAGAAAACTTTGTAGAAAACCCCCAGATTGCATATAGTAAACTTCATCCATCATAATTCTAAAGCATCCACACAAAAGAACATATAAAAAGAGAATGAATCAAACAAGCACAATAACATTTTGAGAACCAAATTTGACTATCATCAAATTCCTGATATATGTCCTTGGTGAGCAAATTCAACAAGCCGAATGTGCTATTAACTTCAGTAATACGGAAAATGTAGTTAGTTATAGTATTACTAAAAAATGCCTATAAGGTATAGTACATTATTCCAAAATGGCTATTGTTTTTTCCCAGGTGAATGATGGTTGTATTGTATCCACACTTGCCGTTAAGCGTAGGAATAGGAAACTTATTGGTTATTCCAAGTTCAAATGTGTCCCATTGGCTACAGTTGAGTCCATGTTTGTTCAAGGTTATCTTGTATTTTCTATCCACCATTTTGTTGGTCTACCTTTGGCTCTATATCTGAATATTCTTTTGTTGTATGCACTTATTGGTATTTAGTTTGGGTAGGTTCTCATAAGGTGACCAAAGCATTTTACTTGCTGTCTTTCAATATATTCAATACAGATTCAAGCTACTATTTTCCTAATTTATGTTATTTAATTAAGTAACCAAAATGGCTACGCTCACAAAACACAATTATTCAACTTTGGATACAAGTTAATTATTTAATAAATTTGAATTTTAGTCTGGTAAATTTACACATGTTGAAATTAATGTAAAATTCCATGCTCAGGATTATAATAATTATGATTTAGCTCTTGAATAACTCATAAAAATGCATTCAAAAAATGCAAAATTCATTAAAACAACTAGAAAAATTTCAAAGTTCTGAGACTGAATTCAATATTTTTTTATTTTTTCAAGAAGGCATTGTCAATCTCTCAAAAATGTGTGAGTTACCCTTGGTAATGGGAAATAAGAACACATTTATATTAAGTTCTTTGATTGCTGGTCAGCAAAGTGTTACATGAATCCAACAATGATGTACATTAGCGGCTATATCCAGCAGATGTGGATTTCACAGCAAAGCAGTAAACCATGATACAACACATTCCGTTTTTCAGAATACATCCTGCTAGCCTGCAGGAACACAGAAGAAGACTGAACAACAGAAAAACTTATACAACATACAAGACAAACAACAATGACTAACCTCTATGACCAAATCTGATGAAATGTTTAAATACGTCAGAGCATCAATCACTGGGCAAGTTAGTTCTGTGTTGTTTCTCAGTTCATCACTGAAGTCAATTATAACAAACATATTAATTCTCTATTTCTGTTAGGTTTTTCTAGTTCTGCAAAAATCATTTTCACAAAATGTAATGTTAAACAGTGATGTTTGCATTTAGTCTGTATGTTCTTTGTTTATTGTCTATATCCCCCCCCCCTCTCCCAAAAAAAAAAAATACTTCAGAAATTGGTGAACAATAAGAATCAATGTCATTCATGTTTGCATATAAATATTTTAAGATACCATCCTCCTACTCATCTCTCAGACATTTACGATGGTTTGACCATGTGAAAAGAATGTCAAACGATCGCATTCAAAAGAAATTCTCTTTGGTGAGCCCTCATCTGGATGACAATAATAATAATAATAAAATAAGACTTATACCTATCATATGGGTGTCACACTGGAGAAATCAGCCCAAAAAAAGCCCACCATACACTTCTGTCTTCAACCAATTGGACAAGCCCACCATATACTTCTGTCTTCAACCAATTGGACGAGTGTAGAAAAATCATGCTTAGACCATTCCTTGACATTGTCAATCCATGATTTTCAGTGTCCGTCTCTAGACGACAAAGAGGCCTACCAAAAATACAGATATACGGACATCTGCAAACCAGCCTTGAATGATTTCATGATTAAGCCAAATTTTTAGGAAAAAATGACAGTTGATCGTGCAGCATAAAGCACCGTGCTATGCCTAGACATCCAATCGTCTGAGGGGGAAACTGAGGAAGACGACAGAAGACAAGCGACACAGACAAAAGGCACATACATCCTGTAAACACAGAATTTGTTATGTATATTCTGTTCTCGCCCCTGTGGATCGAAAACTGGCAAAATAGCCACGAGAGAGGCTGCAATTTGATAGCTTCGTAGTCCATTTGTAATTTTTATGCTGGCCTGCTTCCAGACCATCTGTAGAGATGCAAAAGGTCATCGTCATACATATAGTTTGTACTTTCAATGACATGAGAAAACTATATCAAAATAAATAAACAAACTAAAAATTGGAATAATAAAATTCTACATGTACTCTATATCACCAAATCACTCAGAAACATGGATAATTAACGGACATATAGAAAATAGAATTGATGCTTTTTTAGATGTGGATATATATAGAAGAATAGGAAAGAGAAGAAAACAACCTCAGTTACTGGAAGTCCTTCTCAATTGCCCCGAGGAGCCAGGAGGCAAGGGAATAGAGCTACTGGCCAAACAAACAAACGACCAATAAAAATAATGCACTGGAATGCTGAGGGTGTCAACAGTAAAAGAGATGGATACAGCAAAAAATTGGAACTTGAAAATGTCCTCAGTGAAGAACAAGTTAGTATATGCTGTATCTAAGAAACACACCTCAGCAGCAACATAGCCTTCAAAATCAGAGGCTACCAGTGCTACCGGTCAGACAGAAAGGACAGGCGAAAGGGTGGAATTCTGACACTTGTTAAAAACAATATCAGCGCATGTCAGCTGGAAGTATATATGGAAGGGGCAGAATACCAGATGCTCCACCTAAAAACAGACAGTGCAGAATTCCATCTCCTGAACTACTACTGCCCAAATGATAAACCATTGGCACTAGACACAATTCCAGACAAAGAGAGACTTATGGTGTGTGGTGACTTCAACAGCTGCTCTCAGAGCTGGGGCTATGATCATATCGACAAGAGAGGTGAGGAACTTGAGAGCTGGCAGGATGAAAATAATCTCATCCTTATTAACCAGCCAGCAGACTCGCCAACCTTCTACTCGAGAGCATGGCACACCACCTCTACACCAGATCTGGCATTCCACTCACCAGGCTTGGAATGGAACATCACACGTGTTGTTGGAAAGCAGCTTGGAGGTAGTGACCACAGACCAGTATTTCTGGAAATCCACAATGAATTTGCCAAGGACAGCAGCACGCTCACTAGGTGGAACTATAAAAGGGCAGACTGGAAAATGTACCAGCATTTAACTAGTGTTCTAGCTAAGGACATGAACTTGGACAAAGACATCAATAGAGCAGTGAGTGAATTTAATAGATGTATACTACATGCTGCTAGTAAAACCATACCCAGGGGGGCACGCAAAAACTACAAACCCTACTGGAATGATGAACTGGAAAAGCTGCAAAATGAGATGGAAACATCTAGACAGCAGGCTGAGAACAGACCTAGCCAAGAACATCACAACAAATATCAGCAAACAAAGGCTAAATTTCAAAGAGCCAAGTTACAAGCCAGACGGAGCAGCTGGAAAGAAAAAACAGAGTCGCTGAACCTAGAAAGAGATACTAGGAAATTATGGAAACTTGTAAAACAACTAAATGATGAAGGTACAGGGAGAAATACCAGGATCACACTTTATAAAGATAGAGACATTTTAACAGGTAAACATGCAGCTGATTACTTTGCAAATTCCTTTGCAGAAGACAATAACGTCAAAGTCAGCCCAGACAAACAACAGGAGGTTCGAGAAAACCAGCAAAACATTGGACAAGGTGAACCTATACCTGAAGTCATGGAGGCACCAATCACAATGAGAGAACTGGAGCATGCAATATCCAAATTGAAAATGAAAAAGTCCCCTGGAGCTGATGGAGTGTCCAATGAAATGATTAGAAACCTGGGAATTGCAGCAAGAGCAAAGCTACTGCAGATCTTTAACACAAGCTGGTCCACAGGTAATGTACCACAGGCGTGGAGAGAAGCAATAATGATACCACTCCTCAAATCAGGAAAAGATGGCAACACAGTCTCCAATTACAGGCCCATCAGCCTCACAAGCTGTCTATGTAAAACAATGGAACGCATTATCAATCTTAGGATGCAGTGGTACCTTGAAAGTGAAAACCTTCTGGTATCACAGCAAGCAGGTTTCAGACAGTGCTACTCTACTGAAGATCAGGCAACCTACCTCTCCCAAGAGATTGAGGATGCCTTCCAAGAAAAGAAACTGGTACTAGCAGCATGGATAGACCTCAGGAAAGCATTTGATAAGGTCTGGAAAGAAGGACTCCTAAAGAAATTGCAAAATTGCAGGGTTAGCTCAAGAATGTACAAATGGGTAAAAGCATACCTGCATAATAGAAGAGCCAGGGTACAATTAGATGGCCGCAAGAGCAAGAAAGTCCTACTGTGTCATGGAGTCCCCCAGGGAGGAGTCCTGTCACCCACCCGTTTCTTGGTTTACATCAATAACCTAGTTGCTGAACTACCACACGGGATCAAAGTGGCAATGTATGCTGACGACCTGGTGATTTGGTGCACGGAAGAACATGTGTCAGTGGCCACTAAAAAACAAATACAAAGAGCTATCGATGCCCTAACCTTATGGGCAAATAGATGGTGTGTCAGCATTAACACAGATAAGTGCAGAACTACACTCTTTACCCTCTCACCAAAACAAAAAGCTGGTCATATCAAGATAGATGGAGAGCTCTTGAAAGAAGACAAACAAACCACATACCTCGGAGTTACTTTTGATGATAAGCTGACATGGAAGCAGCACATAAACAAAGCAACAACAAAAGCCAGGAGGAAGTTATCTATCCTGAGAAAACTAAGTGGAACCACATGGGGAGCCAGTGGGAATATACTCAGTAAAGTTTACCAGCAAGGCATAAGACCACACCTGGAATATGGTTCAGCAGCATGGTGTCCTGCATCAAACACCACATTACAAGATCTAGATAAAGTGCAAAACCAGGCACTTAGAATAATGTTGGGAGCAATGAAATCAACACCCATAGCAGAGATGCAGAAAATGGGAAGAATGCAAACACTTGGCGAACGCAGAGACACAAAAGTACTAATTCAGGCAGAAAAGTTTCAGTGTATGCCAAGTCATCCAATGAAGGAAAGATTCCAAAATCTAGCAATGGGGCGACTGAAAAGGAGCAGCTTTATCCATCAAGCTAAACGACTCCGTAGACAACTTACAGACCTACCTGAAGTTGACAGCCCCTTAAGGTCTGTACCAGAACAAACCCTGTGGAGTGAAAGCCATGGAATGCCAATATACATTCAGACCCATGTGAAAGGAATAATAAGCGAGGACGAACAGAACAGTGTGCAGCGAATGACAGTCACCCTCAGTTTCCTGGATGAGGAATATCCACAAGATATATGGGTCAGAGTGTACACAGATGGGTCAGCACAGAATGCTGTGAGGAATGGAGGTGCAGGTGTATATATAGAATATCCACACAAGCCTAGAGATACAATCAGAACACCGACAGGAAAATTCTGCAATAATTATGATGCAGAAATCCAGGCAATTAGTGTGGCAACTAAAAAACTGCTGAACTCCAACTCTGGCCTACAGCCTGTGGTATTCCTGACAGATGCAAGGTCAGTGCTTCAAGCTCTCCAGTCTGGAAAACTAACAGACTTAAAAAAAACTACTTAGCGAATTGTCTTACCAGTATAGGATAACCATGCAGTGGATACCCTCTCACTGTGGAATACCAGGAAATGAAAAAGCAGACCAACTGGCTAAAGAAGGTGCTGCCGAAGACCAACCAGATATACCAATCACCTACCATCAGAAAAAACAGATGATAAAGTCAATAAGAAAGCCACAAACACCAACACAAGATGACTATCACATTATGAACAGACCAGAACAAGTTATAATTCTACGTCTCAGAACAGGACACAACCGACTCCGCAGTCACATGTATACAAAGTTCAAGATTGGCAACACGGCCATGTGTACATGTGGACAGGCAGCACAGAGTGCCAAACATATACTTCAAGAGTGTTCTGAGCATGAAATGCTGAGGCAGACATATTGGCCAGAGGAAACAACACTGGAATCAAAGCTCTATGGGACACTGTATGAACTACAAAAGACAGTGAGTTTTATTAAGGAGACAGAATTACAGATATAGACATGTTTCAAGTGAATGAAAGAAGAAGAAGAAGAAAAGGCATAAATTCTATCTTCTAATTTGTTTAGTGCCAATGTTTCTGAGCCATACATTAAAATAGAATAAATGTAGCATTTTATAATTCTCATTTATAACTTGTTTGCAATTTGTATAGATGTTACTAATTTCCTCATGTCATACTTTTAGCCATTCCTATTCTCCTTTTAACTTTTATTTTACATCTGCTGTCATTTGTGACTAAGTGTCCAAGATATTGATAATGTTTTACTTGATATTGTATACACCCATAGAACAGCCCTAATAAGAATTGTTTTTCTCCAGGCATTGCACATTACTTAGAGATCGAGCTTTCCGGGCATGAAAGAAAGTTCTGGAAAAATCCTACCCCCCCCCCCCCAAATTGCAGCACATAGGTAAAACAAGAATGAATAATAGCTATCAAATACTTAATTAGAAGTCTCTGCGTACAGTAGCACACACTGTAGATTGTAGAGTATTACACACTGTAGAGTATTATACACTGTAGAGTTTTATTGTAGAGTATTACACATCGTAGATTATTACACACAGTATATTTCAAGAACAAAAATGTAAACATAGACACTAAAGTTGCATTATACAGGACTACTATTATTTCATCACTGTGCTACCTAGTGCCAAACCTGGACAATGACAGCACAAGACAAAAAGAAAAATAGTGACAGTAGAAATGACATGTCTACGAAGAATACTCGGAGTGCCATTAGGAGATAGAATTAGAAATGATAACATCAGACAGATAACCAAAACAATACCAGTATTGGAACACATCAAAAGACAACAGATCAAGTGGTTTTCACACGCTTCCAGATTACCAACAGATAGCCTGCCACAGATGGCCATGACATAAAGACATAACGGCTATAAAGCCAGAGGCAGACCATGTAAAATATATATCACAGAAATCAAAGAAGGCACAGGAACAAACTTACAAACAGCACACCAGAAGGCCATCTCCATGGAACTCTTCCACCCATGATGCTGCAAGGCAAACAAGGGCCACAGCGTATAGATAGATAGTTTTACTGTAGAGTATTACACACTGTAGATTATTACACACTAGATTATTACACACCGTAGAGTATTACACACCATAGAGTATTACACACTGTAGAATAACACACACTCTAGAATATTACACACTGTACAATATTACAACATTTACACTATTACACACTGTACACTATTACACACTGTACACTATTACACACTGTACACTATTACACACTGTACACTAGTATACAAAGTACAGTATTACACACTGCACACTAGTATACACAGTACAGTATTACACACTGCACACTAGTATACAAAGTACAGTATTACACACTGTACACTAGTATACAAAGTACAGTATTACACACTGCACACTAGTATACACAGTACAGTATTACACACTTCGCTAGGAGCTGGATGCTTGAAAGAAAGCTCTAAAGATTCTCATAGTTAACCTCTTCCTATCTATCACTGTTGCAGGTTTAACACCTGCAACAGTGATAGATAGGTGGTCCCACATAGAAACACTGAATAGTAATACTGCCACCTGCCAGGCAACTAATAAGGAAGGGTGTGAGGTTGACTAACCCACACCAGCTCTGCTGTGGTGAAGCCAGCTGACGACCCTTGCCTGTACTTTTTTCATCTAAAGTGTACCCTCGAGATTTAATGAAAGTCATGCAAAGTCTCCTCCAATGTAGAAAACTGTCAAACTCATGGCAGTGCAACCTAAGCCACATTTAGTCAAACAATCATCTGAGACATGCAAAAGGTATGGGAAATCTCACCATCAAAAATAATGCCAGAGAAACACTAATCTAGAGCTGAAAGTAAAAGTACCACCTGGCATAGGGAACAAGAGTGGAAAATTTCTACTTTCCGTTCCATCATTATAATGAGATGTGTATGTTTGAAAGATGTGCATGATGACACTATTGACAATTTTCTACATGGCTTTGTTCCATTGCTTGGTATCTCAAGGAATGTCTACGCCTATTGTTGTCCTCCCATCTGATTCTAGTTCAAAAGAAAGAACATCATAATATGAGAATGTAAGAAAGAGTAAACTTGTATTCCATGTGGATTACACGAAGATTTAGTGCAGTCATGAAGAATCTTACCGCAGTTTTTTTGCAACATCGCCATGCTCTGTGTCTTCAATAATGTCTGGAATGCAAGCCATGATTTCCTTCTGTATGTCCACTGATACAATGTTCAGAATCTCCAACAGTTTTTTTGATAATTCCTGTTATGAAAATAATATTCATGACAAATTCTGGAATATCTATATCTCATGTGAAGTTAATCCATTGAAAATGGACACACTGAATATTCCAGAGTGTTGGTTACTAAACACAATAACAAAAAGAAAACTACGCCTGTTTGGTCATATAAAGAGACATAACTGTTTAGAAAGACAAATAATGGAAGGAAGAGTACCTGGGAAGAGGAGAAGGGGCAGACCAAGAAGACGATGGACTGACGCCATTAAAGATAATATGAATACATCGCTAGAAAATGCAAGCCACATCGTCCAAGACAGAGAGAGGTTCAGAGAGTTCATTCAGAAGACAACGTTCTGGAAGGAATACGTCACATGACACATGTGAAGTTGATATGCATCAATGTAAAAAATGGTAATGATATAGTACAAAATGTCCCATTTTAGTGAAGTGCTTAGAGACCTCACAGTATCAAGCCTTTACATTTGAAGGGGAGGTAGCCAGTTCTCTTCCTATCAAAAGTTCCCTAATCCAACTAGTCAGATTTCAATTACTTTAGCTATGTCAACTGGAAAAAGTCTGATGCTTAAACCAATTTCAGCCTCCCTTGATTGTACAGTAATGGCATGTCAAATCATCTAAAGGTATAGACATTTTCAACACCAACTCCACTGTAATAAAGTTAAAGAAAAGATCTATTTCAATTATTTGAGCTATAATTTACCATCATAGTGAACTGTTGGATTTCTCAATTGGTTGAAATGTAGAGAGATTCTATTTATCTTGAATGTTATATATGTCGCATTTAAGTTATCTATGCTACTGCAGTATATTGGACTAGAAGGTGACAAGAATGAATCTTGCTAAAATTATATTTTTAAAATTACCAAACATATATTTATTGTCTATTGTTTTCCCTAGGTGAATGATGGCTGATTGTATCCACACATGCCGTTAAGTGTTAGGGTGGAAGCCTCAGTTGTCATTCCAAGGCTAGATGTGTTGCCTTGATTATGTCGAGTCCAAGTTTGTTCAAGATTATCTTGATGTTTTCTATAGACCATTTTGTTGGTACATCTTTGGCTCTATATCTTGATACTCTCTTGTTATATGCTCTTATTCAAATTTGGTTTGAGTTCATTTTCATCAGGTGACAGAATTATATATATATATATATATATAAAGGAAGAAATACGCAGCTCTATGTTTTCCAGTAATGCATAGGTTTCACGAATTTAGCACATAGATGGTCCATAACTGACACCTTTATAGTTTGGCACATTTGCCAGCACGTTGTAATCATCCAATCACCTTATATTACCACAATGGTGGAAAGATTCAATGGAAATGCAATGCACGGCAACACCAACATCGCATAAAATGTAAAGGTCGACATGTGTTTGCAACTCACTAAGATTCCGTTAGTGAAGATATGTTGATTCATCTATGGATGGGCTTTCCAAATCACATTTTCTGAATGGCCTGCAAGAGAATTGCAGATGAACAAGTCTACAGTGGTTGAATGGAATGTATTTATGCGTGAAGTTTGTGTATGCAGCATGACACAGTTGCAACAAAGGCGCATCAGATAGAAGAAATAATCAAGGAGGGAGATGAAATCCTATTTCAAACAAAAGGTAAACTCTAACAAAGTGTTGCCTAAACAGAAGATATTTGGTGGCCTATATCATGAGACACGGGATGCTGTCAGTGAAAGATAGAAGTTAATATCTTAATAGGAAATTCGAATACCTTACTAAAGGTATTCGCTGACAATGTCGAGCCTGGATCTATGATATACTCCGACTGCTGAAGAAGATATTAGACAACAGAGATTGAGAGAGCAGACTTCGCACACCTAACAGTGAACTACAGATACAACTTTTGGATCAAGTTACAGGAGCTCATACCCAAACAGTGGATCGTATGTGGGGAAGTGCAAAGTGGAGAAACAAGAAACACAGCGGAACAGCATGACACCACTTAAACAGCTGCCTAGTAGAGTTCAGGTGGCGATCTAGGTTCCAAAACAACATCAACCCATTCTGTCATATTGGAGGATATGAGCAGATGCTGGCCACCTGTTTAATAAACAACAAACAGCAAAAAATAGACTAATCTGTACCAACACCCACCCTTGCCCAAAATATGCACCTCTCAAGAAATCTATATATACAGTGATTATTGAATAAAAAAGAAAATGAGTGAGTATAAGGTGTTTAATTGTATAAGGTATTTAATTATATACATTTATATATGCATACATGTATGTACATTTGCACATATATATGAGTATGTATACGTGAACATGTATGTGTGTATGTATATTTGTTAAGGGTGCCCCAAAATCTTTAAGTGCTTAAGACCCTTGAAGGTGTTAATCCGGCCCTGCCTGCGTGGTATTTTTTCATCTTACTATCTATTTTGTCTTGGTTTTCTGCATTCGTTCTCAAACTCCTGCTGGTTAGTATGATGCAATCCAGAGAATGGAATGCGTTATCCCATGGTTTACAGCTTGGTTGAAATAGCTGTGCCTTTTAGCCTGACATATTTGACTCCAGCATGCTTTTTGGATACTTTTAAATATAGGATAAAACAGCCAACTGTATCCCTAAACATCCATAGTCACTTTTACGACATGCATGGCAGGTACCAGTGCCTCTATTCTTTCATCCCCTTTTTGACAACACACAGCATAAGATGGTGAAATAATCCCTTTAGCTGTGAGCAAATAGCTCTTGACAGCTAATAGCCTTTCTGACAACAGCACAGGTTCTCCTCAGTTGTGTAACTCAGGCTACAACCAGAATAATATAATGCCTCAAAGGCATGGTAGTGTAAGGGGGTGTTTATGGATGCATGTTTAGTTCATAAATAGTGGTATTCTAGTGCGCCAGTATCCCGGGATTACTACGTCCTGCAAGAGGCACAGCACACACATCTGGATCAACTAACTAATCATTCTTCTATCAGATTTGTTGCTCCATCTGCAGTGACGGCAAATCTAGCATTACCCACCACCTAGGAGTCTGCCACAGAAGGTCAAAGGTTCAATGTCTACTGGTCTGCATCTCTTCCTCATTCATTCACATTATTTGATAGAAGATAAATATAAGAAATTGAGATATGGTGTGATGATGCTTTTTTTACACACTGTCTGCCCATATCCAGACTTTCCTTAGTTGTCTCCTACAAAATTCCTGGAAAGAAGACAGTGAACCTATTTTTGCACCCTGAACTAGAAGTCCAGGCCCTGGTTGCTACATGGACAAGGAAGATTACTAAATAAAGATAACAAACCTTTCCATCAACAATTCTGTCGAGAAATCTGAACTGGCTCAGCAACAATCGGGGCGCATAAATCTTCTGACCTTGATGAAAGATGAAGCTATCATCGAAAAAGAAACCAAAATCAAGTCATTGAAATGTCAAGTACAATTCTATGAGTAAAAAATAAAAGTGAATTTTTATGTATTTAATAAATATCTGACAACTAAGAATTAAATTATGGTCAAAGTAGATACCAGGAAATGGGTACCAGAGCTTATGTTCCGTGAAGGTCTATGATAATTCTATCACTATTGAGATTGTACTAATTGTGACACTAGGGAAGATTCTAGTTAACCACTAAACATTTATAAGTAAAACTGTGCACAATGCTGACTCATAGCTCAACTACAAGGGGAAGTCAATAAGTAAGTCACAAATGGCTGGGAAAAAATAAATAAACATGATACAAGTATGAAAGCTATACAGTTTTAATTGGCATTATTGCTTTATTTCTCCACATAATTTCCATAAATATTGATGTCCATCAATTTATCGGTGCAGCAATATCTGCAGTATAGAAATCTTGACTTTCAGTTCTCTGGGTATATATTGTGAACACATTTTCCAGAATTTCAATTGGTTATGCAGTAGGCTCAACCATGCAAATATTATATTGTAATTGTTACCTTGCTTATTTGTTATTTACCTGTAACTCTAATCATTTTCACCGCCTACAACAAAGCTACTTCTGTTGCAATTGTTTAAAGAATGGCCAGGTTGTGCTTTATCAACAAGCAATGCATGTCTTTTTAAAAATGTATTTACCCTGTTATGACTGCTTTACACGATAAACAGTTCTCGGCATACACAGGAACCATCTTATGAATGTCATTAGCAAAAAGTCCTTCCCCTTCTCACCCCTAACCGCCAAAATCCTATACTGCACTCTACTCATTCCTTGCACATGCATGGAGCACGGTCACCATTTCATACATGCGCATACAACAACTACTGGTGCAACCACCGTCTGCCGCACACATTGACACATTACTGGATTTTGCATCCCCATAATCTAACCTTTAATAAGCACCAATTGTATTTCTATTTTGTTTTCCACATTAGTTTTAATTAATTAATTAATTTCCCCTCATAACTTTCTGTAACTATGTTTTAGCATCTTGACATATAAGATAGGTCCTATTTCTATACTTTGTCGTACATTGAATTACAGCAAGTTTCTTGCAGAATGAAACTCCCATTATCACAATGCTGTTCTTTTTTAAATTTACGTAAATTGCACAATAAAATCTAAGAACATGAGCAGAAACACTAATAAAAAACAATTAACAATTCAGTTAAGTAGTCATAAGATCACCATGACATTCCAGACAAGTCCATAGGTGCTACAATCTCATATTCAGTATGTCCTTCAGCATGTGGCAACTGACTGTTCCAGTTCTGTGTTGGTTGATAACTTTTCTTTCGATTCCTACATGCTGCTCATTTCATGCAACACCATGCTTCACTACAAGGTACTGCACTCTAGCCATACACAGAAGAAATACACTCCATATCTTGCAAATGGTGTAACTCCATGATTGCATTCAAAATATCAGCACTGTCCATTGACTGTCACTAGTCACTATGACCATGCTGGGAAGTCTGTCTGCTCTATCATTTCCTTTAACACCCATGTGCCTAAGTAAAAAAATGAAGGTAACTCTTCAGCACAGATTTCATCATTGACTCAAGCTACTAACGGTGTTGATTGACCAATTGAATCTTTCGAAAACAGACACCTGTAGCAATCTGGGATATTTACTGCACATAATACACTTCCCTCTGTGGAGATGAGAGGGTACGATATAATCAGGACCTCATCCCTACAATACCTGGGCGTGTGATTTGATCGTAGTCTGTGTTTCCAGGTACACTTTGATCATGTTATCGCTAAGGTCCACAAAGGACTTTCAGTTCTGAGAGTAATGGAAGCGGCTGACACTAAACAACCACAGCTCGTAATCTTATACGAGGCTCTTGTCCTCCCTGTCATTGAATATGCAGGTGCTACTATCACCACCAGTCACACACAGATTGAGAGGCTGGAGAGGATTCAAAACGAAGCGATGTGGATCATTCTTGGATGCACAAGAGACACACCCTGTGTGGCTATGAGATTTCTCCTTGATTTTCCGAGCATATTTCATAGAATTGATTTGTGGTGTGCAAGTGCATACCTTAGAGTGAGTTCTGACATAGACCACATACTACACAGCAAGCTCCATCATATGAAGGGAAGCAGGCTCAAGAGAGATAAACCGTGGATGGGTCAGGCCGAGGATACCGTTAAACATATCTGCGCCCCAGAAGGCATAGCTCCTGGTGAGGAATGGATACCTATTCCTACGTTTTTTCAAGAGGCAGTCAAGACCACCATTACACTCAACAGAGTGCAAAAAACACAACCACGTAAGCGTGGATGCTGAGGTCAAGGCACTAATATGCGAGAATGCTGATGATTCAGATGTGATTTACACGGACGGATCGGTCATCCGTCGGCCTTTTCTGTCAGATCAAAAGGGAAAACAGTACACGAAGCCAGTGGTGCCTTTACCGCAACAACGAGCAGTCTAACTATGGAAGTATTCGCCGTAACCCAGGCCCTTTACTGGCTGGAGTCGAAAACCTATTCCCATGCTTGCATACTATTGATTAACTAAATATGATTTAGAAAGTCAAAACAGGTGATGTACGTAGGAATGAGCGGAGTCATTGGAGAGAGCTAAAATGCGGGCATCACTACGAAAACTCACGCTTATTTTCATCCCCGGACATGCGGGCATGGAGGGAAACGAACATGCCGACAAATTAGCTAGTCTCGCCACCACAACAGATGGTCAGCCTATGGACAGAGCAGAAATACTCACTGCTCTTCGTGAGTCCTCACGATAAGAGGATTTTGAGATGAATCATCATCATCAAGTGCCGTCTCCGCAACGAAGGTTGGCTGCAACGTATCTCCAACATCTCCTGTCTCTTGTCTTGGTGGTGCACTCTGCTAGACTGTAACCTTTCCATCGTGTAATGTTACTCTCCCACTTGTATCTCTGCCTACCTCTTGCTCGCTTCCCTTTGACTTTACCCTCAAGTAAGGTCTTCAATAGGGTGTCATGTCTTTTAATGTGTCCAAAGTATTTTATTTGCCTGATCTTTATTTCTCTTAGTAGTTCTTTCTTTTGAGATGAATAAGCATGAGTCAATATCAAGAATGCAAGAATTGGGAGTGAGGATGGGCGTGACCTGAAAAGAATCCTTAACAAAGATTTCAAAAAGAGTAGCGAACCAACATAGAAACGGAAAAATCAGCCATTATACCCTGAGAGATTTACTGAAGCTGAGATCGGAGCACCTATGGACTTTTCCATATGGACTTTTTCGTGCGAAGTTGATAATCAACATATCTAATACACTTTCCTCTACATTGAACCGTGAATGCTCAAGTATTGCACATGTGGCAAATCACAGACCCATGAAATCAGGTAATGAAATTGGTACAATACAAGAATCAGTGGACAAATCATGTGATAAAATGCCAACTTTTTAATTTCATATGCTATTGCACTATTTCGGAAACTTAAAAAGTCGTAACTTAAAATACCGATCTAGCAATTTGCGCACAATGAACTGGCCATCCACCTCTCACTCAGTGTGCAGCGCGCATGTTTTTGGTCAGGGGCTCTTATCGCGCAACGTGTAGAAAATTGTATGTGTCGGTATATGCGTTTTTATCGGAATTTCGTTCCGTTGAATTATGTTAGCTATTTGTTCCGTAAAAACCTGTCCACTGATTCTTGTATTCTACCATGAAATTCAATTAACAATTCAGTGAAACAATTAAATGATGTCCTTACTACTGCTACTAAACAAATAACTAATTCACAAGATAACATTCTTACTCATCTTCTTCTCCCAGGAATTCTGGAAGTTTGTCCAGCAGCAAAGCCATTAAAGGTGACTGCAAGTGAAAATATAATTGCATATATATTTAATATTATTATATATATTTTTTATTTTGAAAATAGAATTAAGTTGTGTGAGCTTTAATAACTATTATATCTAGGCCATAGCAACTAGTTGGTTCTATCTCCTTAAAAGTAATCTCTTTGTAATTGTATATGCTGTTCGTCTATCGAAGTCAGCTCAACTGGGATAATAATGAAGATGATGATGTCTGTTGTGTGCCCAACTGTGATTCATGAGTCCTATGCATGCTTGGAATTGTCTACCACATTCTGGGCATGTGTGGGGGAGTCTGTGGGACATTATGAGTAGCTGTTGCATTTCTTCTAGCGAATTTTTTGTTGCACAGCTTGATGACTGAGGTTCACTGCAGCTGTTGTACCACTCTTGCATCACCTATATGTTAGTAGGATCTGTCGTGCAAGTGCAAGATTCTTTCATGAATTTGTGTCTATTTTGAATTGAGCAGTAATGTCTTAAGAGTGTCTTTAAAACACTTCTGTCCTGTCTTGCTGGAGCCAGTCTGGAGTTCTCCATTTAACAATATTTTTCGTAGACGATGATCTTTCATGCTGACCATGTGTCCTGCCAAGCATTTCTGCGCCTTCATCAACATTGTATGCATACTTACTGATGTAGATTTCATCAGTACTTCACAATCTAGTATTTTATCACACCAATGGATGTTGAGTATCTTATGAAGGCAGCTTAAGTGGAAGTAGTTTGAGTCTTGTATCGTGTCTGGCATATACTGTCCATATTTCACAGGCATAAAGGAGTGATAATATTGCTTGGTAAACTATGCTTACTTATACAATTCCCGGGATGCAAGATTTCACTCTCTCTTCCCTGTGTCTGGTGGTGGTAGGTCATGTCTTCTTCGGCTGTACTGTGTCTGTATAAAGGGTTGTTTTCGTAAGTCTTGTAGTGCAAGACATTCAATAATGTGGTGTTTTACTGTTTCCTCCTCTTTTCTGTTGCAGTATGGTGTATGGTCTGCAGTAATTCTTTGTAGATGTTTGTTGTACATATGTTGTTCACAGTCTAAGTATTGTGGTTTGATCTTTGCCATGTAATCTATCTATGCTATCGTGTGGATTTGGTTGGGACATGTCTGCATAGATCCCTCTTTCTTTTGAGCCAGTAGCTTAGCAGTCCATCCATTGTTGTTTACAGTTGTTGCGGATAATGTGTTTAGCTGTTTTATGGTTGGTGGAAATTCCTGGTTGAAGCATACTTGCTCGTTGGAGCATACTTGCTCCCTTTTTGCCACTTTATCAGCACTTTCATTCCTGTTGATACCTGTGTGGCCCTGTATCCACTGTAGCGTAGTATTGATGCCATAGGATCTAAGTATGTTTGTAGCTAGCTTGAAGTATGTTGCTTATAGTTTTCTCTGCTGTTGGATTCCAGTTTTCAAGGGTTTGTAGAGCAGACTGTGAATATTACCAGGTTTTTTTTTGGACGTGTTTCATCCTATTTGTAATTGTTGGTGATGTATGAGTGGTTCT
Organism: Meghimatium bilineatum; assembly: GCA_034231615.1. Classification (NCBI taxonomy): domain Eukaryota; kingdom Metazoa; phylum Mollusca; class Gastropoda; order Stylommatophora; family Philomycidae; genus Meghimatium; species Meghimatium bilineatum. The sequence continues at coordinate 51,055,467 of CM067317.1, read as the reverse complement.
GATATTGCTTTCACCTCTGCATTATAGTTGCTGCAGAACTCTCCAAGAAGAGCAGATAACGATATTGATGTTTTGTCAGGGAGGAGCCATATCCTGCATTGATACCAGCTTTGAAGATTAACCATCTGTGTATGCCTGAGTCTAATACTTGGGAAGGAGTCGATAATCTCTAGTGCAATAGACTTTTACAGAGTATTTTGGTTTGTTGTCATGGTTACTGAATTGTCAATTAATTTAGTGTGTATTTGGAGAATTATGAGGGATGCATTTGGTGGAATTTTTGATACTCTTTCAGATTTCTCTCTATTTTCAGGAAGGTGATGTTTCTTGTTTAGTTTCTCTGCTAGCTGTACTGGGTTTTTGTTTTAGTCTTGTTTGGCATGTCAATTTGTTGACTACTTCTTTATTAGGATGGTTTTGATGGAAGTCATTTTTATCTTTCCACATCTTCTATTGTTTCCTTTTTTGTTTTGCCTAGTGGCTCGATGTTTGCATTGATTTCACAGGTCACTGTTGTCTTATTCCACCACAAATTAAGCAGAGAGACTAGCCTGGCTTTGTACTATGTCCAAGAGCTTTTGATGATGTGGCCTGCAAGGGAAGATTATAGTTTAATATGGATCTAACGTATCTTATGTATATGCATGTCTAAGTGTTGTCTTGTTGATTTCCGAGGATGTACTCGTAAGTCACTTTAGCAAGTTCAACCTCTTTGACACTTTTTCTGTGATATTGTTAATAAAGTTGTTGAAGGTTAGCCTCCTGTCCAGCTGAACACCTAGATATGTTAGGTTTTCTTCATGATTTATATGAGTTCCTTCTAGAGTGATTTTAAATTTCTTGTTTTTTTGTTTGTTGCTAAGTGTAAATATAGTATATGTGGTTTTACGGTGTTGACCTTCAAATTCCAGAAGTACAGTATGTTGATTTTGTGAAAGGGTATTGTGATATTGTTTTTACAAGTCTCTCTGCAGCCATATGTAAGGTAAGTCTGATCCACTAGTCCATATGACAAGGTGCACAGGAGACATTACATGATTACAACACGTCTATATCGATCGGAGGTCGCCCTATTTGCAACTTGCGTTTCGCTGATGATATTGACCTTATAGCTGGGTCATAACAAGCATTGCAAGAGTTAACAGCAAAGTTAGAAAAAGTTACCAGCAAGTACGGAATGGAAATCAATACAGAAAAGAGCAAAATCTTGGTTCACAGCAGAGACACAGAAAATCAGACTAACATCATGATGAATTGACATAAACTTGAGGTAGTGAATACCTTCAAATACCTTGGATCCAGCATATGCAGTGATGAAAAATGCAAAACAGAAATAAAAATAAGGCTGAAGATGGCTTTGGCATCCTTGTCAAAGCTAATGGTGATTTGGAAAAGCAACATCAGTGTTGGAGTGAAAGTCAAACTGTATAAGTCGCTGGTGCTTTCTGTTGTGCTGTATGGTTGCGAGAGGTGGACACTCACCGCAGACATGGATAGACGATTATAGGTTTTTTAGTACAAATACTACAGACGAATTTCCTATAGGGAACATAAGACCAATGTGTACGTAAGAAATAAAATAGAGATGTATGCAGAAACCATTGCTTTCAATAGTGAAACAACGAAAACTAGTGTGGACATGTATGCAGACTTGATTCCTTGTAAAAAACAATACTGCAGAGAACTGATAAAGAGGGAAGAAGCAGAAGAGGGCAAATAAAGGCATGGACAGACAACATCAGGGAATGGACAGGACAAGATATTTCCACACTCATCCGCGTTGCTGAGGATAGAATTCACTGGAGGACTCTGTGTGTTGAAGCATCCAATGTGGTACCCCTTTAGTTAGTTAGTCGTCGGATCATCATCACTGCAAACTGGACACATCCATAGTTTCTCCGATCTCTCCTTGAGTGTATCCCGCATTACACTTTTGCTGACATTACTGGTCCTATGCTGGTTGACCATCATTCTTCCGCGCCCTCCAAAATGTTCACTTCTAGCAGCACCACATTTCAATCCCTGATCTTTAATCCTGGCCATTGAAAAGGAATCATCATCCATATTAGTCTCACTCTCACGTGCTATATCTCTTAAGGAGTTCAAAATGTCAGCGCGCCCCCATGCCACAATCGAGCATGACGCCAGTTGATCCGCTCTTTCATCGCCTCGAACACCCACATGTCCCAGCATGAAAATAAATGTAACAACTTTCAGCCTCGCCTTTCTCAAGGCCTCAATCCACTGTTCGCGAACAAGACCCACTTGTACCTTCCTAATCACACTCATAGTCATTCAAGATGCAGACCTGCATTACCTTCTGTGTGCATACCCACTAAATGTCCTGGTCACCGCCATAGTCTCAATGGTCATGCTACACGTAGTGACCACAAAGGCACAACTCTCCTCCCTGATCGTTTTACCTGCGCACTGAACTGTGAAGGCCCAAGCACTGCGAACATGTCTATTCACAGATCCATCAGTGTATATAATCACATCCCCCTCTTTGGTATTCTCACTGACAAAAGCCTGCACTTCTTTCTCCACAGCTGTGGGACACCATTCTCTGTATTCCCTGCTAAGTGATGTTACTACTCTCAAACAAGTTTTGAAATCTGTGGATAGACTTATCCATTCCGCACCTGCTACCACATCCTGCAATCTGCACACACTTTGTACGACACCCTCAGCACGTCCCATGCTGCCTTTAACTTTCTGTATTTCGGAATGCAACGGGTGTTCCTTATCTGCATATATTTGAAGGTACGCCCGTGCACGGCAATACTGTAATCTATGCTCAGCTGTTGGGCAGTCAAGAAGGTATCGCATAGCTCTTGTCGATGTGTCTCTTATGTACCCAAGTATGATACCCATTGCTGCATTCTGGATTCTATCCAGTCTTTCGATTGAGTTTGGCTAAGAGTCAGAATTGCCAGTGCATATTCCACCACAGCCACAACCAAACCCTGGTACAAAAGAAATATAAGAAATAACAATCTCTGCTCACACTGCGCAGCAGCCATTACCTTCATTGTTGATAAGCCTTTGCTTGCTCTTATGATAACGTGGTCAATATTTTCCCTGAAACCCAGACTTCTGTCAAAAAACACATGCTGATTCCACATTGTGTTAGTTCTTTCTAAACTTTTCCCAGACAACGAAACTTGTGGCATGGGTGTCTTTAGTATGTGATTATTCAAGGAAAACCACGTCACGAATGCCTTAGAATGATTAACCACTGCTCCCATATCTAGACACCAATTCGTCACTATCCAGCTCCTTCTGTAGTTCCATGACGCACTATTCTCGATTTCCACCGTCTATACACCAGGATATCATAAGCGTATGACATCGTTCTGCCAGCACCTGTGATTAATTGCTAGCGATATGTACTGTGTATACATTGAAAAGTACGGGAGATCTTTCTCACTTCTAATAGATCTTGCACGCATCCTCAAGATCTATTATGACCGCACATGTCTGCATGCACAAATCAAACCCCTCAAAAACATCCTGCGCAAATATGGCTGCATTCTCCATGTCTTCTTTCCTGGGCGATACCCTCCTAACAATGTTGGTAAACACTTATTTCTCTCAAGATAACACGATACCTTCCAGGCCACAATTTTTTCCAAAAGCTTGCCTATCGTATACTGCATTGCTATTATTCTGTAGCCTTGTATCCAAGTTTGGGTAGTGGAACTAAATAGCTGTGCAACCAGTCTTATTTTACTGTGCCTTTTAGAAGGCTATTATTGAACATGTCCGCCAACTCTCCCAACTCCTCATCCGTTCTCTGACTAATGTCATTGTATCTAATGACATCTGGTCCTGGTGCTGTGTTTTTTGTACTTTTCAGTGCCTTCCTGATTACCTATTGACCCAGAAAGGTTACGGGTTTATTGATGACAAGGTCATCTGCAAACATGGCTTTGTGTGTGTTAAGCAAGTAAGGAAGACCATTTATAAAGATTAAGAATAGGGTGCAGCTGAGAGCTGAGCCTTGGGTGTAGCCCTCCCTCAAGCGTGCGTTTAAATGTTAGTTTGTTGTTTACTACAGTTTGTATGGTTCTGTCACTTAGGTAGTTCTTAATCCATTTGTACATTTTCCCACTAATGCCTATGTTTTGCATTTTTAGCAATGATCCCTTTCTCCGTACCTTGTCATATGCTTGCATTAGGTTTACAAAGAAATTGCACAGAGTAAGATCAGGTATGGAAGTTGTGGAATCAATGAGAATGTATTTCATCAAAAATGTGTTCGTGGTGACTGCAGTGGCATTGTCATGATGCATAATACAATTGCTATGCACCACTTCCTGGGGCGATATCTGCATATAGCATCAGATAAATATTGCGAGACTGTTTTGTAGAAATCTGTATTGACACTGTTCTCTAGGAATGTATTCATGATAACCAGCACATAAATGTCACAGAATGCATTTAGCATGATTTTGGTGTGGTTGGTGGATGGTCTGCTGGGGGGGGGGGGGGGGTGTGGGGTGTGTGTGTTTGAGAGAAGAGAGAGAAGGTGTTATTTTTCAAAGGATCTGCATCCACTCTTTAAACAGAAATATGACTGAAATGTTTTAAATCTACTTAGTACTCTCTAAAAGTTTTTAACCAGTTTATTCAACTAGTAACAGAATATTTAGCTGAGAAACTACCTGAATAATGTCAACTCCTAGAAGCAGTCTCACAGTTGAGTCTGGAACAGTCGTCTGTAAGCTTGAGAATAAATAAAAGAAGTGAACTTTTCAAGTTACAAACAATGCATTTATCTGAAGAAAACATATTTGCATTTCATCATCTTAAAGTATAATTTTTTCTTTACCATTTTACAATTATGCAGGAGAGGGGACTAATGAGGATTGTCTTAGCTTCATTGTCCGTCTGTCATAGGCTTGTTGACTCATGAGATGGAAGAATTTGATTGACAACCTCATATTGTATTTTAAATGTTCTAACACTTTTGCTTCTATAAATGACTTTTGTGGTTTGAAACATAATATCTGTACACGGTCATATGAATTTTTTTTCATGTGGTTTTTGCAGACTCTATACCGATTTTATTCAGTGCAGTACTTTCCATTTTGTTGCTAATATTATTCCAAAATTTCGGAGCTGGTTGTTGGATTGATTCAATAATTGAAATTTACTGATTTTATTGCAGTATTTTTTAATTCTTTAGAATGGACAATTGCAGCTATGATACCCAGAAAGACTCTTATTCTGACTTTTTGGCGAGTAATAGCGATATGACAGAATTAGAATCAAAATTTGACTATGATTCAAGTAATGACAGTCATAGATTGATACAAAAGTCTATGGGTTCCGGAGTGATGGATATCCACCTCGTAAACAGGAACGTGGCTCTGTCATTTAAACAAAATCATTCATAAAATAATTGAAAATTAAACATTTTCGATAAAAGCAAGATCATTTTTGGAAAGTTTATTCTTGTCTAAACATCTTCTAAAGTTTCATTGCCCTAATGTAATATTAATTTTTTAAACCGATCATTTGCAAAACTCATCATACCTAAAAAATGGTATGGTAGTGGGAAATGTGAATTAAATAGGTGTGACAACAAAGGTAATTAATAGCTGGAGATTTCATCGTTCTCCAGGTAGCTATATTGTTTGTCTGTGTTCTCATGGAGTTTCCAGTCTAACAAATTGTTGAACCTGTTTTTAAGGGATATGGGAATGACTTTAACTACAGTACCTCATTCATATTATAAGTGATTATGCACAAGAAATTTTTAATCAACTTCACTATCATTCATAATAAATGATAGGCCCTCAAGTTAACAATTCCTAGACTAAGATCATAAATCTCAACTTTAATATAAATAACCCAATGATCAGAGGTTTATCAATTTTGTGTGGTTTTGTTTAGTTTATATGTTATTAGTTTCTTGAAAAAAATCCCATTGGACTGATACGTGGAGAATTGTCCTGTTTAGTTTTATTTGTTTTTCATATACTTTTTTATCTATTTTTATTCATAGTTACTGTAGTTTTTCTAGTAACCTGTTTAATTTATTTTGCTCAACTTTAATATCAGTCTCAATTCAGACAGGTGATAACTTTTCCTACTTGGTCAGCACAATGAAACAAGATGGAGATTCAATGGCTATCTAACTATAGTATTTTTAATGATGTAGTACCACTTTGAAAATTTTGTCCAGTACCTATATAAATTTAAATTAGAGTAGTTATGCTTTCTAAAATGTTGACCTATCAAACAATGATTGTTAAGTTCTTCATGCTTTCACTATTTTAATTGCAGCAAGACAGTGAACAAGGCATTTTATCAAACAATCAATAGGGATAGTTGTCAGAATGTGGCTTATATTACCAGGCGGCAAATATAATGTAGTAGAATTTTTAACAATAAACAGCCTCTACCAAATGTCTACAGGTTGCACAAGAATTTGTATGGGTTGTATAAGTACATGAACAAAAGTTGAAAACAACACATTATCAGGTTCTGCGCTACCATACTCTCAAGATGGGTTTTTATTGTCAGGACCTGAGTTACCATACTCTAAAGAATTCTTGAGTCTAACAGGAATTGAACCAGTCCGTTCAACGGCACCAAATCACCTAGCAACTCTCGTACACAAGATTTTCCGTACTTGACTAACCGAATCTCCAAAAAGAGGCAATTTTGACAAGACATTCAAACTGCACCAAAGTCACTATGAACGGACCACTCGAGACAATCGATTTACAAAATTGCATCTTTTTTTGTGTGGAGATGCAGTTAGTTAAGTACGGAAAATCTCGTGTACGAGAGTTGCTAGGCGATTTGGTGCCGTTGAACAGGATTGTTCAATTCCCGTTAGACTCAAGAATTTTTAATTTATCTTCTGGCTTCCTTATTGAATTTACTCATACTCTCAAGATGGGTTTTGGACACCTACAAGCAGAATTTGTCTCATCCCACTCTATTATGCATGTGTTCAGCAACGGAACCAATGTTTAATGTAAAGAAAAACTTCCAAAAACGATGTGAAAAACTAGTTAAATATTCTTTTTGAGAATCACTAACCTCTCACAATCAGGAGAGACCACACATGGCATCAGACTTTTGTGAAACCTGAAATATGATAAGCATATACAAAGTGAGTAACTATATAACATTGATTAAAAGACACAGACACTCAGTCTAACAAATTGTTGAACCTGTTTTTAAGGGATATGGGAATGACTTTAACTACAGTACCTCATTCATATTATAAGTGATTATGCACAAGAAATTTTTAATCAACTTCACTATCATTCATAATAAATGATAGGCCCTCAAGTTAACAATTCCTAGACTAAGATCATAAATCTCAACTTTAATATAAATAACCCAATGATCAGAGGTTTATCAATTTTGTGTGGTTTTGTTTAGTTTATATGTTATTAGTTTCTTGAAAAAAATCCCATTGGACTGATACGTGGAGAATTGTCCTGTTTAGTTTTATTTGTTTTTCATATACTTTTTTATCTATTTTTATTCATAGTTACTGTAGTTTTTCTAGTAACCTGTTTAATTTATTTTGCTCAACTTTAATATCAGTCTCAATTCAGACAGGTGATAACTTTTCCTACTTGGTCAGCACAATGAAACAAGATGGAGATTCAATGGCTATCTAACTATAGTATTTTTAATGATGTAGTACCACTTTGAAAATTTTGTCCAGTACCTATATAAATTTAAATTAGAGTAGTTATGCTTTCTAAAATGTTGACCTATCGAACAATGATTGTTAAGTTCTTCATGCTTTCACTATTTTAATTGCAGCAAGACAGTGAACAAGGCATTTTATCAAACAATCAATAGGGATAGTTGTCAGAATGTGGCTTATATTACCAGGCGGCAAATATAATGTAGTAGAATTTTTAACAACAAACAGCCTCTACCAAATGTCTACAGGTTGCACAAGAATTTGTATGGGTTGTATAAGTACATGAACAAAAGTTGAAAACAACACATTATCAGGTTCTGCGCTACCATACTCTCAAGATGGGTTTTTATTGTCAGGACCAGAGTTACCATACTCTAAAGAATTCTTGAGTCTAACAGGAATTGAACCAGTCCGTTCAACGGCACCAAATCACCTAGCAACTCTCGTACACAAGATTTTCCGTACTTGACTAACCGAATCTCCAAAAAGAGGCAATTTTGACAAGACATTCAAACTGCACCAAAGTCACTATGAACGGACCACTCGAGACAATCGATTTACAAAATTGCATCTTTTTTTGTGTGGAGATGCAGTTAGTTAAGTACGGAAAATCTCGTGTACGAGAGTTGCTAGGCGATTTGGTGCCGTTGAACAGGATTGTTCAATTCCCGTTAGACTCAAGAATTTTTAATTTATCTTCTGGCTTCCTTATTGAATTTACTCATACTCTCAAGATGGGTTTTGGACACCTACAAGCAGAATTTGTCTCATCCCACTCTATTATGCATGTGTTCAGCAACGGAAGCAATGTTTGATGTAAAGAAAAACTTCCAAAAACGATGTGAAAAACTAGTTAAATATTCTTTTTGAGAATCACTAACCTCTCACAATCAGGAGAGACCACACATGGCATCAGACTTTTGTGAAACCTGAAATATGATAAGCATATACAAAGTGAGTAACTATATAACATTGATTAAAAGACACAGACACTCAGGAGATACTATACATGGGATCAGACTTTTACATAATTGTCTCCATTATGGAAAATGTGTAAATCTTACAGATATTTTCATTTTCACTCTTACTCCCATAAGAAGCATTCTTATTCTCTATGAAAATATTATCTGAATGTTTACAATCAAAGTAGCTTGAATCTGTTAGCTCATTCATTTTCCAGCGTTTATATATGGGGAAACAGCACTGTACTGCTAGAAGTAAATTTTATATGGTAGTGAGTTCCCTTGTTTCTAACAAAAACCAGAATTGCAATAATGAATTATTTAAAACAAATTCCATAATTCTGGCTTTTTACACGTTTCTCTGATGCCAGAGAACTGATGTTGCTTATTTGATTTTTTCTTGGCTGTTCATCACACTAAAGTAACTTTTAAACTTATCCATTTATAAAAAGAAAATTATATTTTTTATACACACTGACATTATAAAAGTGTTACATTAATATTTCCATAACCTGCAGGTAAGCAATAGTCAAGAAATAGATTAAATATTAGTTTAATAGTTATAAACTTATCATGAGAGTTTGGAAATAGCTTTGCCATCCATAGAAGCTTTCGCACAGATTACCAGGCAAATATGGCAGGTGGCACAACATGAAAAATACTAAACTTGCCAGCTGTAACCTCATTTAAAAATATGTGCGTAATTTATTATGTAAAGAGTCCTAGAAAAAAAACAATGATCAAATCTAAACAATAGAGCGGCAATATGATCGTAATATGTATTTGCTACAGGAAGATGGTGTCCTAAATAAAAAATGAATTTTAAAAAACTTATCACTTCATTTTTTATTATCCAACAAAAAAGAAACCAATAAAAAGGAATAGGGCTATCATTCCTTTTACTTGTTAGAATGATTTTATATTTTCCTAAAGGTGGTAGTTTTAGCCCAACACCTGCACACATCAAGTTTGTGGTAAACAAATTTTAAAAGTCTTAAGATTTTCTATGTGGTTTGAATGTATTTCTTTTTGACTTTTTTTCTGGCTATTTTGTAGTATTGCTTGGCTTTTAAATTACAATTTTAATTTGGCAACCATGGTGAAAACAAGTTGTTGTTCAAGTCTCATGCTGTGCCAAAGCTTTCCTAGGCCTAATATTTCTGTGATTTTCTTGATTTTTCATCAGAAAATGAAGATATTTGTGAACTGTTTGATGACAGTCGCATATCTTTATTAGGAATTGCCACTGAAGCTAAAATGACGTGTTATGTGTCTCTGTTGTTGGTAGCACATCCTATTCAGGATGTAGTAATCAAGCTAGAAGTTTTTTGGTTTTAGTAATTTTGTAGGCAATATAAATATGTTCAGTAGGTTGCAATTGTTCTCTGAAAGGTTCAAGTCCACAATTGTCTGTTGTGGGGTTTGAATCCGATAATTTGGCTGTCTAGGGAATGATCTTTACCCTTCCACCGTAGAGCCAGACTAATCTAGAACTAGTAAAATAAATTGTTGGCTCATCACTCAATCCACTACTGTGCAGTACTGTGTCACTAGATATACCATTAGCTTCTAGTACCAGTTTGTGAAAGTTTTTCTAATGAGAATATTAAGCATAAGCCTGCAATCTATGAATATATAATCTATAGTGATGTTGAATCATTATCCATCACCTTAAAAGCTTATGGAGATTAGGCCTCCAATGGTTTGATATACCAAAAGCAAATGCTTGATGACTAGTATTCATGCTGTGCTTGGTTTTACATGGGTTCCATTACTCTCTTCTATCATGGATAGTTAGCTTTACACTGGACGGCTTTCATTAAGCTGAAGATGAAAGGAAAGTTTTACATTGGATGGCTTTGACTAAGCTAAGGATGAAAGGATGGTTTTACATTGGATAGCTTTGACCACGCTAAGAATGAAAGGAAAGTTTTACATTGGATAACTTTGACCAATCTAAGGATGAAAGGAAAATTTTACATTGGATAGCTTTGACCACGCTAAGAATGAAAGGAAAGTTTTACATTGGATAACTTTGACCAATCTAAGGATGAAAGGAAAGTTTTACATTGAATGGTTTTGACCCAGCTAAGGATGAAATGAGAGTTTTACATTCCTGTAAACTTTACAAAAGAAAAAGAAGTATAACAGCTTTATGTAAATACCTTTTTGTATCTTCAATATATTCTCTGAAATCATCCAGAAACATCTCAACATTCTGAAAATGAAATAAGTATAGACAAAAATACATATATTCTACATTATCCTCATCATTATAGCATAATAGTTAGCGTTAATTGATGTCCTAGTAAGAGAAATTAACCATCTCAAGTACTAGGAACCAAAATAAACCTGGGAAGTAAAGGTACCTGGTGTGATCAAATTATACACATTATACAGGCTTAACACCTAATTCTGAATACACTATAACATTAAGAAATGGGAACCTTGATCTTAACATTATCATCATGTTCCTGTGACTATGTAGATGTTGACACACAGTTATTACAGAAAATTAAGACTGTAACTTATGTCAGTTTTCCATAGGTATCTGTGCATTTGAGATAAGTAGCTTTGTTTATGATATATAAGATTTGGTTGGAAGGTTAATTGAGAATGTTATGGAGATGCTAATTTATAATTTGACAACTTTCAACTGAATAAAAGCTGTGTATTTGTCAAAAAAACATGTAAAAAAAATTATTATAGAACTGCAATATGTTCTTATCACTGGACATTAAATCACCCTTTCATTTGAGGTGAGGTAGAAAACATTGTCATTAAAGATGAGATTTCCCTGTCATTAGAGGTCAAAAGGATAGCCATGGTGGCGCGCATGACCATGTGGTTAGAACACTGCTCTCAGATCCTTGAAGTTCCAGGTTCAATCCATCGTTGGGACATGATTTTTTTTATTTAAGAGGTACAATCAAAATCCTTCCTGTACATGTCGCGGCATCTGCTGTGGCAAAACGGCCTGTATTTCCATAGTCCATAGAAAGTCTCTCTGCACTCCATCACAGGAAAACATGCAGTAAAGAGAGGAGAGTTTATTTTTAGGACAGCCTTGCCATAATAGATGAAAAGTCGTGTCAGTATAGGTCAGAAGGATGCCTTGTCATTAGAGGTCAGAAAAAGAGCCTTGTCATTAGAGGTGAGAAAAAGAGCCTTGTCATTAGAGGTGAGAAAAAGAGCCTTGTCATTAGAGGTGAGAAAAAGAGCCTTCTCATTAGAGGTGAGAGAGAGAGCCCTGTCATTAGAGATCAGAACGACTACCATGTCATTAGAGGTAAGGAAGAGAGCTCCATCATTAAAGGTGAGGAACAGAGCTCCGTCATTAGAGGTGAGGAAGAAAGCTCCATCATTAGAGGTGAGGAAGAGAGCTCCGTCATTAACAGTGAGGAAGAGAGATCCTTCATTAACGGTGAGGAAGACTACCCTGACATTAGAGGTAAGAGAACTCTGTCATTAAAGGTGAGGAATACCCTGACATTACAGGTAAGGAAGAGGGCTCTGTCATTAGAGGTGAGGAAGTGAGCTCCATCATTAGAGGTGAGGAAGTGAGCTCCATCATTAGAGGTGAGGAAGTGAGCTCCATCATTAGAGGTGAGGAAGTGAGCTCCATCATTAGAGGTGAGGAAGAGAGCCCAGTTATTAAAGGTGAGGTAGAAAGCCTTGCTATTAGAAGTAAGGAAATGAGCCCTGCCATTAAAAGTGTTGTAGAAAGACTTGTCATTGTCTATTGCACATCCATAAAATGTACTCACTACGCAAAACTGAAATCCAACAGGAAAGCTTGAAACATGGTAATGAACTTTTGCTAATAACTATAATTACACACGCATAATCACACATAGAAAGCAACGTTTTGACCACAAGCCCTTTATCAAAGTTACATACACATATACATCTGAAAACAACAAACAGGGACAACACAACTGGTGTTCACATGTCAAGTGAGATATGGGGGTGGCTGGAAGGATAGAAATATGTCAGAGGTGACAAAAACAGGAAATGTAAAAAAATAGGAAATATTCAAAAACACACCCAAATAAATGTAAAAAAGAGACAAACAGAGAAATGAAGGAATAACACGATTTTATTTATATGTAAAGCGCTCATTGATCCCTAAAGGTTTTAGAGTACCAAATTTGTATATATATATATATATATATATATATATATATAGCGGTTCTCAAGCGCAAGTCGGGTCCAGTCATCAGAGAAGCACACCTTAATGACCGTCACCTGAATATTGTCTATCCCCAGGTGGTATTGTCATTGCTTCCAATGACTTGTCGTTGAGCATAGGGGTTTGTGAAGGAGATGTAGTCTGTGTTCCAAAGTCAGGTGTGTTGCTCTGGTTGAGGTGTAGTCATGTTTATTCAGGATAGTCTTGATGTTGTCAATCCACCTTTTCTTAGATGCGCCCTTGACTCTGTATTCCAATTCCATCTTGTTATAAGCTCTTATGGGAAGTTGATAGCTCATCCTCATATGATGTCTAAACCATTTTATCTGTTGTTTTTCTATATATGTGAGGCATGGTGCGATACCTATTATCTTTCTGGCACATTTTGTCGAGTCTGGTAAACTCCAATAGCCTTCCTTAGACATTTCGCAAGTTTCGATCTTTCCCTTATGTGTAGATGTCAGCTGCCAAGTCTGGCACTGGTAGCATAGTGTTGGTATAAAGGTATACAAATGCTCTTAATCATTTGTTTCTGTACTTCCATGTTGATTTTTGGGTGTAATAGCAAAGGTGTCAGCTGGTATGTCACAGAATTTGCCTTTTGACATCTTGTTTCTATCTCTCTGTCGAGTCATCAGTCTTCTGTGAAGATACTTCCTAGGTATTGTGATTTGATCTTTGATTTATTTTACTTTTGTGTTCTCTATTTGAATGTTTAAGTGCTCTGTTGATCTCATTATTTGCACAGATTCTGTCTTTTGTGTGTTAATCCGCATGTTGTATTTATTGCATATTTTTTATAGTGGGTTAATGTGAGTTTGTAGTTTTTCTTCATCATCATATATGATGTTTTGATCGTCAGTGAAAAGCAGTTCATTGTGTTCGTTGTTAAGTTGTTCATTCTCTGTAGTTTCATCATATCTCATTTTGTATTGCTTTTATAATTCTATATTGAATAGAATTGGCGACAGCACACATTCCTGTCATTTCCTGTTTTCGTTGTGAATGGTTCTGATACTCCATCTGTTGATCTCACCTTGCTTTGACTTTTTTTTTATAATGCTTTGATCTTGTATAGTAGTTGTTCCTTAATTCCGTATATTTCAAGCGTTCCCTATAGTATGTCTCTGTTTATTCTATTGAATTTTTTTCTTGATCTACAAAGATGATGTGTAGCTTTTTGTCATATTCAATAGCTTTTTCACTTAGTTGTCTGAGGGTAAATAGTGCACCTGTGCATCCTGCTCTTCTTCTGAAACAAAACTGGGCTGGACTTAGTTATGATGTGTCTTGTTCTGTGTTTTTGTATTTTAGCGTATATTTTTCCAATGTAGCTGAGTAGTGAGATACCGCAATAAGTTTTACACTTTTTTGTCACCTTTGTTTATTCAGTCCTACACTTATTCTATTATTCTAAAATGGATTGGAGTCATGATAAAATAATAAGTAAGAGAGCAGAAAATTATAGAGTAAAGAAGAATTTTCTTTTATAGAAGAATGCTGAGAGTACCATGGACAGCTGGAAAAATGAGATAGTGCTGAGAGAGAAAAATACAAAAAGGCTTATTTACTCTGAGAAAGAGGCATTTCATATTTCAGCATTTGGTATATGGTTTGGCTAAAATCTGCCCTATTATCAATACATATTTTACTAATAGAAAAGATCGATCATTACCTCCAAAAGACCTCCAACATGATTTTTCAGTGATGTTCCAAGCTGCTTCTGAAAGACTGCTTTGGATGTCCCTAAACAACATCAATTAAAGAATCACAAATACTTTGTAAGCTTAAATGAGAATAACAATTAATATGATCATATCACAAATCTGTCAAAAATTAATATTATATAGTTAAATGCAGGCAAGGAAAGAAAGTCCTTAATAAATGTTGTAAAGCAGCAGACTTCATACTGATTAGAAATATATATTGAGAAAAACTGCATCAATAAAGCTATGAAAACAGCTACTCATCATACAAGAAATAAAAAGCGGGGGTAAGACAATAAGACAATGATATATTTTATCATCCAGCCTATTTTACATCTACACAGAGATTATTTTTAAACATATAGAATGAATGCCAGAACTCAAGATCAGTGGGAAATTAATAGGCAACCTGAGATATGCAGATAACTCTGTCCTTTTAGTAGAAAGTGAACAAGAACTACAAAGACTAATAGATCAAGTTGATAAATCAAGTAAAGAATCAACATCATGTGACATATTCTAGAACATTCATCTATAACATTTGTTTTCAAAAGCCTGCATTCAGATTTATCCTTATTTAAATTTCCCTTTGAAAACCCAGGCTATTGTAACTTAGCTAAACAAATCACTACCAAGTTCATGTTCAACACCTTCAAAGTCAGAAATGTCAGACCAATGAAGCAAATGAAATGGTGACAATGCATTTCTGTTGTCTGCACTATATCCTGCTGGAAATATAGTGGTACTATTGTCCTACTACAATAGAGATAACTGGAGTACATCCTGCAGGAAATATTACCATTTTCCTGTTACAAGAGAGATCCAGTGGGAGTTAAAGAATCAATGCACACATACAAATTTCCAAAAAAATTATGTATTGCTTTACACATCTCAATCTTGACTAAAATCAATAAAAATGAACATTATCAAACTTTAGCGACAAAATAAAAGTGTGCATGAACTTACTAATTTCATTTGGAGTTTCTCCATTATACAGCTTAAGCCCTGCTTTCTTCACTAAATCACACAGCAAATTTTTTTTGTCAAAGACATCACTTTCAGTCTTGGCTCGTTTAGCTCCTGAGATAACATCTGTCAAAAAATATAAGGTGTCAATTTACTAAATAACTTTTACTTTCAAATAATTTTATGACTACAAAGAATATTTTTTTCTTTAGTCCTTGACACTGACAATGAGTGGCCATTAACATATGGTGACATTTTATACATTATTTATTATGAACCTACATCAATGTGCTTTGCATACTGATCTATAGGTGCACAGTCTTAACAAGTGCTGTACATCTTGAAGAGTTTGGATACTGATGGCTGCAATGGGTCGCTGATTAAAAACACTCTACATTCTGCTTCCCTAGTGCCCAGTCTTATATGCCACATTTCATATAAAGATTCTGAAATTTACAAATTAGCTGCCCATGTGTTATCAGGCCCGAAAGGTTAGCAAAGAATAGCTGTTCATTTTTAATCAGGCCCAAAAGGTGAGAAAAGAATAGTTACGTGTGCGTTGTTCAGCCCAAAAGGTGAGCAAAGAATAGTTGCCTGTGTGTCTGGCCCAAAAGGTGAGCAAAGAATAGCTGCCAGTGTGTTGCTGAGGCCAAAAGGCGAGCAAAGAATAGTTGCCCATGTGTCTGGTCCAAAAAATGACAAAAGAATAGCTGCCTGTGCTTTGTTCAGCCCAAAAGGTGAGCAAAAAATAGCAACATTTTCTAGTTGTTCTTTGTCAATGACTATTGTAAGTGTGAGTCCATTTCTGTGATCTGCATTAGTTTTGTCTTCTTTGCATTGCGGAAAACATTTGTACACTGTGAACAGTCTTAACTTCCATCCTCAAAAATAAAGTAGATTAATTAATGTTGTGTATGCCCTGTGTACTCTTCTATAATCTTACCATGAGCAGAACTCTAAAATCTCTACCAGATCTCATAACTATGGGCAGATCCATCCATAAACTCAATTACAGTATTATCATCTGCATTATCAATCTGCTTCTGAATTGTCACAATCTCTAAATCTCTTATCAATCTGCTTTCCCTTTGTTACAATCTCTAAATCTCTTAAATCTGTATTTCCATCATCACCATTTCTGAATCACTTCACATAAAATGAGGTTGAGAACATTGTCTATTGTCTGTCCCTAGATAGAAGCTGGTTGATAGCACCTACACTTGCCGTTAAGCGTGTCTGTTCAAGGCCAGATTTGACAGTGTTTGTGAAGAGTTAATGTGATGTTATTGATCCATCTTTCTCTGTCTTCCCTTTGCTCTGTATCCAGCTGATCGTTTATTATAAGCTTTCAGTGGTAATTGGCTTGGGTCCATTCTCATAAGGTGACCAAACCATTTTATTTGCTGATGTTCTATATATTCAATTCAATACAATTCAATTCCTACTCTTTTTCTGATATCCTCGTTTCTTACTCTGTCCAGTTTGATGACAATAGCTGCTTTTCTGAAACACTTCATCTCACAAGTGATGATTTTTCTCTGCTGCGAGATTGTCAAATACCATGTTTGACACTGGTAACAATGTATTAGTATGACAATTGTAGATAATATATGTTGAGAACATAACTACGTACCGGGTATATAGAAACAGACAATCCTTTTATGTATTCTATGTATCCAAAAACGTTGCAGTGGTGAAATGGCGTAAACATGTTTGGTTTGGACATGTAACGAGACTTGACTAAACTAACTTTCTAAAGTTGTTTTGCAAGGAACAGTCAAGGGTGGAGGAGGAGAGGAGGGAAGAGAAAATACCGGATTTACGCCATGAAGGGGAGGTTTGGGCATGGTTTTTCTGCATGTCTTCGAATGGCTGAGGATTGAGTTGTTTGCTCTTATTTTGTGCTGAAGTATTCAGTATGGAGGACACCTACAACTCTAATGGGTAAAAAATACCTTAGAAGGCCCATGGGGTTGAATTGTTGACTAATTTTTAATAAATCTATACAATCTCTGTCACAGTAAATTAAATGTGGAAGTTTGGTCAATTAGACGTCATTTCTTCTTCCTTATGTAAGGTCACGACTGTCACACCTGGCATATCATTTTTTCTGCCTGTATGATCCAAGACATACAACACTTGATTCTTAATCCTTGGTACTTTTGTGTAGTTAGTGTTTCTGGTCTACAGCAGCATACATATAAAACATATAAACTATGTCTTGGACAAGGGCATTACTGAAACATAATGACAAAATTAAAGCTTATATCTTATGTTCATAATGGAAGTATCCCCAAAGCAGCCAAGGACTATATACATTCCTTCAGTGTTAATTTTATAATGCAACAAGGCAAGAGCCAGAAAAACAGTATGATCTTTTTAATTTACAATAAAATATACACATTGAGAGGTATACAATTAAAAAGCAACAAGGACAAATACTGCAGTTAATTGAACAACATTCATGAAATTAGATACAGCAACTGTAAATTAATCAGGTGTCACAGTGGGAAGTCTAAACAGGGTAAGGAGGGCGACCAGACAGGGTTACCAGTGCCAAACCTTTTCTCTCTCATCTTCACATTATAGAAAGATGAAATGCTTGAGGAAAGTTGCAGGGGTCATCAGGCTGCTTGACAGATTACAAAATGAAGACACCAGGGAAAGAATAGGTATAACACCTTGTACTGAATACATAGAAAGGCAGATCAACTGGTCTGGCCACATTATGAGAATGCAACATGACAAGTTACCCGTGAAGGCATTTAACCAAATGAGATCAGGGTACAAAGCCAGAGGAAGACCATGGAAAAGATGGATAGAAAGCGTCGGGGACATCTTGAACAAACATGTTCATAACACAGCCAAGGCAACACATCTGGCCTTGGAGCAAACAAGCTCGAGCTTCAATCACCCCTTAAGCTTAACGGCAAGAGTGGATAACAAACCACCTGGAAAAAGACAATAGACAATACCGCTGACAACACAAAAAATACCTGAAGTTGGTATAAGTGATTTTCTATGAGTCCTCTTTGTGTTCATCCTTGTTCTGCTGAATTAAAATAAAATCATTTATATTATAGAGCACAGAACAAAAAATGGTTCAATACGGAAATCAGTGGACAAATCACATGACAAGTCAGACTTTTTAATTTCATGTTATTGCACTGAGCTTTCGTTTCTCTGAGACTTAAAAAAATGTAACTAAGGATACTGATCTAGCGATTTGTGTGCAACACACTGGACAAACCCCCCCCCTCAGTGTGTAGCGCGCATATTGAGTAATCACGGGCTCTCATCACCAAATGTGTAGAACGTTGGCTTTGTCGGAATATGTGTCTTTATCGGAATTTCATTGTTTTAATTATGTTAGCTTTTTGTTCCGTAGAAACCTGGCCACTAATCCTTGTTATTCATTTTCCTTTGGTGCTGAAGTTAGTGCATAGGGCAGAGGTCAGATCTCTCCAATTCTGTCTGTTCAAAGCTATTCTGTGCAGTTCTTGAATAGTATGTATATTGATTGTTTTACTTTTTCTAAGTATTGTTCTTCTGAGTGTTTCTAGTCTATCCCTGGCTCTTTTGCCTGTAGGTGCCCATTCAAGAGATTGGTGGTGTATTCTGTTGATGTATGCGCGTAGGACATGCTCGATGTAGGACCAACTGCATTTTCTGATAACATCTGTGAACCATCATCCCTTAATTTTTTGGCTGTAGGGTATTTTCTAGGCAATATAAACATGTTCAGTAGTTTGCCATTGCTTTCTGAATGGTCAGGGTGCACAATTGACTGTGGTAGGCTGTGAACCCAGTACCTTGGCAATTACAGATATGATCTGTACATTGCCACCACATAAAACAAGAAGTGCCAAGAAAGGAACAAAAGAACTGAAACTTCTTATCATCTCTCTCTAGGACTAGGGTTTCTGACTATGTTATAGTCTGCTATCTGTTTCAAGGTTTCAGTTCTTGTATAACATTTCTTCTTCAAATAAGGATGGTGTAGGCCACATCTCTTTCCTCAGGTCTAGTAAGACATCTGGACATATCCCTCAGGTGCAGTTGTACAGGACAGTAGTACCTATACTGAATTTAGTATAGAGGTGGTATCTCATTTTATTGTGACCAGTTCTGAGGAACAGAAAGATAACTTTGTCTCTTCTCAAAAGTTGGTAACATTAGGCATTATTTTTAGGGTGATATTTTCCCACTTTTTACTGCAGTACCTTTTGATGATCATCTTTGCTTTCCAGAGTTTCTCAGATGATCATCGTTGCTGATCAGTTTTCTATAGCACACTGCTGAGAGTGTGAGTCTTCTGGATATGAATTAAGCTTTGAATTTCCCCACCCACCCAAACAAATTGCACAAAAGGATACAAGTTATATTGTTAATATTTCCAGAGAGTTGTAACAAATATATTATAATAATACATATGTGAAAACATATAATACGTACATGCAAGATGTTTTAAATAAATACATAAGAATATTAAATATACAGAAATGATCATCAAGAATAGAATGAATGATTGTTGAAGATATAAAACAAAAACAAACTACAAATGGCACAATATAGTACAGTAAAACCTAAGGAATATTAATAAACTACAACTTAGCATATATTAGTCTACTTAAACATTACCAGAAGGTTCAGGTAAATTATATCAAAAATGTTCCGAATACATGAAAATTCTTTTGACTTGAACATTTGATTGCATGCCTGGAGCAATATATCAATCAATCAAATCAATAAACCCATAACCCTTCAGGGTCGTAGGGGTGCCGCATTGGATGCTTCAGCACACAGAGTCCTCCAGCGAATTCTATCCTCAGCGATGCAGATGAGTGTGGAGATATCTAGCCCTGTCCATTCCTTGATGTTGTCTGTCCATGTCTTTATTTGTCCTCCTCTGCTTCTTCCACTCTCGACAGTTCCCTGCAGTATTGATTTTGACAAGGAATCGTGCCTGCATACATGTCCGAACCATGCTAGTTTTCGTCGTTTCACTATTGAAAGCAATGGCTCCTGGACACCTGCACACATCTCTACTTTATTTCTTACGTACACATTGGTCTTATGTTCCCTATAGGAAATTCGTAGAATTCTTCTGTAGCATTTATACTCGAAAGCCTGTAATCTTCTCTCCATGTCCGCAGTGAGTGTCCAACTCTCACAACCATACAACACAACAGAAAGCACCAGCGACCTATACAGTTTGATTTTCACTCCAACACTGATGTTGCTTTTCCAAATCACAGTTAGCCTTGACAAGGACGCTAAAGCCATCTCCAGCCTTATTTTTAGTTCTGCTTTGCATTTACCATCACTGCATATACTGGATCCAAGGTATTTGAAGGTATTCACCTCTTCAAGCTAACCAGTAGTAAATTGGTGGCGGGAACGGGCACAGTAAACCCTATCTTGGCTGCAATGGCTCGGAGCAGTGCATAGGTTGAAACCTACGTTCCTGGTGTGTGATAGTTATTATCTGGCCCTGGCCGGGGTGGGCCGAAAATCCACAGACTTCACAGCAATATAATGCCATTTTAATGGCATTGGGTCAAAGGGCATGAGCCCATGAACCACTGAATCAGCAACCAATCAACCAAGGCCTATTATTTTATCAGAATGATGATAAAGTTGATTCACCATCACTCGTGAATTATTTATCTTACTATCATGTATAGTTAAATATCAGAAGACTTTAAGCTGAGTTATGAACCATAGTGCACAAGGTTTCCAATAACTTTATTATTTTATGGACCATAATCATAAGTGCTCATCTGCCTAGTCAGTGGTTGGCCAAAAATGGTTTGATTAGCAGCATCTCTTCTACAGCACTTGCCCAGTAGCAAACGCACCATTCCTCAACCTTCCCAGGGCATGAGCCCTGGTACACTACTTCCTTGTGAACCACAAGAATAATTTTATTTTAAATAAAATGGCAACATAATACATTTCCTTTCTCTGGTTTACATTCTGCAGGAAATCTAGTAGGATCATTGTCATGCTACAAGAGAGATGCAGAGGGATTTGAGAATGAACACAGAAGAAGAAGAATTTCAAACCATGAATAACAAATAGACTCAAAACTCTGGTTTGTTGTAGACTGTAGCAGCTGCAGGAGAATGAGTCCACTCACCAAGGCTCCCAATTATATGTAGGCCTACGTCTACATAACCATAACATATTCATTATAATATAGGGCCTAATATAAATATAAATTGTATATATCTTGTCTTGTCCTATCCATGTGTGCTGTTAGGCATCATGGGGAGCCAAGTATTCTCTCTTTTGCTATGATGTCTCTGCCATAGTTCAGTCTTGGTATTTTAGTATTTCTCTGATGTCAAAAAGATTTTATATATAATATTAAAGCCCTATATTAATAATATACATTTATAATAGGCTTATACATTTTGGTCATATATAATAATCAGATGTTCCTCCAGAAAGCAATGACAAACTACAAGAGTGACGAGAATTTCTTTATGAATATGTTGAAATTTTTGTTTGTATGTGAAGAGACACGATGGCATGGAAAGAGTGTTGTTTGGGGCTGGCAATATAAGGCAGAGGCCAACCAAGAGATATTCAGAAATGTGTGCACATGTCGCTGAAGGAAGTGGGACAGCTTACCAGAGATCATGGGATTTAATAAGATTCTGGAAAGAATACGTCACATGACACACTATATATTTTATAATTAAACTCCTCACTTAAAGTTAAAGGTTAGGTTTTAAATCCACATTCCCAGTGGCAAGTCATTTTCAGATCCACACATGGCCATTGACATTTGTAGCTCAAATGGCTTGAAATATTACTAGGACAAATAATAGGTTGTCAATCCACACAAGAACTTAATATTAAAGTAGGCCTACTGACAGCAGACCGCACCTCATGGAGAAGCTCTTTGATGTCCCACCTGTGGCACGAAAGGAACAACTCACATTAACTAACTAACTTATATAATCTAGGACAGGGGTCGGCAACCTTTTGCTAACTGTGTGCCAACTTGAGGTTTCAAATTATTCAGAGTGCCAACATCACATATCAAGAAGAATGTGAAGAGTCTGCGTGCCATTTGAAATTGCTTGGCGTGCCAAAGTTGCCGACCCTTGATCTAGGATATTATCCTGAATTTTTTTTAAGTGCCTGTTACTTGAAACAAGTGGTCATCATCACTTATATTTATATGAGGCTCAAGTACAGTATAGTTCTCCACTGTGACCTTTGCTCTAGTTTCGTGGTGTTTTCTAACCTTTGTGTTGTGATTGCCTTGCAGGGTGCTAGTATTGTTGTATGATTTAGTTTGGAATATAAGTAGTATTTAAAATTAATATTTATTTAAAACAATTACATTAGAGTTAGTATTCAGCCTGGGGTTAAGGATTAGGATCAGTTTCTAGTGTTAATTCTAACCTCTTGTTAGAATAAACGTAAATTATTATTATGTACAATAGCTGGAAGATATAACTTAAGGGACATGCGCAGTGGTATACATTAGCAGACGGAACGAACAATTATGGCTCCGTGTTGTTAAATGTGATCTTACTTTCGTTATAAATTCATATATGGAGAAGAAAGCGTGTGAAGTTGAATAATATATTATGAATTGAAAACGCTTGCATTAGAGTTAGTATTAAGGAGTAGAATAGGTCGCCAGTAGAATAAGTGTTTAGTATTTAGAATTAAGGTAAATTATTAGTATATAGAATAGCGGGAATATTCATGGAGTTTGTTTCTATAATTAAAAAAGTGTATCCCGCAGAGAATGCTGACTAAGGTGAGTGTTTGGTTTTATTCACTATTTACAGATTCTTAACCCTATGGATAATTGATGTTTTAGGGAGATCTATGACGTCAGCTAGTTAAAAATGTAAACAGCGTGCTATTTATAGCACAGTGGAGAACTATTCTGTACTTTTACCTTTATATGATGGACAAACAACAAAATTTTTTGTTTTTAAATTTACCAAATAGCCTACTATCATGATCAAAGATTGTAACTAGGTGAAAGTAAAGAATAGTTCTCTGCTGTGTTATAAATAGTAACAAATATAAATTATTCACATGTAAAAATGTGAATAAAACCAGACACTTACCTTGGTCAGCATTCTCTGCGGGATACACTTTTTTAATTACAGAAACGACTCCATGAATATTCCCGCTATTCTATATAATAATAATCTACCCTAATTCTAAATACTGAACACTTATTGTACTCCTTAACACTAACTCTAATGCAAGCGTTTTCAATTCATAATATATCATTCTACTTCACACGCTTTCTTCTCCATATATGAATTTATAACGAAAGTAAGATCACATTTAACAACACGGAGCCATAATTGTTCGTTCCGTCTGCTAATGTATACCACTGCGCATGTCCCTTAAGTTATATCTTCCAGCTATTGTACATAATAATAATTTACGTTTATTCTAACAAGAGGTTAGAATTAACACTAGAAACTGATCCTTAACTCCTAACCCCAGAATCGTTTTAAATAAATATTAATTTTAAATACTACTTATATTCAAAACTAAATCATACAACAATCTAGCACTGCAAGGCAATTACAACACAAAGGTTAGAAAACACCTTGAAGCTAGAGCAAAGGTCACAGCGGAGAACTATACTTTACTTACTTCAGCCCGTAACTATGTCACCATGATTATTTAGGCCTAAAACGAACTGTCATATCCATCTGATTCTTAAAAAAAGGTATATCAAAATAAAAAGAAATTCTTTTTTTTTAGTCAGTGGCTAGTCTTCTACCAAAGTGCCCAAACTATTTATCAACAAGTAAAAAATTAGTAATTTTTATCCATATAAAAATAAATAAATAACAAAAATATCGGAGGATTATATATGGTGAGAAACTAGGGACCACTGGCAATTGGAAATCTAATGAATGAATTTAATCCCAGTCAGTGTCAGTTACAATAAACTTTATTGAATAAAGTAGTAAATAAAATAAATAAATAAAAAAATTAAAATGTCCTACAAATTAAAAAATACTCACCTTGGTTATTAATTTTACGGTTGTGTTTTAACCGTTATTTATTTCTTGACAAAGATCCCGATAGGACCGATACGTTGATAATTGTCCTTGTTCTATGTTTTATTGTTATTTATTATTGTTTTATATCGATAGATAGGTATTCAGTATTATTCTCAGTAACCGGTTTACTTTAAGTTTGTTTAGGATTTACCTTTAATCTTTGCCACAATTACACCGGAAATTGTAAATGACAACAAACAAATCTCCCGCCACCAGCGTTATCACCCAATATTTTTAGAAGTCCCAAATTCGGAGGACAAAAAAAGCCAAGTCCTTACATATATATATATATATATATATATATATATATATATATATATATATATATATATATATATATATATATATATGTATATATAGGCCTATATATGAACAACCGACAATCGATATGCTAAAATAAACATTGTACTTGTATTAAGCTAGCTTGTAGGCCAAGAAATAACTTCAAAACAAAAGTTACAACAGTTTAAACATCAACAATTGAATTAGTCATCCAATCGTCATCTTTGAGTAGCGTTACTGAAGATGACTGTCTCTACCTATTCTTCACTCTTTCTACATAACGCGTTGATGACAACGGCCTTCTCTAACATCAGCAATTAGTTTTTGGTGGTGTCCACGAGTGACACAATTATTTCTTGCACTAGCTTGCTAACCAATAATCGGTTTGTTACTGTAACAGCATGCAATCTATTAGTTAGTGTTGTTTTCACCATATTTACTTGTGACCTTATTCTTTCCACTCACGCTGATGAATGTGGAAGTGCCATTAACCCACACAAAAAGATTGAAAGCAACTCAAATGTCAGCTGATTGTTGCCATCTTTAATTGAAAGTAATTTACACCAGAAAGATTCTGAATTGAGACTATTCATGTTTCCAAGAGACTCTTTTGAATTCATCAACAACTTCCATTTATCTTGTAAATTGTCCAGATCTTTTTCATGTACTAATGATGGACATCTTGAGGCAAGTGGAATTCATGACTTTAAACGACATTACCGTGATAAAGACTCCCGAATATCAAGAACTCTCATTTCAGCCAAAATACTATCACCTGAAAGGGGAAATCATTTCCTTATTTGAACACATACATTTGTTTGAAATGACAACAAGTGTTGACGAAATTGCTTTTCTTTGTCTCTCGGAGATTGCAATCGCAACATATTTTCACATCTACAACGAACATCAATATCTTCCAGCTTTTTATGTAAATTTACATCAGATGGATCAATCTCCAGCAAATGATGAGATTGCATAATGTCAGATTTTATAAATATATCAAGTATATTTCTGTATTCATCATAAATGCGTGCAAACACTTTATGTACACGCAGATGTTCTGATTGAACTCCAATTTCATTCTGTCAACCTTTCCAATAATATAAGTAAGGAATAGAAGCATATGTTTGGTTCCAGGTGTAGACATAAGTTTAAAAATCTCTGCTGCTCCATCGACTTTATCTGTTGGAGCTTCACTCTCAGAAAATAGTTTTAAAGCATCCCATTGTTCAAGAATGTGAGCGATAGCATTGCCCAATGACAGCCAGCGTGCTTGAGAAATTTTCATCATTCGGTGAGGAGTGTTCACAAGATCTTGCATTATCTGCAATGTATGGAGTCGCTTGTTGCTACGAGTAAAATAACATCACATGTTTAAGGAACATTTAAAGCCATTATGGCAAGCAGTTGCATGCATGATTAGCACATAAGGCGAAATAATGGCATATGCAACCTATAGTAAATACAGATGGTGCATCTTTTTGTCCTGTCATGGTTGAACAGTTGTCACTGGCAAACTCAATTATGTTACTTAATGGAATTGATTTCTCTGCAAATAAAATATTTCAGTTCTTTATAAAGACCAGCACCACTTGCATCCTCAAATTCTACACAATCAAAAAGCGCGTCAATGACTCTACAAGTTGTGTCGTCATAGTATCTGACAACTATGGCTAAAAATCGACTTATTGAAATATCAGTACTTTCGTCAATAATAAGAGAACATTTTCTCTGCTGACATATATGTGTGATATCACTCCTCTCTTCATGTGCAATGCCATCTTTCATTATGTAGGAAGCTTTAGTGCGTTTCAGTGATAGGGATTTAGCTATGACTTATATTTTAGCATCTGGAAATGGTTTTTGTAAACACTTGACTAAATGATCAGCATGTAAAAAGGGCATGTGATGATCTGCCATAAATGCTGTCAACAACAATGTTGCAATCGCAACATTTTCTTGCAATGTCGATTCTTTTGGAGGTACAAATAACGAAGTTATTTAGTATTCTTCCTTTTCAAATCAAAATTTTCATGTTTCTATGTCAATTCGTGAGACATCAAAGAACTTTTCTTTGCATTTCTAAAATTAATGTTACACACTTTACAATGAACTTACAAAGACTAAACACCTTTGAAAGCAAGACTACTGAACATCCACTGGTCATAGGGCTTACTTTAAATCAAACCCAGTTGTCACGCAAGAAGAAAACCAAGAATATGTATCCACCTATATTAGAAGGCGTCGCTGGAATTACACGCGCAGCCAATGGATACCAAAAGACTTCCCTGTTAAGCTGTGATGTGGTCACCATGGGGCAAGAGAAAACGAGGAAGACCAAGAGAAATCCTACGTAGAACTATTACAGAAGAGCGCTTCACCATAGGTATCAGTAACAATGAAGACCTAAAACAAATTGCAATGAAACGCGAGACATGGAAATCTATTACATCCGCCCTATGTTCGGAAACATAGGCCTATGTCTTATATGCCATATATATATGCCCTATGTCTGTGGCCATATAGGAATAATTAACTAACTAAAGTTGTCGTTCCTGAACTTGGAGTAGAAAACGTAACTAATGACACACATGTAAAAATATTCCGCTTGCTTCTAATGCTTTATATACATATAACCCCCTAGTGAGGCCAGCTCCTTGCCGTGGTGATGGGAACCTAATCCAGCCACTAGAGGCTGGAAAATAAGACTGGCTAGTCCCTCCTAACAGCATAAGGAAGGTCGGGCATGCTACATTATATTTATGGAAGATGATATGACTGAACATTGAGGCCTTTTTAATGAAAATCTCACAAGCGTTCTAGCTTTACAGTTAGGGCCTATATGATGTTATGTCGTAATATCATACTGTCAATCATCCCAACTGAAGTAGAGAGTCGTCCAACTGCAGCATTGCACTCTGTCATAGAACCTAGGTCTGTGACTCGGATTGTCACAAACTCATTGTTTGATGTTGTATGTCGAACTGACACACAGACACCAACTGGAGGAAGGCGAAACCTGAGTTGAAACCATCCAATTCAGGACGTGACGATCCTGCGTGTCTTTCCGAATTTGGCAGACATGGCACACATCTTGTGTGTCAGCAGAATGTAGATGGCGGGAAATGAAGCACACCTCAGATCCACTACCCATAGATGGAAGTCTGGGAAGAGCCAAGTCAATGCAGCATCATGCCAATTGGAAAATGTTGTTCCTGATCCCAGGTCCTACTTTGTTGGATAAGCTCTCTGGGTTTGAAAACAAGCTCCAGAAACTTAACTCCAACATGAAAGTTCCTAAACATAAAATATATGAGCTCGGACGTCACCTCATAAAAAATCCGTGCCGGCCAGTTTGCCCTCTGGCTGTGTTGAGAGAATAATCAGCACCGAGGGGCACACTAAACATACAACTTAAAATATCTGGACTCAGAAATAAGACCTTGGAACTGAGTAGAACACTGCAAACATCATACCCACATCGTACTACTGCAGGAAACACTACCAGTAAAGAAAGAACACTCAGTACCAGGCTACACTATACACAGATGTAAATATCAGACGTGTAGAGGCATTGCAACACTCATAAGAAATTACATGAAAGAAGACATGTTTCCATTGTGTTTGTGCGTACAATTCTGATTATCTGTGCGCCTTTTGGCTGGTTGCCTCCGTCTTCAGCACTCTGCTTACTTGGGCCGGACTATGGTCCTGCTCGAGTGGGACTGCCCGACCAGTCTTAGTTTCCAGCCCTTGATTGCTGAACAAAGCCCCATCACTACTACACGGTGCTGGCCTCGATGGGGTGAGGAATATCCACAAGATATATGGGTCAGAGTATACACAGATGGGTTAGCACAGAATGCAGTGAGGAATGGAGGTGCAGGTGTATATATAGAATATCCACACAAGCCTAGAGATACAATCAGAACACCGACAGGGAAATTCTGCAATAATTATGATGCACAAATCCAGTCAATTAGTGTGGCAGTTAAAAAAAACTGCCGAACTCCAACTCTGACCTACAGCCTGTGGTATTCCTGACAGATGCACGGTCAGTGCATCAAACTCTCCAGACTGGAAAACTAACAGACTTGAAAAAACTACTTAGTGAATTGTCTTACCAGTATAGGGTAACAATTCAGTGGATACCCTCTCACTGTGGAATACCATGAAATGAAAAAGCAGACCAACTGGCTAAGGAAGGTGCTGCCGAAGACCAACCAGATATACCAATCACCTACCATCAGAAAAAACAGATGATCAAGTCTATAAGAAAGCCACAAACACCAACACAAGATGACTATCACATTATGAACAGATCAAAACAAGTTATAATTCTACGTCTCAGAAAAGGACACAACCGACTCCGCAGTCACATGTATACAAAGTTCAAGATTGGCGACACGGCCATGTGTACATGTGGACAGGCAGTACAGAGTGCCAAACATTTACTTCAAGAGTGTTCTGAGCATGACATTCTGAGGCAGACATATTGATCAGAGGAAACAACACTGGAATCAAAGCTCTATGGGACACTATATGAACTACAAAAGACAGTGAGTTGTCTTCAGGAGACAGAATTACAGATATAGACATGTTTCAAGTGAACGAAAGAAGAAGAAGAAGAAGAACATGAAAGAAGAAGTCATACACAAGAAAAACAACGGGAACGATATGCAAGAAATAAATATGTGATACCATGGCCTGCGATATACACTGTTCAATGCATAGGCCTACTGTCTGCATTTAATGCATGCAAAAATGGTCATACACTTGTACTAAGCTCAACAATCGCATTGACAGCATCAGGGCCTGAAAGCTATTAAATAACATATCAGGAAAAACAAAAACAAAAAAATTATCTATCTATACGCTGTGGCCCTTGGTTGCCTTGCTGCGTTAGAGGTAGAAGAGAGCTCTGGAGATAGTCTTCTTGTGTGCTTATTTTCTTGTGTTATTGTTTGTAAGCTTGTTCCTGTAGCTTCTTTGATTTCTGCGATTCATATTTAACATGGTCTTCCGCTGGCTTTATGGTCGTGATGTCTATGTGCCATGGACATCTGTGTCATGCTGTCTGTTGGTAGTCTGGAAGTGTCTGAAAACCACTTGACCTGTTGTCTTTTAATGTGTTCCAATACTGGTATTGTTTTGGTTATCAGTCTGGTGTTATCGTTTCTAATTCTATCTCTTAATGATACTCTGAGTATTCGTCATAGACATATCATTTCTGCTGTAACTATTTTTCTTTTATCTTGTGCCGCCATTGTTCAGGTTTCGCACTAGTAGCACAGTGATGGGATAATGGTCTTGTATAATGCAAAATTAGTGTCTATTTCTAATTTTTTGGTTCTTAAAAATACGTATCTCTCCTAGGATCTGATGTGTTTTGTTGCATCTATTTTGTATCTGCTGTTTTTCCCTTCACTCGATATAATGCTTCCTAAGTAATTAACTCATTTACCTGTTTAAGATGTAAAAACAAACCACTGCGGACTGCAAACCAAATACTGGTGGAAGACACAGATAAAGCAAATAGTTTCAACAAATACATTTCAAGCATCAACAACACCTCCCACAGGAAAGTAGAAGACAATACAATTGGCAAGATTCTAAAATCTAAAGACCAAAACCAGCAAACACTGCACTCTTTGATGAAAACTTCACCATTCAATAACTCCAGATTGCACTAAAAATACTACAGTCAAGAAAAGCACCAGGTCCTGATAATATTTCCAATGATATGATCCACCACCTAGAAACCAAAGGAAAGAGCTCCCAAACTTCATAAATATAACTTGACAATGTTTAACTATAACAACATCCTATTGTATTATTATCAAGCCAATACTAAAGACGGATAAGCCTGAAGATGACATACAAATCTTTCGACCAATCTCTTTAACTTCTAACATCAGTAAACTTGCAGAACGAATGCTAAACAACAGATTATACTGGTGATTGGAAGCTTCAGCGTAATCGACAACTCTCAAGCAGGCTTCCGAGAGTTGGTTCTTAAAAATACGTATCATCTCTCCTAGGATCTGGTATGTTTTGTTGCATCTATTTTGTATCTGCTGTTTTTCCCTTCACTCGATATAATGCTTCCTAAGTAAGTTCTTCTTCACGCAGAATATGAAGGACAATTCTCATCAAGGGAAGTGTACAGTCGCTGTATTTGTAGACTTAATGCAAGCATATGGAGGTAATCCAAGCATTTGCAAAGTATGGAGAAAAGAACTATTGCTAAAAATGCAAAACATGTGCAGTTGTGGGAAAGCGTACAAATGGATTAAGAACTACCCAAATAACAGAATCATACAAACTGCAATAAACAACAAACTATCATCCAAACGCAAGCTTGAGGGGAGGCTACCCCTAGGCTCTGCTGCACCCTATTCTTAATCTTTATAAATGACCTCCCTGACCTGTTTAACACCCACAAAGTCATGTATGCAGATTACTTTCTCATATGGACAAGTGGATCAGACTTACACCTGGCCGCATAGAGACTTTTTCAGGGTGAAAAAACCCTTCTCACATCAACATACTGCAACTTCTGGAAACTGAAGGTCAACATTAGTCAAACCACATATAGGCCTACCATAAAACTTACCATAGAATATACTTTAAAAAAACTTAAAATCACTCTTGAAGGAGCTTAAAAAATCGTGAAGAAAACCCCAAATACCTAGGTGTTCAGCTGAACAAGAGGCTAACCTTCATCAACTTTAACAATATCACAGAAAAAGCATCTATGAGGTAGAACTTACTAAAGCGACTTTCAAGTACATCCTGGGGAGTCGACAAGACAACACTTATACATGCACACATGGGATAAAAGTATTCAAGCTTTAACTTTTGGGTTTTTTAAAATGTTATTTTAACACAATCATTTATTAGAAATGTATTAGCATTAAAACAAATTTGTTTTCACGTGAATCGAGAGAAGAGTACAAGTTCCTGAGAAAATAAATTTTAAGGACGAATATTGCGCATCAATTATAAACCTATAGAACATAAAACCAAAGGCACAAAAGTGTAAGAAACAAAATACACACATTTGCACGTTAATAAGAAGTTAATACTTCTACTATCTTAGAATGTTGTGGTGTCTGTGTTAATAAATCTGCGACCTTTCTTATTTTATTTATGGTTCTAAAGCTCTGCTATAACCAAATTGGACTAACGTCCACGGTTGATGGGAGAGTACCTCGATAAGAAGTACATTCTTACTTAGCCAGAAAATTCTTGAGACTAACGGGAATTGAACCAGTCCGTTCAATTCCCGTTATTCTCAAGGATTTAAAAAAAAAATTGTCCTCTGGCTTCCTACTTAAATTTACTTGTATTAGCCAGAAAAGGACTTTAAGATGTTTCTATGTGTTATATAACTAATTATTATACCTCGGGGGTTGGAACCACAACCTCCATTGTTTTTGATGGACAAAAAGCCCGATATGATATAACCAAAGTGGACCCATGTCCAGGGTTGAGAGGGCACCTCATCACAAGGGGTAAAAAGTATATGACCAGTGACTATTATGACAAGAACATCTCCTAGCAATAGTGAAACATCGCAAACTTGTGTGGTTTTACTCGTGATGAGGCATGATGCACATTTCAAAGCTCTTATGAAAAGAACAGTTGAGGGGGGGGAATGGGGGTTACATGAAAATATAAATTCATAATATCAAAGACTGGATATCATCAAGTTTATTCACACTCAAATATGCGAGCACACAGGCATAGCGGAATTTTTGTGTTGGTGTTTATTAAGTTGAACATCTATGACCCTGAGGGTATATGGATTTGCTGATATTCTAGAAGTGCAGAGAAAATAAAAATTGGTCCAATTGATTATATCATAAAAACAACGGAGGCCGTGGTGTGTCCAAGATGTCGGAAGTAGGGTAGAGTAAGTTTGATATACAACAAGATGCTCAACAAGCAGGCATTATACCCGGCGACCTTAGCAATGACGATGAGCATGCTGTTTTACACACCCTTCGTGATCATAAATGTCCTTATCCAGAATAGTCCAGGGTAGACTCCAAACATCATTATTTATCTTGGTTCTTCTGACTGATCATTAGTCTATTATCTATTGTCTTTCCCCAAGTGGTTTGCTATCCACTCTTGCAGTTAATCGTAAGGGTAATTGGAGCTCGAGCTTGTATTCCAAGTTCAGATGTGTGGCCTCGGCTGTGCTATGACCGTATTTGTTCAGGATGTCCCGGATGTCAGGAATACTGGAATGGGTTGTGTCCTTGTTTACAGCTTACATGCGATATTTTCTCGTTTCGTCCTGACACATTCGACTTCAGGTGAAGGCCTCTAGGTCACTTAGCCCCTCTATTAGATAAGACTACCAACTCCACCTGTAAATCTTCCTTAGCCGTCTCCTATGTCCTGCGTGGTAGGTAACAGTGTTGCTATTCTTTGCTCCAATTCGGCCCTCGACAACACAATGGAGAACATTCCGGGTCAGTGATTGTCGCACTGTACAGGTCAAGAGATTTCACTTTTAACTTACTGTGCAACATTTTTTGTGTGCATAGTTTTGCCGTTTCTTGTCTACGATTAAATGCTCTTGGAGTGCACTGAAGATAAGGATATTACCATGTCCTATTTCTCTAGACAAGGACCATGTAGTAGTGATAAGGGCTGGGAAAAACTGCTTTAAGTCGTACTAGAGTTCTCGATAATTTCAGAGTACAGGCGATAATTAAGAAAGTATACCGGAAATGCTGCCATACCTGGCTAATATTACAGCTAGTGTTTATAGTTTTGTATAGAAGTATTTATGAAGTTTTAATAGAAGTACATCTATGCATATGACTCAGTAATCACAGTCGGGCACGCCTTCATGCAAGTTGAATGGTCATCATCGACTTCGAGGGACGAACAACATAGAAGTATTTAGAGTTTTAATAACATTTAACAGTTTATAATAGTTATGTGCATATTTATACTATAGTAAATGAGATAACAGAACAACAGTGGATATATTTTATGCATTATTATGCGTATAGTAGATATAAGTTAATATATATTTGCACTCGCGTGTTGTATAAGTTCGAAAGATTGGAAATGATTTAAAATATTATGACCTGCAATCATCATCAGATGCCGTCTCCGCAACGAAGGTTGGCTGCAACAGACCTCCAACATCCCCTGTCTCTTGTCTTGGGGATGCACTCTGCTAGACTGTAACCTGTCCATCTCGTGATGTTACTATCCCACTTGTATTCCTGCCTACCTCTTGCTTGATCCCCTTGACTTTACCTCAAGTCAGATCTTCAACAAGGTGTCATGTCTTTTAATATGTCCAAAATATTTCATTTGCTTGATCTTGATACCTTTTAATAATTATTTCTTCATATTAAGAATTGTTGTAACCTCATTTTTTAATTTGTCTTCCCTTTCCATTCTGTTCTCCCTATTCTTCTATATATCCACATCTCAAACGCATCAATTATGTCTTCTAATTGTTTGTTTATTATCCATGTTTCTGAGCCATACATTAATATAGAATAGATGTAGCATCTTTTTTGTGTTGTTGTCAGTTTTAGTTTGTTTGTAATTTGGTTACTGTATTAAGGACTGTGTACTATATCAGTGACAACAGTCACAACTTTTAATGTTACGGACAAACAGTCCACAGTCCACTTTTTAATGTTTGTTATTCGCAGTCATCGTGTGCGTATCTTTCGAGTTCTCAGATAGCAAACAAAACAAAATGGTTAATGCGTCGATGCATGTTTACTGAGCTTGCCAGCTACTGATAAAGACGCTGTGTGTTTGTTAAAAACTCGAGAAGTACTACTACATGAATAGATGTGCGGTCAGGATCATCCAATAATCTTATTGTACCCCATGGACAGATTCAGTGGGAAAGCAATGTAAGTCGACACCCCTAGCGCATAAATGTAAAGGTCGACATGTCTTTGCAATACACGAACATTTCACTAGTAAAAATATGCTGTTACATTTATGGATGGACTTTCAAAATGACTTCTTCCGACTGGTGCGTTCGTGAACTGCAGATTAGCAAGTCCACAGTTGTCGAACGGAACACATTTATACGTGATATTTGTGTCTACAGCGTGACACAGTTGCCAGGAAGATGCATTGGAGGAGAAGGAATGATCGTCGAGGTAGATAACCTATGTACCAAAAGAAAGGCTAACTCTGGCTGAGTGTTTCCTCAACAATGGGTATTTGGTGGCATACGTCGTCTTGCCACATGTGCAACCATCCATTCCCATGAATTCACCAATACTCGCTCATTCCCATAATATGCTTCCACCAACACCAGCCCCTCCCCAAAATATGTCCCTTCCAAACATCGGCTTCACTGTTCCAAACCCTAACCCCAACACTGAAAGCGGTCCCTCTCAAAAACTAAACTTCTAACCTATCACTAACCGTAAACCCCCACCCCCTTCCAAAACACAAATATACGCTGTATCTCCTCCCATCAATATTAATGAGATGATGGGACATAATAAATGTTATGTTAATGCTAACACTGGTTAGTTGCCCCAAGCTGCACGGGTCAGTTCCGCTGGAATAAACTTTCCGAACGAAAGTTGGTTCCGGTAAATATGTGGTATTCCAGTATAGTACCGTAATTTGTTTAGATGTTAATATTTTCCTCGTGTTATTGAAAGTACTATTAGCTGATGGAGTTCCAATGAAATGATTAAAAACCTGGGAACTGCAGCAAGAGCAAAGCTACTGCAGATCTTCAACACAAGCTGGACCACAGGTAATGTTCCGCAGGCATGGAGAAAAACAATAATGATACTACTCCTTAAATCAGGAAACGATGGTAAAAGTCTCCAATTACAGGCCCATCAGACTGACAAGTTGTCTATGCAAAACGATGGAATGCATTGTCAATCTTAGGATGCAGTGGTACCTTGAAGGTAAAAAGTTTCTCGTATCGCAGCAAGCAGGCTTCAGACAGTGTTACTCTACTGAAGATCAGGCAACCTACCTCTCCCAAGAGATTGAGGACGCCTTCCAAGAAAAGAAACTGATACTGGCAGCATGGATAGGCCTCAGGAAAGCATTTGACAAGATTCGGAAAGAAGGACTCTTAATTGCGAAATTGCAGGTTAATTCATTAATGTACAATATGGGCAAAACGCACACGCAAGAAAATGCGCTTATTTAATTCATGCGTTATTCCAGTGCTATCATATGGATGTGAGAGCTGGAAAAACTCTTTATCTTCAGAAAAGAAATTACTGAGTTTCGAGAACAAATGTCTTCGTAGGATAACTAATACCCATTGGAGTGAATTCGAATCGAATGATAAAACAATACTTAGAGAAAATAAAACAACCAATATTCATATTATTCAAGAACTGCACAGAATAGCTTTGAACAGACAGAATTGGAGAGATCTGACCTCTGCCCTATGCGTTAACTTCAGCGTAAAAGGAAAATGAATGAATACCTGCATAATAGAAGAGCCAGGGTACAATAGGATGGTCGCAAAAGCAAGAAAGTCCTACTGTGTCATGCAGTCCCCCAGGTAAGAGTCACCCACACTTTTCTTGGTTTACACCAATGTCCTAGTTGCCGAACTACCACATGGGATCAAAGTGGCAATTTATGCTGACGATCTGGTGCACGGAAGAACATGCGACAGTGGTGACTAAACAAATACAAAGAGCTACTGGTGCCTTAATCTTATGGGCAAATAGATGGTGCGTCAGCGTTAATACAGATAAGTGCAGCACTGCACTCTTTGCTTTCTCACCAAAACAAAAATCCGGTGATATCAAGATAGTTGGAGATCTTTTGAAAGAAGACAAACAACCCACATACCTCGAATTACTTTTGATGATAAGCTGACATGGAAGCAACACATAAACAAAGCAACAATTAAAATCAGGAGGAAGTTAGCTGTAAATTTTACCAACAAGGCATAAGAACATACCTGGAATATGGTTCAGCTCGTGGTGTCATGCATCAAACACCACATTACAAGATAAAGTGCACAATCAGGAGCTTAGGATAATGCCAGAAGCAATGAAATTAGCACCTATAGTAGAGATGTAGAAAATGGAAAGAATGCAAACATTTGGCGATCGCAGACACAAAGGTTATAAAATCTAGCAATGGGGCGATTGAAAAGCAGCTTTATCCACCGAGTTAAACGACTCCGTAGACAACTTACAAGCTTACCTGAAGTTGACGGTCTTTACCAGAGCATACCCCTTGGAGTGAAAGGTATGGGATACCAATGTACATTCAGACCCATGTGAAAGGAGTACTAAGCAAGGACGAACAGAAAAGTGTGCAGCGAAGAACAGTCACCCTCAATTTCCTGGAGAGGAATATCCACAAGACATATGGATCAAAGAATACACAGATGGGTCAGCACAGAATGCAGTGAGGAATGGAGGTGTAGGTGTATATATAGAATACCCACCCACACAATCCTAGAGATAAGATCAGAACAATAACAGGGAAATTCTATAATAATTATGATGCAGAAATCCAGGCAATTAGGGAAAATTACTGAACTCCAACCCTGGCTTACAGCATGTGGTTTTCCTGACAGATGCAAGGTCATTGCTTCAAGCTCTACAGTTTGAAAAACTAACAAACTTACAAAAACTACTTAATGAACTGTCTTACCAGTATAAGGTAACCATTCAGTGGATACCCTCTCACTGTGGAATATCAAGAAATGAAAAAACAGACCAACTGGTTAAAGGAGGTGCTGCAGAAAACCAAAAGATGTACCAATCACCTACAATCAGGAATAAATATATGATCAAGTCAATAAGAAAGCCACAAACACCAACACAAGATGACTATCACATTATGAACAGATAAGAACAAGTTGTAATTATACGCCTCAGAACGGGACACAATCGATTCCGCAGTCACATGTACACAAAGTTCAAGATTGGCAACACGGCCATGTATACATATAGACAGGCAGCACAGAGTGCCAAACATATACTTCAAGAGTGTTCTGAGTATGAAACACTGAGGCAGACATATTGGCCAGAGGAAACAATACCGGAATCTAAGCTCTATGGGCCACTGTATGAACTACAAAAGACAGTGAGTTTTATTCAGGAGACAGAATGACAGATATAGACATGTTTCAAGTGAACGAAAGAAGAAGAAGCCATTCATATTCTCCTTTTTTAATATCTGTTAGACATCTGCTTCATTTGCGATTGTGTATGCAAGATATTGATAATGTTCTATTTGCAGTTTCCATGTATTTTTAGGTTTAGCAACTATTCTCTGTGACTTTGCTGATTCTCATGGTGTTTTTTTTTGGTACATATTCTGTCCCTGATGTCATAATTTCGTAATCTGTCAATTCTGGTGACACCTGCAGCCTTCCTTAAACATTTCATCTTTCTGTAAATGAGAGAGACCAGGTTTGGCACTGGTAACACTGTGTTGGTAGGGATATGCTGTAAATCATTTGTCTTTTAACCTTCATCTCGATCTTGAGATGAAGAAGTAGTGGTGAAAGTTGGTATGTTACTGCATTTGCTTTTTTGACATCTCTTCTCTATCTCTATATCAAGGGTCCCTTCTCTGTGAATAGAATGTGTGTCTATCTTGCTTTTAATTCTTTCATGAAATATCTTGAGTGGTATTGTAGTTATATGACTCATCAAATGTATTGTTCTATATTTTGTACAGTCCACAGCCGTGAGGTTCTTAGGTAGTGGTATGATTATTGATGATTTCAGGTCTTTATGTATGTGTCCTGTTTCGTATATATCATTTCAAAGTTATGTGGTAGTTTCCACAACAAATCCATCTAGAGATTTTATTATGTCTGCTGTTATGTTGTCGGCGCCTGCAGCCTTTCCACATTTTATAGCGTTTTCTACTTATGATTTCAGTATTGCTGGTCCATCATTGTTGTGTATTGTGGGTTTTTGTTCCGTTGGTCATCAAACAATTTTGTCACATAATTTGCCCATCTTGTAAGTACTTTCTTTTATCAAATAGAATTTTTTCATTTTTCTTTAATGCATCATAGATTCATATGATTTTTCTTATTTGTGATCTGTCTTATCCCCTTATGCATTCCTTTTGTCTTCTGTTGTACTGACATTTTCTCTGTATTTTGTTTCTAGTCATTGTTTTTTCGATGTTCTGCACATGTTACGTATCTCGTTGTCTATAAATTAATATTTTGACGTATATTTTTTTCATTTCTTTCTTTCTGCCTTTTCTCTAATATTGATGCCATCCATGTTTCTTCTTGTCTTTTCTAATTGGTAAATTTTCATTTGATGTTTGAAAAGATATTAATGTTACTAAATAATCATTACTTTTACGCAATGAAAATAATTTTAGTTATATTGTTTTCAAATACATTGAGATAATGTTGTAAGGTAATCTCATTGTATTGACAGTTTTGCGTGTTTATTTCTGGTTCGTTGTAGTTTTCTTGATAAAGGTCCATGGAAAAAATCATTGTACCCTAGGTGTTTTGTTATTTCTCATTGATATTAGTTTTTGCTTGTTGTTAGTTATATTAGTAATCAGTGACACTAATACTTGTTCATAGTTGTTATCACTTCTTATTTTTGCTACTGCGATACTTTCCACCTTGTCAGATATCCTCTGACATTTTGGTTATTATTTAGGCCCAAGCCATTTTTACGAACAATCTCATTTTGAATGCAACCTGAACAACACTTCTATACACATCAAACCTGGAACTAGTTCTCGTGATATACGAAATCTCACAAACCATTCTACCGCTGAATATGGCTATGAACAGTAATTACATAAAATATAAATCTTTGTGATTTAGTTTTAATTAAACAAATGATTCACATTATAATTTATAAAATAAATGCAGTTTTAAAGTAAAATCACATATTTATCAGAGTTCCACCTTCTTTAGAGTTATTGTTATCTTTACTGATTTATTAGGGAAAGAGATTTCTAAATTCGAACCAGTCTATAGATAGTGTTGTTATTTCAGATTACCTGTTATATGTACATGTTACTCTTCAAGCCTCCTCCAAAAGTGGGAATATGCCTTCCTTCTGCTGATTATACCTGCGCGAAGATTGATATCAGCGTCACTAATCTTGCCTGATGTAACTGATGATTGGTCATTTTGCATAATTCTTGTGTCGCCAGCCAATGAAGTGTACGTGAAGAGTATAATCAGCCAAGATATGTGACGTTTGGGATCTAGACGTTGGATTATTCCGGATAAGGACTTGAATATACTCTCAAGACCATTAATGAGGTCATGTTACGCGACTGCTGGCCCAGTTTATCAATGAATACCTGACCCAGGGACACTTCGTAGTCCAAGATGTGACCTAGAGTTACTTAGTTTAATGCAACGTGTGACATTTTCAGATGGTATTTAGACCCATATATGACTGATTAGCTAAGATATTCATTTGCGTGGAGAAGGTAAGCTCATTGTTTTAAAGTAACTAACTTGGTTAAGTAAAATGTACCTCTTATGGTGATTTACTCCCTTCCAACCGCGGACGTTAGTTCAATTTGGTTATATCAAAGCTTATCAACCATAAAAAATAGTGGAGGTTTCAGTTCTTGTAATGAAGCCACCACGACCTCCGTGTTATTCTGAATAGTAATTCTATAATAAGTAACTCACTCATATGATGACCGGAGAGAACTCACGAAGATAAAGAAACAAAATCCTGTCGCAGCGTTTGCAGTTTAGCAAAAGAAATAAAGATATCAGAATGAAGATGAAAAAAAGCCAAAGATTTCTGAACAATGTGGATTAATCAAAAATGACACCAGTCAAGGTAACAACAAAGCAGCTTTTGGCACTTTGAAAAAGTTAACACAACAACACCGACCAAAAACAACCATCATTGAAAATAGCAACGCAATGCTGATTTACGAAAAAGAAGACTTAATGAAAAAGTGGACGGAATATTGCAGAGATTTATGTAAATGTGAAATTGCTCCGGTATTCAAATGTATTTTGTTTTATAACAACATAGAATTAGGAAATGCAGAAATATTGAGGGAGGCCCTTGTCAACGGCCCTCTGATCATCAAAAGAAAATAAATCACCAGGCGTGAATAGTATTCCATCGGATCTCCTAAAACGTGCAGGAGAGTAATTGATCACAGCCATAGACTGTCTATCATAAACTGTTATGATAGACTCATCAGCACTAAAACAACCAGACATACAACAAAAATACCTTGTAGATGTAAGGAATAGATATGAACATCTAATGATAGAGTGCATGGAAGGGAAAATTCAGAAGAGAAAATAGACAATAAATGGGACAGCTTAAGGAAAAGTATTCAAACATCAAATGAAAATTTACCAATAAGAAATATCACGAACAAACAAACAT
This sequence comes from Meghimatium bilineatum, assembly GCA_034231615.1. NCBI lineage: Eukaryota > Metazoa > Mollusca > Gastropoda > Stylommatophora > Philomycidae > Meghimatium > Meghimatium bilineatum. Next base: position 51,014,234 of record CM067317.1, on the reverse strand, counting down.
GGATGACAGATGAAATGTTAGAGAAAATGACAGAAAGAAAGAAAGCTAAAAATACTCCAAAATACTCAATTATAGACAAGGAGATACGTAACATGTGCAGAACAGCGAAAAAACAATGGCTAGAAACAAAATGCAGTGAAATAGAGATGTCCATACAACAGAAGACAAAATTAATGCATAAGGAGATAAGACTGATCACAAATAAGAATAATCCTATAAATGGGGGTGGCTGTATTAAGGATAAAAATGGTAAAATAATATTTGATAAAACAGAAGCACTTACAAGATGGGCAGACTATGTAACAGAACTGTTTGACGACCAACGGAACAAAAAACCAACAATACACAACAATGATGGACCAGCAATACTGAAATCAGAAGTAGAACATGCAATAAATTCAATAAAATGTGGATAGGCTGCAGGCTCGGACAACACAATAGCAGACATAATAAAAACTCTAAATGAGTTTGGTGTAGATACTATCACAGAAATTTGCAATGACATATACGAAACAGGCCATATACCTAAAGACCTAACATCATCAATATTCATACCACTACCTAAGAAGCCCAGGGCTGTGGACTGTACAGAATATAGAACAATAAGTCTAATGAGCCATCTAACTAAAATACTTCTCAAGATAATACATGAAAGAATTAAGAACAAAATAGACAGAGAGGTCAGTGAAGAACAATTTGGTTTTAGGAAAAACAAAGGAACCAGAGAAGCTATACTGAGTATCCGGCTAGTGATAGATAAATATAGAGAAGTCCAAAAAAGTATCTATATTTGCTTCATAGACTACAGCAAGGCCTTTGACAGATGCAACATGAAAAATTAATCAAATGTCTTCAAGAAATAGGCATAGATGGAAAAGACATCAGACTGATTAGAAATATATATTGGGAACAAACTGCATCAGTAAGGTGTGAAAACAGCTACTCTCCGCACATAGAAATAAGAAGAGGGGTAAGTCAAGGATGCATTTTATCACCAAGCCTATTTAATATCTAAACAGATAATATCTTTAAAAATATAGAAGAAATACCACGACTCAAGATCAATGGGAAAATAATAAACAACCATAGATATGCAGATGACACTGTTCTTTTGGCAGAAAGTGAACATGAACTACAAAGACTAATAGATCAAGTCAATAAATCAAATTATGAATATGGACTGGATATAAATATTCAAAAAACAAAAACCATGATAATCAGTAAAGACACAGAAGAACAGGAGGTAAACATAAACATACATGGAGAGAAACTACAACAAGTAAAACAGTATCAATATCTTGGACACATAGTCACAAATGATGGCAGATGTGAAACAGAAGTTAAAAGGAGAATAGGAATGGCTAAAAGTACCTTCAATGACATGAGGAAATTATTAATATCTAAACAAATTACAAACAAGTTAAAAATGAGAATTATAAAATGCTACATCTATTCCATATTAATGTATGGCTCAGAAACATGGACACTAAATAAACAATTAGAAGACAAAATTGATGCCTTTGAGATGTGGGTATATAGAAGAATAGGGAGAACATCATGGAAAGAGAAGAAAACAAATAAAGAGGTGCTAAAGACACTTAATACGAAGAAAGAACTACTAAGAGAAATAAAGATCAGGCAAATAAAATACTTTGGACACATTAAAAGACATGACACCTTATTGAAGACATTACTTGAGGGTAAAGTCAAAAGGAAGCGAGCAAGAGGTAGGCAGAGATACAAGTGGGAGAGTAACATCACACGATGGACAGGTTACAGTCTAGCAGAGTGCACCACCAAGACAAGAGACAGGAGATGTTGGAGATACGTTGCAGCCAACCTTCGTTGCGGAGACGGCACTTGATGATGATGATGATGACAGTCATATGCCAGAAAATATGGACTAGAAAAATATGGCCTGGAAAATGTACACAATCGTTAGTGATACCGCTTCCTAAGAAAGGCAACATCACATTGTGCAAAAAATTACAGTCCTATTAGTTTTATCACCACTTCTAGCAAGGTGATACTAAAGATCATTCTTAACAGAATACAATCTAAATCAGATGAATTGTTAGCAGAAGAACAGGCTGGTTTCCGTAAAAACAGAAGTACCACAGCACATATTTTGGTACAATACTGGCAGATGAAAATAAGTCCCCTACATTATATAGCACAAAAATAAATAATATTATTATATTAAATAATATAATAATGTTCTCAGAATGAACAGCCTAAGAAATCCCCAGCAGTCACTATATTGGGTGCCACCTGGAGTAAGAAGAAGAGGGAGACCTAGAGAAACTCTACGAAGAACCATTAAAAGAGAAGGCATGTCAATGAACCTAAACAACACGCAACAATTGAAAGACCTGGCAACACAAAGACAGAAATGGAAAGCTATGGTTTCTGCCCTATGCGCCGCATATGGCCCTGGAGGAACATAACATAACATTATATTAAAAGACAATCTTCATTTTTTGGCCACTTCATGAAACAGGGAGATTTGGAGAACATAGTCACAACAGGCAAGATTGAAGGCAACAGAGAGATAAGGCGACAACGTGAGAAAATATTAGACAGTTTGACAACTTGGCACGGCAGGGAAACAACAACGAGCTTGATACATAATACTGGAGATAGAGAGCATGGGGAGCCATGATCGCCTACGCCAGCTGGCATGGCTCCTGATGATGGTGCATTTTCATATGAAAGTTGTCATATTTATGTTGTTTCTTGTTAGAATTATGTATAATATAAACTTAAAATATTTACACATGAACATTAGTCCTCTTTTTTTCTGTCACGCTATATATATTCCGGAGATCTTAGCGATTGGATTATTAGAAGTATGACCTCCATTATTTTGTTATGGTTGTACAGCTCTGATACAACAAAATTGTGCTCGCTGTTGAAAGAAATATTCATCAACATAAGAGATACAATTTATTTAACAACAAAATTATGTCAAAACTGACCTTTTTTGTCCTCTTTACAAAATAGAAATATGTTAGTCCTGGGTTCTGACAATACTTTGTATAAAAAAATTAAGTAATTGACGAAAAACGTATCAAACAAATAAAATAGTTTGGACATATTAAAAGACTTGGTGCTTTCTTTAAGACATGTGGTAGAAGGAAATACAAGTGGGAGGAAAGTATCGAGAGATGGGCAAGGCATATATAAGAGAGCACCACTTCACCGAAGACGGATGTGTCGGGTCATTGGTGCAAAAAACGATAACACAACGCATTTCCATTTTCTGGGTTACATGCTTCTGAAAATCTAGTGGGACCATATTCCTGATACAACAGAGCTCCAGCGGGAGATTGAGAACGAACGATTAAGAAGAACAATAGAACACAACCAAAGCAATAGAAAGAGGTTGTCCAATGTCCCTTGCAGCCAATATTAAAAACGGAAACGACACTTGATGATATATATGTGTGTGTGTGTGTGTATGTATATGTGCAGCTCTTTTTTTTTCTAGGAAAAAAGGTGGGTATACTCTAAGATTGAGAACAATTTCCTATATTGTTTGTGGTAACACCAGCCTCCGCCCCCCCCCCCCCCCATTATAAAAAGCAGGAACAAATTTCATTAATTAGAAAATATTTATGAATATGTTGATGACATATGACACGTACATTTACAAAGTTTAGTTTTTCGCTAGACGGCATTATTTTCCCCTTTAAATTATCTCTGTGGACGTAAAGTTCTTCTTCTTCAGCGTTCGCTCTCAAATAACCACAACGAATATTTTCGTGTGATTTCCGCCAGGGAGCGTGAAGTACGTTGTGCTGCAAGTTCCACAGTAGAACTGTGATTATTTGCACCCCGGTTGGCCACTTTTGGTCAGGAGGTCAGAGGTCCAGCACATCCCTTTTCGTCATTCCTTTATTTTGGGTTTGGTCCCTAGTCCGTGACAGCCTGTCTATCTGTCGCCGAGCACGCTTGTGTATAGTGCCTCTTCGCCAAGACGCTTGTCGAGCGCGTCTATCTGGTACGAGGTGTTCAACTATCTATGAACTCATCTCGTGCATTTGGACAAACTGTGCCTGTGCCCATCGGCTACTGAATCGTTTCTCATCCGCGAGCCTGGTTCCGTATGAGGAAGAACTCACCAGAAGAGTTCGATCCTGGCTCGTTCGCCCTCCTACCCGAGGCGTCGTTCACGGACATCGTGGTTCCCTCGTCCAAGTTCGAGTCTCACACCACGCGTATGGGAGCAAGGCGTTCTCGAGCTGAACAACCTTGTCCCAATAGCGCCTGAACGCATCAGGTACTGAACCCTTTCTCTCTGCAAGTGTGTTTCCGGTATAGGGAGCTTGACAGTAGAGTTGGGCCAGGGCTAAAATCGTTGTCCCTTTTCTGCCTGAGCCCATCATGTACTGAACCCTTTCTCTCTGCAAGTGTACTTCCGGTATAGGAAATCTTGACAGTAGAGTTGGGCCAGGACTGCCATCGTTGTCCCTTTCTTGCCAAAGCCCATCGGGTTCGGAACCCTTTCTCTTCGCGAGCATATTTCCTGTTTAGGAAGGCTCGACATTAGAGTGGGTTTAGGTCTTCTTGCTTTTCCGAACGCCCACGATTGGGTCTGGGTCTCTGCCTATAAGGATCACAGGTAACTAGAAGCTCGTCTCGAGCTAGCAGAGCTTGTAGTTCCCCTTTCCTAGGAACTTTTCACTTTCCATTTGCAGTTTGCGCTGCCCTCTGACGCTGTTTTGCCCTTTCATTGTGTCATTGTACTCATTATGACATATATTCGTTTCTGGCCATGCCTCTACCTTTACGTGCCTTTTACATTGGCCACCCCTCCAATGTTCTGACTGGACTAACAGGCGTCACTGTATGTCGACAGTGTCGTTGTATGTGGTGATGCAAATGGTGTCGGAGATATTGTCTGTCTCTTTTGCAGTCAAATCTCTTTCCATCTGCTTCTTCCACATTCTCGGACACGATCCCCAAATGATTTGGCCAGAATCAGCTCTAGCTGCTGTTTTCTGTTACCAGGGTGTACCGCGAGGAGGTACATTTGGGATCTTGGTTATCTGCTAACCCTGGGTCCGCCAAGAGCAATGCGTTCCCTTTGCACCCCGCGCAAAGTTCTAAATCGTATAATCTAGATTCTACTTTTATCTTTATTATTATATTGTGATACTATTATATGTATATACATTCACCCAAGATTTAGCACACAAGAGCTATTTTAGAAACGACTTCGGCAAATGGCTACACCAACTACATACTGGCGTTGTTTGAAAATGTGTAACTATCATGTTATGTCTATTCGTGACCATTGATACTAGGCCGGTCATGGTCCACAGGTCAAAAATGAGATCTCGCGCTTTATTTCAAACTGGAGACTGACATTTATTTTGTTTTCACCATGTACAATACACGACCTGTAAGATAAATTGGGATTCATCCTTCTAAAGTGAGGCACTTGAGTGTTTTCGTGATTTCCATTGGCTGTAGACACAAAGTGATCAAACAAATCATGGGAAAGTCAAATGTGTTACTCAGAACCAAAATAACCAAAACAAAAAGGTAGGTATACGGCGTACACCCGTGTATGTCAAGAAAAAACATTGTATATATATGTATACGATATATGTAACAGTATAAATTAACCAACTTCTCACAAAGACTTGACCATTGCTCAACACATGTAAATAATGTGATGAAAATCTACGCCCTCCTGTAGAATGCATTTCACAATACAGGATCAGAAGGAATTTCGATTGATATCTGCTGGCTGCTACTGCTATCCGGCTCTTGATGAACGTCTGATGGTATTATGTTTTGGTTCTCTTCAATAACTTCTTCTGAAAGTGATTGTGGCGGCACTGAGGTTTTATTAGCTAAATCCAAAGTATTTACAGTTGATGTAGATGTTGACGGCGCAGGATTTTCAGGATTTTTGTACAAAGAATGTCTTCATAACATAGTTTAGCTTTCTTCCTTGTTCCTCATTCTTTAAAGGCTTTTTTTATATTGACTTCCAGACATTTTGTTCCTTTCTGTTCCATACTGTAAAAAAAAATATTAAATACAATTCAGTCCTTCACAAAGATACAAGCGGGAGGCGGCGATCAAGGAGGGGGAAATGGGGGGGGGGGGGGGTTATTGAAAACGATTAAATGATAACGCTTATCATGCTATTAAAATAGCGTAGATACAATAACGATAGAAATAAGTTGCAAAGTTAGTAATATTTGTAGGTAACAGAACATAATAAATAGTTGTTGTTCGTCCGTCGGAGTCGACGAATACCATTCAGCTCAACTGGAGTAATGATGAAGATTATGGTATCTGCGGTGTGCACAACTGTGACTAATGAGTCCTATGCGTGCTTGGAATTGTCTACCAAACTCTGAGCATGTGCGGGACTGAGTCTGTGGGGCATTGAGAAGTTCGTGTCTTTCTTCTATCGCGTTTTTGTGTCGCAGCTTGATGTCTATGGCTGTCTGCAGCTGCTGCACCACTCTTGATTCTATGACGCCAATTTGATCTGTCATGTGTACGATTCTCCCATGAATTTGTGTCTACTTTGAAGTGGGTCAGTGATGTCTTGAGATTATTTAAAACCCTTTATCTGTCCTATGGCCTTGCGGGAGCCAGTCTGGAGGTCTCTATATAACAACTTTTTTGGTAGACGATGATCTTTCATACGGACCATGTTTCCTGCCAAACAGGTCTGCGCCTTCATCGATATTGTATGTATGTTTACAGAGATAGATTTCATCAGTACTTCACTGTTTGGTATTTTATCTAACCAATGATGTTGAGTATCTTACGAAGGCGACTTAGGTGGAAGTAGTTGAGCCTTCTAGCATGTCTGACATATACTGTTTCACAGGCATAAAGGAGTGATGGTATTACTGCTGCTTGGTAAACTTTGAGTTTGGTGGTAGTTGCTTTCTTTTTTTCTATTTTTTTCCCGCAGTCTTCCAAATGTGGTACAAGCTTTTGCTCTTCTCTTGTTTACCTCAGTGTCGATGTTTACATCTTGTGAGAAAGTGCTGCCCAGGTATGTGAGATTATTTACTGTTTGAATCTCTTCTTCGTTGTTCCTTATATGGGGATTTAAGTTGTGGTTTGTTTGGTGTGCGTTGAAACATGACCTCTGCGTTCTTTGTATTGATGGTGAAGCCAAAGTTATCGCAGGGTTTAGGGCGACCTGCATATTGTCTGCAGAATCAGTATACAGTGCGCAGTCATCCGCATAGAGAAATTACTTGACCATTGTGTGAATATCGAATATGCAAAATATATAGCAATAAGTAGTTAACAAAAGTAGTTAAATACAAATATTTTGCTAATCAACAGGATCGCAGATATGAGTACCTTAAGGAAGGTGTTCTACCTAAAATTATAATTTTTTAAATGTCATTCGTCTGTTTTCGTGTGTAAATGTTACTGTTTGACGAACAATTTTAAAACATTTTGAGAAAATTGTTAAGATATGAGTTTTAATCGACCTTTTGGCTTAGTTCCTAGTGCTAAAAGTCATGTTAGATTCGCTAAGAGGGGAGGGTAAACACTTAACAGACAGACAGACAGACAGACAGACAGATACCTATGGGTCCTATCTACGGGCCTGCTAAGCAACCCTCTGTCTGTTACACACAGAACGCAAAAGTAGCCTAATATTGCCTAAATAAATCTCTATCGTACGCAGACACACGTGCCCAGTCCACGTAAATGATACTTTTTTAATTCGAGTATGTGGCGTAGCGTGGGAAAATGGCGCCCGGGGCGGAATATTAATTTTCCGCCCTTGTGACATTAAAAATATATGTCAGTGATTGTGAAAGACTGGACGAAAATACATTTGCCGCCCTCCCGATGATGCCGCCCGGGGCGGTCCGCACTTCCGCCGCCTCCCCCCCCTCACTACGCCACTGATTCGAGTCCCTATTACCATAATATAATCACTTCTCAATGATAATAAGTAACTACAATTTTTGGAGAAAAAAATAAATCTCTTACCTGATTTACTTTAAAAAAATAAAAACTGAATTAGTATAAATGCAAATCTAATACTGACACATATATATTGTATATCGGATTTGCACATTGCACAGCCACTTGCCAATTCTCGAGACTAACATTAAAAGCAAATATTGTCAATAATTGTCAGCTCAAAGCAGAGCTATCAATACGTAACACATGAAGTTCTCTTTTGTGAAATTTTCCGCCTGAGATGTTAGGAACTGCAGCGCGGTATATTACAAACAAAAATAATAGTTTCGTGCTATCAGATCAAAAGCCTTTCGACGAGGACTTGTAACGATGCACCTGCAACAGAAACGAAAATCACAGGGTACCTACCGAAAGCGCTTAGGCAGAGGCGTGTGATAAATCATAAATTGTGTACGCGAAAATCGGAATAACATATACCAATATAGAAAAACGTTGCGTAAAGATTTTGAATTATTGAATTGTTCAAATGGTAATTTGATTTCGCTGCTTCTGAACCCCCTCCCCCCCCCCCCCTTTAAGGTGCCGCCTGATACGGCCGCCTCTCTGCATATACATATATATATATATATATATATATATATATATATATATATATATATATATATATATATATATATATATATATATATATATATATATGCGAGGAAAAAAATTACCAATATATATGCGAGAGGGAAGTTAGCAGGTGAGACACAAATGGTTGGGAAAAAGTAAATAAATACGAAATGGAATCCTACATGAAACATATATATTAGACTGACATTGTTTCTTCATTTCTTAACACGAAATTTCTACTAAAATGATGCGCTCATTTTATCTATTTATCAGTGCAGTAATACATGTAACATAAATATCTTTCGTCTGTCCGTTCTCTGCACTCATTATAAGCATATGTTCCAGAATTTCAAATGGTTATACATTATACTACAGACTCAATCAATGTTAACACCATATTACGGTTGCTACCATTTTAATGTTATTTTTCTGTCAGCTCCAATCATTTTCTTTGACGGCAATGTAATAGCTTCTGTAGAAATTTCAACAGGACGACAAGGTAGTTTTTCGTCAAGCGATCAGTGTTCTTGTTGAAATTGTGTCCAGTTATACACCCCTATCCGTCTGTCTGTCTGTCTGTCTGTCTGTCTGTCTCTATCTATCTATCTATCTATCTATCTAATCTACCTACCTACCTACCTGTCTGTCTGTCTGTCTATCTAATCTATATGTCTGTCTGCCTGCTTACCTGCCTACCCGTCCGTTCGTATGTTAGTCTGGTCTGTCTGTCTGTCTATCTATGTATTCGTTAAACTCTGTGTTGTATTTCAGCGTTAGGGGTAGAAGAGTTTTCTGGAGATGGCCCTTTTGTGTTCAGAGTATATTGTGAAATTTGTTGCCACTTTTATCTCGGTGGTCCATTGTTTTCGAGGTCGGACTTCACTGTATCTGTGTAGCATAGCTTGCTGCAGTGCACTGTTTGATTGTAGCATGCTGATGTGCGCAAATCATTTGATCTGTTGTCTCTCAATATATTCCAAGAATTTGATTGTGCCTATTCTTCGTCTACTACAATGGATAATCACACACAGAGAATACAGAACGATCAAACTGTATAGGTCGCTGGTGCTTTCTGTTGTGTTGTATGGTTGTGAGAGTTGGACACTCACTGCGGACATGGAGAGAAGATTACAGGCTTTCGAGTATAAATGCTACAGAAGAATTCTACGAATTTCCTATAGGGAACATAAGACCAATGTGTACGTTAGAAATAAAGTAGAGATGTGTGCAGGTGTCCAGGAGCCATTGCTTTCAATAGTGAAACGACGAAAACTAGCATGGTTCGGACATGTATGCAGGCACGATTCCTTGTCAAAAACAATACTGCAGGGAACTGTCGAGGGTGGAAGAAGCAGAGGAGGACAAATAAAGACATGGACAGACAACATCAAGGAATGGACAGGGCTAGATATTTCCACACTCATCCGCATCGCTGAGGATAGAATTCGCTGGAGGACTCTTTGTGCTGAAGCATCCAATGTGGTACCCCTACGACCCTGAAGGGTTATGGGTTTATTGATTGATAGATTGATTCTTCGTCTAATATCCTTATTCCTCATTCTGTCTCTTAGTGATATCCCTAGGATTTTGCTCAAACATGCCGTTACAGCTGTCACAAGTCTGCGCTTGTCTTGTGATGTCGTTGTCCACGTTTGGCATTGGTAGAACAGCGTTGTAGAATTGCGAAGAGTATGTTAATTTGAAGAAATAGGAAAGGGCAGTGAATGGGTGGAGGTAGACACGGAGAAACAGTCACTGACTAAAGTAATACTACAACTAAATAAAGCCTGTCGAAAAGGGACGGGTGTCATGGCCCAGGATACAGTTCATGAACTCGCCCAGCTACACTCGAAACCACAATATATAATTGTATACACATATGGTTTGGTTAACAGAAATACAAATAAAAGCGGTTGGGGTTTTGTTGCCTACAGGAAATATATAACGTATATATATATATATATATATATATATATATATATATATATATATATATATAACATAGCCTATTCCGGACGTATCTATCAACTTAGCATTTGTTGGCTGTGGTGATTTTCTAAGCAATATTCAGTAGTTTGCCATTGCTTTCTGAACGATCGGGATGCACAATTGCATGGGACCGAACTCGGTACCTTGGCCGTAACAGACGAGTTATGTGCCACAGAGCCGGACACACATATTATATATATATATATATATATATATATATATATATATATATATATATAGAGAGAGAGAGAGAGAGAGAGAGAGAGAGAGAGAGAGAGACAGAGAGAGAGAGAAAGAGAGAGAGAGAAACTGTTGTACGGAAACTTGTTTAGATGGATGATTGGGTAGAAAGTCGAATAAAATCTGTCCATATCACGGACAGATTTGTGCGGAACTGTGCACATTGCCAACTATGATACATTTACACGTCAGGAGTGTCATAATGACAATACAAATTGTAAGATGTAAGTAATCTCTACGTGCCAACACAGTGGTCGCTTGAACGTTTTCGAAGGCGCAGCAAATCCAGACGTACTGTAATCATGTTTGCACGTATACAGTACTTGAAATGTTGCTACGTTCAAACTGATCCAGCAGTTGTTTTATTATTTACTGTCTAGTGGTCCCACAAAATGCAGTATGTGCACTAGTTACATTTACAAGATATGATAAATTGCTTGAAATAGTACATTTCACAACATGATAATACTTACAGGAAAGAGGTCGATTAGATAGATAGATAGCTAGGTATACATTCATTCATTTTCCTTTAGCGCTGAAGTTACCACATAGGGCAGAGATCAGATTTCTCCAGTACTGTCTGTGCAAATCTATTCTGTGCAGTTCTTGAATAGTATGTATATTGATTGTTTTACATTCTCTAAATATTGATCTACTGAGTGTTCGATATACAGCTATATATATATATATATATATATATATATATATATATATATATATATATATATATATATATATATATATCGTTAGATAGATACGTAGATAGATAAATCATGTGCTTCCATGCAACTTCCAAGCTTCTAGATATAGAAAGGCAGATAGATAGACAGACAGAAGACAGACAGGCAGACAGAGTGAGCGACAGATAGAGACAGATAGAGAGACGGATAGAGAGACAAAGAGAAAGATAGATATATAGATTAGATTAAGATTACGATTAAGATTAAGATTAAGATTTAGATTCAGATTTAGATTAAGATTAGTTTATATAAGATAGATAGACAGACAAACAGACAGACAGATAGACAGATAGATAGGTGTAGGTTAAAGAGAACACACATTTCTTTTTTTTTTCTTTTTTTTTTACAGTGTGTAAAATACATTTTCACTTGAGTCCTCAAATAGCTGATGGTTCCGATCGTGAGCAGGAAATAGCAAGTCTTGAGAAGAAGGGACAACAATATAATATCTTGAAACAATATAACTAGCAGAAGAATGAATCCTCGAATATTGAATAATACCGCACATTGAAGATGAACCGAAGTATTCAATTTTGATGTGTGATAAAACCATTATGTATACCGAGAAAACCACATGTTAAATCTCAGGCACGAGAACTATAGGAACGTGTCAGCTCGCCATCTTTTCTGGTCGTTATATTTTAGGTCTTCTTGTTTTATTTTACATCAAATATTCGCTTTCATCTACACCGTACTCACTTTGTAAACACAGTATCCATTGTAAAACATCCATAGTTACCGCCATTTTGAGTACCGCACATGGAGAATTGGCATATTTTACCATACATCCAACCTCGGCAGAATACCGCAGGGAACATTTATCCTTTTAGTGATAGGAACTACTTACAATTCTGACTACGCTACATGGCAGATAGCTACATATTCACTGAAAAAAAATCAATACTATTCCATGTTTAGGCACAGAACACAAATTCAAGACAACCGTCATCTTGATGACATCATTCCAAGGTGAGTCCGATTGTAGAAGGTTGTGAATCCCATGACTGAAATCGTGCCTGCCCCATGGTGTGTCTCTTGCAAAGCAATTATGTCGCGCTGTATATGAGCTTGTCGAGGGTGGTTCTTCGTTCGTTGAAGGTCGAGCAGTTCCAGTATAGGATTCGTATGTGGCTGCTGCCAAGCCTGTCACACTTAAGTTGTTGTCTTCTTGCTCCCGCTCTATTTTTCTTTCGCTTCCCTCGCCTACGTCCGCGAAGAGGTCGGTGGTCGTCGTTGCTTCCTTTATCAACCATCATATCAGCTGAAATACCATGAGATAAATTACCTATGCGGAACTCGGCCAGTGCACGTAGCTCCGTAGCACGGCTAGGAATCAATGAGTTATGAACCAGCCTTCATGGTGGAATAATGGCATAGAGAAAACATGGAAGAACAAACGGCGGGCCGTCAATGTGTAGCAGAAAGCACCCAACTCCGGCTGCGCACCATCCACTAACGTAACTGCATTGAAGCAGACCGTTGATGACACCATGTTACTCTTCAAGATATGTGCCCAGAAAGCCAAAGAAGAAATGTGGAATGAATTCTGCAAGCAGATCAGCTCCGACAAGTCTCTTAAGACATTCTGGTGTTTTCAGCAGATCATGAATGGAAATATTCAAAGAGTCGGCATACCTGACTTTCAATCCACTGATCTGGCATGGAAGATAAAGGAATGGCCTTCCTTGAGAGTTACGTTCAACAGACGGATCAAAACAATCTAGATGTTAGGCTGAGGATTATCACTATGCTGTCTGGTATATGTACGGAGGCTAAGTGGAATGAGAGCATACACATCACTTCTGATACCGTCCAGACCACTCTGAAATGGTAGAGGAACACTGCCCAAGTCCTGACGGTATACGATACGATGACTTTGCCATCCTTAAGGAGAGTGACATAAACGACCTGTTTGGCGAGTTTAACGGAGCATCAAGAAAGGTACCATAAAAGAAGAATGACTGCACAGCTACCTATTGCCACTAAAGACGCCCAATAAGAACCACTTCATGATCAACGGCTACTGAATCATAATGATGCAGAACGCCACAGGCAATCTAATTGAGAGGATTGTAGCACAGCATCTCACTCAAGACCTGGAAGAGAGTCGCATCTTTCTGGGCACGCTCGGAGGCTACATACGCCGGAAAAAAAACATGGCTCAATGCCGCTGTTTTCACCTATGATGTATTCGAGGGCTTCCATGCAGGTCTGGAAACTTGTGATGTCGCGATTGACTTGGAGGACGAGTATAACAGAGTGCCGTTTGAAAACCTCATCTACGCGCTCTTGCTCTTTAATATTGACCCTTTCGGCGTCAGATGGATATAAGTGGTGTTTCTCGAGAGGAAGGTGGCTCTCAGGTGCGGTTGTTGAACATCTAAACCTATAACCATACGACCAGGTCTTCCACAGGGATTTCCCCTATCACCCGTATTATTCAATGTCTACGCTGTAGCAATCACACAACAGCAGCTCGGCGGGAGATGTAGAACAATGTCTTTTGCGAATGATAACCTGGTATACAGACAGGGAAGAGATATAACAGAAACTGTCGGATCACTGCAGAAAGAGCTTGACCGTATCGCATCCTGGTGTGATGGTTCAGGGGCACAGATCAACCAAGAGAAGGCTGCGGTGAGATGGTTCTCTCTTAACAATCACATCGTAAACTTTGTGACACCGACTGTGAAGATGAGAGGGTTCGATATAATCAGGGCCTCATTTTTATACCTGGGCGTGCGATTTGATCGTAGTCTGTGTTTCCAGGAACACTTTGATCATGTTATCGCTAAGACCCGCAGATTACTTTCAGCTCTGAGAGTAATGGCAGCGGCTGACACTAAACAATCACAGCTTGTAATCTTATACGAGGCTCTTGTCCTCCCTGTTATTGAATATGCAGGCGCTACCTATCACTGCCAGTTACACACAGACTGAGAAACTGGAGATAATTCAAAACGAAGCAATGCGGATCATTCTTGGATGCACAAGAGACACACCCTGTGTGGCTATGAGATATCTCCTTGATTTTCCGAGCATATTTCATCGAATTGATATGTGGCGTGCCACTGCATACCTCAGAGTGAGTTCTGACATAGACCACCCACTACACAGCAAGCTCCATCATGTGAAGAGAAGCAGGCTCAAGAGAGGCAAATCGTGGATGGGTCAGGCCAAAGATACCGTTAAACATATCTGCGCCCCAGAAGACATAGTTCCTGGCGAGGAATGCATACCTATTCCTACGGTCTTTCAAGAGGCAGTCAAGGCCGTCGTTACACTCAACAGAGAGTACAGGAAACACAGTCACGTAAGCGTGGATGCTGAGGTAAAGGCACTAATATGTGAGAATGCCGATGATTCAGATGTTGTAATTTACACGGACGGGTCCGTCATCCATCACCAGTGATGCGCATGAGCCTTTACTGGCAGATCAATAGGGAGAACAGTACACAAAGTCAGTGGTGCCTTTACCGCAACAACGAGCAGTCTAACTATGGAAGTGTTCGCCGTAACGCAGGAACTTTACTGGCTGGAATCGCAAACCTATTCCCATGCATGCATACTAAGTGATTCACTGAATATGATTTAGAAAGTTAAAACAGGTGATGTACGTAGGGAATGGGAGGAGTCATTGTAGAGAGCTAAAATGCGGGCATCACTACGAAAGCTCATGTTTATTTTTGTTCCCGGACATGGGGGCGTGGAGGGAAACGAACATGCCGACAAATTAGCTAGTCTCGCCACCACAACAGACGGTCAGCCTATGGACCGAGCAGAAATACTCACTGCTCTTCGTGAGTCCTTACGATCAAATGATTTTGAGATGAATAAGCATGAGTCAATACCAAGAATGCAAGAATTGGGAGTGAGGATGGGCGTTGCCCGAAGAGAACCCTTAACAAAGATTTCAAAAAAGAGTAGTGAACCAACATAGAACCGGAACCATCAGCCGTTATACCCTGAGAGATTTACTGAAGATCGGAGCACCTATGGACGTGTACGGTGTGCGAAGATGATAATCAACATACCTAATACCTAAATGTTCCATTGTAGTATGTTAGACATCACTCGGATGTTGTTTGATTCATGCTTAATTTGATTCACGCTGAGACAAATGAGTGAGAGAGCGATAGACTACAACAACGAACTAAATGCAATACTTATAGATCAAGAGAAGGCGTTTGATAGAGTCAACAGAGAGGTACTATGGGAAAACTCTAGAAATGTATTGTATCAAAGGACAACTGTTAGAAAGTATAAGATGTTTGTATAAGAACTGCCAATGTGTAGTAAGAACATCAGATGGTATCACAGAAGCTTTTGATACAAAAACGGGAGTGCGTCAAGGTTGCGTGCTCTCACCTTTGCTATTTAATATATACATAAACAGAATAATAAAAGAGGCAAAAAGTACAGAGGGCAACATCACCGATTCAGAACAAGACAACTCAAAGCAACCAAACAATGAAATAAATGAACTACTTTTCGCAGACGATCAAAGCCTCATATACAAAAATGAAGAACAACTACAAATTCATATTAACTCACTATCTTCAACATGTAGAAAATACAACATGAAGATCAATACACAAAAGGCGGAAACTATGAAAATATGCAGAACACCAAGTCCACTAAACATACATATAGACAATATAAGATTAAAACAAGTAACAGAGTTCAAATATCTCGGTAGTATTTTTACAGAAATCGGAAGCCTCGATAGAGAAATAGAGATAAGATGTCAAAAGGCAAATGCAGTAACATACCAACTGTCACCACTACTTTTTCACCCCAAGATCGAGATGGAAGTCAAGAGACAAATGATCTACAGTATATTTCTACCAACGCTGTGTTACCAGTGCCAAACCTGGTCTCTCTCATCTTCACATTACAGAAAGATAATGATATGTGAGATGAAATGCTTCAGGAAAGCTGCCGGGGTCACCAGGCTTGATAGATTACGAAATGAATATATCAGGGAAAGAATAGGTATAATATATTGTACATATTACATTGAGAGAGAACAGATCAAGTGGTTTGACCACATTATGAGAATGCATCACGAAAAGTTGCCCGTACAAGAATATAACCAAATGAGATCAGGGTACAAAGCCAGAGGAAGACCACGGAAAAGATGGATGGAAAACATCAGGGACATCCTGAACAGACACGGTCATAGCACAGCCGAGGACACACATCTGGCTTTAGAACGCAAGCTCCAGCTCCAATCACCCCTGCGCTTAACGACAAGAGTTGATCAAAAAACCACCCGGGGAAAGACAATAGACAATAGACCTACATATGTGTTTCATAAAACTACATCAAGGCTCAAACATCTAATACATCTTATTGAAACCATATTCCACGAACAACAATCAGCAGTAAGAGTGGATGGAGAAACATCTGAAGGTTCGCTGTACAAAGTGGAGTGACAAAGGTTCATTATATCCCTTTATCTTTGTAACATCTATGCAGAAAATATAATGAGAAATATAAGAGAAGAACTAGAGGAAAATGAGTTTCATCCATTAAATATAGGTGGGTAAAAGATTCCAGAAATAAGATATGCAGACGACACTACACATGAATTCAGGCCCTCTTTACTAAACATCCTAAGGGACTGAAATAACTAATCACAACAACAAAGAAATACAGCGAGATCCCAAAAAATATATATCTAAACGCACAGAAAACAAGAATTTTGACAACAGACAAACAAAGATGAAATCAATCATCAAAATATACAATATGAAACTAAAATGTGTAAACAAATACGAATATCTGTGAGCAAATATAAACAGTTCCGGAGTTTGTTTAGTTGAGATTAGGAGAAGACTCGCAATTTCAACACTAAAATTAGCGCAAATGAGAAAGCTGGGTAATAAGAAAGTAGTAACAATGAAAACAAAAATACTTCTTTCAAGATCACGTGTTTTCCCAGTGGCAACATTTTTACGCGAAACGTGTACTTTAAACAAAGCAATATCCAGAAGAATAAATTCAATTGAAATGCAGTGATACAGAAATATCCTACGAATATCATGGATAGAGAAAAAAAAATCATTGAAATTTTGAAACTCATCATCATGTGACATTTTCTTTCCAGAACTTGGTCTTCTTTATGGATTCTCTGAACGCTCCGCGATTCTGGGCAAATTGTCCTGCAAAACTAGAGACATGTTTAAACAATCTGATATATCACTGAAAAATCGACGTCTTGTCGATTTCCCCTATTTCCGTCAACTCTGCTTTCAGCTATTAATCTTTCCATGCTGTTATATATCTTTATAACACATAAAAAACTCATCTTTCTTGTTATAATGTTGTTAATTAATTAATTAAGGAGCCAACCCTCTTCGACGTTTATTCATTTTAACATTTCTTGATATGTTGTTTTAGCTGTCCATGGTATACGTACACTTCTTATGTAAGATCTCATTTCGAAAGCAGTGATTCTCTTTGCTACTGTTTTATTTAATGTCCATACTTCACAAACCATACGCTGTCACTGGAAATACCGCATGTTCTGATCATACATAGTTTGGTTATGCTGCTGGTACTTTGCCAAAGATTTTTCATTTGGGCAAGTTTCGTAGTTGCCATTGCAATTTTTAAATTTCTGAAGCTAAATGAAGGCTAGCTTCTAATCACCATCATAGGAAGGAGGCTACAGCATTTTGGACACTTAAAGAGACATGGTGGTATCGAAAGGCTGTTTCTGGAGGACAGAGTGCCAGGGAAGAAAAGAAGAGGAATACTAAAAAGTCGATGGACCAGCAACATTGAAGAATGTATGAACAAGTCTATGGCCAATACACGTCTGCTAGCCAGAGAGGCGACAGAGAGGCGTTCAGAGTACCCACAATGAAGACAACGCTCTGAAAAGAACATGTCACTTAATATATATATATATATATATATATATTACATGTACGCCGATCATCAATATACATGTATGCCGAGAATATATACTTATTATATATACATTATCCATTGAGAATATCAAGGCACAATATTTACGTAGGTTGCCATTTCTTTTGGAAAAACTACATTAGTTTGGACATATAAAGATACACGACTGTTTAGCATGACAAACTATGGAGAACAGAGCACCGTGGTGGAGGAGGAGAAAGGATAGACCAAGAAGAAGATAAATTGTCGACATTAAAGATAACATAAATACGTCGTAGGAAAATGCAAACCGCATGGCCCAAGACAGAGAAGGGTTCAGAGAGTTCATTGGGATGACAACGTTCTGGAGAGAAAACGTCACTTCCGACACACACACACACACACACACTGCCACACACACACACAACACGTACACAACACACGCACGCACGCACACACACACACACATACCACCCCATATGTTATATTTATGAAATTGCCTATTAACAAAGTGGTATTTTGACTGGTGGGGGTGGGAGAGTGACACCAAAATATAGAATTCAGTTACATACCATACCACCGACCACCTTCTTTCTAGTTAAAAAACAATACTTAGGTCTATATGTATAATATATATATATATATGTAGGTCAGCTATTATTATAATAGTTCCAACGTGTTTCGGAGATACCCATAGATTAGATTTTGTGAATTTTCCTTTCAGTAAGAATACTGTTCGTCTGATATAAACTATATTTTTATCACGCCGTTTATGCATGATAGGCCTATATCTTGTACATGTACTTGCTTCGTTTGTTTGTTTATTTGGAATTCTCAGAAATTACAGGCAAAGAGTATTGTTGTAATAATCAGCGTTGCCACAATTGTATATTTTTTTTTCATTAGGTCTAGGGAGTTTTTTCAGTTGTCTCGTGTGCTGGGGTTATTTTGACAAGAGTTGCCCTAATCTGTGGGTTCTTTCCCTGGAAATCTTAGGAATTTAGCCAAAAGACGAGTACATTCTCCCATATTTTAAAAAGGACACAAAACGTCGAATGAGGACGATGCAATTGTAAAGAAACATGGAAGAAAAAGATCACGGATGATCTTTTATTTTAAGCCTTTTACCTACTACCCAGGTTTTATTTATTTTGAACTATATAATCAGGTGTTATCTGGGACTTTTTTTACAGGGCGGTCTGGGATTATTTGTACGGGATCAGTGGTAACACTGATAGTAGTAGTATTTGTAGTAGTAGTAGCGGCAGCAAGTAGTAGTAGTTGTAGTAGTAGTAGTAGTAGTAGTAGTAGTAGTAGTATTAGTAGTAGTAGTAGTAGTAGTAGTAGTAGTAGTAGTAGTAGTAGTAGTAGTATTAGTAGTAGTAGTAGTAGTAGTAGTAGTAGTAGTAGTAGTATTGGCAGCGGTAGCAGTGATAGTGACAATGGTGATAAGAGGAAAAGGAAGAGAAAATTAGTGTGAATATTTGTATCCTTTACTTTATTTGAAATCAGTACGTTGAATATCAATACAGTGAGTATTATATAATACGACTCAAGATTAGCTCGAGGTTCAAGACGAAGAGAGGTAAGTCCGTTTATGTTGTACTGGCAATGTGAATGAACGTAATAGTAGTGTCTGAAATTCTACAGTAGTTAATGTTCTATAGATTATGTTGTTTGTTTTTTTTAAAATACACTTAATGTGAACATTGTGATATAAAATGGATATTATAAGATTCATTATTGTATTGGTTGCACAGACTACCTAGCCCAGAAGTGGGCAGTCGCTTTGAGTCGGGGGAGGGGGCGAATTGAGCTTTGTCTTGTTTTATACAGCTAAGCTAAAACGTGTTATGCAGTCAATTGAATCTCCAAGTAGTAGTATTTGAGCTCATTAGGATTCTTCTATAGAAAACATAGGAAAATGTGTACGTAAGAAATACAATATAAATGTATACAGGGCCACAAGAACCATTACTTTCAATAATGAAACGTCGAAACCTTGGTTTGGACATGAATGCCGACATGATTCCTTGTCAAATAAGTACAGCTGGGAACCGTCGTAGGTGAAAGAAGCAGAGGAAAACAAATAATAGCATGGGCAGACAACATCAAAGTCTGGACAGGACAATATATTTTCTTACTCGTCTGCATTGTAGAAGAGAGTAATCGCTGGAGGACTATGTGTTGATGCATCCAATGTGGTACCCCTAAGACCCTGACGGGTTTCGGGTTTAAAGATAAATATATATAATTTGAGCTATGATGACTGAACAAGTTTATATAATACTTTTACTTTTAGCATGAAACGCAAGAAAAATGGCTTGCCTGGCAAGATTTGCAGCGTGGAACCTATTTTGCAGACCAGTGACTTGGCGTCATTATTTCCATATTTAGTTACAGAGAAACAAATGTTGAATCGACTTTGCATCTATCATAACAAGCAGGCCATCAACTGAACGCATCGAAACAAGCCCGTATATAATGAAAGTAGTCTGGGGTCAGAACGTAACATTTAGATGTAGACCCCCAAAAATATATGCTCCTGCTGGTACGAATGAGGATTAGTGGAGACAGAGGAGCTGATAATGTAAATTATATATATATTGGTATTTATCAAAATTTTATAAACACCAGTCCAGGAATGTCAAATGTCCAAATGTGTAAAATGTCAAATGTCAAGGAATGTCAAATTAATTAAACGTGTGTCTTAATGGCCAGCAACAAACTGATGCTTGGAGATGAGTTTCTGAGTAGTTGGGTTTATGTTGGTCAAACGAAGGCGTAGATCACATTACTTTACACCAACAATGTCCAAACAGTTTGTCTCCGTGAGAACCTGTTATATAGCTCTGAAACCCATCTCTAATACGTATGTGGTAAACGCGGCAAAGAATAATGTTGCTTTTCTTCGACAATGTTGTGACACCTGTTACCACTGAAGTTTGAGAAATAACCCCAAATCATATTGATAAAACCCTCACAGAAGTTCTCAGATTATATTATGCATGCATAATACACAGGACCGAAGATAATACCCTTTTTTAACAAAAAAATTGTCCGCGTAGCAACTGGGCCTGAGTTTCTAGTTCAGGGTACAAAAAAAGGACCACTATCTTCTTTCCAGGTATGTCGTAGAAGGTGACTAAGGAAATTTGGTTAACTGGACTGAAAACCTGCCACTGCACCTTAACCTGGACTCATTGCCACTGCATGTCTTGTCCCGATTTCTTACTTTTGTCTTCTACCACATAATCCCCATTGGCCACGGAGAGATGTAGGCCAGTGAACATTGTACATTTGTAGTTTTGTGGCAGTCTTCTAGGTGGTTGTGAGTGTTGGGTGTGCCATCACTGCAGATGGTTTAACAAATCTGCCGGAAGAATGATGACATTGTTGTCCCAGACGCGTATGCTGCGCTCCTGGCATAACGTTATTATCCTGTGATACTGTCACACTAGAATGTCTCCCTTCTTGGATTAAACATGCATCGATAACCCCCGCCCCCTTCCCCTACTTTTTATAAATCAAATTTTATGCGTCTGAGTGCCATTTTGGTTGTCCAGCTGAGAAGGACCTATGGTTTTGTCAGAAAGCTATTATGGACACAACTCCCCTCTTACAGTTAAAGGGATTATTTCATCATCATCACACCACAAAAAAATAACACGTAGTCAATTTAATGTGATTAACTTTGACTTCTTTTTTACCTTAAGATCAAGGGCACTGGATTTTAACTTTTCCTAGTAATAAATGTTATAGACCCTACTCCAATTTCATACGGTTTTAATAGTTCCAAGTATGTACCCACCAACAAACGCTCCCGCACATGTTGCTACAGCTGCAACTTTATGGCACTTTAAGACGCGTGCTACAATATTGTGTCAATTTGTTCACTATTATTTATTTCTTAATGCTTAATGACACAGCGCGGCAAAGTGACTTATACAAATGAATACTTAAAACACACCGGAAATAGCTAATGTAAACAAATCAAAATAAGAACACCCCGTGGCTCACATCATGTGAACACATTCAGAAGAACACACCATGTGGCTCAAAACAAACATTAATATTGAGTGTAATAAAACATGTATATTGTAAAACTGCACATTTAAATATAATGTCGCACAAAGTATTTGCGGAAGGCTTATTGCTTAACTACGTGATGCAGCGGATTACACGAAGGTAAACTACTTGTTGTGACGAGAATCCATATCCAGTACTTTACAGTGTGCCATTCCGGTCAAAAATTCATCGCTAAGCACATGAAATTCACTAAATGGATGTATTTCTTAAATGATGATCATGACGAAGCTGATGATGATATAATCCATTTAGTTATCATCAAGTAGCTCTCAACAGCCCATATCCATTCTAACAAAAGCATGACATGTATGCCTATATTGTGTTCAATATAAGCTGTAATTGTCAAGTTAAAAAAGCCAAGATTAAAGCAGATTTTGTAAACTAAAACTCAGCACTCAAGAAGACGGCAACAGGAAAACACATCCGACTTCAGCTTGACTTCTTGATCACTTTGACTTTATATGAGATAGGACAGCCAACTCCATTTCGAAACCTCCTTAGTCTTCAATTACGACATGCATGGAAGGTAACATTGTTGCTATTCTTTACTTCACTTTCGGACGCGACTGTATCCACATGAATCATTCTTCAAGATTTTCAAGATAGCGAGATCAGGTGACTACTGGGTCGATCAAAGAATGATATTCAGAAACATATTACTAAAACCCTTCATTGTCGGTTCAACGGGAGAGTGAATTAACCACTACACTTTGGAGATTCGTCTCAGTTATCAGTAAGTATTTCACATGTGTCTCGACATCTGACACACTTCCAATAAGTGTATTTTCTTTTCCAAATATCAATTACCGTCTACAGTCTATAATATAATAGTCATGTTCTGTCAGTCTCACCGGATCGCTATATAAATAGCGCGTTTACGTCACGGAATTGCGTGCGACATCCAACCAAAACGATTTGTGTCGTGACGTTATTCAAAACATACGATATTTTTGTATAAAAATGTTATTGATGCACTAACAAGTTAACTTCTGTATTGACTTGTGGTTATAGTTATATAAATTACATTATATTTAAAATATACATATAATTTGCTTTAAATGATCCAATCGCAAGAAAGTGTCAAAAAACTAAAGAGCGAAAAGTTAGATGGTTGAGTCGTTAAGAGTCACTCGCTCGGATTCGTATCGCAAATGCTGCAGAGCATATACATAGAATTGAAAGAGAGATGCAAAGAATTGATCAAGAAACTCTTCAACAAAGACAAACACGACTTGCTAAGAATAATGATTTGCGTCGGCGTAGAGCTACCTAGAATCACCAGCTCAAAAAGAAATCGACAAGTTATGAATAGAGAATACCAACGTTGCCACAGATAGCATGAAACTTTTAACAAACACAGAGATGTCGAGCTGCATATGCCGATGCTCACTCATTGTCACAAGTGTGTCGAAGTCAAGCAATTTCAAATGAAGCAGCAAATTTTGCTGAGGATCGTGTTGCTGCACATAACTGGAATTTTCTATATTATATGTACATGTTTTGGTGCTAAAATCTTCTTGTCCTAACGATAGCAAGTTTACAAGTTGTTGCCGAAAGGGAAAGATCATGCTCCCAAAGTCATAAGACATCCTTGGTAATAAGCTGGAGTATCCTGAGCTCCTGCGTTTCATGCTCTCTGATAATATACACCCTAAATAGACACATTTGCGCTAGAATATTCGCTCTTATAATAGCGCTTTTTCTTTAGCGTCAATGGGAGCAAAATTTACGGATTATCAAGGTCGAGGTCCATATGTTTTAAAAGTTATTGGACAAACTTGTCATGGAACTTCTCATATACAAGCTCCATACAGCAAAGTTCCACAGTTCGCTTAGTTGTATGTTGTGGACAGTACTCAAGCAGCAGATGTTCGACAAGCACACACATCAAATGCCACAAGCGAAAGATAAATTCTTGATAAAATCGATCGATTTTTCTTTTAACACAATAGACTAGCACAGTCGTATCAGTTAATGCATGATATCAAAACAAGAATGATTCAGAATGCTGTTCACACTGGTAGGTAAATTCCAATAGTAGACATGGTCTTCAAGAGCGACCTCAATCTGATCAACGTCGCTGTAATGAACCAACATCTAACGAGGTTGTAATGGTTTTCGTCAACGAAGATGGAGAACCACATTTTAACTGCGACATTAGCATTTACCCATTGAACCCACCCCACCCAAAAAAAACCAGTTCATTAATATCAATATAATTAGCTCGAATATGGATCCAATGTCATACTCGCTTTTGTTCCCATACGGTGACCCGGGTTGGCAAGCACATTGGCAACGTCAGTCATAGCAGGGTAAGCAACCCAACAAAATTCGTCCCGACGGGTCGACGTATCCGACGGGATCCGAACGAATCTAGTATAAGACATATTAGCTAATGGGAAATCCAGCATTATAAAATGACTAATTTGACTATTCTCTTATTTTAATTGTCACATAAATTATAATCATAGTAACCAATTCAAATGATTTGAATAGTCAAATGAAGAAGGCTCAATTTACCATTAGCCAGTAGGTCTTTTATTGTACACTGTCAGGCAAATATAATTATTAATTGTGGATATCATTTCCCCCCACTCAATAAGTTGAACTTACCCTTTCACACTTAAGTGCACACATCTATGCAAGACGTTGATCTTAAAATAGACTTGACGACACTTTTGAGTCTACAAACATAAACATTAGCACACACTAGTTAGAGATTGTGTTGTCCAGCTAACGCATTTTCAAGTGTTTGTATTCAGGAAACATGACAAATAATTAATCTACTGTTGACTGCCAATAGTAGATCAACTCAGCTGCTTTGGATATCTACAAACATTCTGTTGTTGTAGGTATGCAGTTTACTTACAAACTTTAATACTTTCATAATTCATTCACTTCACGCTAGCTTATTTCTTAATTCAATCACTGGATAACTGCTTATTTCTTATTTTATTCACTTCACGTCAGTTTCTTTCATTGTTCACAATATTTTATTTATAATACTTGATGTAATACTTGATAAACAAAATACTTGATGTTTGTATCTTTCATAAGTAATTCTCATAATATCTAAATATTTCTTTATTGATTCACTTGATGACTGCTTATTTCTGAATTCATTCATTGGATATCTACATATTGTGTAAATTCATTCACTTGACATTTGTTTATTAATTCATGTATTTGATGTTTTCTAATTTCTTAATTCATTCATTTGATGCTGGATTCTTTCGCAATTCATTCACTTGATGCTGGATTCTCTCATAATTCATTCATTTGTTGTCTGCTTATTTCTTGATTCGTTCACTAGATGTCTGTTTATTTCTTTATTCGTTCACTTGATGTCTGCATATTTCAAAATTCATTCACGTTATGTCTGTTTTTTCATAATTGAATCACATGATGCTGGATTCTATCATAATTCATGATGCTGGATTCTATCATAATTCATTCACTTGATGCTGGATTCTATCATAATTCATTCACTTGATGCTGGATTTATCATAATTCATTCACTTGATGCTGGATTCTATCATAATTTATTCACTTGATGCTGGATTCTATCATAATTCATTCACTTGATGCTGGATTCTATCATAATTCATTCACTTGATGCTGGATTCTATCATAATTCATTCACTTGATGCTGGATTCTATCATAATTCATTCACTTGATGCTGGATTCTATCATAATTCATTCACTTGATGCTGGATTCTATCATAATTCATTCATATATTGTAAAGAAACATTTTTTTTAAAATTTTTGACAAAAGGTATATTATTTCTTATTTAGTTTCACTATAGTTAGTTTTCTCAAATAAAAAAATGCTAAGTAATGATGCCACAGAACTTTGTGGCGCAACGGTAGCGCGTCTGACTCCAGATCAGAAAAATTGCGTGTTCAAATCACGTCAGGCTCAGATTTAATTTTTGTCCGGCTCTGTGGCGAAGTGGTACAGGGCGTGTCTGTGACGGCAAAGGTACCGAGTTTGATCCTCACCACAGGCAATTGTGCATCCGGACCGTTCAGAAAGCAATGGCAACCTACTGAACGTATTTATATTGCCTAGAAAATCACCACAGCCAACAAATGTTGGGTTGATAGCTACGTCCTGGATACGATATGCTACCAATTTAGTAATTGATGCCACAATAGTTTATTTATACATTCCGTTTTTGTTGTTTTTTTTAAAATAAACTCATTTCCCTAAAGAAAAAAAGTTACATAAGAACCTGAAGATCGCGGTGATTTAATTACCAAATCCGCGACCACCACTATGTTTTAATGGTTGTAAAGCTCTGATGTCCGGATCTGGGATGGCGGATCTTCTATTCGCGTCTGTGACGGCTAAGGTACCGAGTTCGGAGACTAAACATTTATCCATAATCCCCCCCCCCCCCACTTACATATCCATGCCTTTGAGATCTTGTATGAGCCTGGGAATCGCATCAATTACATAATTGAGAAGAACCTGTGTTTTTATCAGATAGTCTATGGGCTGTCAAGAGCTACCTCACAGCTAAAGAGATTATGTGGGATTTGGTAGCATCAGGCCCTGCATCTTTCCCACAAAGTTGTAACTTCACATCGTAAGCGATCTCCAGTTTAGTGTGTGTGCTTAATTTTACATTTAGTGATATCTCTGCTGATACTATATTTGTTTGGAGTACGGAGGTGGGGATGAGGGGGGGGGGGGTTACCTAAAACAGGAATTCGCAAATCTTTGCGTGTAATTCTATATCATGGAAAAATATGATGATTTTTTTGTGAACAATCGTTAAGAGGAGAGATGGATAGTTACCGACCTTTTATGGCTAAATTTCTACGTATGTCTTGTTTGTTTGTTAAATGAGGGATTAAAGCCTCTTAGCTGAGGCACGACACTTTCAACCTAAGACAGGAATCTATTTTGGTTATATCAAGCCGTATTAGCTTTTATCAATATATGACCTAATGGTCTGGTTGTTTGGAAAGACGTGCGTGCTATTGCTATATATTATCTATATTGCTAGGTGGAGTTGATGTTTATTTTTGGCCAAGATGCCTTTTATCTAAGTGTGACCCTATGGCCTGGGCGAATTGAGAACCGTGCGCGCTATTATTGCAAAAGAATGTTATGTTGCTAGTTTTTGTATTAAACTGTTTATTTCCGGCGGTATTGCTTTTTATTTAAGAGTGACACTAATGCCTGGGGGAGTTTGAAAACCGTGCATGCGATTATGCCAAAAATTGTCCATATTGCCAGTCGTATCCTGTGGTGAGCGTTCCTCAGTTGTATTTGTTGAAAGCTGTGGAGAGAGACCTGTAGAAAGACTTTGACGTCAAACAATGACTTACGTTGTTTTGACTTGGTTAGATTCTTTTTAAATTAGGGCTACTAGTATGTCTTTAAATTAGGGCTACTAGTATGTCTTTAAATTAGGGCTACTAGTATGTCTTTAAATTAGGGCTCTCGTATGTCTTTAAATTAGGGCTACTAGTATGTCTTTAAATTAGGGCTACTAATATGTCTTTAAATTAGGGTTACTAATATGTCTTTAAATTAGGGTTACTAATATGTCTTTAAATTAGGGTTACTAGTATGTCTTTAAATTAGGGCTACTAGTATGTCTTTAAATTAGGGCTCTCGTATGTCTTTAAATTAGGGCTACTAGTATGTCTTTAAATTAGGGCTACTAATATGTCTTTAAATTAGGGTTACTAATATGTCTTTAAATTAGGGTTACTAATATGTCTTTAAATTAGGGTTACTAGTATGTCTTTAAATTAGGGCTACTAGTATGTCTTTAAATTAGGGTTACTAATATGTCTTTAAATTAGGGTTACTAATATGTCTTTAAATTAGGGTTACTAGTATGTCTTTAAATTAGGGCTACTAGTATGTCTTTAAATTAGGGCTACTAATATGTCTTTAAATTAGGGTTACTAATATGTCTTTAAATTAGGGCTACTAATATGTCTTTAAATTAGGGTTACTAATATGTCTTTAAATTAGGGTTACTAGTATGTCTTTAAATTAGGGCTACTAGTATGTCTTTAAATTAGGGCTACTAGTATGTCTTTAAAGATTCTATACATTTATGCTACTGCTTCTCTTCTTTTGTGAGAGTTTGTCATTGGTTGACCAGAAACCGCACACGATGTCGCTATCCGCTTCATCTGATTAGTGGTGGTGACATTTCTTGACATTAGTATGATCGCTGGTAGCCTTTTCCTGGTTTCTATTGTAGATTGTGGAGTGTATTTATTTGCGTTTTATTTTTTCAAGACACGAGGAATAAGTGGACTCAAACCCGAGTCATGTGGTCGACGACCGAATGACTTAAACGGCACACTAACAGTTTAAACTTTGACATAATTCTCAGGAAAGTATAGACACTTAAAGAAAAGAATAAAATATTGGCTAAATTGAAGGCATACTGCTGGACTAGAATGTCTCCCTTTGGGGAAAAAAATATATAGGCCTATCCATCAAGGCCGTAGATATGACTACCGTGAAGAGGGGGTTTTAATTATTTAACAAAAAATCCTTTTTCATTTATAAATTCCACCTTTTGAAGGAAAATTTAAAGACCTTTTAGTGGAAAAACGATAAGGGATGGGTTTGTATCGACCTTTTGGTTAAGTTCCTATTGCTAAAAGTAATACTACATTTTCTAAGTTGGGGTGGGGGTGGCTAAAACACCCAACTCACCCTCCGGGTCTGGTATCCATAAATCCACCTGGCATAACCATGCCTTTGCGACAACAAAATCGGTGTTGCCTTGGCTACTCAGCTGAGAAGCACATGTGCTTTTGTCAGAAAGCTTATTGACTGTCAAGAGCTACTTGCTCACAGCTAAATGAGTTATTTCATCGTAATTATTATCACCATCGTCATTATCATCAAATAAACTTCTATAACCACAACTTTCTTTTTTTTTTAAAACAGATCTGTGATACTTACCTTTGTGGGGATGGCTGACGTCTTCATCATAGCTGTTTGCTTATTTGTTGCTAGTTTCTGCATTGGTGGTTCTGTATGTACTTTTATATGGCTCTATAGGAGGCGCATACAGAGTGACCAGGATGTGGAAGCAAAGGGAAGCAATCCAATGTGCACAAATATAGAAGAAACATTGGGAGACAATCTAAGAGGAATATGCAAGCAAAACAAATCAACAATGAGAAGTAATAACAAAGATTACTACATGTATAGACCTAACTCCT
Source organism: Meghimatium bilineatum (assembly GCA_034231615.1). Classification (NCBI taxonomy): domain Eukaryota; kingdom Metazoa; phylum Mollusca; class Gastropoda; order Stylommatophora; family Philomycidae; genus Meghimatium; species Meghimatium bilineatum. The sequence goes on along the minus strand of CM067317.1, from coordinate 50,984,521 downwards.
TGATTCTAAACGAGAAGTCGATTAAACACAGCCCTATCTACAAGAAACCGTTAGAACCGTTGATCGTTAAGTTGAATGATTGTATTCATGCAGACGTTTGAGACAAGAAACTGGTGCCATTTATGAACATATTTGTCTCTTGACAAGATTGTGTGCAGATGCAGCACATTGCGAATGCTGAAATTAAAATGAATGACACTATGATATACAATTATCAACAGCAGATAGTAATTATCATTAGTTGTGATTGAGTATAAATATACCACATTCAGCTGTCTGTAGTAACACTGCAGTAACAATCCAGAGTAACACTGAAGTACGCTACTCTGAATTCCTAATGAAAACTTATACAGGTGTCGCCTTACGCTAAATATTTCAAGTGCCATTAATTTTCAAGATATGTATTTTCTAAAGATGATGGTGATGATGATGATACATAATGATTTGTGCTTTCTGATATGAATTTCATCTGTATTATGACAATTGAGTTGTGTCATGCTTTTAGTACAGTGACACCCTACACATTTTGGCAATGCCACTTAGTTCTACACTTGAATATTTGCTTTGGGCTTTACTAGTCCCAGCAGGCAAGTTGATTCAGAAAAATAATACAACGAAATACAGCAAGTGCATTTCCTACACACTTTTTAAATGATGTCAGACAAGTTCTTAGAACTTCACGAGCATTTATTGTTTTAGAATGGCCTCAAAGTAATCTGATTACCCATCGGTGTCTTGCTTATTTGGGAGTTACTATATAATAACATCTTTTATAAGAATGCCAACGATCTTTCTTGAAGATGCTGAGAATTTCACAGATGTCAGTGTTTAATTGATGTATATTCGCGCCAAACCCATCATATAAGGTGGAGAATTGAAGAGGATTGTAGGCACATGGTTAACAGCGCCCATCCACCTTTTCTCGTTTAGGAATATAAAACATGTCACTTTTAGTTTAGTTTAATTTTTAGTTTAGTTAATTTTTCAACACATTTTCATTATCTGGACCACATTGAGCTGCAAATCTAATAGGATCAATATCCTGCTACAAAAAAGCCTGCGGGATTTCGAGAATGAACACTGAAGAATTTTAGCTTTAATTTAGCTTTAGTTTTAGTTTAATTTTTAGTTTAGTTTAATTTTAGTTTAATTTTAGATATTGTTTAGTTTTTAGTTTATAATTTTAGTTTAGTTTTAGTTTTCAGAATCGACTAAGACGCATTCTGGGCAAACCCATAAGTGCTCGACCTCTCCCATCACACGACCAAGAGTATGTATACTGATTGTTCCAGTAGCTCGCCGGTAACACATATAAAATAAATAAGATATTTAGCACTATATACAAAAAGAGTAGAAAAGGACCCAAGAAACAGTCTACCAAAACGAAGTGAAAAGGTTTTCCATGAACTTCCTTTTCAACCTTTTTTAGACTGCCCTCTTGCCAGTACAACTAAATTTACCATCGGCAACAATCTCACACGTCCATACAAGCGCGCATAGTCATTTCGATCAACTAGATAATTCCAGTCGAAATGGCTAGTTGTATGCCATTAGCTTCATAATCATATTTGTTTGCCTGCGACGCAGTATAATGATTTCTGAAACATACAATTTATTGAGGTTCTTATATAAAACACATGCTATGTTAGTTAGCGATTCCATGCCATGTACGTACCTACTTTCTAATTTGTATATGTTACTTCTTATTGGCATCTAATTACCATTATTATTAAATAAGAATGTTTCTATGTTCATCATTAACCTTGAATGTATATATATATATATATTCACATATATGTTCATCATCAGGTAGCATAACATGGATACGCTGTAGTAGTTACCACAGACTTTTAAAACTCCTATTGATCTTGAACTAATTTTCCCGCTTCTATCAGTGTCACGCTCAGCTGATATTTATCTGATATCCATCTCATTCACAATAGCCATTTCTTTCAATAGTGAAACGATGAAACTGGCATGGTTTGGACATGTATGCAACATTATTCCTTTGTCGAAAACAATACTACTGGGAACGGTCCAAGGTGAACGAAGCAGAGGACAATTATTGACAGACAACGTGGACAAACAACAGCAAGGACTGGACAAGAGACCATTACCCCCCCCCCCCCTCGTTGGCATCGTTAAAGATATAAATCGCTGGAGGACTCTGTTGATGAATCCAATGTGCCACTTCTACGACCCTGATGGTTTATGAGTTTATAGATAGATAGATCCATCTTTTTTTTGTCTCATTTTCGTCGCCCTATCATCATCCCCTTTATCTTTTTTGTGTGTATCTGTTTGTTCTCAAACTTACACTTAAACAGATGATGTAATTCGGAGATTGGAATGTATTATCATAGTGTACACATTGGCAGCAATATATTCTCCTTTCGGAGTTGATACATTCGATTTCAGCATGGTTTTAAAAATCACTTTTACCTTAGTAGTCTCCTACGATATGCATGGCATGGCAGTCTTGATTTTCTTTGCTCTCTGTTGTGGTATTTTATAGATTGTGATGTGTGATATATTCTAAAAACACAGCTAGAGCTGAGTACAGAAGAGCTAAAACACGTCTGGATCAAAGCACAGACGATATTTAAAATACAGTTTGATCTAAGCTCACTAGATATATAAAATACAGTTTGATCTCAGCAAAGAAAATATCTAAAATACAGTTTGATCCAAGCTCACTAGATATCTAAAACACAGTTTTATCTCAGCAAGGAAAATATCTAAACCACAGTAGAAGCTCAACACACATGATTACTTAAATCACAGATGCAGCATTGTACATAAGGCAGCTAAAACATATCTAGAGTTCAGTACAGAATATATTTAAAATACAGCTGGAGCACAGTACAGAACAATTTTTTTTTTAAACAGCATAGTACAGAACATAACTAAAACTCAACTGGAGGTCAGCACATAGCATATTTAAAACACTGGTGTAGCACAGTGCAGAAGATTTTTAAAACACTGCTGGAGCTCAGTACGGAATATATTTAAAACATTGCTGGAGCTCAGTACAGAAGTTGTTTAATACACTAGTGTAGGTTAGTACAGAACATATTTAAAGGTCAGTACAGGACATGTTTAAAACACGGGTGTATCTTAGTACAGACTATATTTAAAACATTGGTGTAGCACAGTACATAATAATTTTAAATCATTTTTCAACCAAAAGGCCTTTATCAAGATGTCATACCTTTATCAAGATACTTAGGAAGTATTTTTACATAGGAAGCATATTTACGGAGGATGGCAAACTCAACAGAGAGATTGAAACAAGGTGCCAAAAAGCCAATGCTGTGATTTACCAGCTGTCACCAATACTTGAAACACCTATCAATCTGCATGGCTACAAAACGACAATTGATAAATAGTATTTTTATACCAACTCTGTGTTACCAATGTCAAACATGGCCCTTGGCAAAGATACTAGTGAAAAAGATCACAGTTTGCAAAATGAGATGTTTGGGGAAAGCTATCAATGTCATGAGAAGACACCGTCGGAGAAATGAAGATATCAGGAAAGAAGCAAAAGACTATCTTAAGTCAAGACCACATCGAGAGACAGCAACCAGATGGTTTGGTCACGTCATGAGAATGAATCCTGTGCAACCAGCCCTTCCTGCATACGTCAGCAGAAGTGAGAGCTACAAGGTACGAGGAAGACCAAGAACTAGATGGGCAGAGATAATTTTTTTTTAAAACACATTAAATAGACAGATCACCATGGCCAATGCAACTCAAATGGCCAAAGACAAAAACTCTGAATCCCCTCACGTCGCTTAACGGCACAAGTGGTAATGACAATAGATAGATAGATCGAAATATCATACACATATGCATTTAAAAAAAACCAGCAGAGACTGGCGTTCACATGGCTTAGCGCAATGTGGAGATGGCCGGAAGGATTGAAACTAGGTCAGAAGTGACACCAACAGGAAATATACAACAATACACCCAAATACATGTGAAAACGAGACAAAGAGAGCAATGTCGGAACAACATCGTATCATCCATAACACTGGCGTTCATTAATGTCGAAAGGTTTACGAATGCAAAATTCATATATTCTCAAGCGCGTGACGGGTCCGGTCATCAGAGAAACACGCCTTAATCTCTGTCATCTTAATATCCTGGGCGCCCCGATGGCCTGTGCTATTGAAGTGGACGTTGACAGGATAACCCGAATGGTTTTTTTTATGCCGTGTAGGTGTTCGCAGAATTGCTTAGCAAGCCTCCCTACCAGTCTCACCTATGTATGTCATGGTGCAGACTTGCAGATGATGACATATATGACGTTACGGGACACACATGAGACACCCTCTTCAATAGTGAAGGTGGCCTTGGGGAATATGGCAAGCTTGGTCTGGATGGCATTGGCACAGGTGTAGCATTTAATGTGTTTGTCGCTGATGGTGCCAAAATCATTGGTGACATCACTCTTAAGATGACCCCGGAAGAGTAAATCCCTAAGGTTCTTGTCGCGTCTGTACGCAACCAGAAGTGGGAGGGGGGGGGGGGTAAGGTTGCAGAATATATACGCGTCTTGGGATCAGACTGGAAAAGAGGAAGGTGTCGGGGTAGGACATGATGAACATCAGCGCTATGGGAGTGGAAAGTGAGAACAAGTTTTGCCCTGTCAGAAGCGGAAGACCTTCAAGTGTTAGAGAGGGTTTCCTGGCCGGAGAGGCTGCACACTCGTCACTCGGCAGACTTGAGGACCATGTCAGGGTATAAGCGACAGCGAAATAAATCCCTTATGTCGTGTGCTTTATCGAGAAAGTCCTCCTCAGCACTGGACATACGCTGGAGACGAAGTTGAGTGAATGGAAGGGAATCGTGACAAGCAGAGGGATGAGAGGAGGTGTATAGAAGAAAGCTGTAAACATTCGGTTTGTAGTGTACCGATATGCTGAGGCAGGAGGGATGGATAGTTATGGATATGTCCTGAAGTTCACATGGGAGGTAGGAATCTCGGATGTGAACTTGATAGCCGGATGAAAGTTATCAAGGAAGTGTATGAAGCGTGACAAATCAACTTCAACCATGTCCGTGATATCGATCCCATCATCGATATACCTATAGAACATCAATGGGAAGGAAACACCATAGGATTATCATACCTAGTGCTCAAGGTGACCTATAAACAAACAGACATAGTTGGGTCTCATTTGGTGCCCATTGCGACGCCATTGATCTGGTCAAAGACGTACCCTTCGAACTGAAAGGAGTTAAGAATGAGTACAAACTCAGCAAAACGGATGGGAGTAGAGGTAGACACAGATTGAGGAAGAGCTTCAATGCCTTGAGACTACCTGAGTGTGATATGGAGGTACTTGGTATGTGGTCTGGTCATATCCTACTCCGACACCTTCCTCTTCTCCAGTCTGATCCCAAGTCGCGTGTATTATTCTGCGATCCGCCTTACGTTGCGTACAAACGTGGCAAGAACCTCAGTGATTTACTGGTTCGGATTTATCTCAAGCCTGGCGTCCACAATCATTTTAGTAGCATCAGCTGCAAACGCATTAGATGCTACGACTGTGCCTATGTCACACAGACCCTCTTGTCACATTCCCCAAGGCCACCTTCACCATTGAAGAGAGTGTCTCATGTGTGTCACGTAACGTCATCTATGCCATCATCTGCAAGTTTGCACCATGACTTATATAGGTGAAACTGGTAGGGAGGCTTCCTGACCGATTCTGCGAACAGCTACACAGCATAACAAATGATTCGTGGTATCCTGTCGACGTGCAATTCAATGGTACAGGCATCGTGGAGCCCAGGATAATATGGTGACGACCATTAAGGCGTGTTTCTCTCGCGACCGGACCCGTCACGAGCTTGAGAACAGATATACATATATATATTGATACAATTCCGGGATCAATGAGCGCCAGTCGTATGGTTGATATCACGTTGCTTCAATTCAGTCATTTCTGTGTGTCTCGTGTGTACATGTATGTGGGTGTATTTTTGTGGTTTTTCTGTTTGTGTCATTTCTGACCTAGTTTCAAACCTTCCGGTAATCTCCACACTTTGTAAGGCAATATGAATATCAGTTGTATCGTTCCTGCTCGTTGCTTTTTAAATATATTTGTGTATATATTCTAGATAATGGCATTTTAGTCAAAACGTCATTTTGTGTGTGAGTGATTATGTGTGTTTCCAGTGATTAGTCAAACATGATTACCCTGTTTCAAGCCCTACCTGTTAGAATTCAATTGTGCGCAGTGAGAACATATTAATGGGAATTTAATACATACAACGCGATTATATATTTACCAATCACTTCAGTGTTCTCGTTTTCTATATCAAGCGCTTGTGCACTATTTTTTAGTTACTGATCCCTTATTTTACTTTTCAGGGAATTTATTTCTATTTAAAGTGATGATTAAAGCTAAGAGTGATACGTAAACTTCTTAGATCTGTAAGTTATGAAAGGTAACCCAACTCGACTTTATCGCACCGTGTTATTTTTATTTACGATATATATGTGTGTGTGTGTGTGTGTGTGTGCGTGCGTGCGTGTGAAAAAGATTTAATGAATACCATATCTTTTACAACACATTTACATTTTCTCTCTAACGCTTTAGTAGGTGATACACTAAAAGCACAACACCATTTTGCTAGAATTTGTGCTATTTTGAATTTTGCTAGAATACTTTAAAAGCATGACTTTAAAGTAAACGATCATAGAGTTACCTTCATCTAAGTAAGAAATTTGAGAATTGTTTACATTCCTAGACAAGAATCGAATGTGTGAGCCCTCCAGCTATGGAGAAATCTGAAGACCACACATTGTACTATGGATAGATTCTAAGAACCAGAATAAGAAGCTTATTAATTACGAGTTTGTTTTCTCGTACTATAATCCCTTTGTTTGTTTTCCCATACACACATTTGAGTTATTACTCATATATGAATATTGACATTCTTATACGCTTTTAAAATGGCTGCAAATTGATATAAAGCCTATAATGCGTCTTGTTACTTTGTAGGAAATGTAATGACATTTGAATATGTCAGCAATGCTTACAACGATTATATATACGGAATCGTAACTCATTGAAGAATTTTATGTATTTAACATTACTTTTAAACTATTTTGGAATTTGTTTTCTTGATAAATAATAATCATCCTCACTGAGTACCGTTTCCGCAACGAAGGTTGGTTTCAACTGACCTCCAACATACCCTCGTCTCTTGCCTTGGTGGTGCACTCGTCTAGAGTCCATCTCGTGATGTTTCGCTCTCACTTGCATCTCTGCCTACCTCTTGCTCGTCTCCTTCGACTTTACCCGACAGTAAGGTTTTCTAATAGTCTTTAATATGTTTAATCATCATCATCAGGTGCATGGCGGCTGACGTAGGCGATCATGGCTCTCCACAGTTCTCTGTCTACAGTATTATGTATCAAGATCGTTGTTGTTTCCCTGCCGTGCCAGGTTGTAAAACTGTCTAATATTTTCTCACGTTGTTTTTGTCACCCTCCGTCTCTGTTGCCTTCAATCTTGCCTGTTGTGACTATGTTCTCCAAGCCTGCCTGTCTCATGAAGAGGCCAAAAAATGCAGATTGTCTTTTAATAGATTTAATATGAATTTTTAATGCAATTCCACAATTAATTGGATATTCCCGTTATTACTTACTTTCTATTGCGCACTTGGAACAAGGCCAGCAGACTCGACGTCAACGATCCACCTGTGATAAACCTTGCAACAGGGTGAGGGAGTGAGAAGTTTCTGCGACAATCGGCACGTAGTCAGGGTCAAGAGTTCATATTGTGGACTAAATCATTTTTGGTGCATTGAATAGTTAGCTAGGTAGTTTTTCGTGTCACGAGATAATCATTATTAACAAAAACAAACGCAACATTATTGCAGTGCTAATGAATAATTATTAATATCTAAACAAATTACAAACAAGTTAAAAATGAGAATTATAAAATGCTACATCTATTCCATATTAATGTATGGCTCAGAAACATGGACACTAAATAAACAATTAGAAGACAAAATTGATGCCTTTGAGATGTGGGTATATAGAAGAATATGGAGAACATCATGGAAAGAGAAGAAAACAAATAAAGAGGTGCTAAAGACACTTAATATGAAGAAAGAACTACTAAGAGAAATAAAGATGAGGCAAATAAAATACTTTGGACACATTAAAAGACATGACACCCTATTGAAGACCTTACTTGAGGGTAAAGTCAAAGGGAAGCGAGCAAGAGGTAGGCAGAGATACAAGTGGGAGAGTAACATTACACGATGGACAGGTTACAGTCTAGCAGAGTGTACCACCAAGACAAGAGACAGGAGATGTTGGAGATACGTTGCAGCCAACCTTCGTTGCGGAGACGGCACTTGATGATGATGAATGAACACCAAATGTAAGAGCTCAGTTACACATGATTGGTTTATCATACAATTAGCATGATTTAAGAGTGATGTTTCACTATTTTGAACTCTTGAACACAAGATATGCGGTTTTTTGTGTTATATCCCGTGTAACGCTCACATTTGTTTGTCAGAAGTGTTTCTACAAGTGATGTGTAGTTAAGTTTAAAAAAAAAGTGCATCTGCGAGTAAAGGTTAAGACATTACACCAGTCACAAATACGATTTTTAAGTATTTCTGCAAAGAAGTTGCTCGGGGTAAACTATAGTATTCCATTTCAAACGCAGAAAAGAGGACTCTTCATTACTTGGGGATAAGTAAACGATCATTGCACAGTTAGATAGCAACATCAGAATTTTCTAATTCCTCTTATTCTTCTTCGGTGTTCATTGTACTAGATTTCCAGCAGAATGTAATCCAGAGAATGAAAATGCGTTACGTCGCCGTTTTGTTTGAGCCAATGGTCCGACACATCCATCTTCGGTGATATGTTCCCTTTAGGTCACACGCGAAGATTAGGCCAGGAATTGTGGATAATTTTGACAGAAAATTAATCTGAAGAGAACTTTGCAATATGTTTAACAATAACGAGGCAGTGAGTTTAAGGAAATTGAAAAGTTGGTTAAGAATAATGATATTGATATTTCCAAATATGAGCTATGAAGAACTGTTAGGAGTTTGGGATTCACTTTTAGGATGTTTGTGATAGAAACTTTATTTGTGAGAATTCACAATTGAAATGAGAAACAAATACTTACGCCATGTCAGAGAAATGAGGTGAGATTGTTATGTTATAGTGTATTTAGATTAAACTTGGATCACTGCTCACGCAGTCATGAACGAGACTGATTTGATTTGAATCTAGGAGATTGTTACCAAGCAGAAAAGATCAGCATCTAATACTTGCACATGCAGGAAGCATTCGTCATGATCTTCTAAATAATACTGAGCTGATGAGCTCATATTTGTTTCAAAATCCACAAATAATATGGATTATCAAACAGAGATTAGTGGCAAGATATTTCAAGAATCGTGTATTTTAATAGTGCACTTCATTCATTGGATAGACCGTCGTCTTTGATATTAGACAATACTTTATATTACAACGTTGTGGCATCAGAAGATAAAGCTCATAATTCACAAGTACTAAACATTTAATAAATATTTCGCCCCTGTGTTGTCGGGGCCCGAAAGGGGAGCAAAGAATAGTAACACTGTTTACCTTCCACGCATGTCGTAAAAGGCGACTAAGGAGGTTATGGGATGGAGTTGGCTGTCCCATTCCATATAGGGTCAGTAAACCAAAGCCATGCTGAAGTCGGATGTGTCAGGCCGAAAGGCGCAGATATCGCAGCAGTTCTGTAAACTATGACATAACTCATTCCGTTCTCCGGACTACATCCTGCTAATCTGCAGGAGTTTGAGAACGAACGCAGAAGAAGAAGAAGATAAATATTTGACTGAACAAAAACACTATTCCACTCAACGAAACGTCCATGACGCCCGAATTAATAGATGACCTTACCGTAAGTGACAAGAAAATTATATGGGCAATGTTCCATTATGATAATTATGAACCGCAAAGTGGTGATACTTAAAGAAATCATTAGATAATGGAAGCCCCAGTACGGTACCGCACTAAATGTCAAATGACAAATATTCTCACCAGTATCTCGCATACATATTATTTAAGAAATCATCTTCTACAGGTATTCATTCATTCCTATGTAAACATGGTGCTAACATTATTGTAATAGTAGACACACATATGCCTAATCAACTCATATACAATTTCTTTTATCTATAGGATACACAATAATTAGTAAGTCGATATAGATTAAAGCATTTGATTCGTTTATAAAAAACTGGACATGATACAGAAATATGAAGTATATATTAATTAGGTCTACCCAAATATATCATGATATGCAAAAATTTACATTAATACCTTAGAGATAATTACATTTGTTTGAGGGCAAAAGCTATTCAACTGTGCTATAAATAAACATTACATGAATTTATCTTACAGTAAACACATTGCTATTTTCCTTTTAAGCGGACCCATTCTGTTTTTACATTATACAATCATCGTTTCTTAGAAAACTCTTTTTGACATTACATGTCGTCATTATGACGCCATGATTCATTCATTTAAATTAATCATTAACCTATTCCATAACATCAAAAGATCTATGAGAAGATATTTTGATGACATATTCTTGTGTAAGTAATCTCCACCATAATTTACTCTAGACCTATGTGCGGCACTATATATTGTCTAACAAATATATTTGACTGTTGTCAAAAGTAAAAATGTATGGTAGTTGTGATTATTTCAAAAAGGATGGATCGTTTCACTAACTTCCCAGTAGATGCCTTCTATAAAAATAGGTTGCCGACCTAGATGAATCTTATGAAGATATATTATATATTATATAAATAAAAACATTTAAGTGGGATGGGTTTCTGAACTGATTGCTTCCACTTATTGTTTTTGTATTCTTAATTGCTCTCTTGTTTCCCTTGGTTACGCTATATTTAACTTATCGTTTCAATGTGTTTCATTAAATGTGTTAACAAGAAAACCAATACATTTTCTGTCTATTCTTGTGAAAATTTAATCAAGTTTTTTATTACCAGTTTGATACGTTATCATCAGTAGCGGTAAAATATTATAAAAAACTAATAATAAAGTAAAGCAAATTTCGGAAATGTGTGTTAACCAACTAGTGTGAAGCCTGCTAATGTTACATTGCGGAGAGGGGCACTAATTTGTCCTGACATAAAGTGTTGTCAAATGTAGAGGATATAAATACGGATAACATCTCTTACAACTCAATATAAATGTGGAAGGTAATGGGAAACTAGCACATTTTTCTAACAAGAAGTAAGTCATAGTAACAAGAATAGATCAGAGATAAGAAACAGAATAGGGTAGACAAAGACAGCATTTATGAAAATGAAGAATATACTCAGCAATATTTCCCTGTCAATAGATGCATGGAAGAGAACTTTCAAGAGCAACATAATACTTATACTAACATATGGGTGCAAGTCTAGGACAATACATAAACATGATAGTGGAAAACTCCAGGCAACATATACCTGGTTCTATGGAAGATTGCTAAGAGTATCATGTGCAGCTAAAAAAACTAACAAGGAGATTCGGAAAGAGGCAAAGGCGAGACTGGGGTTACGTAATAATACCAGATAGAGAGGCAATCTTTATTTTGTGAACATGTTATGAGACATGGAGGTCTGAAGATCATTTTAACAATTGACAAGATATAAGGCAAGAGAATTTGAAGACGACAGAGTGAGAAAATATTAGAGTCTGACATCGTGGCAGAGTGAACATGTTGACAAAGAGTCAACAATGATGATGATGATGAATGTTCCATTGAGATATCTCCCTTTTTCAAACACTGTCAAATTATATTTACACTCAAGCGCTTTCAGACTTCACCAGGTCTCTTCATTAACGGCAATAATTTCGTACTCATTGACAAAGTCAAATAGAAGCACTTAAGAGCAGTGATTCTCAAACATTTCACGCTGATGTGAAAGACCTTTTAATGAAACCACCAAGATGCAACTTAATGATTAATGACACAAAATAACACAAGTTGAATAAGTGAAATATCTTGGCATCAGAAGGTAGATGCTCAAGTGAGATAAAGAGCCGAACAGCACAAGTCAAATCAGCATTCCAAAACATGAGAACCATTTTGTACACTGGAACCAATGGAACCAGACCCGAATCCGAAAGCTGAGATGTTATATCAAACCAATTCTTTTTTATGGATGTGAAGCATTGACTGTAAAAAATAAATAATTCAAAACGAACTGGAGGCTACGGAGATGTGATTTCTGAGAAGAATGATGAAAATACCATGGACAGCCAAGAAAACTAATGTAGATGTTCTCATTGATGCTTGCGTAAAAAATAAATAATTATATCAAACATTGGGGGCAGGTAGTCAAGGTTTCTAGGGCGTGTGCCGACAAAAACACAGCTTAAACAATTAAAAACCACTGGAAAGATCAAAGGGAGAAAAGACGGGATGACAAAGAGAGAAGTTGCTAGATGGACTAGTATTATGGCGCGGGAGAAGTTCACCAACCGAGCTTATTGACAACACAAGAGACAGAGAATCGTGGAGAAACATGATCGCCTATGCCATTCGGCATGACACTTGATTGATTGATTGAATGATGAAAGGAGCTGTTCATAAATTCAATCCCTCCCCAACAACTGTTAACAATTCAAGGACATCCTACTGGATTATGTCAATCCCCCACCCCCTCCATAGAAATACTTAGCACACAAATAACAAATTATATCATGTATTTAGCATTGTTAGAAACATATTTCAAATTCAAGCAAGTTAATTAGTTTATAAAAACAACATTCTTTACTTTCTTTGTCAAATTTTGTTAACACATGTCAAACTGTTCAGACCATTTCTGGCCCCCTCCCAAACCAAAGACGTGCCACGACCGGGCTCGGGTAACGACCTGTGGACTGATGACCTAGAAGGCCGATTGTGATTATTGCCGTAAGTTTAATTGGTCTGCCTTGGCTATGTTTGGCGGGCGACTCCAATTTTATAAATATTGTCCAGACAATAATCAAAAACGTACCGAATAAAGACTTGTTTACGTTTATCAGTTTGGTCTTCTATATTAGCCGACGGTCACGGTGCGCTCATACACACAGATAATACAAAATAAAAATATGCAAAAAAAGTCTGATTAACACAGTGTATAGATAAAATATGAGAAACACAGTGTATATATAAAGTGTTAGGAAGCATTCATAAGAAGAAAGCCTCAATGTATATGCCTGTCATCTACTGAGGTTTTTTTTTGCAGGAGCGGGTTGATCTGGTGGGCCATTTGTTAGACTCAAAGACATTCCGCATACTATGGTAATTCATCATTGCTTTAACTACAATTGCCGTTTCTAGTTCAACTGAAAGTATTTTTAAACTACCAAGAGCTCCTATGTAGACTCAGTCTATTTAAAATAGGTACCAGATATTTTTTGGGAAAGTAAAGGCGGCATACTTTATTCTGACCGCATCATCCCTAGGTAAGCCGTTGGTAATGAAAAACACGTGACTAACACCGTATTCCCACAATGCGCCTAAATTAAGTGGAATAGGAGAATACAAAGCCTAAGCATAACCTTGATTCATTGTTCATTTATAAAACTACACATGATAAAGTGTATTTAAACTACAGCGTATCTATATTATTATTATTATTATTTGTTTTTTTTATTGAGAATTCAATAACGAGGCAGAGCGGAAGACGACAAGAAACAACAACCCAGCGATGTGAGATTCCCATGTGTCTTCTGTGGCAGAGAATATCACTCATAGATGGGAAGATTTAATTATGAGAAGTCCTGTCATCCTCGTACCACATCAGCTCCAACAGTTATTTGCCTATTTCAAACCGCCTGTCAAGACGAATAAAGCCAGAGATATCCAGTGAATCTCATCCATATAAATTTGACATTTTCAGAAATGATCAGAAAAAATATGTTGAACTTAGTCATAACATTTATATTTTCGTTTAATTTTTCTTCTTCTTCTGCCATTAATCCCAAACTTCTGCTGTTAGCCGACTGTAGTTCATAGAATGTATTATGCTGTGTCATGGTTTACAGCTTCTGCAATATTTGTGCCTTTCGTCCTGACATGTTGGGTTTCGGCATAACATTTGGTCACTAAGACCAATGGGATGGGACAGTCAATCCCACCGCGATACCTCCTTAGTTGTACCTTAGTGCTGATATTCATTTATCTCCTTTCAGGTTCCGGCAATACACATGACCTTAAATATTTAACAATTAATCAGAACAAGTTATAATTCTACGCCTCAGAACAGGACACAACCGACTCCGCAGTCACATGTATACAAAATTCAAGATTGGCAACACGGCCATGTGTACATGTGAACAGGCAGCATAGAGTGCCAAACATATACTTCAAGAGTGTTCTGAGCATGAAACGCTGAGGCAGACATATTGGTCAGAGGAAACAAAACTGGAATCAAAGCTCTATGGGCCACTGTATGAACTATAAACGACAGTTAGTTTTATTAAGGAGACATAATTACAGATATAGACAGGTTTCAATGGAACGAAAGAAGAAGAAGAAGAAATGTAACAATTATATATCTAATAAAAACAATTAATACAATATACATATGGTTCAATACAAGGAGAATTGTCTACATTCCAAAGTTTTAATAATATCCACAGTTTCATTTAGCTTTCGTGATGTCACTGAACTCAGATTAAAAAATCGCTAGGTCTGCTGTTGGATGTATCGATCTGCGCGCTACGCATTGAGAGCCGCCCCCAAGGTTATACATGGAGGGCGGAGGGGCTCTCAGTGTGTCGAGCGTAGATTAATTGTTCCAGTAGCAGTACTAGCGACTGTAAAATGTTCCTTTATCGCTATTTCGTTTCGTTGAATATTGTAAAGTGTAGAAATTTGTTTCGTTAAAATGCAGGCACTAGTTGTATTGAACCATATACATTAATACTGTTCCAAAAAAAAAGAAACGCAACATTATTTCCAACGTGAACCAAAATTTTATTTTACAGAATTAATGTTTCAACCTTTGCACGGAGAAACGTTCAGACTTTAATTAAACCAAATCCGTCTCCAGTCATTTATAACTGTCCATTGACGCTGGTTCGCCCACTGCAGTTGGTTCTGACGATGCCTGTCCGTAAGTATAGGACCTCTACAGTGTCTTCTAGCCCAAAGACTAGCGTCATGCCGTAGGTTCCTGACCTTTTATCTGAAATTCGATGAGCTGCTGGCATTGACTGCACTGTGGTGATTGCAGATGCAAATTGATTACTGAGGTGATGCACACATATGAAGTGGTCTACGACAGTAGTTGTGAACATGTGTCTTCCACTGCACGGCCGGTCTGCCACTGAGCCCGTTTGTTGAAATCGCTTCCAAAGGCGACTAATGATACTTCTATGTACTAATGATGCACTTTTAACCACATTAAATTGTCTGATCACTACACTTTGTGATTGCCCAGTCTATAAGTGTCTAAATGATGATGTATCGTTGTTCTGTAGAGAGATAACCATACTTATGCATTGCATTTTCAAATGAATTTATTCGAGCACTGTCAATCTCTTATATACATTCGATAATATGCTCAGAGAGTTTTATGTTCAGTAAGTTTCACGGGATTCTCATGAACCTGTTACTGCCAAAAATGTTGTTTTGGCCTAGAGTTCTTTCATGACCTAACGAATAATAAGGTGAGTACGATTCAGATAACCAAGAGAAGTTAGTGGCCGGGTGGACACGGTAATGGACTGAATGATGTCCAATCATCGAATATCTTTTATAAAAGTAACTACAAAAGTGTATATATTGAAATTTAAATTTTATATGTACTGGTTGTCAAGTATGAAAGCTCACGAAAGCGAATATATTGAGAAAATCTGCAGAGAAACCATGTTCACATATTCAGTACATGCGAGGATAGTTCAGCGATACAGGACAGCACAATATGCAAGCGCAAGTGAGAAAACTGAAACCATTTATGGCCTATAATTGGTTTCTTTAGAAAGCAATGTTCATACTCAAGAAACGCCCGTGTGTTTCCAGGGCCCGAAAGGGAGGCAAAACATAGCAATAATGTTTACCTTCAATGCATGTCGTAAGAGGCGACTAAGGAGGTTATGGGATGGAGTTGGCTGTCCCATCCCATATAGGGTCAGTGACCTAAAGCCGTGCTGAAGTCAGATGTGTCAGGCCGAAAGGCGCAGATATCGCAGCAATGCTGTAATCCATGACACAACGCATTCCGTTCTCCGGACTACATCCTGATAATTTGCAGGAGTTTGAGAACGAACGCAGAAGAAGAAGAAGATACTCAAGAAAAAGTCTTTCAGCCTTTTTTTTTGAAGCAGATGAGAAAGGAAAATGTAGGATACCATATGGTCCTGATCTGATGTAAATTTGTGAAGAAGTTTAAATATGGAGTAGGTGCTCACTATGTTGGTGAAGATATCTCGGCTAAAAGGGTAAAACAACTCTAGTCTAACTCTATGGTAGTAATGTTTCCTTTTCCGGAACCACGGCCAGGAAGGTGAGAAAGGTTCAGTACTGATAATAGAGGGGGCATTTTATCGTTTAATTACACGAGACATATTCACTTGCAGCTGAACACCTCGTTTGAAGTATACGTAGTCGATCTAAGTTCAATCCCTGCTTACCACTTCCTCAAGGATGCCCACCCAGGGACACGTTTCAATTTGTAAAGTCCAAGGACACAGTGGCTCCTCCATTCTTTGTATAGAGGTGGTGGTGTTTATCATGACATTAATCTTCTTTGTTTTCTTATCATACCATTTATCTTAATTAAGCATTAATTATTATTTCGTGTGTTCGTTTTGTCATCAAATGTAATTTATTAACTTCATTTATACATTTGAAAAGTCTTTTTAAGAATATGAAATAAATAAATTATGTAGCTCTTGGATACTTTTTCCGCAATTTTTTATTGCAGAGTCGGGATGGGGGGGGGGAGAGAAGTTTGACAAAATTAAACATGGGAAAAGGTTGTCTGTGAATTCTTGCCAGCTTTGATTGATAAGGATCAAAATTGGCAAAAGAAATGTTGCCGTAATTAATGACAGACTAAATCATTCTAAATAACTGTTTATGTCAATTACAATATACATCTTATGGTTGTAGTGTTCTTTCTGAACAATCTTACGACTTCTTCGAATATCATCTGCTTGACTGAGCGTATTAAACTTAACTCGTATCAAGAAATATAACGTATACACAAGTGTGCAATTTTATAAATTCCATAAGTTACAGCCCTTGCATAAAAAAAAGTAGAAATATAATTTATGTAAAGTATAGTTATTATGAATAGGAATATGAAATAATGTGTCATTCAAGATTATTGAAATAAAATGACATTCAAGATTGATGAAATAAAGTGTCATCTAATACTGATGAAATAAAGAGTCATCTAAAATTGATAAAAGAAGCGTCATTTAAGAATTTTGAGGTAAAGCTTCATATAAGAATGATGAAATACCGCGACTTTTAAGATTGGTGAAGTATAGCGCCATTTGCAATATACTTGCTAAAGTTTCATTTAAAATATATTAAACAATGTGTCTTCAATTATAAGTATTGTAGGCGAGTTCTGTAAGTCTCCTATGTATAACATAAAACAAATGTGTACGTAAGAGATAAAACAGATATATCAAACAAGAATCAATGGTGTACTTTCAAACAGTAAAGCACCAAAAAATGGTATTGTTTGAACATGTGATGCAGTCAGATACTCAATGAAAACAGATATTGCTGGGAACAGTGTAGGATAGAAGAAACAGAGTCAAGAAAGAAAATCATGGGTAGACGGTATCAAAGACTGGATCGGTCAAGATTTTTTTTACACGCGCATCCTCATCGCTGAAGATATAAATAGCTGGTGGATTCTGTATTAATTCATCCAACAATCTGATGGTCGTGAAACCTTGACGAGTTAAAGACACTCCTAACCCTGACCATAGATTGATGAGAGTAAAGTGCTTTCTAATATGAATAACTACAAGGACAAGACATTTGTACTTGAATTGTTTCGATCATGGCACAAAATCAAGCACTTTAATACAAACATCTGGAAACGATATAATTATCTGTGTTGTGGTCCTTACACACAAATATTTCAGTAACTGTAGACAAAGACTATAGCATCGAAGACAATCTCTGCCCGTGTGTTGCCGGGGCACAAAAGGAACACAAAGAATAGCAAAACTGTTTACCTTTCGTGCATGTCGTAAGAGGTTGTGGGGTGGAGTTGGCCGTTCTAAATCATATATAGGGTCAAAATGACGCAGATGTCACGCTGAAGTCGGATGTGTTATCGCAGACGAGTTTTACATTTTTATAGAGAATTTCTTTCTGCAGACTACATCCTGATACTCCCGAGAAGTTTAAGAACGCAGAAGAACACGAATAAATAGGTTATCTCTAGTGTCATAGATCCGCTGGTTGATTTGGATAAGTAAAATCTTATGGTGAGGTACGCTTCTTTCAACCGCGAATTAATCCAATCTTGCTAGTCCTGTTATACTCTAGTTAAACATGGATTTTGTATTAACGGCCACGTGAAAAAAACTCAATCATTTTCACACAACTTGTCTGAAAAAAGTTATGAATATCAGGTGGCAAGATAAGATTCCAGATACCACTGTCCTTGATAGAGCTGGTATCCCCAGCAATGCCCAGCATTGACACGATCCTTATGCAGACACATATTCGTTGAGCAGGTCATTTGGTGCGTATTCCAGACCATCGTCTGTCAAAGATACTTCTCTATGGTGAGCTGGAGACGGGTACACGATCTCAAGGTGGCCAAAAGAAGCTCTACAAGGACTCGTTAAAGAACTCACTGAAATCCTTTGAAATACACCAATATACATGGGAAGAACTTGCACAAAATAGATCTGCGTGGCGTTCTAAAATTAAAAAAGAGCGCATCATCTTGTGAAAAGAGGAGAAATGCAGCAGCTCAACTGCGGAGAACAGCTAGAAAGTCACGGATAGACCAAGATCTGTCTACAGTCGTCATTCCATGTCCGAACTGTCCAATGACATTTACAGCTCCAATAGGGATCATTAGCCATCTACGAACTCATATTCAAGGACATAACTCTAACTGAATTTTCAAAAGTGGATGTAACAAATGGTCATCATCACTTCTGATGGAGGAACAACAATCCAATCTTTCTATATCAAAGCTTTTAACCATAAAGAATAGGGGAAATCGGGCTTATGTTAATCAAGCAACCACCAGCGTCATATTGACACATGATCAATAAACCCATAACCCTTCAGGGTCGTAGGGGTACCACATTGGATGCTTCAGCACACAGAGTCCTCCAGCGAATTCTATCCTCAGCGATGCGGATGAGTGTGGAAATATCTAGCCCTGTCTATTCCTTGATGTTGTCTGTCCATGTCTTTATTTGTCCTCCTCTGCTTCTTCCACCCTCGACAGTTCCCTGCAGTATTGTTTTTGACAAGGAATCGTGCCTGCATAGATGTCCGAACCATGCTAGTTTTCGTCGTTTCACTATTGAAAGCAATGGCTCCTGGACACCTGCACACATCTCTACTTTATTTCTTACGTACACATTGGTCTTATGTTCCCTATAGGAAATTCGTAGAATTCTTCTGTAACATTTATACTCGAAAGCCTGTAATCTTCTCTCCATGTCCGCAGTGAGTGTCCAACTCTCACAACCATACAACACAACAGAAAGCACCAGCGACCTATACAGTATGATTTTCACTCCAACACTGATGTCGCTTTTCCAAATCACAGTTAGCCTTGACAAGGACGCTAAAGCCATCTCCAGCATTATTTTTAGTTCTGCTTTGCATTTACCATCGCTGCATATACTGGATCCGAGGTATTTGAAGGTATTCACCTCTTCAAGCTTGTGTCCATTCATCATGATATTAGTCTGGTTTTCAGTGTCTCTGCTGTTTACCAAGATTTTGCTCTTATCTGAATTGATTTCCATTCCGTACTTGCTGGTAACTTTTTCTAACTTTGATGTTAATTCGTGCAATGATTGTTCTGACCCAGCTATAAAATCAATATCATCAGCAAAACGCAAATTGCAAATAGGGCGACCTCCGATCGACATAGACGTGTTGTAGTCATGTAATGTCTCTTGTATGATGTGCTCTAAGTATATGTTGAAAAGTACTGGGGACATTATGCATCCCTGTCGAACTCCCACAGTTGTTTTGAAGAACTCTCCAATTGTATTGTGTGACAAGACAGCACTATTTGCATTTTCGTACAGAGCTTCAATAATGTCTATAATTGTGGTGTCAAAATTAAATTTCCTCAGTATGTGCCACATACCATCATGCCAAACACGATCAAAGGCCTTTGTAAAGTCAATGAAGTTGTGGTATAGATCACGTTTGTGCTGAATATGTTTTTCGATTAGTGTTCGGATGTTAAATATTTTGACACATGATAACGTCTGATGGAAGATATTCTTCAGAGGTTAAAAGAAAAACAGGGCAGACAAAGGCAATATTCCTAAATAAAGTATATATATATATGTTCTGTCAATATAGGCGATGAAGATAATTTTATAACATTTGGATGAGAGTTTTGGAAAACATAATCAGGATAATGGAACATTTAAGACAAAAGAGATGTGGCTCTAGAGAAGAATGACGAAGAAAAAATGGACAGCTATAAATTAATGAGGAGATGCTAAAAGAATCAAATGCGAGAGGAGGGATTACTTAATAATTTCAGAAAAAGACAATCTGTTGTGTGGACACGTTATGAGACAGGTAGGACGGGAGAACATATTTACATCATTCAATATACAAGGTAAGAGAGATTGAGGAGAGTATATTAAATAGTCTGCCATCGCAAGAGCAAAGAATCAACATGGCTACTGATACATAATACTAGAAGTAGAAAGTTGTGGAGAACCGTGAACGCTTATGCCAATCGACACGGCTCCTGTTGAAGCCAAGTCCTTCTTCAGAATACATCTTCGCACACACTCCAAACAGTGTCACTTATCTTGTCTGATCCAGCTATGTCCAGTGGCTGTCGATACAAAGTGTACACGGTTTACAAATGAACTCTTAACACGTCAATGTATACATTCGATCAGCGGAAGCCAATTTTTACTTAGCTTAAAGACGTAGACAAGCCATAAAACTACACTACTGCGTGTCACTACGAGAGGCTACTTGCGTGTCAGAATGAAGTAGCCTCTCGTAGTTGCAAGCGATAGGGTCTTTAACGCGTATTCTTTTTTCGAATGGTACAAGCAAGGTCTCCGATGAGTAGATGTTTAGATTTACTTGTTAGGGCTTCTTTTATAGAAGGTCGTATATACACAAAGGGACTAACGATCAGTCACAGCCAAGATAAATGACGCTGGGATCTACTCGCATGACTGAACTATAGAAGGACTTGTTTCAGCACTGCAATTGTACAACATTTCACGGACATTGTACAAACAATCAATACTTGTATATAGTGCATACATTTTACATTGTCTCACCTAGTTTTATCATTCTCTTCCAGCTGTTCGTATCATCAACTTCACACTTTACATCCGGAGTCGGCTGTAAGAACTACTGTAAGAATGAAAACAAGCAGTTCTCAAAACAAGAAGTTGTTTCTTGTGTAAGTGTACGCTCCATAACTCACCTTGGCAGTGGAACCAGGAACGGCACAGAGAGAGAAGATAACTCTCTGACACAGACTTCATTGTTCGTAAGGAAACTTAAATATTGGATGCTGTGATTTGATGTAAAAACAGACACCACACAGGCTCCCATCATTTATCTGGAAGTTGATAATGTACACGGTTTGTAACTAACGTGGAAGAGATTGAAAGTAAATACACCAGAAAACTGAGTTCAATCAAACGCACAGTAAATGCGAATCCTAGTGTACCCTTTTCTATTTACATATCTATTGTATTATTTTCTTTTGCTGTTGCTGTCAGGCGTCACATCATTTAATTACGAACGGTTTTCGAGCTATGGTACGTCTGGTTGCTTGATATGTAGTAATATTGTGACATTTTAGAATGTTGGTAACTCCTTCAATCTACAAACTTGGCCATCCTCGACCTCTTGCTGTTTCCATTTTAATTGTGTATACTCATGCTTCTGACCAATATGGGTTCATTAAGTCGACGAACCATTTAATTCTCTATTTCTCAATATATTTCACCAAAGACGTTGTTCCAGCAGTTCCTGTAATGCCTTCATCCCTCACGTGATCTCTTCTTGACCTGTTTGTTGCTTTTCATATACATCTAATTTCTTACGTAGTGAGCTTTCTCTCGTAGTTAGTGTCCATGTCTGACAGTAAAAGTAAAGTAACCCATAGCATTTATTAATGCCGTAGGGGTGTGAGATGTTAGCGATCTCACATTTCACAGGCTCTGCAAATGATGGCGGTAGCCATCTCCTCTCCCTCGCAGTCTTTACTTCCCGGATTAATCCGGTACCCATTTAAGGCTGGGTCGACCTGGGAGCCGTTGCGATCTGAAAACATTTCCGCCTCAGCTGGGGAATCGAACCCAGGACCACTCATATGCGAAGCCAGTGCGCTAACCACTGCGCTAACGCGGCTCCCCATGTCTGACAGTAATAACACATGTTGTTATGAAGATTGAGTGTACAAAGGTTATTTTTCACTAACTTAAAGCCCAGCGCTGGATGACATCAGGAAAATGCTACTCCCTCCAGGGCCAGATAAATGGAACACATTATATCGAACAAAACAACAGCTCACAAACACATGCATATATCACACACGGGCATGAACCCACGGACCGCTGGATCAGCAACCAACCAACCAACCAACCAACTTAAAATATCAGTGTTATTGCATCTATGAAGATGTCATTGCACCTATGAAGATATCATTGCAACTATGAAGACATTGCAACTATGAAGATGTTATTGCAAATATTAAGATGTCATTGCAACTATGAAGATGGTATTGCAATTATGAATATATTTTTCGAATTTCCCTACATTTATAAAGTATAGTTACCAAAATGCAGTCGATTGATTGAAGAGTAAACTGTATGAGACTGTACGCCGCTAACAGCTTGATGTTCTGCAAGTTTACATCACGATATAGCTGCAAATAAACCATTAAAGTTGGTATCAGAGTTGAACCTCGTGTGGGTATTAAATAATGCTCTGGAGAGACGTCTCAATTACAAAAGAATATAAGTATTTTACTTCTTTTTCCTGGGGTAAGAAAGAAACAATCCAGGTAATAGAGCTCATCACATAATTCTTTGCTTGCAGTAGTTTTATAGGCAATTTTTTACGTTTAGTAGGTTCCCATTGTTTCCAAAATGATTCGAACGCCTTACTATCTGCTGCTAAAATCTAACCAGCTTCCCTAGTTGTCTGACAGGCTGCCACAGAACCCAAAATGTTGTAACTAATACATTATATAAATGGGTTACACCAAAAGGCAACAGAAAAAACAAACTTTTATATGTTTTGTTTTCAATGTGTTCAGTGATAGTAAGTATTCTACAGTAACTATTCTTCGGCCATAAATAATAGATACGAGAAAATGAAATGGAAATAAATGAAAAGGAAATAAATCAAAAGAAAACAAACGAAAAAGATACAAATGAAAATAACACCAATAAAAAGTTAAATACATGAACAGAAAAAAGTGGAATAAAAATGCAAAGATAAACAATTGAAAAAAAAATAAAATGAAAAGGTAACTAATGAAACGGAAACCAATGGGACACAAACAATAAACAGGAAGCAAATAAAAATAAAACAAGTGAATAGAAAACAAATTAGAAGGAAACATATGTAAAGGAAGTAAATGAAAAGGAATCCAATGAAAAGGAAATAAATGAAAAGGAAACCAATGAAGCGGAAATAAATGCTGACTAGAGATTTGTTTACGGCAGCTGTGATGAACATACGAAACTGGGTCACATCCGGTCCACCAAGGGATTTGTACTGCCTCCAGCCTAATTCCAAAGTATTTCTTCTTCTTTTGCATTGGTTCTCAAACTCATACAGAGTAGCAAATAGTAAAGCAAAATGAATTAAACTGGTTACTAAAAACACTTACCTTACCTATGAATAAAAATATATTTAAAAAATTATATAAAAAAACATACAATAAAACTACACAGGACAAATCTCAACATATCGGTCCAAATGGGACCTTTCTCAAGAGGCAAATAACTTATAAACTAAACAATAATAAAAAAAATAGATGACTGAAATTTTATCACGCCATGTTTCTATGACGCATAAATTTTTCTACCGACCACGAAAACGATGGACACCGAAATAAAAGAGGCGATAAACTCCACAATATACTCAGTATTCAGACCTAGAGACCGTCCACGAAAACTATGGACACCGAAATAATAGAGGCGACAAACTCCACAGGCGGTAAAGTACAAAATACACTACCTGTGGGCTTCTAAATACACTAACTGTGAACTTCTAAACACATTGTCTGTAACTCCAAGGGAGTAAATGTATTACTCCTTCAAACCTGTAGATATGGGGGCGGGTAACGTTTAGAGGGGGGGCCCAACCTTAGCAAATCAAAACATAACTATTATTATTAGTAATGTTGCCAAAGGGTAAAATCCCTCCCCAAAACGATTTGCCACAACAAGGTTATTATATTTCTCATAAAAAGGAGAGATTTGTCACAAGGTTATTACATTTCTCACAAAAAGGAGAGATTTGTCACAACAAGGTTATAATATTTCTCACAAAAAGGAGAGATTTGTCACAACAAGGTTATTATATTTCTCACAAAAAGGAGTGATTTATCACAACAAAGTTATTATATTTCTCACAAAAAGGAGAGATTTATCACAACAAGGTTATTATATTTCTCACAAAAAGGAGAGATTTATCACAACACGGTTATTATATTTCTCACAAAAAGGAGAGATTTATCACAACACGGTTATTATATTTCTCACAAAAAGGAGAGATTTATCACAACACGGTTATTATATTTCTCACAAAAAGGAGAGATTTATCACAACAAGGTTATTATATTTCTCACAAAAAGGAGAGATTTATGACAACAAGGTTATTATATTTCTCACAAAAAGGAGAGATTTATCACAACACGGTTATTATATTTCTCACAAAAAGGAGAGATTTATCACAACAAGGTTATTATATTTCTCACAAAAAGGAGAGATTTATCACAACACGGTTATTATATTTCTCACAAAAAGGAGAGATTTATCACAACACGGTTATTATATTTCTCACAAAAAGGAGAGATTTATCACAACACGGTTATTATATTTCTCACAAAAAGGAGAGATTTATCACAACAAGGTTATTATATTTCTCACAAAAAGGAGAGATTTATGACAACAAGGTTATTATATTTCTCACAAAAAGGAGAGATGTGTAACAGCAAGGTTATTACATTTCTCATTTAAAAAAAAGAGATTTGTCACAGCAAGGTTATTACATTTCTCATAAAAAGAAGATTTGTCACAAGATTATTACATTTCTAATAAAAAGGAGAGACTTGTCACAACATTTCTCATAAAAATTTATGCAAGAAAACTGACGAATTACCTTTTTAAGTTAACCCCCCCCCCACCACCACTTACTGAAAACGTATCGACTGCCCCGACAATAATGTCATGTAATACCTACAAGTTATTCTGTTCTAAAACCTCAACCATTAATTTACATTTACATTAAATTACACACGAAAATAAATGTATTTTTGTGTGTGGGTAAAACTCGTCATGCCTCAAAATGTATTTGGTAACCCTGTTGTCCCTATTTAAGTAAAACCCCTCCTTACTCAAAAACTTATCTACAACCCTGTTGTCCCTGTCTTAGATAAAAACGTATATACAACCCTGTTGTCCCTGTCTTAGATAAAAACGTATATACAACCCTGTTGTCCCTATCCCAAGCACAAATTGCTCAGTAAAGAGCTCACAACATATACAGCAGAAATAAGTAAGATATCAGGACAACTGGAGGGAATTATCGAAGATAGGATAGCTTGGAGGACATGTGTCCAGGGTCTAAAATTAGAAAAAAATTAATATATAGATAAATCTAAATATCAGAATTGCGATGGTTCTGCTTTCATATGATGCAAAAATTGTCATTTCCTCTCTGAATCTCACATTTTAAGCTTCTAAGCATTTAAAAATTATGACCTTGTTTCCACAAACTCCAAGTCTCAAATCTCAGTTTACCGTTTCGCAAGAACTCTTCACTGTCACGGAGAACTCGGTTATCAAGTATGACGTGCAAGAACTGAGTATCGTATTCTGAAAAATATGTACAGGTCTGTGAGCAAGCAAAGACTATTAAGTTGTTTTTCTGTCTACATAAAGTATCCATTCTTCATAAATTACACGAAGTGAGTGCTTATTTACGCAGCACGATTAATACATTCTCAACTGTTATTTTGCAGCCTCGATATGGCTGATCTTTGATAAATAGAACGTGCGACGTAGATTCCAGAGTACGATTCAGATATTGACAGGTGCGGTTGTTGTTGTTTTTATGGGGTTTTTTTGGAGGGGTGGGGGGGGGAAATGTTTCCGTTGCAACGGAAATGTTTTATAGTATATACTGTTGATATTAGAAAGAAATTCTTGATACTGTATATGTGTTTGTATTTTTTTCTAATACAAATACATGCTTATCTTATTTCATTTTGAGATGTAGAACGTAAATTTCACCGTAGGACAGAGTTATTTATACATTGTGGCACATCATATCCCATTCAGGAATTTAATATGGCACAACACAAATGTAGAAGGAATTTCATGTGAAATATCGTATCTCATTCAGGAATTTAATATGAAATATCACATTTCATTTGGGAATTTAATGTGACATAGCATAGATCAATCAGAAATTTAATGTGACATAGTACATCCCATTCAGAAATGTAATGTGGGATTGTGAAACATCACATTTCATTCAGGAATTTAACGTGGCATAGCATACCCCATTCAATAATTTAATCTATGTTTAAATAGTAACGAAGATTTTTTTACTTTTTTTTTGGATGAAATAATAAATTTAAAACTTGCAATTATGAATTAATGCGCCATCACTGAATATTAGAGTGTGCATTAATGTGCACGAAAGTTAACGTAGAAGAGCACATGTTCCTGGTGTAGAGAAATCACAATGTTGCATGAGAAAGTAACACTGGTGTAGAGAAAGTAACATTGGTGTTGAAAAGTAACATTGGTGTAGAGAATGTAACATTGGTGTAGAGAACTTAGAATGTAGGTGTAGAGGAAGTATGATGTTTATGTATAGGAAATAGAATGTTGTGTAGAAAAAGATTAATTGTTTTGTATAGGGACGTAGAATGCTGGTGTAGAACAATTAGAATGTTTGTGTAGAGAAAGTAGAATGATGGTGATGAGACAGTAGAATGTTTGTATAGAGGAAGTAGAATGTTGGTATGTTTTTTTGTGTGAGAACCCTAGGAATTACGACCGATTAGCTCTTACTTCCTATGTGAAATGGGGAAGTTTATGAACTTTCTTTCATATCCAGGAGGCTTCACCTCTCGGCCAGGTGCAATGCCTATTTGAGGAGCTTTCTACTCAGGGAGGGGGGTACACGAGACGAGGCGAACTGATAGTTTGCTTGGGTCACCCATTGTTTGTCTATCCTCTGACGAGGCGCTTTGCAGCAAGCTAGCTGTTCCTCGTATAGGAGGACCATTCAATTACTACCATTTGGGTTCTTAGGTCCCAGACCTAATTTCTTCCATATTAGCCGTGTTGGGTAACGGTGAAGGTCGAATTAGACTCAGGGTTGATGCACCTTCCTAGACGAGACGCTGCTTTGCCAAACACGTCGGGGTTTGGGATTTGACCTGTGCATTTCTCACGCACGCCTCATCTGCCTGAGATGGCCTTCAATCCATCGCCAGGCGAGGTCTGTGTATTTTGACTTTCCGCCATTGGGTATATTGCCCAAAGAGCTAGGTAAAATACGAATCTAGAACGAGGAGCTTCGCAGTGGGCCTTTGGGTACTGAACACAGTTCTCTCTGTATGAGCCGTGTTGGGCATCGGCCCACAGTCGAGTTGGGCTAGGTTTGCAGTGTCGTTAGAAGCTTGAGCTCCCCCCACTACGTTGCTCCCAGTGTCCAGATTCCGAGTTCCAACACTGCTTCGATCAGAAATTTTAACAATGCACTCCCCGACATTTATTCAAAGCTTGTGTTGTGTGCAATGATGAGCTGTATTCAAAGCTTTCTTCCATAACTAGGAGTCTATGTTCAAGTTGGCGTATTCAATACCTGAATCATGACTCCTACTTTGAATTGGGCCAATTGTGATAGGACATGTAGGCTTCCGTCTATTCTCGTGTATGAACAACACTAACGCCAGTCGGTCACGTGCTGGACCATTGTAGCTTTGTTGCCACTGAATCGACTCACGTACACTACGCTGCCCTCTAGCGTGTGTTACCTTTTCCAGATTCAGTGTCTACTCCTAAGATCACCGTATGTTAGAGACATTGACTTTGGCCGCCCTTCCAATGTTTTGCTTTTTAAACCGGCAAAGACGGAATGCACATATACCATGCATATGTTGGATGTAATGGCGTAGATGTTTCGGAGATATTTCCTGTCTCTCTGCAGGCAACTCACATTCCATCTACAGCATCCACATCCACGAACACACATAAAAGTGTTAGTCAGGAATACAGTAAGAGCAGCTGTATTTCTGTTTTCAGGGTGCACCATGAGGAGGTACTTTTAGGATCTTGGTTATCTGCTAACCTCGGGTCCGCACGACAACAATGCCAAACCCTTTCACCCCCAGAGTGTTGGAATAGAAGCAGTAAAATGTTGATGTAGAGGAAGTAGAATGTTGGTGTGCAAAAATTAGAGGCAGTGGAATATTGGTGTAGATGAAGTAGCGTGTTGGTGTGCATAAATTAGAATATTGGTGTAGATGAAGTAGCGTGTTGGTGTGCATAAATTCGAATATTAGTGTAGATGAAGTAGCGTGTTGGTGTGCATAAATTAGAATATTGGTGTAGAGGCTGTAGACTACTGGTGTAGATGACGTGAAATATTGGTGCAGAGAAAGAACTACATACACGGAAGGAATTTCTGGAAGATTTCAGCTCCAAAACGGGTATGCAATAGTATATTTTGCGTATCTTGAAACACGTGTTGGGTTGACGTGTTAAAATATTTTTAACTTTGCTTTGTAAATAGAAAAATTCATCATTTTTTGCTTATCGCTTTATACACACATGATAACACATGAAAACCGAAGTTTCGACCAAAGGGAAATTATCAAGAACACATTCACAACATAATAAACGACGAGTAGTAATAGTACCTTCCACGTTTACATGACAGAGCTAAATATGTATGTATACCAGAAGAGTAAACTAGAAGTTTAGAGGTGAAACAAAACTAACAGAAAATTGACAGAACACAACCAAAACAAAACTTTATCACATTTTTATTCTATTTTCGCTCTTGGATTTCAGTTGTTCTGAAATTATTACTTATTATCGAACATATAAATTTAGTTTAAATTGGGGGATAACAATTATGTTTCATAAATACTAAATAATTGGTGGCAGAGCAGCCAGGTAAAATAAATCAACAACCCAGTGACCGCATTACTTCCAACGCAAATTTATAAGTTATTCATTTTGCACAACTTTTCTCAGATTTTATAAACTGAGGTTAAAACTAGCTCCTTGCACTACACTGCTACTTTCTTACATATATATGTTTTTTCAAGGTGTAGTATAATAGCGGATGATAATGGTAGAGTTTTTCCTTTTTCTATTTCTCGTTTACATCTTTTCAGGTTTTCTAGCTATGCTCTACCCTTTTCTTTAAGTCCTTACAACCCTTCTTCAACTCTCTCTCTCTCTCTCTCTCACTCTCTCTTGTTGCTTATGTATCTCAATCTGTCCACAATTCTTTGTCCTCTAAATATATCTCGTATTATACTACCACTCTTTCTCTCTTACATTTTTCTCGATGTTTATCTAACTTTCTATATATCATTTATGGTCTCTCTCCTATCTTTATTCTGTATTTCCATATTCATCTGTTCATTCTAGTATCCTCTTCTTCCTTCCTTTCTCCTTTTTATGCACGCTGTCATTTCTCTCTCCTCTCCGTACTGAATCTCTATACCAATTCAATCACTCTATTTTTTCTATCCTTTTTTCTCTTATCTCACCATAGTATTCGTATTTCTCTTTGATATCACATGTACAATATCAAAATCATCCTAAGCTACTGAATGTTTTTATTTTTTTTTTTTAAATAAGCGCTAAAACTATTGCGTCCCCTCGTATGTTCCTTACGAAGAAAACACCCATTTCAAGCTACGATAGAGATATCAGTCAACCTGCTTACTTATCGAAGAAAAAATCAACTACAAACTACTGTGGAGATATCAATCATCAAGGATTCTTATGACAGAAGAAGAAGAAGAATGGGAAGAATATATACAGTGGCGTCACCAGGGCGGGTGATAGCAAGTGTAGTAGTCTGGATGGGGTCACACTTCTTTTGAAATCTGAGGACGTTTTGTATGAGCAACTGTAGGGCTAATGACACTGAAAACTTTTTTTTGTGTGTTTAGGTTAAATGGTTGGTTGGTTGGTTGCTGATCCAGGGTTCAAGGGCTCATGCCCTTTGACCACACGCTTTTTTATAATTCTGGGAAGTATGTGGATTGTCTACCCACCTCGGGCCAGAGCCAGAAAATAACTATCACACCACCATGAAGGTTGGTTGCTACCTCTGCACGGTTCTGAGCCACTGCAGTCAAGATAAGGTTCACTGTGCTCATTACCCGCTATCAATTGCCCTCTAGTTATGCCGAACTTCTCTATGGCTCCAGGCATGCAACCAAATGTTCAATGCAAAAAAATTGTCAAGTTTTAAGTCACTGTGTCCCTTTGAATGGCCTCATAGCTATGGGAAACCAATGCAGTGAGTATCCCCCTCGCCAGTGCTGCACTGTGCATCTCTGGCTCTCTCCCGATAACAGAGGGCGCATATATATATATATATATATATATATATATATATATATATATATATATATATATATATATATATATATATATATATATATATATATATATACTGATAACAATGCATAAAAACACACAAAAATCAGCAACAAAAGAAAAGCATAATTGTATAGATGACATACTACAAGGCTTCAATAAGAGAGCCTCAATATAATGGCATGTTACCTATTAAGGCTTTCTGTTGTATGGGTGGTTTGTCTAGTGGGCCATTGATAGGATTCAAAGACGCAACGCATGCGTAGGTTAAACAGTAAGTTTGGTATTTATGTTTAGCTCTTTAAAATAATATTTTTAGTTAGTATTTTTCAAGTTGATGTCTGCATCTGAAATGATATCGCCAAGTGCAATATATATGCAATTTTCATTCTTTTCTTCACAGTTTGGGACCCGATTAAATCTATGATCCTATCCCCCACTTTAAGAACCCATGTAATAGATCAGCCAAGATGGAAGAGCTAGGCCTACAATGATAACAGGAGTGAATGAACCTGTTTGTTATAATTATGAAAGCTGAGATTTACTTCAAGGATCTCATTCTTGACTGTTTAAACGAAGTATTATATGAAACATTTAAATGATAATGTATCAACCCACGCCCATGATCCATTTAGGTTGTCATCAACAGTAAGCACACTAGTCTATTATAAAATATGAATGAAACGACAAATAGAATGATAAGAGAAAACGAGGGATGCAGTATATAGATGAGATAGAAGAAAAGTTATTTTTGGATAATTTTTCGATTCGTATACGAGGGTTGCCATATTGGTCATTTTATGATCAAATTTCTAAAATTTGACATTTTTTAAGACTACTCGCCATGACATTTATTTTGGCAATTTTTTAATATTTATTTTGAAAATATATCTTTCTCATATTGTCTTGTTTATGTTTGGCTACAGATTGTGCAACACGTTCTTTTGTGGGTATTAACTAATTTATAGCACTGTATATTCTACTCATGTATAAATGTGGAATGTACATGTTTCAAACAGGTATTTGATAATACTTTTCTTAGCAATGTCTATTCGAAAGATGTGTTTCTATATTGCGACTTGATACAGCAAACAATAAGAACAGAAATGTTCGTTGTGGTGAAAAACACTAGCTATGAATTTGAACAATAATTTAACTGAATATTTAGTTATTACATAGTGAAAAAAGTAAGATGCATAATTTTGTTATGCACCAAACTTAAAAATATGAAGTACACTCATTGTTTTCATGTCTAAAGAAATCTCAGACTCCTAGGATAACATTAAAAATACTAAACTAAGGTTTACAGTAACATAATTATTGCTTGTAATCAATAACATATGTATCATTGAACTGAACTGCTATTAATAATTGGAGAGAGGTAATACAAATTTATAGAAAGGTATAATTCTTAAAATGTATTTATTTATACACAATTTAGACATTTGGCCATTTTTAAACCAAAATTTGACTATAAACAGTTCCGGTCATCTGGCAATCCTGGCCATATACGGTAAGAAAACTTCCCTTTTTCTAGACATTCAAAAAGTAATTTGTAACTACATGATTGACAGATCACAGGGTGGATGATGTAGAACAAGGATAGGGAGCTTAGGATTAACGTCACGACTCTTCTTAGAAAATTGCGTTGCTGCCTTCTAGCCCTTCCACATTTTTCATTTGCGCCTCAGCACTGAAGTGGGAGACGACGTAACTCGACGGAGATGACATCTTAATCAGGTAGTTCTGATCACATTTTGCAATTTACTTCCAGAATATTTACATTATCAAAGTTCTTAGGTCAACCACACGTAATGAAAAAGGCATCAGTTTTTCTTGGAAAGTAAACCGGCAGATGATCTGACATATGTAACGTATTAATGCCTCTTTTGGATATGTTATATTTGGTTAGACCCAATAAATATATGTTTTATATTTTTTTATCATGTCCAGCTTGTATGCACGAATTAAATCCTTTGATCTTTGTCGGTATAATATTATTGTGTTTCGAAAATAAAAGTTGTACCACTTCAGACATTACACCGCATACAACATTTAAACACCATTTGTTGTGTCTTCGAGAGAATCGTCAAATTTCACGCTTAATCATGTCAAATATATAATTATCATCATCAAGTGCCGTCTCCACAACGAAGGTTGGCTGCAACATCCCATGTCTGTTGTTTTGGTCGTGCACTCTGCTAGACTGTAACCTGTCCATCCTGTGATGTTACTCTCCTACTTGTATCTCTGTCTGCCTCTTGCTCGCTTCCCTTTGACTTTACCCTCAAGTATGGTCTTCAATAAGGTCTTTTAATGTGTCCAAAATATTTTATTTGCCTGATCTTTATTTCTCTGTTAAACAATGATAAGCAATGTGTAAAACGTCATGTGTACATGTATAATGGATTGTTAACACTATTTTTGTATGAAAGATGTGTCTTGACAAGTATACTTTTGATCTATATCGCAAATAAGCGAAACTAATTAATGCTTTGTAATGGAAAAATTACGTATGCTGTTGCACGTCTGTGGGTCTCATCAATGGCTCATTAGACAAACCACTAATGCAACATAAAACCTTAGTAGAAGACATGCCGTTATATTGAGGCTCTCTTATGGAAACTTTGTAGCATGTCATCTATACAATTATAGACCTCCTCTGAGTAGAAGGCTCCTTGAATATGTATTGCACTAACCCGAAAGCTGAAGTCTCATGGGTAGGAAAGAAAGCTCAGAGAACCCACACCACTGCACATATATGAGGTAAGAGCTAATCGCTCACAATTCCCGGGGTTCTCAAACAAACAAACAACGAAAAATAATAATTTATAAGGTCTATACTATTTTAAATTTACACGCAAAAGTTCAATTAAATACGTTATATATTTACTTAGATACATGATCTCAAGGTTGGGCAGCGCTGGTGAAGCGTGCTATAGGTCTTATACAGTCTGTATCATGCCAATGTTATGTGAGCAGCCGAACTCACTTCTTCAACCTCTAGCTATTTCTGTAAAGTTAGAATTGCGAGACTAACAGCTCAGCCATATATTCTTCAATTTACCACATTACTCCACGCAGCAGGTTCTTCAACTCACCAAACTCCAATTATTTATGTAATGTAACCCCTTCGTCCATTTAAGAAATAAACTTACGATTACTTGAATCATTTTGTGATACGTGAAACCGGAATTGCAATTTCCAAGTTTTGCTAGAGAAAGAATGTTTATATAAGATAAAAAAATTAATGAAAAGCAGATTTTCATAAAGAGTAACAGGTAATTATTCTCCCAAACCCTGTATGCAATCTGTGTTTCTGAGAAAACGGATTATATAATTTACATTGTATGAATACGTCCATTTTTACAATAGAGCCACGACAATCCAGTAGATTAAAAAAAAGGTGGGGGATTAGTTTTCACACCCTCCCTCATCCACTATTAAAAGATAATGTGGCTCTTAGTACTGAGAAACTAGTAAAATGTAGGGTTACTCTGCTCCACCCACCCACATGTCAACTTAAAGGTATGCACACAAAATATCACAAGCTCCACTAAATCACTGTAGTTTGCTTCTATAGGTGAAGCGAAGTCGTAGCGATGGTTCTGAACTATCTTCTGACTTTTGCCAGAATTTTGCATAATTTTTACTCGTATCTGTCCATAGAAAGAGGTGATAACTTGGCTAATTCACTCTCCCGTCAACCAGGAGACATGGACTCGACCTAACGCACGGTGGTTCTCTCGTTGTTTGGAGAAAAAAAACATAAGATTTATGGTATATTAACTAGAGACCAGAAACTATATTTAAAGACTTAAGGTTTGGGAACTTGGACGACTAATTTATAGCTAAAGAGTGCGTGCCGAAGACACTAGTTGGACAGTATCTGGTCAACTAATGAACTTGGAAGCTGGACACTTACGTGTCACACTGTTTCTACTACACTGATTCACAACGAAATTAACCTGTACACTAATACACTCTTGCTTATACACCACAATGGGAGAATGCAGAACATCTGAATATCACCAGTGGCCTACAAGATAAAGCACCATCCATTAGTAAATGCGGTATCTATATAGTGAAATATTCCTTTTATGGAAGCACCACTTAACTTCACCACAGTTATTTATGAGTATTTATAATTTGTTTGCATATGTTCCTGGTCATAATCCAATATTAAAGAATGTAGTAATTTTTTTTTAACATCAAACCAATTCGACTCATACATCTTGGTCATTTTTGTGCTCACAATTTTAACGATTGTTCCCCTTTATAGCCAATTTTTCCATGCATCCTGGAAATTGTCTAGACGATTCATGATTTGTACGATATTCCGCTTGAACACAAATTTGTAAAAACAATTCTTCTCAATAAAATTATGCAAAGAAAATATATTTGATCATTTGTACAAAGTATATTTTTCTTATTTAGTTTAACTTTAGTTTTATAAAATAAAATATTGAATATTAATACCGCATTAGTTTATTTATGAGTTTTGTTTTTATAAAATATAAACTCATTTCTGTAAAGAAAAAACACATTATCAAGAAATCGATACTACGACCATGAAAATATTATATATAAATATATATATATATATATACAAATTTTCCAAATTTTTTTGCTTATTATGCATACCTTAGTCTGCATACACAGTGTGGTTCCTCGTCTAGAAAAATGACAGAGACTACGGTTTGCCACACGGAAACATGTCAATATGAGATATATTTTAGTGAATAGTGAGTTGTTATGACACGGAAACATACCGTTATGACACGGAAACATACCGTTATGACACGGAAACATACCGTTATGACACGGAAACATACCGTTATGACACGGAAACATACCGTTATGAGACGGAAACATACCGTTATGACACGGAAACATACCGTTATGACACGGAAACATACTGTTATGACACGGAAACATACCATTATGACACGGAAACATACCGTTATGACACGGAAACATACCGTTATGACACGGAAACATACCGTTATGAGACGGAAACATACCGTTATGAGACGGAAACATACCGTTATGAGACGGAAACATACCGTTATGACACGGAAACATACCGTTATGACACGGAAACATACCGTTATGACACGGAAACATACCGTTATGACACGGAAACATACCGTTATGACACGGAAACATACCGTTATGAGACGGAAACATACCGTTATGAGACGGAAACATACCGTTATGAGACGGAAACATACCGTTATGACACGGAAACATACCGTTATGACACGGAAACATACCGTTATGAAACATGTTGGTAGAGAAGAATGAGTTGATACATCATGAAAAGTTAGAATAGAGACATACAGTGTAATTTTAGAACTTATAATCGTGTTGAAATCGTTTAGAAAAATTCAACAGAGTCAAGTTTAACTCATGGAAACATACTATTATGAGACATTTTGGTAGAGATAAATGCGCTGTTATGGCATGCAAACTTAGTCGATTCAGCAGGCTCCATATATAGCCTATATATCGACTCATACGTCTCCAAATCTCAGGAAGCTGCGTCCCAATAAAGGCTATACTAAGACACCCAGCACACAACGCCCGCTCAGCCGACTCAGGAACTCAGGGTCCTGAGTCACGAACTTATAGGGTATATAGCGACTCACCCGACTCCGGATCTCAGGTTCGTCGTTCCTATATAGGCTATATAACGATTCACTAGATTCAATATGGTAAGTGTGGTGAGCCAGCTCCAATACATTACATGTATAAGTACTCATATAATCTGTGAGAGCAGTTATATATATATCTAATGTTGTGTAAGAGTAGGCATCTATATATAATCTGTGACAGCAGGTATCTATATCCAATGTGTGAGAGCAAGTATCTATATCTAATGTGTGAGAGCAGATATCTATCTAATGTGTGAGAGCAGGTATCTATATCCAATGTGTGAGAGCAAGTATCTATATCCAATGTGTGAGAGCAAGTATCTATATCTAATGTGTGAGAGCAAGTATCTATATCCAATGTGTGAGAGCAAGTATCTATATCTAATGTGTGAGAGCAGATATCTATCTAATGTGTGAGAGCAGGTATCTATATCCAATGTGTGAGAGCAAGTATCTATATCCAATGTGTGAGAGCAAGTATCTATATCTAATGTGTGAGAGCAGATATCTATCTAATGTGTGAGAGCAGATATCTATCTAATGTGTGAGAGCAGATATCTATCTAATGTGTGAGAGCAGGTATCTATATCCAATGTGTGAGAGCA
Organism: Meghimatium bilineatum; assembly: GCA_034231615.1. Lineage (NCBI taxonomy): Eukaryota > Metazoa > Mollusca > Gastropoda > Stylommatophora > Philomycidae > Meghimatium > Meghimatium bilineatum. The sequence goes on along the minus strand of CM067317.1, from coordinate 50,947,160 downwards.
AGTATCTATATCCAATGTGTGAGAGCAGATATCTATCTAATGTGTGAGAGCAGGTATCTATATCCAATGTGTGAGAGCAAGTATCTATATCCAATGTGTGAGAGCAAGTATCTATATCTAATGTGTGAGAGCAAGTATCTATATCCAATGTGTGAGAGCAAGTATCTATATCTAATGTGTGAGAGCAGATATCTATCTAATGAGTGAGAGCAGGTATCTATATCCAATGTGTGAGAGCAAGTATCTATATCCAATGTGTGAGAGCAAGTATCTATATCTAATGTGTGAGAGCAGATATCTATCTAATGAGTGAGAGCAGGTATCTATATCCAATGTGTTAGAACAGGTAAGTATATCTAATGGTATGTGAGAGCAAGTATCTATATCCAATTTGTCAGAGAAAGTATCTATATCTAATACGTTAGAGCAGATATTTTTATCTAATGTTGTGTGAGCTAGTTAACTAGCTGCTGGATTTGCCTTGTTGGTCCAAGACAAGCACCTTTTAACCTTGTATGTTATTTCTGTGGCTATATCGAGGTGTATTGTGTGGCCAAATGACCTGGATCGTCCTGTTGGGGACTGGTAGTTTGACCTGGGTTTTGGGTAGGGGATAAGATGCAGTCTAAGAAGGGCTTTTTAAAACGATGGTGTTGATGGAATTTTGAGCTGATTCTGGGTCGCCTTGTTCGGTCTCCTGGGTTTCATTGTGATGACTGGTTCTGGGTCCTTGCTGACTCTGGGTCGGTATGTTCATTTTTCACTTGGGAATTTGTGGTCACTTTGTGGAGTGTCTAGTTTTGTGGAGTACCAATGGAGGCAATATTATATTTATTTATTGAAATGCTTATTTAATTTTTTAATTAAATATTGTTTCCGTTTTTCCTGTTTGCTTTTTTTGTCTTCCATTTTTTGTCGTCTTTTTTATTTTAAATTATTATTAAATATATATAGATATAATTTATGTTTATACAATAACGTATATCGTGTTTCTTGTATACAGAAACTAAAAGTTGTATTTCTTTCGTTCGTAGTTACTTTTTATTGTCCGTTAATTCTGCACATTTTGCGCCTTTCCATGTGTTGTTAAAGAGCAGGTATCTACATCTTTTTTATGTCAACAAGAAGTTGCCTGTACTTGTTATGTATGAACACCATCTACGTGTAATGTTGCAAACATAACACAAAGAATTCCTTCATTCGTTTTTTCAAGATTTCCACCATTGAGCTTTAGTGAGGTCACGCTCACGGATCGCGAAAGTGAATGAATTCAGGCTCACGGGAAAGAAAATTGCTTACGTTATTGCCGTTAGCAGACTGCAACAAATGTTGTATGTATAACCAGAGAAGTCGTGACCTGTATAAAGAATTGGTTCATAAAGTATAGTTGTAGATACGACCTATATAAAGGATGAATTCATAAAATATAGTCGTAGATGCGACCTATTTAGAGGATGGGTTCACAATATTTGTCGTAGATGTAACCTAAATATTGGAAGGGTTTCTATGAAACACAAATGATCCTATGGTGGTTCCGAGTCTGATTATGTAGTTGTTATATCTCATGGGAATGGTGGGAAACTGTATTTGTAAGCTTTTTATCTTTAATTTTGTGATAAGTGAACAGTTAGATTTAGTGTTCTGTTTAAATAAAAGAAAAGGGTGGGAGCTTCAACCCCTCCCCCCCCCCCTCGTGTCTGTGGCCATGAGTTTAGTAATAATAATTATAAAAGCAGTAGTTGTGGTAGTAGTGATAGTAGTAGTAGTAGTAGTATTAGTAGTATTAATAGTAGTAGAAGTACAGTAGTAGCTTAATAGTAGCAGTTATGTTGTTGTTTGTGTCTGAAAAGATGTTGAGGATTGACTTCATGGAATTCGGATTTCCCAATAGGCACTCGGTCCGTTCGAACAATGTTGTATGGTGCCTGTCGAGAAATGTAATCGTAGCACGTAGCTCCGTATTTTAAATCGATATTCATAAGATATCTCAGAAAAATATTATGGTATAATAAAACATCACGTTGGGTACCATTTTCCAATCTCTTGACTCCCGAAATTATGCTGACATAATAATATTTCTGGTCATCATTACCTTGCAAACATTTTTTCAGGAAAAACGCATTTTTGGAGAAACGCACAGATGTGAACACGCATTTATATCTATATATGTGATAAATTCGGTGTCACTCATGTAAAAAAATGTGTCTGTTGGAACAGTTGAACTATAGCGTGCCAAATTGTATTCATTCAATTCAAACAGCTTCACCCCTGTCCTAGATAGTAGCAGTCACCAACCGCTTTGTAACGCATTTTGTTGGGTTACTTCTCTAGAGGTCACATTCACCGACTTTCTTCATGATGTATTGTGTTTGGTTACTCTCTAGACATCGCAGTCACCGACTTTCTTCATCATGTATTGTGTTTGGTTACTCTCTAGACGTCACAATCACCAATTTTCGTCCCTATGGATCGTGTTAGATTACTTCCATAGACGGAGAAGTTACCAACTTCCGTCGCTATGTATTGTGTTAGATTACTTCTCTACATGTCACAATCAAAAACGTTCTTCCTTATGTATTGTGCTCGGTTACCTCTCTAGACATCACGGTCACCAACTTTCTTCGCTAAGCTATAGTGTTGGGTTACTGCTCTAGACGTCGCAGTCACCAACTTTCTTCACTAAGCTATAGTGTTGGGTTCCTGCTCTAGACGTCGCAGTCACCAACTTTCTTCACTAAGCTATAGTGTTGGGTTCCTGCTCTAGACGTCGCAGTCACCAACTTTCTTCACTAAGCTATAGTGTTGGGTTACTGCTCTAGACGTCGCAGTCACCAACTTTCTTCACTAAGCTATAGTGTTGGGTTACCAACTTTCTTTGGGTGGATTGTTAATTGGGTTCATCAGATCGTCGCAGTCACCAACTTGTCTACTTGGCTTTACAAGTTCCAGGTGATTGCTTAACTCAATATATCATAAACGCCACAAGCTGGACAGCCTCCTATACAGGAGAGGACTCCACATTTTGAATCTTATGCAAGCAAGTACAATGTTAACTATTGTTTATTTGGCTAGTCTACTCTATTTTCGTAATGATCAATGAATACTGGAAGCAAGATATCGGTATATAGTATTCCTAACCATGACTGGGGAGACTTATCCTGGTTTTGTGACATGTTGTATTTCTACAGGCACTATAAATATAAAACAATCAAAATGAACGTAACAACAAATGAGTGTAGATAGTCAGTCAGTCAGTTAGTTACTCTTTTGCCAAGTTTGTCACATAGGGCAGATGTCATAGTTCTCCATGCCTGTCGGTCAGTTGCTAGGGATTGCAGGTCTTGTACACTTATGCCTGTTGATTTTAATTCATTTATAAATGTTTTTCTGAGCGTTGTTTTTTGGTCTTCCCTGTATTCTTTTCCCGTCTGGTGTCCAAACATTGCAACAGTAAACATTAAACAGTGTAGGTAAGAATGTATAAAAACCAGAAGCACAAAATTAGAATCCGAAGAATCAGAATAAAAATGCACAGTAAATAAATAAAATATAAGGAACAAATTCTTCCTGTAACGTATTCTTTTTAGAATGTACTCTTCATTATAAAGGGTCGAACTCCTGGCAATTATCGACTAAGTGACTTGCGACAGCTTAACCATGAACAAACACTCGTGCGATCACTTGTGTTGCCGGGGCTCGAAAAGTAATAAAGAGTAGCAACACTGTTTACATTCCATGTATGTCGTAAGAGGCGACGAAGGAGGTTACGGGGTGGAGTTGGCTGAGCCATCCACTACATGACCAAAGTAACCCAGAATCCATGCTAAGCCATATATCAAAGTCGGATGTGTCCAACAGAAAGGCGTAGATATTGCAGCTAGTCTGTAATTCATAATACAGCGCATTCCGTTCTCTAGACTACGTCCAGATACTTTGCAGGAGTTTGAGAAGAAACGCAGACGAGGAAGAAGAAGAACTCAATGAAACAGTTTTACAATTTCAACTTGCGCGAACTATAATCTGTCCACAAATTGGTAATCACCGTTGGGGGAAAATGTCAACGAAATTATCTATTAAATCGCAGAAATCTTTGTAATGCAACTTCTGATTCACAACGAAGCTATAACAAAATATTTCTCTTTCTAAAAATGTTTGTAGTTTAACACGTTTCCTCTCCCTCTCCCTCTCTCTATATATATATAGAATATAAGATATTTTACAATATTCATCCGAGTCTACCGACAGGAAGTGGCTGTCGAAATAATCGGACCATATTTTTAATGGTGGCAATTCGTTTACATTTTTTTGGTTTTTCATTTTCAGTGATGGAAATGAATAAATATATTGACAAATAGAAGACATACTACAAATTAAGAACGTCACCAATCACGGCACTATCCCTATCAAGAGGCAGGACTTTGTTGTGACACGTCTTGTTCTAAAAACAGGATTTTTTTTTTTTAATTTTTAAACTAGGAACTTTCAATTCCTGTTTTGTACGGGAGATATGCCCAAGTTTTAGAATTGGAACTACGCATGTGGTTGCGTCTGTGGGTCTCACCAATGGCCCACTAGACATACCACCCATGCAACAGAAACCCTTAGTGGATGACATCTTCTTATAGAATCTTCATGGCATGTCATCTATACAGTTATGATTTTGTTTTGTTGTTGAAATGTTTTTCATGTTTGCCTGAATATATGTGTATGCACCCTCTGTGGTTGGGAGGGAGCCAGAGATGTACTGTGCAGCACTGAGGAGGAGGAAACTGACTTAACTGTTTTTTCTATGGCTGAGGCCCATCATAGAGGCACAGTACCTCAGGACGTGACAATCCTTTTGACTTGAACATTTGGTTGCATGCCTGGAGCAATAGAGAAGTTCAGCATAACCAGTAGTCAATTAATGGCGGGGAATGAGCACAGTGAACCCTATCTTGGCTACAGTGGCTAGGAGCAGTGCATAGGTTGAAACCTACCTTCCTGGAGGTGTGATAGTTATTCTCTGGCTCTGTCCCGGGGCGGGCCGAAAATCCACAGACTTCCCAACAATATAATGGCATTGGGTCAAAGGGCATGAGCCCATGGACCGCTGGATCACCAACCAACCAACCAACCAACCTAGAATTGGAACACGATTTCCTGAGTGCACACATTTTGTTTTGTTTGAGATATAAAACAAATTTAAGCATACGTCACTCATGTTGACACAATTACCTATTCATTGGCCACTCATGAGTGTTGTCAACATAGTGACCAATAAATAATTACGGAACTAATCAATTGGAGCAACAGAAGCGATGAAATAAATACATTAAATACCTGACATTAAATTGTTGACTATAATAGCTAAAATTTGACTGCACTTACTTGCAATGGACCAAAAATTCAAAGGATTTCGTAGATATACACAATTAAGAGCATATTTGTACTAAATTATAAAAAATATTTTTATGTTGGATAAAGTCTAATATTGCATGCCAAAAATCTCTGGGTTCTAACAGACACTTTCTAAGATATTCTCTTGAATGTGTTATTACGAATTTATAAACGAACTATAATTGAAATCAGTATAAGCCATGCAGTTGAAGATGCACTAACCATGCTACGGAATATTTCAGTATTAACATGCAACGTATCATTATTTATACATAATAAATTGTTGTTATGTGTGTCACTATAGCCCACACCTGATATTGGCATATTTATTCTGAAATCAAAATATAACTTTTAGTACTAGGAACTTAGCCAAAAGATTGGTAAGACATCCTCTTCCTCCCCTCATTCCCCACCCTGAACGTTTTTTTCCACAAAAAAGTTCACACATCTTATGAAAAAGAGATAAACGCGTCTTTTTGTACGAAAACGGGCGAACAACCATCATTTATGTAAACGCTCCTCTCCCTTTACTGAAAACATATCTACTGTTCTTATTGGCAGTGAGTACATATTATGAATAGATCACCGCTTTGAAAGATTTTCTGAGGGAATATAAATCGGTGTGTAGCTTAGTAATAAATGTGTGTGTATATATATATATATTATTTGCTTTCGATAATGTGCAGATCTCGATACAGTCATTTTTCGTGGTCACTCAGTTTATGATTTCAAAAACTTCCGTTTTGTTCCTGGAGTTGATAATTACTTACAAATACTTCCAGTCAGGTTAATAGAAATCTGACGAGCTTTTATCAGCTACGTTCATGGACATTGATTATACCCAGTTCTCCCAAATTTAGAAGCACTGCACAAATTAGAAAATAATTTCTTACATTGTGAGCTGTAGACACAATTTAGCCTCGATTGAATGCATTTTTGATTTGTTGATTAAACTGCTTGTATATGTTTAATTAGTAAGGAAAGAGTATATATTGCAAGCATTATCCTTACTAATAGATATATCTCTACGTGTTCCATATACTCAGGGGAGGGAAAAGAAGGGAGTATGAAAACTCCTTAAAGCCCCCACCCCCTACCACTTTCTCACACAATATGAACGGCCCTGATTACATTCAACATAATAGTTGTGTGATTTTAGTTCTAGAGATAAATTCCACTAACTATAAGTCAAATTCCTTTCATTGTTTAACACTCATGTTATTTGCTGTCTAGTACATGCATCTGCCATGATAACCAGATGATGATGATGATGATGGTGTTCGTCCGTCGTGATCGACGATGACCAAAAACTCAACCATAATAATAATAACAATAAATAATTAAAAAATAAAGTTAATAGTGCGTTTTTAAATGACTAGCAAGTCCAATGCGCGCACAAAATGTTCTTTTACAGAATTGACAACAATAGACAATCTGTGTGAGGTTGAGATGTTTTTTCTTTTCTACGTGTCCGCTTCTGTCTTGCAGTTTCTTGTCTGAATTCTTCCGCCGCTAGTGCTCCCGTTCTAATGCTGTAACGCTATGCTGTTCTATCCTGAGCGAGGCTCTCCCAAGCGCCTACGTCAATATTAAGATAAATCACCAGTTTTAAAAAGTCTTTTACAAAAAATATTGGTAGTTTTTCAAGGATGACTTGAGCGTGTCTTTGAAACGCTTTTTCTGTCCACCAGCTTTTCGAAATCCTGCCTTGAGTTCTCCATAATATATTTGTTTTGGCAAACACGAGTTCTTCATACGCACAAGATGGCCTAACCAGATACGCAGAAACCATCAACCACTATAAGTAGATACTCTGAAATCATCGTTCATGATGACCAGATACGCTGAAACAATTCACCATTATAACTAACATAAGAGAAAACCATCCGCCATGATTACCGCCTCAGAAAAAAAACCCACCGACAATGTTAAGTGATAATGTAGATTTAAGTAGACATATTCTACCATAAATAAGATAAGAGTTGAGGGGAAGTAAGCAAGAGGTAGGCAGGGACACAAGTGGATGGAAAGTATCACAAAATGGACAGGTTACAGTTTGACATAATGCACCACCAACACAAGAGACAGAGGGCGTTGAATATCATGTGCAGTCAACCTTTGTTGTGGAGATAGCACTTGATGATGACAATTACACCATGAAAACGATTTGTCGCACCCATAAAAATATAAACACAGTGGCGAGGCGTGATATTCTTAGATCTTAGATCAATCATAGTGAGCACAACAAGGATGTCGACTTTATCCACCGAAATATAGATATATGTTTGCATATGTACATTTCTTTGCTTTACCACGCCATCTTATGTTTACTTACAAATATGCCTATGTAACGCACATCCTACAGTATGTCAAAAAAAGGGCACTCATAACTGGCATAGTAAACTGAAACTCTCAGTTCGGAGACCTGCGACCTAATCTTGCAGCCATGCACTACACATACCCTAGTGGCAATTATTACTATTTAATTGATAGGTTACTTCAATTTATCTGTGACAGTCTTTCACATTAAGAGTGACCTGTCCACTAGTAATAATAGCCAACAATCGCAGGCGATAATGACAAACGCTCCAGGCGTGCATTGTTGCATCTTTCGGGTGTGCGCAGAGATGACTGAAAGTCCAATACTGGCGCACAACTCCCGTGCTACATTTTGGGAACGTATGATCAGATTTGGGTGTATGTAATTTTGTTCTAATTTTTCAGGCAGCACGGTTTCTTTGTCTCCGAGATTTGAAGTTTCTTGACAGTGTAGACACCCTTGCTGATGTAGCGTAAGTAAATTGAAAATCGTAACAACTACTCTATAATTCACTAGGAATACTGTTGGTTTTTTAAAAAAGCTCTAGTCTATTAATTGTATTACATGCAAGTTCTAAGCGGCAGAACAGGATGCTTGCAAAATACGATAACGTATCATAGAAAGAGACGCCTTTATTATTTTCTTTTATTCTCACGTTCTTTTGAGTTATTACATATTAATATTTTCAAGATGCAAGATGTATGTTCTTTTAAAATGGCTACAGAATGATATAATTTGATACTACTCTTTGCTACTTTGTAAGAAATATAATCAAATTTAAATGTGCAAGCACTGCTTACATTATTTTATGAGATGTTTCGCGATTGATACGATTTCCATCTTAAAAATGTGGGATAATTTATCGTTGTTGCTGTGAGAAATAGATTTCACAGAACTGTAATAAATTGTTGTTCATCCGTTAACTTCATTCCAGTGAAATAATTTTTAAAATATTTTTTAATTAATTTTTTTCCGTTATTAATATAATACAACTTATTATATACGTGTGGTTTTTGTGTGAAGTGTGATTGTGTTTATGGTATTGTGCGTGTGGAGGAGCTATCAATCAAGTCTAATAATTGCTTGTTAAAATGTAAAATTAAAGAAGAGTAGTTACATGGTCCCTTGATTTCGTTACCGAAACACGGCAAAGATCACACAAAGGTACATAGATACAGGGTAATTACCATGCAAAATACAGTTGGTTAATTAATAGAAAGAATTGTTGCACACAAATTAGCCTTATCAGCTAGATAATGAACATGTTATTGCTGCAATAAAGTTCGGAGGGTATCGGTCTAATAAACAGAAGGGGAATAACGCGTCTGTTTTTGTGCAGAAAGTATTTGAAGGTTCCAATTCAAGCATGGAGACTTGTGCGTCTGAAACTTTATTCAAGTTAGAGGACGTGCACAACTAGTGCCCATGGACTTCCTAATTACTCGGCTGCTACACCTCGATTAAATCTCTATCTTATTTACTGGATTGCTGCTGCCTTGCTTTATAGACTAGTAGGTTCTTAAATGTAGTAGTTGAGTATCGGCACCAAAAATCATACGCCCTGGACTCGGCAGCCAGCTCTGTCCCAGTATTGTTTGACATTAAATTGCTTTCACGTTGTAAATTACAAGCAAACAGATCACAGAATTGGTGATCTGTGGTGACTATGCTGATGACATTCTAGTGTATCGACAGGATATAAATCAGAGATGTTCGTCAATGAATTATACAGTGTTCTAGACCGCGTAGTGGAGTGGTACATGGGACTAAGGGCTATTATTGAATTGGGTAGAGTTGTGGGGTCTATAACATGTCTTTCATTAATAAATACATGTTAAATACATACACGTTGTGTGCTACTCTATGCGGGGACACTCGTGAATGACCAGCATAATGGAATTTTAGGAGGTGATTCTTGACAGAAGTACAAGTTTCAAAGTTCATGTTGACCACATCATTTTAAAACAGGTGAAAGTCTTGCAGCAACTAAAGTTTTGACTGGTGTGCAGTGTGAACTAGATTATTATTTTTTTGTATACCAGGGGCTGGCTGTTTCTGTGATAGAGTATGCATTGAATTTCAGAGATTGGGAACATGATTATTTACACGGATGGTTCGGTTGTTTGACACGAGCGTCGTGCTGGGGCAGTCACAGCTCAGTATGAAGAAAAAGAAACATCAAAAAGAGTGACGCATTTTCTGTGACCATAAGCAGCATAAATAACTAGGGAGATTATGGCAGTAACCACGGCTTTCAACTAGATGAATATACAAAGTGAACCTCATGTTACACCCTGAGTGTATCGATGATCGGTAGATCAGAAAAATATAAGTAGATTACATTCGTGAACAGAGGCTTGAGACAGTCAAGAGGTCAAAGTTGGAATACGTGCGCATTCATTTCCAGTCATGCGCATGTTCAATGCAACGAGCAAGAAGATCGACTGGTATGCGCTGCTGCTATGTCGAGAAGTAGAGGAATCGGGTCTAACAATCATCTGTCTAACAATAGGCACCAAAAGAAAATGGATCGGGTTAAGAAATTGAACTTTCAAGAAACAGCGCGGGCAAATGAATTTAATGAGTAGAATGATTGTTTTCCATGTCCATAATAAGGAACTGGGCTTGTAATGTGTCGTCGCTACAAACGAGCGCTACAGTGGACTTATAAGAATATTCGTCATCTAGCAGAGAACTGAGACTGTCAGTCATCGTATAGTGGTAGATACACTAGAGAGGAGAACGTTGATCACCGATGTTGTGTCTGCAGTGCATTAATGATGATTTACTGACTAATAAATACAGAAACTTGTATCTGCTGAATCTGTTACTTCCAATAGAAGCATATTTTAACAGAAGCATAGACCTATATATGGCTATAGTCATTATATCCTCACAATATATATATATATATATATATATATATATATATATATATATATATATATATATATATATATATATATATATATATATACACGGACGTGACTAGGTGTAACTTGTTTTCTACAAACAGACCTAAGATCTGACAGCCACTTGGCGTGTGTGCTTTTTATCTTTAAAAAAAACGTAGATAAAATAGAATAAATATAACACTTGCTAGCGCTGAGAAATCTCATTCACGCCTCGCCTCTTTCATTGCAAAAGTTAGAAGTGAAGCAGTGTAGTTGGAAAGTTGAAGAGAGGGTGGTCTGTCTCGGTAAATGTGTTCAAATCAGCTGGGCTCAGTATGTGCTAGTTGAGTAGCCAACCTGGGCTTATGGGATACACTTAGGAACACTGATAGAAAAAAAATGTTTATATTATAACAATGTTTGGAAATACTTTCTATTAGTAGTCTCGCTTTCTGACGAGCGTGTTTTGTTTGTAACAAATGTTCACAATTGATGAATGTTCTAACAACGGTTTGGAATTCACTTTCTTAATGGTAAGTAGAAATATATTCAATTCTATTATCCATTCTAATAAATCAATCAAGTATCCTGACGAGTGGCGTAGAAAATCATGTTTCTGTATAGCTTTCTCTATTGTAATGTTAATAATTTCAGTTGCTGACATTCTTTCGTGCTACAGTGACAACACATCCAACAACTTCACTCTCTGTTTTTCTCTGTCTCTTATCCTCCTGTTCTGTCCAGTGGTTACTAAATGTTCAAGTTTTTCTCTCCTCATTCCATCTCCTGAAAATGGATTTTCTGGATTTTACAACGCCTTTCTCTAATTTTTGCTATAATTTTATCCCACAGACGTAAAACTGATGTACCTTGTGTTTTACCTGAATAATATTGTTAAAAAGTTTTACAGCAGTCTGACTTATTATCGATTGGCATATTATATCAGCAGCAGCAACCACTCGCCCTCCACGTAACTGTTTTAGGTGTTTTATAGTGATTTTATTTCTATTATTTGTTCACTGTTGGTCTTATATTTTCTTGATAACACCTTGTTGTTGAAACTTTGAAACGGTCTTGTATATTGTTACCTGTATGTATTCATAACCGTACCCAAGAGTCTGATATTATCTGCTCTCATTATAAAACTGATTGACCTTGTGTTTTACAATTTTAAATAAATACTGCTGTTATATTACATTTATTAAATATTAAAGATAATATTAAAGGAAATAAAGATCAAGCAAATACAATATTTTTGACACATTAATTAAAAGACATGACACCTTGTTGAAGACCTTACTTGAGAGTAAAATCGAAGAGAGGCGAGCAAGAGGTAGGCAGGGATACAAGTGGGAGGGTAACATCACACGTAAACAGGTTACAGTCAATCAGAGTGCACCACCAAAGACAAGAGACAAAAACAATTCTCTGTTCATTCTGATATAAACATTCAATACGGGTTCGTTGTTCACTCTGATTTAACCAATCAGTGTTTACATATTATGTGTGTCTTTCTTCCAACTGGCTTCACTGCCAGCGAGCAATTCCTCGTGTAAGAAGACCATTCCATTACCACCTTTTACAACATTCCATTGGGAGTGTCCCTAGGTCCCAGATCGAATTTCCTATGTATGAGATGTGTTGGGTAACGGCGACAGTCGTAATGTTGAAAGTCTGTTGCAGCCAACCTTCGTTGCGGAGATGGCACTTGATGTTGATGATTGTTAGAGTTTTACATCAGTCTCACTTATCATGGATTCCCTTGTTGCTAGTATATCGTGTTCATTGTTGGTAACGCTTATACGTATTTCCGTGTATGTACTATATTTACCTTGTGTTGCCACAGATATCACATTTCCTGCGCGTCCGGTTGCTCCCTGACACTGGAGATTTATATCTGTATTACCCGATTTTGGCAACGCTCTTTAGGGGTCCCGGCCGAAGTTCTGCCACGTGGTTGTTGAGGTGTCTCGATTAAGACCTGTCTAGTTTTCTAAGAAAGTTTACTAAACATGTGCCAGGTCCATTAGCTATTTTTAAAGTAACACATGCGCTAATAGAGAACACGGGCTCTTCTACCAGCCAGAAGCGATGGGAGGTCGAGGACATCCGAAGCTCTTCTGCAAGTAAGGAGCTCTATAGTAGAATATGCGACTAGAACGTCCATACGTTACACCAATATTTGTGTGTGTGGGGGGGGGGGAAGAGAGAGAAAGGAGATCTGGAAAATTTTGAAAGTTGTTAACAAGTTGGGAAACAAAACATGTAAATATGTAACTTTTTTCGTATTTTTGTCTGCTTCAAAATACGAGTATGTTTTTGGGAGTGGCGTGGTGGTTAAATGTCTTTTGTGGGAGTAGTGTGATGGTTAAAGGTTTTTTTTGACTTAATAAAGCAGGAGGGTCTCTGATTTCTTGACAGTTGTTGACAAGCGGGATGGAAAGGGAGTAAAAAAATCGACAAAGAACAATGTTGATGTAGTTTATTGTCCCCCCCCCCCCCCCAAACACATATGCCATGGTACCAGATTTCATTTCCTCCACACACAATAATGAAAAAAGCAATGACAGGTTACTGAACGTTATATATTGCCTAGAGAATCACTACGGTTAGCAAATGTTTGATTCATCGCTACGTCCAGAATAGGATGTGCTACCAACAAGGAGTGGTCTAAAGCCATGGCTCTTCCGATGACTAAAATAGATTTACCAATAATGTTCTCCGGATGTTTTTACAAAATTACACAAGAATTTCTTAGAAAAGTTGTTTTGAGTGCACAATATGAACACTTAGTAAAGTGCGTAGCCACAGCTCAGTGTTTACACTAAATCTGCGATTTTTTTGTGCTGTTATCTAGGGTTTTTTTTGGCCAAAATTTGCCTTAATCTGGGTTACTTTTTATCCCCCAAGTAATCCTTGGAATTTATTCAAAAGAGAGGTAAATCCTCCCGATTTTCAAAATAGGTCACCAAAAATCTCAAAACAACGATGAAATTTTCACAAATGGGGCGAATGACCACATTTCAAAAAATATCCCATGGTGTCATGTGAGAACAGAAAACTTTTCTGAAAATAAAGAGTTTACAATGTTTGATATTTTAAATAATCACCATTATTATCAAGTGCCCTCCTTTCATCAAAGGTTAGCTGTAACGGATCTCCAACACTTTCTGTCTTTTGCCATGGTAGTGCACTCTTCCAGACTGTAACCTGGCCATCCAATATGTTTCCCTCCCACTTGTATCTATGCAAATCGCTTGCTTGTCGTCCCTCGAATTTTTATCAAGCATGGTCTTCAACATGGTGTCATGTCTTTTAATATGTCCAAAATGTTCACTGATTAATCCGTTGTTCATTCTGATATAAACATTCAGTGATTAGTTCATTGTTCACTCCGATATAAAAGTCCAATGACTCTTTCGTTGTTCACTCTAATATAAACATTCAATGATTAGTTAGTTGTTCACTCTGAAATAAACATTCAATAATTAGTTCATTGTTCACTCTTATATAAACAAACATCCAGTGATTAGTTCCTTGTTCACTCTGATATAAACATTCACTAAATAGTGCGCTGTACACTGATATAAACATTTAATATTAGTTCGTTGTTCACTCTGATTTAAACATTCAGTTATTACACATTGTGTGTGTGTCTTTCCTCCAACGAGGCGCTTCACTGCCAGCGAGTAATTCCTCGTTTAAGAAAACCATTCTTCTTCTTCTTCTGCGTTCATACTCAAACTCCAACTGGATCTAGCTGGATCATGGTCCTGCTAGATTTCCAGCAGGATGTAGTACAGAAAATGGAAATGCGTTGTGTCACCATTTTATTTGCTCCAATAGCCCGACATATCCGTCTTCGGCGGGGAAAACCATTCTATTATCACCTTTTACAACATTCCATTGGGAGTGTCCCTAGATCCCAAATCTAATTTCCTATGTATGAGCTGCGATGGACAACGGCGACAGTCGAATTAGACTCAGGGTTGATACACCTTCCTAGTCGAGGTGCTGCTTTGCCAAAGACGATGGGAGTCTGGGATTTGACCTGTACATTTCTCACGCACTCGCCTCGTCCGCAAATGATGACCTTCCAATCCATCACCATGCGCGACCTGTGTTTTTTTTAATCTTCGCCATTACGCATATCAACCATAGAAGTAGGTTGATTGTTCCTATCTCGGGCGAGAATCTTTGCAGTGGGCCTTGGGTACTGAACCCAATTCTCTCTGAATGAGCTTTGTTGGTCTACGACGATAGTTGAGTTGGGCTAGGTTTGCAGTGTCCTCAATGACAAGAAATTGTTCCCCCTTCTACGTTTCCTATAGAGCCCAGAGTCTGAGTCTCAACACTTCTCCGGTCAGAAATTTGAGCAATCTGCTCCTGACATTTATTCAATGCTTGTCTTTTGCGTAATTGGGAACTGTATTCAAAGCTTTTTTCCATACCTAGGTGTGCATGTTCAAGTTGGCGTATCCAATGCCTGAGTCATGACTCCTACTTTGAATGGGGTAAATTGTGGTGGGACATGTGTGCTTCTGTGTGCACTCGCATGAACAGCATTTCCCCCAGTCGGGCTCGTTCTGGACAAGTGAAATTTCGTTGCCACTATATCGATTCACGTACACAACGCTGCCCTCTAGTGCGTGTTGCGTTTTCAAGACTCAATGTATACTCATGTGATCATCATATGTGATCAGGATCTACTCATATCGGAACATTGACATTGGCTGCCCCTCCAATGTTTTTTGGCTGACCGAAACGGAATTCATAGATGCGCTACGTTACTGTGTGCCGACAGCGCTGCTGGCTGTTTTGACGTAGAGATTACCAAGATATTTCTGATCTCTTTGCAGGCAATTATCATCCCATCTACAGCATCCACATCAATGGACATGAGCCTAAATATTTTGATCAGAAAAACAGCAAGGGCACCTGTCTTTCTGTTTCCAGAATGCACTACGGGGAAGTACTTTTATGACTTTGGTTATCTGCTAACCCTGGGTCCGCCGAGAGCAATGCGGTACCCCTTGCACCCCATATTCTGTGATTAGTTCGTTGCTCACTCTGATGTAAATATTCAGTCATTTGTACGATGTTCACTTTGATTAAAAAATTTCTGAATAAGTGTCATGTAAATGTAAGCAACATCATCTTATTGACAATTGCTAGCTTTTCCTTTCAGAACAGTTTGACGTCCTATGGTTTGAAATATTTTAACGGGGACCTTGGATGGACTTCATTGTACTAAAGTTATCACATATGTATTTCTTCCTTCCCAGTAAAGTGTCACGCCGCCTCCCAATAAAGCGCCACGTCGCCTCCAAATAAAGCGTCAAGCAGCCTTCTAATAAAGCGTCACGTCCCCTCCCAATAAATAATCACGCCGCCTCCCAATAAAGCGTCACACTGCCTACCAATAAATCATCACGCCGCCTCACAATAAAGCGTCACGTCGCCTTCCAATAAAGCGTCACACCGCCTCACAATAAAACTTCACGCCGCCTGCTGGGAATGCTAATAATAGCGCGTAACTCACTAACATCACCAAAAATTCCCGGATAATTTGTAAACAAGACGCCACGAGCGGGATTCTAACCCCCGACATCTTGAGCACAGAGCGAACGGCTTAAGAGAAATATAATAACATTGAAGTCTCTCATCTATAACAATAGCAATGTGAGGTTAAAAGACGTTATGCGTTAGTTTACAATGACACTGCACCACTGCGGTAAAATATGTGCTTTAGAGTAAAACAGGCGGTTTCGACAAGCATTCTTTTAGGATTTTATTTCCTTATGCATTGGAAGTTTCTGACATATCTACATGGCACCACCTGTTTTTTCCCCGTCGTAATGAGCAAGATTACCATAGCAACCGCCATCCATCACTGTGCTACTGACAGGAGTTACCCGTGGTATGCAACAATCAAGAGTTTTGTCAAAGTAACAACTACTTTGTTTCAATGATTATATATATATATATTGTGTACAGATTGTAAATAGATTGTATATAGCCAGACCTTCTAAACAGACGAAACCATTCTAAACCGTTTGTAACAGTTCAGTTATAAATAGCCAATCGAATACGTAAAGTTTGTAGATCTCACTGATGACCAATCAAAACTAACTACCATGCAATAGTAAACCGTGAACATCGACTGTACTATATTACCTCTGTACAGAATGTAAATATGACCTAAAATGATCATTTTTTATTATTTCCGTGAATTTCGTTGGGTTTTTTTGGCAGGCAATTCCAAGTATACAAATAGTGATAAACGAAAATCACAACAATAAACAAAAACGTAACGAATGGCGTCGTTTTTACTTTATGTTGAGATGTTTCTACTGGAACCTGGTCATGACTAAGTCCATATTCCGCACCATGCATATATAGCACAGCACTTCATAGCACTATTGCACATTAATGTGAAATGAAGTCTTCTGGGAATGAAATAAAACTCCGAAGAAACCTCTACGCAAAACGATAAAAGAGCTATATTGGATGTATTTGATGGGAATCGACACCAACCTAGTTTGATGCAGAATTATCTACTAAAGATACGACTATGTTGCTACATCTATGGACACTGTGTTACAGGCAAGACTATGTTGCTACATCTATGGACACTGCGTTACAGGCAAGACTATGTTGCTACATCTATGGACACTGCGTTACAGGCAAGACTATGTTGCTACATCTATGGACACTGCGTTACAGGCAAGACTATGTCGCTACATCTATGGACACTGCGTTACAGGCAAGACTATGTTGCTACATCTATGGACACTGTGTTACAGGCAAGACTATGTTGCTACATCTATGGACACTGTGTTACAGGCAAGACTATGTTGCTACATCTATGGACACTGTGTTACAGGCAAGACTATGTTGCTACATCCATGGACACTGTGTTACAGGCAAGACTATGTTGCTACAAGTTATGACGTCTATTGTCTATCCCCAGGTAGATGATGATCAGAATATCCACACTTGCCGTTGAACATAGGGGTGGTGATTGGAATTTGTAGTTGTTTATCCAAGACCATATGTGTCGCTTTGACTGCGCTGAATTCGTATTTGTTCAGTGTTGTCGTGATGTTATCTATCCATCTTCTTCTAGGTCTGCCTCTGGCCTTGTGTCAGGATCTTCTTATGTTGTATGTTCTTGTTCTAGTTGGTTATGGTTCATTCTCATGTGGTGTCCAAACTATTTTATTTGTTGTTTCTTGATGCATTCAGTGCATGGTCTTATAACGATTTTTCTCCTGATTTATCAAATTTCTCATTGTTTCCAGTTT
Source organism: Meghimatium bilineatum (assembly GCA_034231615.1). Taxonomy (NCBI): domain Eukaryota; kingdom Metazoa; phylum Mollusca; class Gastropoda; order Stylommatophora; family Philomycidae; genus Meghimatium; species Meghimatium bilineatum. Next base: position 50,929,260 of record CM067317.1, on the reverse strand, counting down.
GGTCACTCTTGTGGCTTTTCTCATGCATTTCATCTCACATGTTGTAAGTTTTCTCTGCTATGCTACTGTCAGCGCCCAGGTCTGGCATTGATAGAGTGTTGGTATAAAAATACTGTTTGTCATCTATCTCTCGACTTCCATCTTGATCTTTGTGTTGAGTAGTAATGGTGATAGTTGGTATGTCACTAGGTTTGCTTTCTGGAATCTTGTCTCAATCTCTAATTTTCCGTTGTCTGTGAATATACTTGTCAGGTATTTAAATTTAGTTTGTTTTTTAGTTGTGTTTATTGTTAATTTCCCTGGATTTCGTGACTTTCTGATTTTCATTACTTCTGTTTGCTACGTATGTATTTCCATGTTATATTTAGTGCTTGTTGTCGTGAGTGCATTAATATGATTTTGTAACTGTTGTTCCTCTTCGTAGATGAGGCATTGATCATCAGCAAATTGCAATTCGTTGATTTCGTTATTTAATTACTCATCTGATTCTTCTCTTATTACTGTACTGTTTACTTTCCTGTTTTGGGATTCTTTTGCTATTCTGTCCATGTATATGTTAAAAAGTATAGGTCAGAGCACACATCATTATCTTACTCCTGTTTTTTTTCGAAAGATGAAGTAATTACGTCGATAGCTCTTACTGAGCTTTGACAGTTCTGATAAAAGGATTTTATACTTGCTAATAACTGACCTCTGATTCCGTTGTTTTCTAGTGTTTACCATAAAGCATTTCTATTGACTCTATCAAATGTTTGTTTTGGTCTATGAATATTGTGTTTAGTTCTTGATCATATTCTTGTTATTTTTCGCTTATTTGTCTCACAGAAAAAAGAGCATCTGTACAACTTACTCCTCTCCTGAATTCAAACTTTTAGGAGCTCAATTGTAGGTCTGTGATGTATCTTAGACGTATTTCTAATACTTTGGCATATATTTTACAGTGAGATGGAAGCATCAAGAGATGTACACGATGCACTCTATAAGAATACACCGTATTGACCGGAATCGCAAGCCTATTCACATGCGTGTTTGAGAATATGATTCAGAGAGTAAAAATAGGTGATGTACTTAGGGGATGAATGAAGTCATTAGAGGGATCTAAAATGCGAGCCTCACTGCGAAAACCCATGCTTGTCTTTATCCCCATACACGCGGGTGTAGAGGAAAACGAACGGGCCGACCAGTTAGATAGCCTCACCACCATAACAGATGGTGAACCTATAGATCGATTCATTACTCTTCGTGAATCCGCACGATCAGATGATTTTGAGATAAACTAGGATAAGTCAATATCGAGAATGCGCAAATTGGGAGTGGCTCGTAGAGAACACATCACAAAGATTTCAAAAAGAGCAGTGAACCCACATAGAACCGAAACCATCAGCTGTTATATCCTGATAGTATTACTGAAGCGGAGATCTGAGCACATATGGACAAGTCCGGTGTGCGAAGAGGATAATCAACATATCTAATACCTAAAGCTTAAAGAATACACAACGTATGCAAGAAAGAGAGGATGAAGTAGGTCCGCTACAGCCACTTACTGACGAGAAGACGACACTTGATGTTCTCTGGAGAAGAGTTAACTACGTTTTATCTATGACCTGCAATAATCCAGTCGTCTCTATGATCCAGAAAAAATATATTTTGTCCGCTAAGGGGCTGTTCATAAATTGCTTTAACAATTATTTGCCAATTATGCACACTCTCGTGTCATGAACTGTCACTAAATCATTACTCCCCCCCCCCCCCCCGCGCTTAATTATGTCAAAAAAATGTTTGAAAAAGGCTGCGCAAAATGTACGAAAACTATACGAAGTGCCTCAGAATTTTTAATTTAAATGTCAAATTCTTACAATATATAGTGTACAAAAACAGTATTATTGGCGTCAACTTTTACCAAACCATACCCACTCCTCCTTGTCAGTAACTGTCAAACTTTACATAACACCCCAACCCCAATATCTGGTGCAATTTATGAACATCCCTTGACTACATAGTCGACTTTATCTCATATCCAGAAAAGAATCTACATTACTTCCATAACTTGTGCAAGTCGATTCTAATCTTGTATCCAGAAAATAATCTACATTACTTCCATAACTTGTGCAAGTCGATTCTTATCTTGTATCCAGAAGGAGCTACTTTGCTATGTATAGAGGTGTCAGTTTTCTAGATCAGTAGAGGAGCGATCTTGATAAACTAGCCACGCAGCCAAAGTTAAGTCTAGAGTGGGAAGATAAAATATATTTTAAGGGCACCTGTGGGGGAACTGTAACCTTAACAATGGGAAGTAACTCTTAGCACGGCGTATCATATCATCTGGGATTGAGTATGTTTGTTTTTTTGTTTTTTTGTGTGTGTGTTTTTTTTTTTTGTGTTGCATTCCAGAAAAAAAAGAGGTTTCATTCATAAATATAAATAACTAACTCAGAGGATCGGAAACAATAGTACATTATCCTAATTATCGTTTCATTCATAATTCGGTTCATGTTTTCAAGGTCTCCATCGCGTCATCTTTCCTACCCAAGCCCGTGTGATTTAAGTCGGGAATCATTCATATCTATTTCCTATTGGATATTTTCTAACGAAAACTAATGTAGAAGTCCAGTTCGAGATGTTGGAGTAAAACGACAAATTATCACAGAAATTAGAAGCAGACGGTCAAGATTTTTAGTGCATGTGATGAGAAAAGTAAAACTTGAACATTCAGTAACCAACAGGAAAGATCAAGGGGAGAAGAAACAGAGGAAGACAAAGAGAGAGAAATTTGTGGATGGATTGTCATGTGTGACACACAAAGAAGTTATCACTGAGCTTATTAACAACACAAGAGACAGAGAGTTGTGGAGAAGCATGATCGCCTACTCCACTCGTCATGACACTTGATTGATTGACTTTCTAGCGTCCTACTCCACTCGTCATGACACTTTTTGAATGATTGATTTTCTATCGGCCTACTTCACTCGTCATGACACTTGATTGAATGATTGATTTTTTAGCGGCCTACTCCACTCGTCATGACACTTGATTGAATTACTTTCTAGCGGCCTACTCCACTCCTCATGACACTTGATTGATTGACTTTCTAGCGGCCTACTCCACTCGTCATGACACTTGATTGAATGAGTGATTTTCTAGCAGCCTACTCCACTCGTCATGACACTTGATTGAATTACTTTATAGCGGCCTACTCCACTCCTCATGACACTTGATTGATTGACTTTCTAGCGTCCTACTCCACTCGTCATGACACTTTTTGAATGATTGATTTTCTATCGGCCTACTTCACTCGTCATGACACTTGATTGAATGATTGATTTTTTAGCGGCCTAATCCACTCGTCATGACACTTGATTGAATTACTTTCTAGCGGCCTACTCCACTCCTCATGACACTTGATTGATTGACTTTCTAGCAGCCTACTCCACTCGTCATGACACTTGATTGAATGATTGATTTTCTAGGGGCCTACTCCACTCGTCATGACACGTGATTGATTGACTTTCTAGCGGCCTACTCCACTCGTCATGACACTTGATTGAATGAGTGATTTTCTAGCAGCCTACTCCACTCGTCATGACACTTGATTGAATGATTGATTTTCTATCGGCCTACTACACTCGTCATGACACGTGATTGATTAATTTTCTAGCGGCCTACTCCACTCCTCATGACACTTGATTGATTGATTGATTTTCTAGCAGTTCCATATGTTTAAAATCCAAAAACCGGGACACGCCGACTTTACTCTTCCCCTCCCACTTCATCCAAGCATACCTTTAGTCATAGTTTGATGCAAGACCTTGTCGATAACATTACAGATCACAATTAGCGTTACTTATCCTGACTGATCCGACTTTTTCTCTGATTTTCATTGGCTGACAGTACAAGGTATACGTAAACTGACCAATGAACAGTGTTATCGGCCAAGATACGTGACACTGTTTATGATTAGGATGGAGGACTATTTTGGAATCGCGCTTGGTTTCATGATGGCATAAAACATTATGTCAATATTTTAACAAGTTCCTGAATGTGTAAATACAGAAATACACACATAAATAGAAGGAATGTCAGAACTCAGCATCAATGGGAAAATAATAAACAACTTGTGATATACTGATGACACTTTATTTTTAGCAGAAAGTGAACAGGAACTACAAAGACTAATAGATCAAGTCGATAAATCAAGTAGAGAATATGGACTGGATATAAACATCCAACAAACAAAAATGACACAAAAACCTCGATAATTAGCAAAGTCACAAAAGAACAGGTGCAAAACATAAAAATACATGAAGAGAAACTACAACAAATATAACATTATCAATATCTCGGACACATAATCACAAATTTACATATTTTTGTTCAATAACGTACCCGTTCTCTTGGTATGTTTTACTACATATATTGTGTATTTCTTTGCTGTTCTTCCTATCTTCATTACTTCAGTTATTTCTATATTTAGTTTCATGTTAAAGGTGTGGCATGTTTGATATAATCTATCTATTTGTCTTTGTAGTTGCTCTTCTGATGATGCTACTAGTGCTTGGTCGTCCAACTCGTTTAAGTTATCCTTGAGATTGTTTCCTTCCGTTCTCTGTGCTACTTTGCAGATGTGATCTATTTATGTTATGTACAAACGGTGGGGGGGGGGGGGGGAAGAGAGAATAGTACATATTTCTGTCTCACTCCCGGGTGAATTTGGAAATTATCGGATGTATTTGTGCTCGTTCTTACTGTGACTATTGGCTTATATGTTCTGACATCAGTTTATCAGATGTTGAAGAACTCTGTATGTCTGTTGTGTTAAACTTATTTAGGTCTCAAACAAATAAAAATAAAACTATCACTTCCTTACAAATTCCCAATACTATTAAAAATAGTAAACTATTCTATTGACTCAAAGATTCTAGTGGCGGGACTCCGAAAAGACGTGAAGCATATATGACATGGTCTGTTCGGCATATTTGCTAATTCGGCACTGTCAGAAGTAAGAAAAGTTGGAAAGTATATCACCAAGAATATATGTTTTAATCTCCAACCTATCAGCATGAGATAGCAAAGTCTTAGCGAATTGGTCCACATAGGAAGAACTATATAGATAACTAATCTATTTAAGCTGTCCTGGGTAACGCAAATACGAATCAATCATAACCTTAACTTATCTGCGTAAGACTGGAGACTTTCATGTTGAAGGAAGTTTCAAGTGTAGGGAATGGCGTTATCTTGCTTTGGTTATGTTTAGTTTACTCAAGTGAATTCACAAATAAATCTAACACCAACATCTATCTTTCTCTTGGTATGAGTAGTTCTTCTCGGCAGACCGCGCACCGCTTCCTTGAGAGTAACGTAGTACATACGGACAACCAGAATACAATGAAGTCAATTCTCTATACCTTTTTCTTTTTTATTTTTTAGTTGACTCAAGAGGCCTCACAAATAAATCAAACATGAACATCAAGAAGGCCACAAGAATAGGTCCAATTAACGTTAAAAGTAATTTATCGACAGTACATCCTGATTACCCTATGTCACTGCGATGAAAGTTATGGCTGCTGCTCAACGTGAACAGAGGCTGCTATTTCTGCTTTCTCAGGTATTGGTGGTGGCGGTGATAGAATACGCACTGTTGATTCTGACACTGGGTCAGACTCAAACAGAAAGATTGGATAGAATCCAGAATGAGGCAATGCGAATCATTTTGAGTTATACGAGAGATACGTCGGCACGGGCTATGCGATACTTACTTGATTGCTCAACTGCAGAGCAAAGAATACACATTTTCTGGGCGCGGGACTACCTACATGATAAAGAGCATCCTCTACACCCTGAAATTGTCAAAGTGAAAGGAAGTCGACTTAAGAGAGGAAAGTCGTGGATGGGGCGCGCAGAGGATACTATACAGAGTGTGTGCAGATTAGAGGATATGCTACCTGGTGCGGAATGGAGACGGGGGGGGAGGGGCCCTTAAATTGTCTGACAGCCTTCAAAGTAATAATAACACTCAATCGAAAATGCAGGGAACTGTGCCTGACAGTAGTGGAGTCGGAGATGTTCGCTCTGATCGGTGAAAATTCCAGGGAAGGTAATATGATTGTATATACAGATACAGGTTGAAAACACATCAGGAGTGCCTGGGCCTTCACTGCTCAAAGGTGGGGTGAGACCATCAGAGAGGAAAGTGGTGCATTCGCTCAGACGACAAGCAGCATGCCAATGGAGATTTTGGAAGTAACCAAAGCTTTGACATGGGTGTGCTAGCAGACTATCTGCGAGCATGCGTGTATACTCAGTGACTCAATGAGCGTGATTGTGAAAGTACAGACGGGCTACATTCGGGAATAGTGGCTGGATGCAGTGAAGAATTCCTATGTGCGAAAAGTGACTTTTTTTGTGCCAGGACATTCCATTACATCTCCGGGGTAATGAGAGATTAGATAGATTGGCCGCACACGCTGCTCTACGCGATTGGTGGAGCGATGGATCGGGCAAACATTTTGAACGTCCTACGGGAAAACGCACGAATACGAACAAATGACTGTATAAGTGACGATAACTCTTGTTCTTTACTAGAATAAGGGAGCTTGGTTTGAAATGTGGTGTCGCTAGAAAGGAGCAGATTCGTGGGCGAGAAAGAATGAGGGTCAATCAACGACGCACTAGGACCGTCAGTCAATGAGTAATTGCAGATACGCAATGAGAGATCTGAACACCTATGGACTTGTCCGGGGTGCAATGACAGGGATCCAACGACTAACTAACTGATTGAGGATACTCACACATGGGCGCCAACCAATGAAATTCACAGAGTAGACTCTCTTAGCGACGCGAAATATGGGCGCACGTCGCAAGCCAGTTATAGAGTCACTGTCGATATGTCACAAGCCAGCACCATCTTCCACCGACACTAGGGGTTTACCTTCAGCTGTCAGATCTATGAGTTCTTGTGGCCCACGACACTACCTACATTAAATTACCTACAATAGTTGAACACCGATACTGTGTATGGTCTCTGTAATTATTGAGCTATTTGTATGAGTGGATTGTTTCATAGCCACGTTAATGATTTATTATTAATTATTATCTAGACTGAGCAGATTTATCGAAGCAGTCACTACGAAAGTCGTTTTCTCTATAAATGTGTGCTAACCCATTTTACGGCACTGCCTAAGGGCAATTTTATTAAAACTGTGATTTTCATACTGGTGAAAGTAAAAGTAACAAAGCATGCATTTATGACCAAAGAAAATCATGACAATAGTGGTAATGACTTAAGGTAGTGACGCTGCACACGGGCTTGTATAAACATGTCATGGCCAGGAGTGAAATAGTGATTATCACAAGTATAAAAATACAAAATCTTTGTGTTAGTCAACTGCGAATCACATTTGAGCGCATGGATCACCAGGATTGACATATTGCATGATTTTACACCAAATTCAAGAAATGGTGCTTTAAAAAAAAATCCAGTCAGAAAGCTGATTTGAATTTTTGAACATTTTCTTGCTTTTTAAATGTAAGTTGCACACAAGTAACTATTGACCTACTATTTCTATACGACCGAATTAGGTTTGTGTATAGAAAACATCCCGTTCGGTTAAAAGGTATAGGCCTACTTTGTGTTTTCAATAGCTTACATATACTTATTACATTAAACGTTCTACGTTGTCTTTTGAATAGATTGCATGTAATTGTTGCGTTAAAAGTTATGCGTCGGTTTTTCAACAGCTTGCGTGTAAGTATTACGTTAATAATTAATCTACTAGCAATGATCTTATCAATAGAGTTTGGAAACTAGGGTATCACCAACAATGGATTTTTAGTTTCGTAGCACTACTTCTGCGTTCGCTTTCAAATAATCATCACGAGTAAAAGTGTGATTTGAGCCCGAGATCATAAGTACGTTGTACTGCTGGTTTTACAGGGGAGCTGCACTATTTGCGTATGTCGGCCCAGCACATCCGTTTTTGTATGGTTTTAATTAGGGTGAGCTTCTCCTGGATGTGACAGTCGTCCTATGTGTCCCGTGCGGCAAGTGTGTATTAGCGCTACGGCGTGATGGTTTCTCACCCACTGTGACCTTGGACTTTACAGGCTAAAACATGTGCCTGGGTGGAATTTTCCAAAGAGACTGTGAGCAAGGATTTGGGTCGATTACGCCTATATCGTACGTGGGAATTCCACTGCCAGTTAACGTGTCTTCTGGAATTAGACTTCATTGTCCCCTGGGTCTATATGTCTATACCCTGTGGCCTTTGTTTGTCTTGCGGCGTCATGGGTGAAAGGCTTCTCTGGAGATAGTTGTTGCCTGTCTACTCTGTCGAAAGCCTTTTCTTGGTCTACAAAAGCGATGTATAATTCCTTGTTGTTTTCTGTCGCTCTTTCTGTTGGCTGTTTAAGTATAAAGATATCATCCGTACAGTTTTTGTTCAAAGCCCATTTGGGTATTTTTAAGTTGTGATTTGATGTATGATCGTAATTGTTGTTTATAATTTTTTGTTAAAAATTTTCCTGTGTGGCTTAGTATGTATCCCTCTGTATTTAGTGCAGTCTATCGTACTGCCTTTTTTCTTCCATATGGGAATTATTGTCGCGTTTCTCCAATCTTCTTATGTTTCTTTATGGGTCCTTGAGTATTGACCCATATCGACTGTGAGATTGGTTCCAGCATAGAAAATTACGTAAATAGTTAAAGTTGGTCTAGAGTTAGTTCACCTTCTTAACCGAGATTTCGTTCACCCTCATCTTGAACACTTCGTTCAAGATTGATCGTCTATCCAAATTTTCTTTGCACCGGGTCTGTATAGTATCATGCCTTTACCTTTGCACACAATCTGTTGCCGGAAGACGAGCTGACAGCTTGTTCTCGAGCATGAGTTGCGTTATGGTTTCGATTTTCTCACTTATTTGTGCACGTGTCGCTGTCCTCTATTACTGTGCTACATTTTCATATACTCAATAGTCGTGCTTTGATTTCTCCGCAGACTCACTCTCTGTTTTTGCTTTCATGAGTTTTCGGACGCTACAACTCAGCAGTCCCGGCCAGTCATTGCTAAGCTCTGCCCTGCGGCAGTGTTTTGGCTGTTGGGACCGAGAGGTTCGAATAAAATAGAGATATATTTGCCTTGTGCCCACAATTCACATTATCTCAGTTACACTGCTCGGACACGATCCATAAAGTGTTAGAGAAACTACTTCGCGTTATAGTGCTTTCATCAATAGTTTAACACCGATACTGTCTATGATCTCCGTAATTACTAAGCGTATGGGTATGAGTGGATGGTTTCATAACCACGTTAATGATTTATGACTAATTATTATCTAGACGGAACGAATTTATCGCTGTAGGCGCTACGAATATCGTTTTCTCTAAAAATTATATATTTATAAAGGTTTTGTGAATGTACATCATGTACATAATGTTTTACAGTACAACTTAGTTGGTCAACAGTCTATGTTGATGAGGCCTTATTTGTTTCTTGTTTTTTGTCTCTCTCCAACTCTTCATTGGTTGTCAAGCATGGTATAAATATACTGGTCAATTATACTGGCACGATAAAATAAGTAGACGTCGCCAGTGATTGAATTATAATGATGAACTATACAACCATGTTTGTTCTGTGTATGTGTATCAAAGTAAAGTGACTTTTATTTTTGTGCCGGGACATACAGGAGTCCGGAGTAATGAGAGAGCAGATAGGTTGACCGCACACGCTTCTACTACGGCTGTTGGTAAAGCGATGGATCGGGCAGACATTTTGAACGAGCTATGGGAAAACCACGAAAAAATGACTAAGTGACAATGACTTTTGTTCCATGACTAGAATAAGGGAGCGTGGTTTGAAATGTCGTGTCGCTAGAAAGGAGCGATTTCGTGGGCGAAAAAGAGTGATGGTCAACCAACGGCGTATTGGGACCGTCAGTGTAATGGCGGATACACTCAATGAGAGATCTGAGCACCTATGGACTTGTTTGGAGTGCAGTGACGATGATCCAACGATAAACTAACTAACTGACATGTGCATCAAGTCGATCCGCTGTAAAACGGAAATCAAGATTTTCATGAGTGCGAAATGTGTCGTCGTTTGTCGTTTATTTAGAGTTAATTGTTATTGACAGACTTCGTAAATTTATTTGGCATTAACATCTTCCTGTTTTTCCAACCAATATCATCATCATCACCACCAATATCATCATCATTATCAACACCACCACCAATATCATCATCATCACCACCAATATCATCATCATCATCACCACCAATATCATCATCATCATCATCATCACCACCAATATCATCATCATCACCACCAATATCATCATCATCATCACCACCAATATCATCATAATTATCATCACCACCACCAATATCATCATAATTATCATCACCACCACCAATATCATCATAATTATCAACACCACCACCAATATCATCATAATTATCATCACCACCACCAATATCATCATCACCACCAATATCATCATCATCATCACCACCAATATCATCATCATCATCACCACCAATGTCATCATCATCATCACCACCAATATCATCATCACCACCAATATCATCATCATCATCATCACCATCAATATCATCATAATTATCAACACCACCACCAATATCATCATCACCACCAATAGCATCATCATCATCACCACCAATATCATCATCATCATCACCACCAATATCATCATCATCATCACCACCAATATCATCATCATCATCACCACCAATATCATCATCACCACCAATATCATCATCATCATCATCACCACCAATATCATCATCATCATCACCACCAATATCATCATCATCATCACCACCAGCAATATCATCATCATCATCACCACCAATATCATCATTATCATCACCACCAATATCATCATCATCATCACCACCAATATCATCATCACCACCAATATCATCATCATCATTATCACCACCAATATCATCATCATCATCACCACCAATATCATCATCATCATCACCACCAATATCATCATCATCATCACCACCAATATCATCATTATCATCACCACCAATATCATCATCATCATCACCAACCAATATCATCATCATCATCACCACCAATATCATCATCATCATCACCACCACCAATATCATCATCATCACCAATATCATCATCACCACCAATATCATCATCATCATCACCACCAATATCATCATCACCACCAATATCATCATCATCATCACCACCAATATCATCATCATCATCACCACCAATATCATCATCATCATCACCACAATATCATCATAATTATCAACACCACCACCAATATCATCATCATCATCACCACCAATATCATCATCATCATCATCACCACCAATATCATCATCATCATCACCACCAATATCATCATCATCATCACCACCAATATCATCATCATCATCACCACCACCAATATCATCATAATTATCAACACCACCACCAATATCATCATCATCACCACCAATATCATCATCACCACCAATATCATCATCATCATCATCACCACCAATATCATCATCACCACCAATATCATCATCATCACCACCAATATCATCATAATTATCAACACCACCACCAACATCATCATCATCATCACCACCAATATCATCATCATCATCACCACCACCAATATCATCATCATCACCACCACCAATATCATCATCATCATCACCACCAATATCATCATCATCACCACCAATATCATCATCACCACCAATATCATCATCATCATCATCACCACCAATATCATCATCACCACCAATATCATCATCATCATCATCACCACCAATATCATCATAATTATCAACACCACCACCAATATCATCATCATTAGCACCACCAATATCATCATCATCATCACCACCAATATCATCATCATCATCACCACCAATATCATCATTATCATCACCACCAATATCATCATCATCATCACCACCAATATCATCATCATCATCACCACCAATATCATCATCATCATCACCACCACCAATATCATCATCACCACCAATATCATCATCACCACCAATATCATCATCATCATCACCACCAATATCATCATCACCACCAATATCATCATCATCATCACCACCAATATCATCATCATCATCACCACCAATATCATCATCATCATCATCACCAATATCATCATCATCATCACCACCAATATCATCATCATCATCACCACAATATCATCATAATTATCAACACCACCACCAATATCATCACCATCATCATCACCACCAATATCATCATCATCATCATCATCACCAATATCATCATCATCATCACCACCAATATCATCATCATCATCACCACCAATATCATCATCATCACCAATATCATCATCATCATCACCACCAATATCATCATAATTATCAACACCACCACCAATAGCATCATCATCATCACCACCAATGCCATCATCATCATCATCACCACCACCACCACCAATATCGTCATCAATATCAACACCACCACAAATATTATAATTATCATCAGACATCTCCCATTTAAAAACAACTGGAGAAAGGACTATATTCCAAGACTGAGATTGGTAAAAATGTATAATTTCTTCACACTCATTTGTTTTCATTAAATTCTTACCTAAATCTTTAACATAATGTATATCTCTTTGTTCCTGCAGGTATTATATCAGGCATTATCAACAACGGGAGACGTCAATTAAAAACGTCTGGCAATAAACTGATATCAACCCCGGATATGACCAGTGACTCATGTAGTACGACCGCAGTTATCAAATACAGCTATCTCGAGGACTTCTCCTAACGTGAAACTGCTGACACGCGTACATGTTTGCCTGAGATTTGTTGCTACAATCAATAACTTGCACAGATATTCACTTACTGATCTTGGATTATGAGTTAGATTCTGAGTTCAATGTGCAATGGGCGATGTAAATATTATTAGAAACCTTCACATGTGTGATACTTATCTGATGGCAAACGTTGTTAATATAATTCTTGTAGTGGAGTAAACCTTTTACTAACAGAATCCCTCACGTATTCCATGAAAACAAGCGCAATTCTTCGTATAAACGGTGAATACATGCAGTTTTATTTGAGCCATCAGTGAAAACATTTACTACATATTACATCATACGATCTATGAATATCACCATTTATAGGACATCAAATTATCTCTGAAAACCTTCACTATATAATACTTAAGACTATCTCCCTAAAATATTTGCTATATTTTACTGCAGACTATCTGTGAAAACCGTCATTACATCAAGCTACCAATAAAAACATTCACTACACACAGCTTTGTAAAACTGATGTCTGAGACCCCTATATACTTTACATGTGTATTTCAGCAACCTTTTACATCCATTGAACGATTCACACTTTATCATTCTTCTGATGGTAATCATTCCATCACACTTTTTTCTTCATCGTTCTTCTGTCACTCGTTATATCACATCATTTCAGACATCTTCTACATTATTCTGTTAGTCGTTGGATCACATAATTGTTTATATCTTCATCGTCCTTCTCTCAGACACTAGATCACATCATTTTTCACATCTTCATCGTTCTTCTGTCAGTCGTTAGATCACATCATTTCACACATTTTTCTTACTATTACGTCAATCATTAGATCACATTATCTCAAACATCTTCCTCATTCTTATGTTTATCAACAGGCAATATCACATATCCCTGTCGTCTTTATATAAGTCTTATATATGGATTAATTATGAATCAAGGAGCTACCAACAAAATATATTCTGTAAAAAAAAAAGTATGACTTAACGATGAAAGAAAACAGAATTCAATTCACAACAATCGTGTTAATTTGTTTTTATATCACATATTATTGAACAAAGGAATCAACGTCTCTTGATAAACTGGAAACATTATTCAGAATGTTTGCTACCGAACAGTGTACAACCACAAATACTTATTCTCTTTCAGTTTTCTGAAAGCATCAACGTCGGAGAACTTACGTAACAGCTCCGAAAAATAAAAAAATAAATAGAACATAAAAATATAAAGTTCAACTCAGAAAATATATATTTTCATTTGGATGAACTATGAAACTGACGAAATATGAAATTAACCACCCCCCCCCCCAACCCCACAACTTGACAAGTGAATTCACGTTACTGCCTGTGCAGAACTTCTGCCACACATCCGCAAATTATGTAGCTGGTTCCAAATAATGACAGTTACTACAGCTACTGTGATACTAACATTACCCTACTACAAATACTGCTCTACTGTAGAGTATGCTATTGGTTGCTACAATTAAAAAGCCATAACAAGCGACGAATGTGTAATAGTCAGTTTTCATATGCTGTCGGTGCATATATGCAATGTTTCCGGTATTATGCTGTCAACTTGGTGAACTATTTTTGAATGGTATTATCTTGTTGACGTGAATAAGGTTATATCAACGACTATATAGCTGACTAAGAGTCCGACTAATTTGAAGACAAGAAGGCCTATTTATAACAAGAATCGAGTTCAGATCTACAAGTTTTCATGATATCGTAAATGATGTGTGAACAGTTTGTATATTGTGCTTGACCCCGCTAAGAAGAGTTGTTTCTCATATATATCACGTAGGTTGTTTATGTGAGTACTTCTCAACAACTCTTTCTGTTACACACACACCAATATTATGGATACTAACAGATCTGTATTGATCAAATTCGACGCAATTAATCTAGCATATTATTTAGTGTACTAATTTAACTATTTTTAATTTCTTTTACCGTAAGCTTGTGGTTTTAAGACTTGCACAAAATGGATTTATTATACGAGAACAGTTGAAGACGTTTGCACAATTGTGTTCAAAATATTATGTCTTGAAATTGCCATATTGTAATTTGGAAGTTGTGTCTGTAAAATCGTGTTTCTATCGCTACAAAGTAGTTTGAAGAATCGTGCTATGAATATTTGAAAAGTTTACGTTGTGGGACATTTATGAAACGGCATATTTTGAATTCTTTTAAATAATTTATGTTGTGAATATTCAGACAAGTAGTTTCTTGGCTTAGTATTTAAAATACTTGGGAAAAGTCGTATTGGAAATATTAGAAAAAAAATTCGTGTTTAGAAAATTCAATTTGTGTGTTACGGTTTATTTTCCAGAAAGTGTTCGCTGTTACAGTGTAAATATTTTCTTCAGCTGCCTTAAACAGAATATTTAAATAGCAGATACAGCTGGGAATTAGAACTGTAACGTGATAAAAATGTCAGAAACACTCAAATGTATCACTTGGATTCTTGTATTCATATCTGTCTGGGCAATGTGTACATGTACAGTGAGCCAGCATATCACAGAATTTGGCAATATTAGAAAAGGAAGACGTCTTAAAAGCTTATTTCCATTTGACAGCAATAGTCAGTCGCCGGCCATTACATCGTTACACACTTCAAGAGATGCAGGGAATATATCTCAAATACTTAAAGGCGATCTGAAAACCACGAGTAGGGAAACGATCATCCAGACGACCGGAGAAGATACAAATAAGAATCTAGATCGGAAGTCCATTATTTCTTATATTTTCAGGCCAAGAAGATCTGTAAATAGAGTAGACGTGGAGCAAACGCTTTTCTATTTCGTTCAGAATTTGACCAAGTTGTTAAACTCGCTGAAAAGAATTTTTAAAATACCAGATTTAACGACACAAAACAATATTTGTTCTTCAATAGATGAAGTACTTCCGCTAAACGTGACGTCTGGTGTGATAGTTCAAGAGGTAGAAAGCTCACATCCTAGTAATGATAAAACTATCAAAGAAAACTTTCAACTAAATAATGTAAGTAAAGAATCACGAACAGATATGAGGACACCGGAGTTGAGAACAACGTTAATGCAAGTTGTAACAAATCCTGCAAGTTTTCCTGGTATATTCAAGGCAAAAACTAATAATGGAATTGAAGGTGGAAGAGATAAGAAATTCCAAACGTACGACAAGATTACAGATAAATTAAACTTCAGGAATAACTTTGTTAAAGTATTGAGATTCCTGGAACACGATGTAGGTCATAAGATGTATCGAAGAAATGTACAAAGTGAAAGCTCTTTTATGGAGAAAAAAACAAATGTAACCGAATCAAAATCAGTTAACGAACATAAAGTTATGCCGTCTATGCATTTTACTAATGATACGTCGGTTTATCAGTTATTGATTGGGGCAAATACAATTGTTCATGAAACAACTGTTGCAAGTAACAAAATGTACAATGGTGTCCCGGGTGAACATAAGACAGAAGCTCTCGAAAGTGATGTTTTTGTTAAGGATACAGATGTCGTTGACACAAATGTGTCGTTAAATCATGGAGAAAATTACTACGTAAATGTTTTAGATGTCAACAAAATAGGTAATAAACATGTTCTACACCAAGTAACGGAATATTCATCACTTGCCGACATGCCTGATCCATATAGTACACTCATCGCTGATCAGGATAACGTCATCAACCATTCTTCCATTGATTCACACATTGCTGACAGTATTTCCAGTACTACCCCATTCTACCTTCAAGAAGACAAAACAACGAACGCATTTCTTAATAATACAACAGTTGATTCGCACAATATATTTAAGCAAGAAATAGTTACATTAAGAGTTCCAGAAAATGTTGATCCAACAACAGTCACATTAGGAGGTCCAGAAAGTGTTTACAAGAAAACAGTCACCAATTCAACACACCTTCTCGTGGATATCCATGTGAGCACATCTACTGTCCTCAGTGAAATTCAAACAACAGATGATTTCACTACGGAATCTAATCCTGGCTCCTCGGAAAAAAACACATTAACTATGCCATCTTTTGAGTCACACTTTGAATCCTCAGACAAAAGCACACCAACCACACCATCTGTAAACTCCAGTTTTGACTCCTCGGACAAAAACACCTTAACCACACTATCTATTGACTCCAGTTTTGATTCCTTGGACAAAAGCACATTAACCACACCATCTGTAGACTCCAGTTTAGATTCCATAGACATAAGTACATTAAACACACCATCTGTAGACTCCAGTTTGGATTCCATAGACATAAGCACAATAAACACACCATCTGTAGACTCCAGTTTGGATTCCATAGACATAAGTACATTAAACACACCATCTGTAGACTCCAGTTTGGATTCCGTAGACATAAGCACAATAACCACACCGTTTATAGACTCTGGTTTTGATTCCTTGGACAAAAGCACATTAACCACACCATCTGTAGACTCCAGTTTAGATTCCATAGACATAAGTACATTAAACACACCATCTGTAGACTCCAGTTTGGATTCCATAGACATAAGTACATTAAACACACCATCTGTAGACTCCAGTTTGGATTCCATAGACATAAGTACATTAAACACACCATCTGTAGACTCCAGTTTGGATTCCGTAGACATAAGCACAATAACCACACCGTTTATAGACTCTGGTTTTGATTCCTTGGACAAAAGCACATTAACCACACCATCTGTTGACTCCAATTTTGATTCCTTGGACAAAAGCACATTAACCACACCATTTGTTGACTCTAGTTTTGACTTCTCGGACAAGCTCACTTTGACTACACCGCCTATTGATGTCATTTTTTCTTCTTCGGACAAAAGCACTTTCACTACATCTGTTGACTTAAGTATTGATTCTACAAATTTAAACAGTTCCCCTACACCACACAAAGACTCTAGTACACATCCGAGAATGCATACATCAAGTCCTGTAACTGACTATTTCCAGGCAACAAGCGCAAGGTCAGATGTACACCTTATAAACGACTCTTATATGAATTCCACCACTAGCACACATATACATCAGACAGCTAGCTCAGGTATAAATCAGACAGCCAGCTCAGATTTTCGACCCGACAATCATAGTACTGCTGGAATAAAATCAGAGAATGGTACACCCACCTTCCACTTAATAGAGGCAGAGCCTGATTGGGAATTGGCTAAACAAACTTGGCAATCTGCTTGGGAGATTCACATTTACGTCTTTGGATGTATGTTCAGTCTAATTGGAGTCTACATATTACTAAGTTTCTTTAGAATCTTGTGGATTAATTGTCTATTTCCCAGTGGATATTTCATCTCACTCCATGGACTCATGCTTATAATGTGCTTTACACGGTCCTTCTACTTGCTATATGATGGATACGGTTCAAACGGGACTCTAAATGCCGGCCTGAATCACTTTTTCTACAGTGTCTTCTTCCTGTGTATGACTTCAGCCTTCAGTATCATGTTGTACAATCTCCTGGAGGTAACACACCTACAGCTAGTATCACCATCCATTCAGAAGCTCAAGGTATGTATGATTCATGTACAATTTATATTTTTCACGCGCTAACTAAACAGTCATTCGAGGGAGAATGTTGCAAATTGCTGATATAATTAACCATATGTTTTTTTACTAACAACTGGGGTGTTATTTTCTGCAACACTAAGTACTTTGCTGGTATAATCACACTGGAAAAAGTATATATGAGTGTGTATGTGTGCGTGCGTATGCGGCGCGCTATATATATATATATATATATATATATATATATATATATATATATATATAAGGCACTATATATATATATATATATATATATATATATATATATATATATATATATATATATATATATATATATATATATATAGTGCCTTTCCTGAAAATACTCTACATCAGTGTTTCCCAACGTGGGGCCCACGCCCTACTGGGGGGGGGGGGGGAGCAATTTGATTTCCAGGACGAGGGGCAATTTTAAAAAGTTGTAATTAGGCTTAATTTAGGGAACAGTTCTATTTTTTACTATTAAAAAAATATGTATATGTTACATAGGGGGCATCATAATTTTAGAAAGACTTGTGTGGGGCATGGTTTAAAAAAAGTTTGGAGACACTGCACTATATCCATGCGGTCTTTGGTAATTTGGATTCTGCTTGTCATCCTAAAGAAAATTGTCTGATATTGAAAACAAAAATTCTACGTTGAAACACTCGAAAGGTCATATAATCTATGTTGTTGTTTTTTTTGTCGTTTTTATTTTAATAAATGATCAAGGACATTACCTCACGTTATAGGCCTATCTTACAAATCTATTGGGTTCTGGATTTATAGCTGACACCGTCCACGTCTCCACTGGTAGTAAAATTGTTAACAAAGCTAGTCTCCCTTTTATAACTATCTGATTTCATCTTTCACAAAAACTGAGCAATTTCACCTTGTCTTTCGTTATTTATACAATCTTGCTAGATTTTAAAGTTCTTCTAAAATTTGACGTTATCCGTGATTTTCATGGTCACTTAGTGTCTATTTTGTTTCGACTCCAAAGAAAATTATGATAAAAGTCAAATACATCCATTTAGAAGGACGAATCCCAAGTTAGCCTACACATCTTGTATTGTCCATGGTGACGAACAAAGGAATACCGAGCAGCATGTATGGTTGGTTGGTTGGTTGGTTGCTGATCCAGCGGTCCATGGGCTCATGCCCTTTGACTTAATGCCATTAGATGGCATTATATTGCTGCGAAGTCTGTGGATTTTCGGCCCACCCCGGGACAGAGCCAAAGAATAACTATCACACCTCCAGGAAGGTAGGTTTCAACCTATGCACTGCTCCTAGCCACTGTAGCCAAGATAGAGTTCACTGTGCTCATTCCCCGCCGCCAATTGACTACTGATTATGCCGAACTTCTTTATTGCTCCAGGCATGCAACCAAATGTTAAAGTCAAAAGGATTGTCACGTCCTGAGTCACTGTGCCTCTATGATGGACCTCAGCCATAGGAAAAATAGTGATGTCAGTTTCCTCCTCCTCAGTGCAGCACAGTACATCTCTGGCTCCCTCTCAACCACAGTGGGTATACATATATATTCAGGCAAACATGAAAAACATTTCAACAACAAAACAAAATCATAACTGTATAGATGACATGCCATGAAGCTTCTATAAGAAGATATCCTCAATATAACGGCATGTCATTCACTAAGGTTTTCTGTTGCATGGATGGTATGTCTAGTTGGCCATTGGTGAGACCCACAGACGCAACCACATGCGTCGCTGCATGTATAAATCATGCGTAACCATCTCAGGTTAATAGCTAGCCATAAAATAATTTTCACATATTTTTAAAAACAACCAGTATGTAGTTCCACATATCCATTTACCGAAGTCTTTTTCCATAATAATTCTTCGCACGTATCCAAAACGTAATTTACCTGTGCTGAGCTAATTTTTCATTGACTGGAGAATCAAAATATAAGAGAGTGACCAATAATCACTTATCAGCCAAGATGAAGTGGTTTTATGGGAACTTTGTGACAAGTTAATTTTTTAGAAGAACTTAATTTCTTCAGAGAATTTATTATGTACTGCATGGACTTCTAAAATATAAATCATTTTAGTGTGATTAGTTGTGCTGAAACTTGGATTAAACCTTATTGAAACTAGATCATATAATTTGGAACTGTGTATCTACCTAGTTGAGCTGTAGAGAAAAGAATGATTTATATGGAAACCTTGAACGTTTTTAAAGGTGTTACTGAATATGAACGGCAAAAGTGCCCAAGATAAACTGAATGCAACTGAGATATGGTTTTTAATAAGAATGATGAAAATTCTATGAACAACCAATAAATCTAATGTAGGTGTTCTCTGAAATGCTGGAGTAAGAAGACAAATTATAGCGATAAGTAGAAGCAGACAATCAAGATTTTTAGAGAATGTCAAGTGAAAAGTACAACTTGAACATTTAGTAACCACCGGAAAGATCAAGGGGAAAAGATGTAGAGGAAGACAACAAGAAAGAATTCTGGATGGGTGGTCACTGTGGCACAAAAATAAGTCAACTGAACCTATTAATAACACAAGAAATGGATAGTTGTGGAGAGGAAGCATGATCGCCTACGCCACGCGGCATGGCACTTGATTGATTGATTGTGTGTGCGTGCGTCGGTCGATGGGATATAAAGGAAAGGGGTTAACGCTAGAATATGGGCTATTTTTTTAGCAAACACCGTACACTCACTATTTTCTGTAGAAAATGAATCCCCATATATATATTGTAGGACAACTGACTGGTACTCTGAACTTAGATGACTGATGAACCAGCGAACTGAGAGTTTATCAGGTTGTCTATAAAACACGTCAATAATGATGTATTTCATATAAGTAAATAGTTGTAATGCAGTGCCACGAACAATAGACAGCAGTAAAGGTGAACGGAACAATATCAGAATGGTTTAATGTACAGACAGAAGTTAGACAAGAATGCACACTATCACCGTATCTGCTCAACATCTACGCTGTAAACATAAGACGAAACGTAAAAGACGACATGACATATACTGACTTCCAGCCTCTTACCATATGCAGTCAGCAGATCCCAGAAATCAAATATGCTGACGACACAGTTCTCTTAACAACAAACGGAGATTGTCTAAAGCAAATGCTGTTATCAACAAAAGAACACAGTGAATCCCTACTTAAATATGAAGAATAGAAAAATTATGACAACAGACAAAGTTTTAGTACAACCAAAGATAACAACTGACAATTTCGAACTATAGGACGAAACAAATTTCCAGTATTTGGGCACAAACATAAATAACACAGGAGACTGCGCTGTCGAAATCAAGAGAAGAATTGCAATGGCGAAACTGAAACTTGCGCAAATGAAAAATCTTTGGCAAGATACCAGTAGCAAAGCTAAACTATGTATGATCAGAACATACGTATATCCAGTGACAATGTTTAGTTGCTAGGCATGGGCATTAAGTAAAACAATAGCAAATAGAATCACTGCTTTCGAAAGGAGATGCTACAGAAGAATTGTACGTGTACCATGGACAGCTAAAAAGACAAACCAAGAAGTGATTATATCAATAAACGTCGAAGAGGGTTGGCTACTTAAAAACATCATAACAAGAAAGCTCAGTTGTTTGTTTTTTTGTTTTTTTTTTGGGGGGGGGGGTGATTTAAAGAGACATAAGAGGATGGAAAGATTATAGCTGAAGGCAGAGTTAACGGCAACAGGGGAAGAGGGCGCCCAAGACGACGATGGTGCAGTGATATATCAGATTTCTTAAGCGTGTCTTTAGCTGAGGCAGGTCAGCTCGCCTAGAATCGTAGAGTGTTCAGGGACTCCATAAGGAAGACCACGTTCTGTGAAGAATATATCACATGAGAGAAGTTATTTTATAATGCATTCATCATCATTAAGTGCCGTCTCCGCAACGAAGGTTGGCTACAACGTATCTCCAAAATCTCCTGTCTCTTGTCTTGGTGGTGCACTCTGCTAGACAGTAACCTGTCCATCGTGTGATGTTACTCTCCCACTTGTATCTCTGCCTACCTCTTGCTCGCTTCCCTTTGACTTTACCCTCAAGTAGGGTCTTCAATAAGGTGCCATGTCTTTTAATGTGTCCAAAGTATTTTATTTGCGTGATCTTTATTTCTCTTAGTAGTTCTTTCTTCATATTAAGTGTTTTTAGTATCTCTTTATTTGTTTTCTTCTCTTTCCATGATGTTCTCCCTATTCTTCTATATACCCACATCTCAAAGGCATCAATTTTGTCTTCTAATTTATTTAGTGTCCATGTTTCTGAGCCATACCTTAATATAGAATATGTGTATTATATAATGCATTATATGAATGTAAAGATAATTTTATTATACATTTTCCTTTTATATTGATTTCTCTGTATAAGCAGCAGTTTTACAACAAACATATTTTATTTGAAATGTCTCCCACGCAAAGTTAAATAATTGATTCAAGTATCTCTACTCTGTTTTAACACTTAAACTATTACTTGCAAGTAAAAGAAGTTAATGTAGCTGTTAAATACTGTATGTTTCCTGTTAGCGAGTTACAGGAGGTGTTATTTGTAGCTGTGACAAAGGATGCATGCTCTTGCTGTCGCCACGTCATGCACTGGGTGAGTTTTTAAAAATTATTCTCCGACACAAAAAACCCAGTCCTCACAGGACGTTGAACACACTGATGTGAAACCAAAGATCTAACCTCTTGGCGATGCGACACATGGTAATGTAGCTAAATGTAGATCCTGGTGCAGACACAGATTCGTTGGGCAGGTTATTTGGTGCGTATCCCAGACCATCGTCTGCCAAAGATACTTCTCTATGGTGAGCTAGAGAAGGGTATACGATCTCAAGGTGGCCAAAGGAAGCGCTACAAGGACTCGTTAAAGAATTCACTGAAAGCCTTTGAAATAGACCACGATACATGGGAAGAACTTGCACAAAATAGATCTACATGGCGTTCTAAAATAAAAAAGAGCGCATCATCTTGTGAAAAGAAGAGAAATACAGCAGCTCAACAGCGGAGAGCAGCCAGAAAGTCACGGATAGACCAAGATCCGTCTACAGTCGTCATTCCATGTCCGAACTGTCAAAGGACATTTACAGCTCGAATAGGGCTCATTAGCCATCTACGAACTCATAATCAAGGACATAACTAAAATTGAATTTTCAAAAGTGGATGTAACAAATGGTCATCATCACTTGTGATGGGCGAACAACAATGTCGCTAAACTATACAAAGAGATTCTGAGAACACTTCGTCTGAAGAAAGAATTATTAAAAGAATAAAGATCAAACAAATAAAATAGTATGGACATACTAATAGACATGACACTTTGTTGAAGACCTTACATGAGGGTAAAGTCGAGGGGAGGCGATCAAGAGGGAACATAAAAGTGAGGAAGTAACATTGCGAGATGGACAGGTTACAGTCTTGCAGAGTGCACTACCATGACAAGAGACATGGAATGGTGGAGATCTGTTGCAGCCAACCTTAGTTTGGAGACGGCACTTAATGAAGATGATGATCCTGCCCTCAGCAATATATTACAAATATCTGAAATTGCACCATTCGACTCTGCTTCTCATAAGCACAAGAAATCATCATGTAACGACGTATCACTGTGATAACTTAAAAAGAACATAATATTTATGGTTTCATAATAATATTAGCTCTGTTTATACTTAACTAATGTCAAAAGGAAGTTTGTTTTTGTGTGGGGTTTTGTAATGAGGAAGGGGAACGGGGCGGTTCGTTCTTGAACCCTTAGATTTCCAGCAGGCGTGTTAAAACGATTTAAAATGGCCCAAACCATCAAGGCGGTGGTAACTGATACTACAAAAAATACATGTAACATAACATATTGAAATCAAAAAGAAAACCATATAAAAATAAAATGACAAATAAAGTCAAAGGATGACTATGGTCACGGACTTCTAAACAAAAGGATATGCTATGGTGTTAAATTAACAGTATGTTTTCTACAAATGTTGCCAGGATTTCCCTTCCTTGAACGAATTTTCAGTATCATATCTAGAGAATATACTTGCCTAGTGCAATATACGAGCAATTCTTTCTCCAGATGTTGTTAATCTCACTCATCGTCACTTATTCTGACATAATTCGAGTTTTCCTGGGCTATTTATTTAGGTAATGACCAATGATCAGTCGCATCAACTGTGTGAGATCAGCACGCGAGACTATTCTGGAATAGTACTTTGTATTAACTGTAAGAGAAATCATGGCAATGTATGTTGAAAACCGCCTGCTACTCTGACGTATTAGCATGTCCTTCTGTATATCTAGAAAGTCGTGCTATAGTACATTCCGACATTAATGCTCAACTCTTCAAGTTATAACATCTCAGCCACCTCACCTAGTTCATTGAAATTTGTTATGTGCTCTCATGTTGTCATTGAAATGTGTTATGTGATCTCATGTTGTCATTGAAATGTGTTATGTGATCTCATGTTGTCATTGAAATGTGTTATGTGATCTCATGTTGTCATTGAAATTTGTTATGTGCTCTCCTGTTGTCATTGTCATGTGTTATGTGCTCTCCTGTTGTCATTGAAATGTGTTATGTGATCTCATGTTGTCATTGAAATGTGTTATGTGATCTCATGTTGTCATTGAAATGTGTTATGTGATCTCATGTTGTCATTGAAATGTGTTATGTGATCTCATGTTGTCATTGAAATTTGTTATGTGCTCTCCTGTTGTCATTGTCATGTGTTATGTGATCTCATGTTGTCATTGAAATGTGTTATGTGCTCTCATGTTGTCATTGAAATGTGTTATGTGATCTCATGTTGTCATTGAAATGTGTTATGTGCTCTCCTGTTGTCATTGAAATGTGTTATGTGCTCTCATGTTGTCATTGAAATGTGTTATGTGCTCTCATGTTGTCATTGAAATGTGTTATGTGATCTCATGTTGTCATTGAAATGTGTTATGTGCTCTCATGTTGTCATTGAAATGTGTTATGTGATCTCATGTTGTCATTGAAATGTGTTATGTGATCTCATGTTGTCATTGAAATGTGTTATGTGATCTCATGTTGTCATTGAAATGTGTTATGTGATCTCATGTTGTCATTGAAATGTGTTATGTGATCTCATGTTGTCATTGAAATGTGTTATGTGCTCTCCTGTTGTCATTGAAATGTGTTATGTGATCTCATGTTGTCATTGAAATGTGTTATGTGATCTCATGTTGTCATTGAAATGTGTTATGTGCTCTCATGTTGTCATTGAAATGTGTTATGTGCTCTCATGTTGTCATTGAAATGTGTTATGTGATCTCATGTTGCCATTGAAATGTGTTATGTGATCTCATGTTGTCATTGAAATGTGTTATGTGCTCTCATGTTGTCATTGAAATGTGTTATGTGATCTCATGTTGCCATTGAAATGTGTTATGTGATCTCATGTTGTCATTGAAATGTGTTATGTGATCTCATGTTATCATTGAAATGTGTTATGTGATCTCATGTTGCCATTGAAATGTGTTATGTGATCTCATGTTGTCATTGAAATGTGTTATGTGCTCTCATGTTGTCATTGAAATGTGTTATGTGATCTCATGTTGTCATTGAAATGTGTTATGTGCTCTCATGTTGTCATTGAAATGTGTTATGTGATCTCATGTTGCCATTGAAATTTGTTATGTGCTCTCCTGTTATCATTGAATTCGTACTGTGATCTCTTGTTATTACGCTATATTTTTAAGTGAATATCCTTAAATGTTACCGTAATGAACGTGAACTTCTGTTATAAATACTAACCATACTTCCGAATGTTGTTTTTTAAAAATCGGAAATGACCTTTATCTTCTTATAGTTCATATTTGTCCACAGTCTTCGTTTTAGTCTGTTGTCAATCATTTCTGATACCGTTGTTCTCCCATGCCACAATGCGAAGTTGTTCAGCATCTTCCCCGCACCCATCTTGCTGTGCGACGTGCCTGTTGTAACAATGTATTTCAAATTTCCATCAATTAACTTCTTGCAATATATCTTAACGACGCGTTTATCGGTCCATGGTGTTCTAACATTCTTCTTTAATATATCTACCGCCTCTAAATTATGTTATTATTATTGTGTTGATTGTCAAAGATCCACTTTCATACATCAGAATCGGATCTATATAGCTTCAAATGATTTTTAAATGGCGTTCATCTTGTGAAATTTTGACTGGACAAATCTACATTTCATTTCTGTAATATCTCTTCCATCTGATGTTTTAATGTGCCTACATATTTGAATATGATGATTTTCATAAGACTGATCCCAACTTTTTTGATGTTGCATTCTGGGGGACATAGTTATGTGTTATTACCACAGTTTTTCTGTTATTCAGACTAAACTATTTTGTTGTGACTGCCTTTTGCAAATTATATTTATCGTTTCTTGTAACTATTTCACGGCTCTCAAACTATTCACACTAAACTATTTTGTTGTGACTGCCTTTTGCAATTATATTTATCGTTTCTTGTAACTATTTAACGGCTCTCACACTATTCACACTAAACTATTTTGTTGTGACTGCCTTTTGCAAATTATATTTATCGTTTCTTGTAACTATTTCACGGCTCTCAAACTATTCACACTAAACTATTTTGTTGTGACTGCCTTTTGCAAATTATATTTATCGTTTCTTGTAACTATTTCACGGCTCTCAAAACTGTATGATCAGAGTATCACGAGCCGTTAATATTTTAGCAACCAACTGAAATATTTTAGCAACCAACTGAAATATTTTAGCAACCAACTGAAATATTTTAGCAACCAACTGAAATATTTTAGCAACCAACTGAAATATTTTAGCAACCAACTGAAATATTTTAGCAACCAACTGAAAGTCTTGGCATATCTTGTATGTATCTCATCATTATTTCACTATATAAATTGAAGAGATCGGGTGACAGCACACAACCTTATCTAACACCTTTTTTTTAAAACCTGTCAGTACCGCATTTTCTTGTTAGAGAGTTGAAGGGAGTTTGCTAGTGGATTGTGTGATAAAGGCAGCATGCCATTGATGTCATCCTGTGATGTTCAATGTCAATTTTTAAATTTACCCTAGGACATAAAAAAAAACCCCCAGTAATATGTATTCACTGTAGCAAAATTGAATTCAACAGGCGAAACTTGAAACAGCGTAATGAAGTTTTGCTAATTACAATCATAACACACACAAATCGACGTTTTGACCAAAAGGCATTTATCAAGAACATACTACTAATAAACAAAACATACATATAAACAAAACAGGAAATTTAAATGAAAAAAATGAACTGCTTTTTTGCAGATGACCAGGTTTTATTCCATAACAGCATACAAATCTGCAAACCACCTAAACATAATAGACACAACAGGCAAACAATTTGGAATGAAAATCAACATAGGCAAAACAGAAGTAATGAATATTGCAAGAGAAAAGGAGAACATCAACATCCAGATAAACAACAAACAACTAAAACAAGTAGATGAATTCAAATATCTTGGCATCACATTTAGATATGATAACAAACAAGAAGCAGTAATAGATGTAATAAGACCTGTCAGGTCATCGGTAAACTAACATCTTTATTACAAAACAAAGATATTACACTAGAAACAAAGAAAGCGATATTCAACACTATTTTTCTACCAGCGTTGTGTTATCAGTGTCAAACTTGGACATTGGATTCTAAATCAATTCATAGACCACTGAAAGGAAATGTGTAAGACGTATGATTGGAGTCAGCTTGAGAGACAAAATTATGAATGAAGAAAAAGAAAACAATTAAGGGATCACGTCAACATTAGAATATATTCAGAAACGACAAGTTAAATGGTTCGGCCACGTAACCAGACAGAAAGAGCAAAGTAGTATCCAAGAAACCCTTAGCAAACAATACGAAAAGAGTAGACCTACTGGACGCCCTCGTAAAAGGTGGATAGATAATGTATTAGAAACACTCGGAAATATAACATCAGAAGAGGCAAATAAAAGAGCAAAAGACCGTACACTCACTCTCCTCTCAACACCGAAAATACATGAGAACAGAAAGAAGTAGATACTACAAATATAAAACGTCGAGTAAAAATGGCACTATTAACATTCATGTTCACATGCCTGCGCTACGAGTACACATAGAAACAGTCCTGTCTGGGAGTCGAACTCTGGACCTCACGATTGTTAGACAAACAATCTATCATCTCAGCCATGCGCCACACCCCCATATATAATATGTGGAAAAACTCATGTTTAGTTATTTATTCTTATTACTGCTCTTTGTTACCAAAATTTATTCTGTGCTAATGTCAGATCTTTACCATGAAAATTTACATTCTTCAATATATTATAATTATTTTGTCATTAACAAATATGTATTTTGTCTCGTATATGTATTTTGCCTTAACAAATATCTTATTGTAGTCAATGTAGCACAGATACGGATATCTGCTTAATTCAGTTATTCTTCTTACCAATACTCACGATGTGCCTGCATCTCTGCCTTTTTTAACACATCTACTCGTGCTGATCCTCCAAATTCTGGCTCTCTTGTACTTTTTATTCTTCTGTATATGTCAAAATAGACACATCATATCACATGCACCAGCACACGATGATACACGTGGGCCTGTGACTCCTTGTACATAATGTAGAAGACTCTGTGTGGCTCAGAATGATTTTGTGAGTCACATTTATTATCACCATGGATCATAGATGATATTGCTTATAGCACAACAATAATACTGTCGTCTGGAAATACGGAAAGCTGCTTAAAATATTTCAACAAAACCGTACTTGCTTATAGCATTATTAACAATGTATACAGACATATTACATGTTCTATTTTTAGCAATACATTGTTACATATCCGTGTTAATATCAATATTGTAATGATGATGATGCTGATGATGAAGAAATAATCCCTTTATCTGTGAGAAAGTCACTCTTGACAGACAACCCATTGTCTTTCAGACAAAATCACAGGGTTTTTTTAAAGTTGTGAACTGAGGTGATAGCTGGACATGTAAGATTTCCCCAAAGACATGGTTGTGCAAGGGAGGTTTTTTTAATACATGTTTAGTCCCCGAAGGGATGCATTCCAGTGTACCAGTATCCAAGGATTATTACGTCCTGCCAGGAGCGTAGTACGCACTTCTGGATCAACACTCTGAGTTCTTCTGTGACTTTGCTGACCCATCCGCAGTGATACCATATCTAGCATTCCCCGTTACCTACAAGTGTGCCACAAAAGGACAAAGGTGCAATGTCTGTTGACCTGCATCATTTGTTATTATTTGATTTTTTAAAAAGAAAGAAATTGAGACAGGATGTGACAATGATGATTGTTTAAACACGTGACAGGTTATGAGCTTATCCCCAACTTTTCTTAGTCGCCTCTTACGACATACCTGGAAAGAAGACAGTGGAACTATGATTTGCACCTTGAACTAGATGGTAGTCCAGGCTCCAGTTGTCACATGCGTACAAAATGGTGATATTGATGAGGATAATTGTGAGAAGTCGTGAGTGTCATTCTGTTCTTTCGCGTGTCATTCTCGTCTCGCGCTTGAGAACCGCTATATATTTAAATTTGGCACGCTTTTGGGAATCGCCTTTCAGGATCAATGCCCGCCAGCCGTATGTATATCATGGTGTTCCATCATTTCTCTGTTCGTCTCGCTTCACATGTATTTGTGCGTGTTTTGTATATTTTCTGTTTGTGTAATTTCACCTCTGACTTAGTTTCATATCTTCCGGGTTATCTTCATATTTAGCTCTGCCAATAATACCGTTCTTGTTCGCCGTTTATTTGTTGGTGTTTTTTGTTGTTGGTGTGTGCTTGATCGCCATATGTGATATGCATATATCTCGCCTTTTGGTCAAAACGTTTATTTGTGTGTGTTATTACGTGTATTTCCAATGATTAGCAAAACTTCATTACCCTGTTCCAAGCTTTGCCTTTTAATTTTCAGTTTTACAGTAAGTGCATATTAACGATGCTCTGGGTAGGTCGAGGAATGACTCTATAGGATCTAAGCAAGTGCAAAGGAGGCGCTAGTCGAGCAGTTTCTGGTCACTCACTAATTAAGCAGCTGATCACTGATGTAAAACTCTGTGCTGTTGTGGTGGCTCATTACTCATCTTATTCTGACCTTACCTAGGATAATAAAAGTGAAAATGCTGATGGCGATAATAATGTTAAACATGATAATGTTGATAAGGGTAGCTAATGTGTCAATTGTAATGATGGCGTTAAGGATTAGGCTGTGTGTACACAAAATTATAATGAGACAATGGTGATAAAGTAGTAGCAGAACACGACACAAAATCTTTATGAAGACCATTAAAATAATGTCCTTATGAAAAAACACTATCATTTGTCCATACTATTATTAAATTTATTATCAGCCACAAGATAACTTCAGGCAGACTATGTAAGAGATGGACCAGAGACATCAAAGAAGCCACGGGAACAAGCTTACAAACAGCACCCAAGGCCATCTCAAGATAACTCTTCTACCCTTGACGCATGAAGGCAAGCAAGGGACACAGCGTATAGATAGATAGAGAGAAGATAACTTCAGCTTAACTTGTAACATAACAATTGTTTTACATTTTCAGGTTCTGGTCTTCATCATCGTAGCCCACGCCCTCGTGTCGTTGTCAGCTGATGCTCTCACAAGTTTCTTCACTGAAGTTCAGGTCATGCTGTTTGTATGCCACGTATTCTTCATAACATGGGGACTATTTCTCTTTCTCGGATATATGTGCATCTTTTCTAAACTTCGGACCCAAGCGATGAAATGTCAAGATGATGTTGTTTATATCTCTCCCAGTATGTCCTACACAAACAGAACTATGCAGAATTGCCAGACACTGAATGCTGCAGTTAATGTCGGACTTTGTACTGCTGTTCTCGGATTCCTTGTTGTGGGAATGGAAGCTTACGCTGTGGTTGAAGTGTACAGAATATTCACTGGAGGGCACCCAAATCCATGGACTTGGTGGCTGTATCATACAAGTTTAAGAATCGTTGAGCTTATAATATGTGTTACGCTAAGCTACGTTGTTTCATTGCCTCTTCGATATCAAATATCTGAGAACAAAATATCGTGTGGAGTGTTATGTGCACCATGCTCAGGCTGTTTTGACTGCAAAACAAAGCACCAAAACAATGTGACAGACTTCGATCACTTCGAACAAACATCGAATTTTATGTCCGTCTACAATAAGAACGGTGAAAGTTTAAATGAAAACAGTTCAAAAAATCACTTATATAATCAACTCACAGCTGCCCTTCCTACTTTTGACATACATCCCACGTTTGATTCTAGACCCAATTCGTTGTTGATAATTGAAGATGGTTATGTTCGATTTCAAACAGAATATGACATCAATAGAATTGTGGATTCTTGCAATGATCTTTCCCAGAGACCTACAGAAGTTCATAGTGTATCAACATTTCTTCGCCGTGATGGCTTAGTTAACACAGGATACTCATTGAACTCTCGCGACCGTAAAGATACTTATAACAATAACAATTTTCAAGATGATAAGTCTAGAAATGGTAGCATAACTAACAGTGACTTCTTCAAAGTGCCCAGTTCCGTTAGTCTAGCAGATAGTATGGAAAATGAACTTGTTAAAGCGTTTGAAAGCTTCAAAATAAATTCAAACGTTGAGAACAAATTTAATGATCCAGTTATGACTTCAAGCTTCGAAATCATCCACAATTCTGACTCTAATTCAGGTACCTCAGTTCCCGAAATCTTGACTAGCACAGAGAATGCTGCAAGTGTGCAGTCAAAGTCAAAGTATGGGTCGAACGAAAATGTCTTTCATAGTCGTGACAGTAGTCGTCAGCTTGTCACTTTACCACGGACAGCCAAGTCACCCGATGTTTCTAAAACTTTGAAAACATTTAATTTCTCATCAAATCCAAACTTTCAACAAAAGCCTCCTAGAGGATCATTAAAAGGATACACATTACCTTCTACCAGTAAAGATTTACCGAGTAGTATATACACCTCTCTCCTGGACAATCACGTCAGAGATGACGACAGTGACCTCCACGACAATGAACATTTCTTAATTGGGACCAGAAGACCAAGTGAGGGTCAAGGAAGCCAGGCTGCAGTTTTGACATCTTTACTTAAATCACGAGAATCAATATCTAACGAGAGTATCGACGTCTGATGGACAGACAAATGTGTGTCATCAGATGTAAGACATGCACTTTAGGTCGTAGTTTTTGCATTTTCGAAGCCTTAGATTTATTGACAAAATATTTGACAAAATCAACTAATTCATAGGAAACAGTTCCCACATCAAGTATTCATGCAATACTTGTGCTATAAAATGTGCAAGAATTGGGAAAAAATAATGTTTGACATTTCACGTGTTGTGTTTCCAATATAAACAAGTTGTTATTATTGTTATAAAGTATGTGAGAGTGATATGACAGAAGTATGTAAATTGTTTGTGATGTGGTGGTGACGTTTATAAAGCATCTGCACAAGACAACAGGCCAAATGTGGACCAAAGAGCTGCAAATTTGTATCAATGTATTTTAGACCGTGTTTTTCATATCTAGCCCTGAGAATGTAACTTATGTGCAGTGCTGTTTCTTTACTATTTTTTCCACAAGATACATTTTATACGTGTCACTATTTCCCCAGTGGCCCGCAGCCAAGTGAAAACCTGGTTATATTCTGTATTGTTTCTTAATGACATTTCAGTCCATCACTTCTTAAACAATTGCATACCGCTGGGAGTAATCTGGGTATCAAACAAAACTCAGAAGAACACTTCTACCCAAAATTATTGTACAAAATAATGCAAGAGTTTTTTTTCTCATAATTTCGGAGCATTTAAAGAAAACAAAAAAATAAACAAGCATATATTTTGTTGGTACTATGCAGAGAAAAAAATCTCTGTACACGAAAAATGTTCCAAGCGAGTATACGTAAACAATGTAGATTACTTGTTGAAGTAATCTATATTATTATATTCCGTGGTTTTCTTGCACACCACCTACTAAAGTCTAGTTCAGATGTACAAACCAAAAAAAATATGATTTTTAACTCTTTTGGCCGCTATTAAAGTGATGTTTGTGTCACAGATATTCAAATTACTATTTTCAAACCACGCGCCAACGAGGATACTGTTTACAGTGATAATCTTCACCGATAAAATAGCCCACGTGTATTTGTAAGAATGAATGGAGATTTGAACACAGTTCAACTCGGTTGGAACTGAGTGTAGATTATCACGTTCTTGAAAGTATCTTCCTATGTGATCTCAGTTTGAATGTGGTCAAAAATCTCGTCACTTTTCGTGGTTTACCAATTATCCTGCACGAAACCTTGCAGACAGTGCAGGCTTTACGTATAAGCTAAACATGCTATAGGTTAGGGCCCCCACTGTCTTGGGTGCCCCCAAAAAATAATATTTAGTGCTGGACTTATAAAGAGCCCCATATCTCAAATAACTTAGGGCCTTATCAAGTCTAAATACGGCGCTGCTTGCAGAAGTAACAACCCACAGTGATTTATATGATTTTAACTATTTGCGTCATTTATGTAACCCAATTGAAACATTATTCGTATTTAGAGATTGAACCGCTTCATACTACCATTGTTTTGTTTATGTTGCTTCACACACCATTGTTATATTTTTAGTTAATGTGTGTCGTTTCCTGTATATATCCAGTTTTTATGTGCGTCTGTAAAGTCAAAAACTTCAACTGCTTGTAGTGTTGTAGTCCTCGACAAAGTAAGGCATACCTGATTATCGTGCCTTCTAAAATTATCCATTTGACTATTCCCTTGATTTCTATTGGCTGTCACACGAAGTATAATCATAGTGAACAATTAAAATCACGGAAATAGTCAAATGACTCATTAAGAATGCTTCTTTACCATTTGCCACTAGGTCTTATTTTACCGTGGGTCATGTGAAAAGCCCATGACAAATTCGTTGTCTTGCAATTATTTGTTACATTCATCATCATCATCATTATCAAGTTTTGTCTTCGCATCGAAGGTTGGCAGCAATTCCCACCAATATCTTCTGTCTCTTGCTTTGATGGTCTTCACTGATAGCTATATTGACCATGATGTTTCCCTCTTTTTTTTAAAATGAGATTCATACCTGGTTGTCCCACCCACCACAGTGACTTATCCCAGGGCTTTGTTGTTATTGATACCTCTGACATGATGGGATGCTTGACAGAGGAGATGGAATTTATGAAACCCACCTATGCATGATACGGAAAGGTAGAATTAAAAAAACAACCTAAAATGTATCCCTTCTGATTAGAATAATTATTCAAGCATTGCACACCGCTAAAGTTTACAGTATTCTGGGTATGATAAATAAAGCTATGGAGAAAATGCCTCATTGCACACCGCTAAAGTTTACAGTATTCTGGGTATGATAAATAAAGCTATGGAGAAAACGCCTCATTGCACACAGAATGTTAGTGCAAATCGCTCGTAATTACAGAGGATCTAATCAAGAACAACGTGATATGTGTGCTTGATCTATTACATCCTGATAATAATACTATAATAATACATCCTGAACAGACACGGTCATAGCACAGCAGAGGTCACACATCTGGCTTCAGAACGCAAGCTCGAGCTCCAATCACCCCTACGCTTAACGGCAAGAGTTGATCACAAATCACCTGGGAAAAAACAATAGACAAAATTCGATTTATTATTCTTTGTAGTTCCTTGTTAGCAATCTGCTAAGAAGATTGGGTCATCCGCGTATCTGAGATTGTTTATTGCACTCCCATTGGTCTTGAGCCATGGCATTCCTACATGCTGCAGTATCCATTTACAATTACGACCGAAATTGATGGGGGAAGTAAGGTCGGGGGTATCTGGTTAAGAACTGTTGTAATTTATTTGACATATTAATAATATGGCGGCTCTTGATCCAATTATTGTAATCATCTCTATTATTGACTCTTCATCGAAATACTGTACTCACTATCAACTTCTTCTGTGTTCATGCTCACTCCTGCCAATTAGTAGGATCTAGTTCGGAATATCAATTAGTTTATAAGCTGATTGGCGCAGGCGATCATGCAACTCCGCAGCTCTCTGTCTCTTGTTTTGCTAATAAGCTTAGTTATTGACTTCTTTTAATACGAAAATCAAGACTGTCATGTCATAGATGGAACAGGATTCAAAGAAACTGACCGAGTTTAGGAAAGTCTCGACCTAACTAAAAGAAAAATGGCTATCCTATGTTGCAGCAATTGCAATATTCCACGTTATACTTGTTCTACGTAGAGAATGTGCGTTCTGAAATAATCAAAAAGGAAACCCCCCAAAAATACATACTAGCTGATAATGACAAGGAAGATATATCATTGTGTACACAGATGAATCTGTCATGCTTGATGAGAAACATGGGTGGGGTTAAACAGTGAAAGGCGTCACCAAGTGCGACCTGACATAGGGGACAACCACTTCTACTATCATAATGCAGGTTGAGACTTGATGCAGCTCTCCATGGTTCTATAAGATTACTTACTAAGATATGTATGGTGTCTAATTTTAGTCAATACTTCGAAACATTCAAAACGGTCGTTATCGACGTAAGTAGATGGCGTATATAGCTTCTTCCAACCTCTTGGGTACCACGGGGAGCTCAATCAATAAAGTGCCATCCGATCTACTTCCTATACACGGTTTTCTTTCCCTGGAAACGATAACGCTCGTGCTAATGAGACAGCAGGCATACTATGCACATATAGTTGGTGTATTTTAAAACGGATTGTCTTAAAAACGAAGCACTGTCGTTGATTAGCGTTTTCTGGAAATGAACACTGCAACAGATGCCCCACCTAGGCTGAAATTTGGGGGAAATTCGGCTTCAGGTGTGTCACAAGTAGGAATGAGTAATTTCGGAGCAGGATAAGAAATGTGTTTATCCAGCGAGCCTCGAAAACAATCAGCATTCATACCCAACAACATCTACTGGGAGAAACTGAATACACCGTGAGTGTTTCAAGTATAAGGACATCAGCTCATACACGATAGCAATTATATGGTTAGTGGGACAGTTGTATAGCGCATTAGATTGACCAAGTTACTGAGCACACAAAGTCAGGTCCAAAGAGTTAACAAGCAATGTCATATAAATATTATGGTTGAATTATTATTATTCCTAATGCTATCCTGCGGCTTGATATGATGCATACAGTCTGTCGATACAATTCTCGTAATGAGTTTGCTTTGATTGTTCTGGATATTCTGAGACTTCAGACTAATGGTGTTTAACATGACAGCAGAACGGCATTTGTTCTTCATCTTCTTCCTTCTCAGACTCCTGCCAGTTAGTAGCATGTAGGTGTTATTGTTTACAGCTTGGCTGTGATTTATAAAACATTAAGCCGACTCATCTGACTTTAACACAATGTTCTTTGGATCGCATTTATCTGTCACACGACTCAATCCACGTCCAATTATAGCACGACAAATGACATTGCTCTAACCATCTCCAATTATACCGTCGACGTTCATATGACCACCACATTCTTCATTAGAATATGACTCGTCCAATCATACCACGGCGTGTTCCTATTGTTGTTTCACTTTACGGCAAGGGTGAAACACCTGCGTACTCATGAAATATTATGGAACGACAATAATGGCTTTAACTGGGCTCATACATTGGAATCCCTCCTTAGCGAATCCTTATATAACAAATTTCCATTTTCAAGCCTTTCGTCCTGACACATCCGATTTCAATATTGCGTCATTTTGGGATAATATTCTATGGGATGGGCAACCAACAGCACCCTAAAACCCCCTTAGTCTCCTCATACGACGTGCATAGCAGGTAATAGTATTGCTATTCTTTCTTGCTCTGACAACACATAGGCGAGACGGGAAGCCAACTCCACCCCATAGCCTCCTCAGTCGCCTCTTACGACATGCATCGAAGGTAAAGTGTTGCTATTCTCTGCTCCCCTTTCTGACCCAGCAACACATGGGTTGCAAATGTTCTTATTTAACAACACTTTCAAAAACTCTATTTATATTTATTCTTTAATGCTCGTGTACTGTTATTACATAAATATTTTGTCAGTCCAGACCACGTTGTTATAATGGGATTATGCTGTCTTTTGTTATTATATAATTTCGAACCTCAACATCTAGTCCTGTTTACTTGGCAGATTCTTTTAAATACCTCATTTCTGGTGTTTTAATGTTATTTTGTATGCAACTATCATTGTCAATTGCTCAATGTATAATACAACATTAGCAATATTAACGGAATCAAAAATGTATACATCTATACTGGGTTTCAGTTCGTAAACATGCATAATTTGACCAACTATTTACTATAGGCCTAATACTTTTTTATCTGCATGTGTTGTGTACTTGATTTATTTACGAAAGCACTATATGCCTATATTTATAGCGAATTATTTCGCCATTGTTCATTGAGAATAAATATTCATTTGAAATCACGCATCTTTGCCACGCTTTTGAACGTTTAATTTACTGCCTGTATAATACTGTATTGTTAATCGATAAATACTGTATTAAGTAATAATGTTACTGTAATCTATACTTAAATTGGTAACATATCATATTCAGGACGTCCCTATCAACCCAGCATTTATTGGCCTGGTGAATTTCTAGGCAATATTAATACGTTAAGTAGTTTGCCATTGCTTTCTGAACGGTCCGGGTGCACAATTGCCTATGTCGGTGATCGAATTCGGTACCTTGGCCGTCACAGATGCGCTCTGTGCCACAAAGCTGAACAATCTATACTATCAAATAAAAAAACAATAACAATAAACACAATAACAAGAACTATTTTCTACGTTAAGATCCAACTGTGATTTTTCTCATGAAACGCATAACAGTAAAAAAAAAACACACATAACCATAAAAATATTTAAAACTGTGATGACTTGGACATCATGTATTTTTTTTTAATTTTCTCTAGTTCTTGCCATGTCATCCTCTTTGTTCTTTTAGCTTTCATTCTACTTTATTTTTTTTTCTTTATCTCCCTCCATTTCTCTTCAAATGTATCTCATATTTTTCTCGGGAACAGTAATCGCAAAGAATCCCCCCCCCCCCACTATTTCCTGTTCACAGATTTTGAAGAATTTTGCTCCTGTAAAAGTTGTTATTGTTTTGGAATGCCATTGGGAGACGTAAACACGAATGGGTGGGACATGTACTAGCGATAGATTTATTTGTAAACACTATAACTAAGCCTGCCCCCTCACAGGATCCTGAATTCTAGCAGTATTGAATTTTGTTTCGTTCACATCCCGCTACAATAACGAAATATAGGGGGTCTGTGCTTTACGATTATAGGACCTTCTCTCGTTTTATTTCCCACTGGCTTTCTCTTTATTTGATTTCTCTCTCCCTCCCTATTTCTGTGGCTTCCTTTATCTTTATATCTCTCTTTTATCACATTTCTTTCTATCGCGTTATATATTTCCATATTTTTCTCCTCTATATTACTGTCTCTCGCTGTCACGGCAAGTCTGTCCAAAGTATACGACGACTCATCTCGTGGCATTGAACCATAATAATCGCTATGAGTAAAATAATCGCCTGACAAATTACAACCTCTGGAACACTTAATCAAGGTTAGTTAGTTTGTTCCTTTCGTGCTGCAAGCGACACATAGGGCAGAGGTTTTGGTTCTCCATATGATGCGGTCCGCTGCCTGACTGCCTCTTGAAAGAACGTAGGAATAGGTATCCATTCCTCGTCAGGAGCTATGTCTTCTGGGGCGCAGTTAAGTTTAACGGTATCCTCGGCCCGACCCATCCACGATTTATCTCTCTTGGGCCTGTTTCCCTTCACATGAGGGAGCTCGCTGTGTAGTATGTGGTCTATATCAGAACTCACTCTAAGGTATGCACTTGCACGCCACAGATCAATTATATGAAATATGCTCGGAAAATCAAGGAGAACTCACATAGCCACACAGGGTGTGTCTCTTGTGCATCCAAGAATGATCCGCATCGCTTCATTTTAAATCCTCTCCAGCCTCTCAATCTGTGTGTGACTGGCGGTGATAGTAGCGCCTGCATATTCAATATCAATTTTATTGATATCTAACACCTAGTATAGCGGCTGAGTCAATGCCAACTGAAAGTTTTCGGGAATAGCACGAAATGAATAAAAAGTAATGGTATACATATAAACATCGAGTGGCTCAGAAATAAAAGTCTGGAAGATCTCGACTTTGCAGACGACCTATCGTTACTTAGCTCAACTCACGAAGATACCCAAAAAAACAGCCTTCAATTATTCTCTGCACAACTTGGGTTTGAAATCAGCACATCCAAAACAAAAATATTTAACCTTACCAACAAACCAACGGACATCAAACTAAACGACACCTCTCTTGAAAAAGTCAACAACTTTACATACCTTTGCAGCAAGCTATCAAAAACAGGAGATTCATCAACAGAAATATCACACCGTATTGCACTAGTTGCTAACTCATTCAATAAACTTTCAAATATCTGGCATTCAAATACACTAAGAAATAACACAAAACTCAAAATCTTCAACTACTGTATAATTCCAACTGTATAATTCCATAATATGGATGCTAAAGTTGGAAAGCAACATTAAAATTAGAACAAAGACTAAACACCTTTGAAAATAAATGTCTTAGAAGGCTACTGAACATACGTTGGTCAGATTTCAAATCAAACACAGTTGTCAGACAAGAATCAATACAAGAATATGTATCCACCTATATTAGAAAGCGTCGCTGGAATTACATCGGACACGCGCTACGAATGGATACTGAAAGACTCCCCTGTCACTTTTATGCAGTCATCAAAGGACAAGAGAAAACGAGGACGACCAAAGGAAACTTTACGTAGAACTATTACAAGAGAACGTTTCACCATCGGTATCAGAAACAATGAAGATATAAAGCAAATTGCAATGAAACGAGAGACGTGGAAATCTATGTCATCCACCCTATGCTGTCTTTGGCCCTAGAGGAATAACTATCATATACTATTCAGGATTTAGCTATCAAATAGCATTGTGGCTGAATAGATTTTCCATGCAGTATAATTACATTCAGTAGTTTACCATTGCTTTCTGAACGGTCCGGGTGCACAACTAATTTTAACCCCGTATTTTGACAGTCATAGACGTGCTCTGTACCTCGTCGCCACAGAGCCAGACATCACCAAATACTGTAACTTAATATTAACAGCATGCATCAAATGTTAGAATTCATAAGCACAAGTGACCTTTCATAGTCCCTAGTTATAATACATTTAATAAGCAATCTGAATATGTTTGTAATGTCTATCCAGTCAATTACACGGGTATTATGTGTAAATGTGTAAAGCCATTACGTTACTATAAACCAGTGGTCTTCAACTTGATATCTTCCACTTTTTGCGTTTTGTGTGATACCAGTGGTCTTCAAATTAATTGATATCGTCCAATGCTAGGTATATACCGTTTCGCGCATGCCAACTGTTTGTGATGGTTTAAATAAATGTACTTTTATAGAAAATCCTACAGTATGAGTGTGGGGTATATATAATCGTGGTTAATTTATACATTTGAATACAATATTTACAATAAATGTAAATTCTATTCACAATAGAATTTTGAAATGATGCGCCAGTTTACTTGCGAGTTGATCCAACATTCAGAACTCTCTAAACATTTGAAAGAGTTGTGCGCTTCTTCACAAGAACATTTACATTTACATCCCCCGTAGTCAGGTGTGTCGTGCTATTGAAGCAAATAAAACGGCGATGCAACTTATTTCCATTTTCTGGACTACATCGTGCTGGATATCTAGTGGGACGATCTTGCTACAAGAGAGATCCAGTGGGAGTTGAAGAATGAACAAAAAAATAAAAACTTTTGAGGTGACACTAACCTCATATGAATTGTGAGTATTTAGTGGGGATCTGCGTGTACAGTGTACTGCGACTTT
Organism: Meghimatium bilineatum; assembly: GCA_034231615.1. Lineage (NCBI taxonomy): Eukaryota > Metazoa > Mollusca > Gastropoda > Stylommatophora > Philomycidae > Meghimatium > Meghimatium bilineatum. The sequence continues at coordinate 50,887,945 of CM067317.1, read as the reverse complement.
ATAGACACCGCATATAAAAATTTGCTCACGGTCGTGATTTTAGTCTGCGCATAATAGGTTAATCTTCAGCTAATGTTGATTTGTAGAAACAGCGATCCCATATTTGCAAATTCTGATAGAAATAAAAGTAGAATTATAACATACCAGGAACAAGAATAAATGATAATAGCCAGGGAACTTGATTTGTAGGACCATCATAAATCTCACTTGCAGTACTGTAGTAATTTTTGTGCCATGATAGAACTAAGTATTTGACAGTACCGTCCATGGTCGATGGTCATCAATTTGTTTCTGTTGAAACTGTTCTTACATTCTTAAAATGTACATTTAATGTTGGTAAATGCAAATGTAAGCTGAGATAACCAGCATTACAGCACACGGTTTCCCATAAGTCTTGAGCTGCCTGGTCGGTGGTTAACCAATAACCGTATGACTAACTTCTCATTCGCATTTTCTCAGTAGCGATGCAGCCATTTCTCGTCCTTCCCATAGCATGAGCCCTGATACCTCACTTCCTGATTCATGGGAGCAATTTGTTTTTCAAACCATGACTCGAAACCCAAGCCTGCTGGTCGGCGGGCGAATGACTTAACCATGGCTCAATGTTTCAATATCAATGTTTCATACGAGAACTCAGTGTTGAGACGTACACATACTTATTTTAAGCCAACGGTATTTTCTCGAGGAAATAGTTAGTAACCCGACTTTCAATCAATTTATATTGTCTGCTTAATCGATGTCATTTCTCCTTACATTTGTTTAGTCTTGACAACAGCAATAACTCTGGTGGAAAACATCGAGGCTAGTAAAAGCAAATGTGAAGGTCTATTAGATCTTCTGGGGCAGAAATTTCGAAAGCTTTATTTCTTAATGTTCCAAAATCTTGTTTTTGTATGACAGAAATATTTGTGCCTTTCTGTTCAACACCTTCAGCATTGACTCCTAGGTAAACAGTTTTATGTTTTAATTTTAAAATAAAAGTAAACGTGTTATACACCTACACATGAAAAAACTGTTAGCGATTTATTTAGGGATGCTTTTAAACTTAATACAAATGCAGCCCAGCGAGTTTACATGTAACCTACAGAAGAGATTGTAATTTGATATTTCAGGCAAACATGCTATTTGTAAAAGCATTTAGACCTTTCTTCTAAGGTAAACACCAGGCAGAAACATATGCTAGACACCTGTTCCGTGTGATATACTGCAGTAGTTCTAATCAGGTGCGTATGGACCACAAGTAGGCCACAGTTTAGGGCCACAAAGAAAAATAAAGACAATTGGGAGGTCACCCGCTTTTCTAAGTGAGGCACAGAACACTTTCAGAAATTATTTAGGAGGAAAGTTTATATGAGGCCTAGACTTATACTAAAATTAAAAATTAGCTAAATTTGGTTTCTCTAGATTAAGCAGGTTTTAAGGGAAAAAAATTAGTATGCAAGATGAACAAACAGAATTCCTCAGAATTGAATGATCTATAACCCTAAGGGGATCACTTAGAGTCGACTTAGACAGATCTAGCTCAAAGGAGGACGGGGCTGCAAAAAAGGTTGAGGACCACTGATTTATGGTGCAAAATAAATACTCGAACGTTCCATTTGTAGTTTCTGTACAAAAGTATGTACATACTATATATGTGTGTGTGTGTTAGTGTGTGAAAGACTTGACTTGTTGGTTGGGTCAACTAACTATGAATCCTGGAAATATTTTTAACTTTCTAAGCGCTTATTCGAATGAACGTTTTCGGTGGTCATTTGTAGGCATCTGTCAAATACTTCATTTTTCCCGTTAAGAAGTTGCAGGGAGGGGATTGAATAGCTGTATGATAAATGCCGCATCATGTACATGGTATGTTTGTTCCAACTGAAAAAAAATCCCCTTCTTACCGGGGATCGTACTCTGGGCCTCACTAGTATGAAACCAACGCTCTCGGCCATTCGCCACACTTTATAGACATTGATAGGTAGAATACGTACTGGTAAATGCTATGTAAACCCCAATCTCGAAGCGGTGTTGCGAAAATTAAGATCATCCAAGAACTCCACAGAAACCAAGTGCACTGATGTGTTCACAGTGGGTGGCGTTTTTAAGGGAGTTCGCTCAACCCATTTTAACCACAGTTATACTTACAATATTGGAAAAAAATTCAGGAAAATTGAGTTAATTTATGTAATCCTACGGCCACAAACACCAACACCAGATGATTATCACATTATGAACAGATCAGAACAAGTTGTAATTCTACACATCAGAACGGGACGTAACCGACTCCGCAGTCACATGTGCACAAAACTCAAGATTGAAAACACGGCCATGTGTACATGTAGACAGACAGCACAGAGTGCCATACATATACTCCAAGAGTGTTCTGAGTATGAAACACTGAGGTAGAAATATTAAATATTGGCCAGATGAAACAACACTGGAATCCAAGCTCTATGATCCACTGTGTGAACTACAAAAGACTTGTTCAGGAGCTTTATTCAGGAGATAGAGTTACAGATATAGACATGTTTCAAGTGAACCAAAGAAGAAGAAGAAGAAGAAGAAGGGTTATATGGCTGTTTGTATGATATATGCATGTGTTTACGAACTGTTGTTTTGTTCCATATAATGTGTTCCGTTTATCTCTCTTCGGATGGGAAAACATGTTTCGGACGTCACCCAGCGCCGGAAATTTAAAAAGATGACGGTCGACAGTTTCATTGGTATCAGAATAGAACTAATATAAATAATTGCGTCACAATGATCTCCCTTCTAATATGTATTGTAACACAAACATGCATTTAAGAGAATCTATTCTAACACAAACATGAATTTTAGACAATGTATCTTAACACAAACATGCATTTAAGACAATGTATCTTAACACAAACATGCATTTAAGACAATGTATCTTAACACAAACATGCATTTAAGACAATGTATCTTAACACAAACATGCATTTAAGACAATGTATCTTAACACAAACATGCATTTAAGACAATGTATCTTAACACAAACGTGCATTTAAGACAATGTATCCTAACACAAACATGCATTCTTCTTCTTCTTCTTCAGCGTTCGCTCTCAAATAACCACAACGAATATTTCGTGTGATTTTCGCCAGGGAGCGTGCAGTACGTTGTGCTGCAAGTTCCACAGTAAAACTGTGATTATTTGCACCCCGGTTGGCCACTTGTGGTCAGGACGTCCAAGGTCCAGCACATCCGTTTTCGTCATTCCTTTATTTCGGGTTTGATCCCTAAAACATGCATTTAAGACAATGTATCTTAACACAAACATGTATTTAAGACAATGAACTGTATTTTTTGTCCAGAGATACCTACTGACAACTAAAGGCATTACTTCTGCGCTATACATTTGCATATAGGACCTAAACCTTCAATAAAAGAGCATCTGAATAGAGAAACAGGTGAAGACCCAGACGAAAAGGGAAAGATGGATAGATGACATCAGAGAAATACTAGACCATCAAGGCCGTACTGTGGCAGCAGCATCACAGTTCGCTAAAGAAAGAAGACTTCGGGGTCTCTTTGAAAGTCATACATGGAAAGTACAAGACAAAACCTAAATCACAGTGGAGACAATGAATTTATCCATCATATATCTGTATGCAGACCTTTCTGGGTATAATTAATTCACTCCACCATATATTTGTTCGAAGTGAAGCGTCAATGACTCAGAAAAACGTTGTTCATTTGTTTGGCTATTTTGACCTCCCAGAATTACAAGTTATTATTTTCTATCCCCCTTTCCTTTCCCCTTCAGAGCTTTCTTTCATAAACAGAATAGTCCAACTCTCATTATTATGCAATGCGTTGAGAAAAAACCTATTATTCAGAGAAGGCTATATAACCAAGAATCATAAACAGAGCCTGTAAATATATTTCAGTATCAAAGATAATCATTAATGACGGCTGCTTCTCTGGTGGCTATAGGTGAATTGTTTTTGGTGTATTGGTCAAGTGGGTAAGCAACGACTTCTATGAATATACCGTGACCATCGACTATATAAGACATGTTAGCTTATGGGGAAACAAGTCTTTTAATGGCTCATTTGACTATTCCCGTGGGTGTAGCGTATGACTGAGAGATTTTAGCGAGATCCAGAGTTGGATCCACGGTAAGGACCGGGTTGTTTTTTTTAAAAACTTACTATGAAAATGACGTGGCGACAAAAAGGAAATGCTACCTTTATTACACAAACCACACGAAACCTCCGTTCAACTTCCTAACGGGAAAAAATTCAGTATATTGACAGTTGATTATGATTATACTTTGTTAGTCAGTCAGTCAGTCAGTCAATCAGTCAGTCAGTCAGTCAGTCAGTCAGTCAGTCAGTCAGTCAGTCAGTCAGTCAGTCAGTCAGTCAGTCAGTCAGTCAGTCAGTCAGTCAGTCAGTTAGTTAGTTAGTTAGTTAGTTAGTAAATCGTCGAATCTTCATCACTGCAAACTGTATACGTTCATAGTTGCTCCAATCTCTTCCTGAGTGTATCCGCCATTAAACTTCTACTGACAGTACCGGTCCCATGCTGGTTGACCATCATTCTTCTGCGCCTTCCAGAATCTTCACGTCTAGCAGCACTATATTTTAAACCCTGATCTTTAATCCTGGCCATTAAAAATGAATCATCATCCACATTAGTGTCACTCTCGCGTGCTATATCTCTTAAGGAGTTCAAAACGTCAGATCGATACATTTCCCTGTGCCACAATCGCGCATGATGCCAGTTGATCTGCTCTTTCATTGCCTTGAACACCCACATTCTCCAGCACGAAAACAAAAGTAACCACTGTCAGCCTCGCCTTTCTCAAGGCCTCAATCAACTGTTCGCTAACGAAACCCACTTGTACCTTCCAAATCATACTCATAGAGTCACTCAAGATGCACACCTGCGTTACCTTCTGTGTGCATACCCACTCAAATCCCATGGTCACCGCCATAGTCACCATGGTCATACTACTCGTAGTAACCGCAAAGGCCCCACTCTCCTCCTTCATCGCTTTACCTGCGCACTGAGCTGTGAAAGTCCAAGCACTGCGAACATGTCTAATTACAGATCCATTAGTGTATATAATCACACCCACCCCCCCCCCTCTTTAAATTCTCACTGACCAAAGCCTGTACATCTGTCTCCACAGCTGTGGGATACCATTCTCTGCATTCCCTGCTAAGTTATATTACTACTCTCAAACAAGTTTCGAATTCTGCGGGTAGGCTTATCCATTCCGCACCTGCTACTTCTTGCACATCTTGCAATCTGCACACACTTTGTATGACATCCTCAGCAAGTCCCATCCACGACATCCCTCTCTTAAGTCTGCTGCCTTTAACTTTCTGTATTTATGAATACAACGAGTGTTCCTTATCTGCATGTATTTGTAGGTACGCCCGTGCACGGCAATACTGTAATCTGTGCTCTGCTGTTGGACAATCAAGTAGGTACCGCATAGCTCTTGTCGATGTATCTCTTGTGCACCCAAGTATGATACGCATTGCTGCATTCTGGATTCTATCCAGTCTTTCGATCTGAGTTTGGCTGAGAGTCAGAATTGCCAGTGAATATTCCACCATAGCCACCACCAAACCCTGGTACAAAATAAATAACAACCTCTGCTCACACTGCGCAGCAGCCATAACTTTCATTGCTGCTAAGCCCTTGCCTGCCCTTATGATAACGTGATCAACATATTCTCTGAAACTCAGACCTCTGTCAAAAAACACACACAGATATCTTATTGTGATGGTTCTTTCTAATCTTTTCCCGGACAACGAAACATGTGGCATGTTTATGTTTACTCTGTGATTGACCAAGGCAAACCAAGTCACAAATGCCTTAGAAGGATTTACCACTGCCATCTTCTGTAGTTCCACGACGCACTCTTCTCGATTTCTGCTCTGCCTATATACCAGGATGGCATCGGCGTACGACATCGTTCTGAAAGCACCTGTGAATTGATTGCTAGTGATCTGTACTGTGTATACATGGAAAAGCACAGGAGATAAAGGCGATCCTAGTGGGCGACCAGGGCTAATAATCGTTATTGCCGATACTCAGTTACCACACTTTAGAACTACATTACAGTCCAGATTATACTTTGTGTGACAGCCAATGAAAATAAAGGATTAACCAAATAGCGTATATATTGTTGAGGTCACGGAATATACAGATTGATCTCTGCGTGAGTGACAGTCTGGACAACATGTTGTGATATGTGAGTGAGTGACAGTCTGGACAACATGTTGTGATATGTGAGTGAGTGACAGTCTGGACAACATCGTGTGATCTGTGAGTGACAGTCTGGACAACATCTTGTAATCTGTGAGTGACAGTCTGGACAACATCTTGTGATCTGTGAGTGACAGTCTGGACAATATGTTGTGATCTGTGAGTGACAATCTGGACAACATGTTGTGATCTGTGAGTGACAATCTGGACAACATGTTGTGATCTGTGAGTGACAATCTGGGCAACATGTTGTGATCTGTGAGTGACAATCTGGACAACATGTTGTGATCTGTGAGTGACAGTCTGGACAACATGTTGTGATCTGTGAGTGACAATCTGGGCAACATGTTGTGATCTGTGAGTGACAATCTGGACAACATGTTGTGATCTGTGAGTGACAGTCTGGACAACATGTTGTGATCTGTGAGTGACAGTCTGGACAATATGTTGTGATCTGTGAGTGACAGTCAGGACAATATGTTGTGATCTGTGAGTGACAGTCTGGACAATATGTTGTGATCTGTGAGTGACAGTCTGGACAATATGTTGTGATCTGTGAGTGACAATCTGGGCAACATGTTGTGATCTGTGAGTGACAGTCTAGACAACATGTTGTGATCTGTGAGTGACAATCTGGGCAACATGTTGTGATCTGTGAGTGACAATCTGGGCAACATGTTGTGATCTGTGAGTGACAGTCTGGACAATATGTTGTGATCTGTGAGTGACAATCTGGACAACATGTTGTGATCTGTGAGTGACAATCTGGACAACATGTTGTGATCTGTGAGTGACAATCTGGGCAACATGTTGTGATCTGTGAGTGACAATCTGGACAACATGTTGTGATCTGTGAGTGACAGTCTGGACAACATGTTGTGATCTGTGAGTGACAATCTGGGCAACATGTTGTGATCTGTGAGTGACAATCTGGACAACATGTTGTGATCTATGAGTGACAGTCTGGACAACATGTTGTGATCTGTGAGTGACAGTCTGGACAATATGTTGTGATCTGTGAGTGACAGTCAGGACAATATGTTGTGATCTGTGAGTGACAGTCTGGACAATATGTTGTGATCTGTGAGTGACAGTCTGGACAATATGTTGTGATCTGTGAGTGACAGTCTGGACAATATGTTGTGATCTGTGAGTGACAATCTGGGCAACATGTTGTGATCTGTGAGTGACAGTCTAGACAACATGTTGTGATCTGTGAGTGACAATCTGGGCAACATGTTGTGATCTGTGAGTGACAGTCTGGACAACATGTTGTGATCTGTGAGTGACAATCTGGGCAACATGTTGTGATCTGTGAGTGACAATCTGGGCAACATGTTGTGATCTGTGAGTGACAGTCTGGACAACATGTTGTGATCTGTGAGTGACAGTCTGGACAACATGTTGTGATCTGTGAGTGACAATCTGGGCAACATGTTGTGATCTGTGAGTGACAGTCTGGACAACATGTTGTGATCTGTGAGTGACAATCTGGGCAACATGTTGTGATCTGTGAGTGACAGTCTGGACAACATGTTGTGATCTGTGAATGACAGTCTGGACAACATGTTTTGATCTGTGAGTGACAGTCTGGACAACATGTTTTGATCTGTGAGTGAGTGACAGTCTGGACAACATGTTTTGATCTGTGAGTGACAGTCTGGACAACATGTTTTGATCTGTGAGTGAGTGACAGTCTGGACAACATGTTTTGATCTGTGAGTGACAGTCTGGACAACATGTTTTGATCTGTGAGTGACAATCTGGGCAACATGTTGTGATCTGTGAGTGACAATCTGGGCAACATGTTGTGATCTGTGAGTGACAGTCTGGACAACATGTTGTGATCTGTGAGTGACAATCTGGGCAACATGTTTTGATCTGTGAGTGACAGTCTGGACAACATGTTGTCATCTGTGAGTGAGTGACAGTCTGGACAACATGTTGTGATCTGTGAGTGACAGTCTGGACAACATGTTGTGATCTGTGAGTGACAATCTGGACAACATGTTGTGATCTGTGAGTGACAGTCTGGACATGTTGTGATCTGTGAGTGACAGTCTGGACAATATGTTGTGATCTGTGAGTGACAGTCTGGACAATATGTTGTGATCTGTGAGTGACAGTCTGGACAACATGTTGTGATCTGTGAGTGACAGTCTGGAAAATATGTTGTGATCTGTGAGTGACAGTCTGGACAACATGTTTTGATCTGTGAGTGACAATCTGGGAAACATGTTGTGATCTGTGAGTGAGTGACAATCTGGGCAACATGTTGTGATCTGTGAGTGACAGTCTGGACAACATGTTGTGATCTGTGAGTGACAATCTGGGCAACATGTTGTGATCTGTGAGTGACAGTCTGGACAACATGTTGTGATCTGTGAATGACAGTCTGGACAACATGTTTTGATCTGTGAGTGACAGTCTGAACAACATGTTTTGATCTGTGAGTGAGTGACAGTCTGGACAACATGTTTTGATCTGTGAGTGACAATCAGGGCAAAATGTTGTGATCTGTGAGTGACAATCTGGGCAACATGTTGTGATCTGTGAGTGACAATCTGGGCAACATGTTTTGATCTGTGAGTGACAGTCTGGACAACATGTTGTGATCTGTGAATGACAGTCTGGACAACATGTTTTGATCTGTGAGTGACAGTCTGGACAACATGTTTTGATCTGTGAGTGAGTGACAGTCTGGACAACATGTTTTGATCTGTGAGTGACAGTCTGGACAACATGTTTTGATCTGTGAGTGACAATCTGGGCAACATGTTGTGATCTGTGAGTGACAATCTGGGCAACATGTTGTGATCTGTGAGTGACAGTCTGGACAACATGTTGTGATCTGTGAGTGACAATCTGGGCAACATGTTTTGATCTGTGAGTGACAGTCTGGACAACATGTTGTCATCTGTGAGTGAGTGACAGTCTGGACAACATGTTGTGATCTGTGAGTGACAGTCTGGACAACATGTTGTGATCTGTGAGTGACAATCTGGACAACATGTTGTGATCTGTGAGTGACAGTCTGGACATGTTGTGATCTGTGAGTGACAGTCTGGACAATATGTTGTGATCTGTGAGTGACAGTCTGGACAATATGTTGTGATCTGTGAGTGACAGTCTGGACAACATGTTGTGATCTGTGAGTGACAGTCTGGAAAATATGTTGTGATCTGTGAGTGACAGTCTGGACAACATGTTGTGATCTGTGAGTGACAATCTGGGCAACATGTTTTGATCTGTGAGTGACAGTCTGGACAACATGTTGTGATCTGTGAGTGAGTGACAGTCTGGACAACATGTTGTGATCTGTGAGTGACAATCTGGACAACATGTTTTGATCTGTGAGTGACAGTCTGGACAACATGTTGTGATCTGTGAGTGAGTGACAGTCTGGACAACATGTTGTGATCTGTGAGTGACAATCTGGACAACATGTTGTGATCTGTGAGTGACAGTCTGGACATGTTGTGATCTGTGAGTGACAGTCTGGACAATATGTTGTGATCTGTGAGTGACAGTCTGGACAACATGTTGTGATCTGTGAGTGACAGTCTGGACATGTTGTGATCTGTGAGTGACAGTCTGGACAATATGTTGTGATCTGTGAGTGACAGTCTGGACAATATGTTGTGATCTGTGAGTGACAGTCTGGACAACATGTTGTGATCTGTGAGTGAGTGACAGTCTGGACATGTTGTGATCTGTGAGTGACAGTCTGGACAACATGTTGTGATCTGTGAGTGACAATCTTGGCAACATGTTGTGATCTGTGAGTGAGTGACAATCTGGGCAATATGTTGTGATCTGTGAGTGACAGTCTGGACAACATGTTTTGATCTGTGAGTGACAATCTGGGCAACATGTTTTGATCAGTGAGTGACAGTCTGGACAACATGTTGTGATCTGTGAGTGACAATCTGGACAACATGTTGTGATCTGTGAGTGACAGTCTGGACATGTTGTGATCTGTGAGTGACAGTCTGGACAATATGTTGTGATCTGTGAGTGACAGTCTGGACAACATGTTGTGATCTGTGAGTGACAGTCTGGACATGTTGTGATGTGTGAGTGACTGTCTGGACAATATGTTGTGATCTGTGAGTGACAGTCTGGACAATATGTTGTGATCTGTGAGTGACAGTCTGGACAACATGTTGTGATCTGTGAGTGAGTGACAGTCTGGACATGTTGTGATCTGTGAGTGACAGTCTGGACAACATGTTGTGATCTGTGAGTGACAATCTGGGCAACATGTTGTGATCTGTGAGTGAGTGACAATCTGGGCAACATGTTGTGATCTGTGAGTGACAGTCTGGACAACGTGTTTTGATCTGTGAGTGACAATCTGGGCAACATGTTTTGATCTGTGAGTGACAGTCTGGACAACATGTTGTGATCTGTGAGTGAGTGACAGTGTGGACAACATGTTGTGATCTGTGAGTGACAGTCTGGACAACATGTTGTGATCTGTGAGTGACAATCTGGGCAACATGTTTTGATCTGTGAGTGACAATCTGGGCAACATGTTGTGATCTGTGAGTGAGTGACAGTCTGGACAACATGTTGTGATCTGTGAGTGAGTGACAGTCTGGACAACATGTTGTGATCTGTGAGTGAGTGACAGTCTGGACAACATGTTTTGATCTGTGAGTGACAATCTGGGCAACATGTTGTGATCTGTGAGTGAGTGACAATCTGGGCAACATGTTGTGATCTGTGAGTGACAATCTGGGCAACATGTTTTGATCTGTGAGTGACAATCTGGGCAACATGTTTTGATCTGTGAGTGACAATCTGGGCAACATGTTTTGATCTGTGAGTGACAGTCTGGACATGTTGTGATCTGTGAGTGACAGTCTGGACAATATGTTGTGATCTGTGAGTGACAGTCTGGACATGTTGTGATCTGTGAGTGACAGTCTGGACAATATGTTGTGATCTGTGAGTGACAATCTGGACAACATGTTGTGATCTGTGAGTGACAGTCTGGACAACATGTTGTGATCTGTGAGTGACAGTCTGGACATGTTGTGATCTGTGAGTGACAGGTTGGACAACATGTTGTGATCTGTGAGTGACAATCTGGGCAACATGTTGTGATCTGTGAGTGACAATCTGGACAACATGTTGTGATCTGTGAGTGACAGTCTGGACAATATGTTGTGATCTGTGAGTGAGTGACAGTCTGGACATGTTGTGATCTGTGAATGACAGTCTGGACAACATGTTTTGATCTGTGAGTGACAATCTGGGCAACATGTTGTGATCTGTGAGTGACAATCTGGACAACATGTTGTGATCTGTGAGTGACAGTCTGGACAATATGTTGTGATCTGTGAGTGAGTGACAGTCTGGACATGTTGTGATCTGTGAATGACAGTCTGGACAACATGTTGTGATCTGTGAGTGACAGTCTGGACAATATGTTGTGATCTGTGAGTGAGTGACAGTCTGGACATGTTGTGATCTGTGAATGACAGTCTGGACAACATGTTTTGATCTGTGAGTGACAATCTGGGCAACATGTTGTGATCTGTGAGTGACAATCTGGACAACATGTTGTGATCTGTGAGTGACAGTCTGGACAATATGTTGTGATCTGTGAGTGACAGTCTGGACATGTTGTGATCTGTGAGTGAGTGACAGTCTGGACAACATGTTATGATCTGTGAGTGAGTGACAGTCTGGACAACATGTTGTGATCTGTGAGTGAGTGACAGTCTGGACATGTTGTGATCTGTGAGTGAGTGACAGTCTGGACATGTTGTGATCTGTGAGTGAGTGACAGTCTGGACAACATGTTATGATCTGTGAGTGAGTGACAGTCTGGACATGTTGTGATCTGTGAGTGAGTGACAGTCTGGACAACATGTTATGATCTGTGAGTGAGTGACAGTCTGGACAACATGTTGTGATCTGTGAGTGAGTGACAGTCTGGACAACATGTTGTGATCTGTGAATGACAGTCTGGACAACATGTTGTGATCTGTGAGTGACAATCTGGGCAACATGTTGTGATCTGTGAGTGAGTGGCAGTCTGGACAACATGTTGTGATCTGTGAATGACAGTCTGGGCAACATGTTGTGATCTGTGAGTGACAGTCTGGGCAACATGTTGTGATCTGTGAGTGACAGTCTGGACAACATGTTGTGATCTGTGAGTGACAGTCTGGACAACATGTTGTGATCTGTGAGTGACAGTCTGGACAATATGTTCTGATCTGTGAGTGACAATCTGGGCAACATGTTGTGATCTGTGAGTGACAGTCTGGACAATATGTTGTGATCTGTGAGTGACAATCTGGGCAACATGTTGTGATCTGTGAGTGACAGTCTGGACAACATGTTGTGATCTGTGAGTGAGTGACAGTCTGGACATGTTGTGATCTGTGAGTGACAGTCTGGACAACATGTTGTGATCTGTGAGTGACAATCTGGGCAACATGTTGTGATCTGTGAGTGACAATCTGGACAACATGTTGTGATCTGTGAGTGACAGTCTGGACAACATGTTGTGATCTGTGAGTGACAATCTGGGCAACATGTTGTGATCTGTGAGTGACAATCTGGACAACATGTTGTGATCTGTGAGTGACAGTCTGGACAACATGTTGTGATCTGTGAGTGACAGTCTGGACAATATGTTGTGATCTGTGAGTGACAGTCAGGACAATATGTTGTGATCTGTGAGTGACAGTCTGGACAATATGTTGTGATCTGTGAGTGACAGTCTGGACAATATGTTGTGATCTGTGAGTGACAATCTGGGCAACATGTTGTGATCTGTGAGTGACAGTCTAGACAACATGTTGTGATCTGTGAGTGACAATCTGGGCAACATGTTGTGATCTGTGAGTGACAATCTGGGCAACATGTTGTGATCTGTGAGTGACAGTCTGGACAATATGTTGTGATCTGTGAGTGACAATCTGGACAACATGTTGTGATCTGTGAGTGACAATCTGGACAACATGTTGTGATCTGTGAGTGACAATCTGGGCAACATGTTGTGATCTGTGAGTGACAATCTGGACAACATGTTGTGATCTGTGAGTGACAGTCTGGACAACATGTTGTGATCTGTGAGTGACAATCTGGGCAACATGTTGTGATCTGTGAGTGACAATCTGGACAACATGTTGTGATCTATGAGTGACAGTCTGGACAACATGTTGTGATCTGTGAGTGACAGTCTGGACAATATGTTGTGATCTGTGAGTGACAGTCAGGACAATATGTTGTGATCTGTGAGTGACAGTCTGGACAATATGTTGTGATCTGTGAGTGACAGTCTGGACAATATGTTGTGATCTGTGAGTGACAGTCTGGACAATATGTTGTGATCTGTGAGTGACAATCTGGGCAACATGTTGTGATCTGTGAGTGACAGTCTAGACAACATGTTGTGATCTGTGAGTGACAATCTGGGCAACATGTTGTGATCTGTGAGTGACAGTCTGGACAACATGTTGTGATCTGTGAGTGACAATCTGGGCAACATGTTGTGATCTGTGAGTGACAATCTGGGCAACATGTTGTGATCTGTGAGTGACAGTCTGGACAACATGTTGTGATCTGTGAGTGACAGTCTGGACAACATGTTGTGATCTGTGAGTGACAATCTGGGCAACATGTTGTGATCTGTGAGTGACAGTCTGGACAACATGTTGTGATCTGTGAGTGACAATCTGGGCAACATGTTGTGATCTGTGAGTGACAGTCTGGACAACATGTTGTGATCTGTGAATGACAGTCTGGACAACATGTTTTGATCTGTGAGTGACAGTCTGGACAACATGTTTTGATCTGTGAGTGAGTGACAGTCTGGACAACATGTTTTGATCTGTGAGTGACAGTCTGGACAACATGTTTTGATCTGTGAGTGAGTGACAGTCTGGACAACATGTTTTGATCTGTGAGTGACAGTCTGGACAACATGTTTTGATCTGTGAGTGACAATCTGGGCAACATGTTGTGATCTGTGAGTGAGAATCTGGGCAACATGTTGTGATCTGTGAGTGACAGTCTGGACAACATGTTGTGATCTGTGAGTGACAATCTGGGCAACATGTTTTGATCTGTGAGTGACAGTCTGGACAACATGTTGTCATCTGTGAGTGAGTGACAGTCTGGACAACATGTTGTGATCTGTGAGTGACAGTCTGGACAACATGTTGTGATCTGTGAGTGACAATCTGGACAACATGTTGTGATCTGTGAGTGACAGTCTGGACATGTTGTGATCTGTGAGTGACAGTCTGGACAATATGTTGTGATCTGTGAGTGACAGTCTGGACAATATGTTGTGATCTGTGAGTGACAGTCTGGACAACATGTTGTGATCTGTGAGTGACAGTCTGGAAAATATGTTGTGATCTGTGAGTGACAGTCTGGACAACATGTTTTGATCTGTGAGTGACAATCTGGGAAACATGTTGTGATCTGTGAGTGAGTGACAATCTGGGCAACATGTTGTGATCTGTGAGTGACAGTCTGGACAACATGTTGTGATCTGTGAGTGACAATCTGGGCAACATGTTGTGATCTGTGAGTGACAGTCTGGACAACATGTTGTGATCTGTGAATGACAGTCTGGACAACATGTTTTGATCTGTGAGTGACAGTCTGAACAACATGTTTTGATCTGTGAGTGAGTGACAGTCTGGACAACATGTTTTGATCTGTGAGTGACAATCAGGGCAAAATGTTGTGATCTGTGAGTGACAATCTGGGCAACATGTTGTGATCTGTGAGTGACAATCTGGGCAACATGTTTTGATCTGTGAGTGACAGTCTGGACAACATGTTGTGATCTGTGAATGACAGTCTGGACAACATGTTTTGATCTGTGAGTGACAGTCTGGACAACATGTTTTGATCTGTGAGTGAGTGACAGTCTGGACAACATGTTTTGATCTGTGAGTGACAGTCTGGACAACATGTTTTGATCTGTGAGTGACAATCTGGGCAACATGTTGTGATCTGTGAGTGACAATCTGGGCAACATGTTGTGATCTGTGAGTGACAGTCTGGACAACATGTTGTGATCTGTGAGTGACAATCTGGGCAACATGTTTTGATCTGTGAGTGACAGTCTGGACAACATGTTGTCATCTGTGAGTGAGTGACAGTCTGGACAACATGTTGTGATCTGTGAGTGACAGTCTGGACAACATGTTGTGATCTGTGAGTGACAATCTGGACAACATGTTGTGATCTGTGAGTGAGTGACAGTCTGGACAACATGTTGTGATATGTGAGTGAGTGACAGTCTGGACAACATCGTGTGATCTGTGAGTGACAGTCTGGACAACATCTTGTAATCTGTGAGTGACAGTCTGGACAACATCTTGTGATCTGTGAGTGACAGTCTGGACAATATGTTGTGATCTGTGAGTGACAATCTGGACAACATGTTGTGATCTGTGAGTGACAATCTGGACAACATGTTGTGATCTGTGAGTGACAATCTGGGCAACATGTTGTGATCTGTGAGTGACAATCTGGACAACATGTTGTGATCTGTGAGTGACAGTCTGGACAACATGTTGTGATCTGTGAGTGACAATCTGGGCAACATGTTGTGATCTGTGAGTGACAATCTGGACAACATGTTGTGATCTGTGAGTGACAGTCTGGACAACATGTTGTGATCTGTGAGTGACAGTCTGGACAATATGTTGTGATCTGTGAGTGACAGTCAGGACAATATGTTGTGATCTGTGAGTGACAGTCTGGACAATATGTTGTGATCTGTGAGTGACAGTCTGGACAATATGTTGTGATCTGTGAGTGACAATCTGGGCAACATGTTGTGATCTGTGAGTGACAGTCTAGACAACATGTTGTGATCTGTGAGTGACAATCTGGGCAACATGTTGTGATCTGTGAGTGACAATCTGGGCAACATGTTGTGATCTGTGAGTGACAGTCTGGACAATATGTTGTGATCTGTGAGTGACAATCTGGACAACATGTTGTGATCTGTGAGTGACAATCTGGACAACATGTTGTGATCTGTGAGTGACAATCTGGGCAACATGTTGTGATCTGTGAGTGACAATCTGGACAACATGTTGTGATCTGTGAGTGACAGTCTGGACAACATGTTGTGATCTGTGAGTGACAATCTGGGCAACATGTTGTGATCTGTGAGTGACAATCTGGACAACATGTTGTGATCTATGAGTGACAGTCTGGACAACATGTTGTGATCTGTGAGTGACAGTCTGGACAATATGTTGTGATCTGTGAGTGACAGTCAGGACAATATGTTGTGATCTGTGAGTGACAGTCTGGACAATATGTTGTGATCTGTGAGTGACAGTCTGGACAATATGTTGTGATCTGTGAGTGACAGTCTGGACAATATGTTGTGATCTGTGAGTGACAATCTGGGCAACATGTTGTGATCTATGAGTGACAGTCTAGACAACATGTTGTGATCTGTGAGTGACAATCTGGGCAACATGTTGTGATCTGTGAGTGACAGTCTGGACAACATGTTGTGATCTGTGAGTGACAATCTGGGCAACATGTTGTGATCTGTGAGTGACAATCTGGGCAACATGTTGTGATCTGTGAGTGACAGTCTGGACAACATGTTGTGATCTGTGAGTGACAGTCTGGACAACATGTTGTGATCTGTGAGTGACAATCTGGGCAACATGTTGTGATCTGTGAGTGACAGTCTGGACAACATGTTGTGATCTGTGAGTGACAATCTGGGCAACATGTTGTGATCTGTGAGTGACAGTCTGGACAACATGTTGTGATCTGTGAATGACAGTCTGGACAACATGTTTTGATCTGTGAGTGACAGTCTGGACAACATGTTTTGATCTGTGAGTGAGTGACAGTCTGGACAACATGTTTTGATCTGTGAGTGACAGTCTGGACAACATGTTTTGATCTGTGAGTGAGTGACAGTCTGGACAACATGTTTTGATCTGTGAGTGACAGTCTGGACAACATGTTTTGATCTGTGAGTGACAATCTGGGCAACATGTTGTGATCTGTGAGTGACAATCTGGGCAACATGTTGTGATCTGTGAGTGACAGTCTGGACAACATGTTGTGATCTGTGAGTGACAATCTGGGCAACATGTTTTGATCTGTGAGTGACAGTCTGGACAACATGTTGTCATCTGTGAGTGAGTGACAGTCTGGACAACATGTTGTGATCTGTGAGTGACAGTCTGGACAACATGTTGTGATCGGTGAGTGACAATCTGGACAACATGTTGTGATCTGTGAGTGACAGTCTGGACATGTTGTGATCTGTGAGTGACAGTCTGGACAATATGTTGTGATCTGTGAGTGACAGTCTGGACAATATGTTGTGATCTGTGAGTGACAGTCTGGACAACATGTTGTGATCTGTGAGTGACAGTCTGGAAAATATGTTGTGATCTGTGAGTGACAGTCTGGACAACATGTTTTGATCTGTGAGTGACAATCTGGGAAACATGTTGTGATCTGTGAGTGAGTGACAATCTGGGCAACATGTTGTGATCTGTGAGTGACAGTCTGGACAACATGTTGTGATCTGTGAGTGACAATCTGGGCAACATGTTGTGATCTGTGAGTGACAGTCTGGACAACATGTTGTGATCTGTGAATGACAGTCTGGACAACATGTTTTGATCTGTGAGTGACAGTCTGAACAACATGTTTTGATCTGTGAGTGAGTGACAGTCTGGACAACATGTTTTGATCTGTGAGTGACAATCAGGGCAAAATGTTGTGATCTGTGAGTGACAATCTGGGCAACATGTTGTGATCTGTGAGTGACAATCTGGGCAACATGTTTTGATCTGTGAGTGACAGTCTGGACAACATGTTGTGATCTGTGAATGACAGTCTGGACAACATGTTTTGATCTGTGAGTGACAGTCTGGACAACATGTTTTGATCTGTGAGTGAGTGACAGTCTGGACAACATGTTTTGATCTGTGAGTGACAGTCTGGACAACATGTTTTGATCTGTGAGTGACAATCTGGGCAACATGTTGTGATCTGTGAGTGACAATCTGGGCAACATGTTGTGATCTGTGAGTGACAGTCTGGACAACATGTTGTGATCTGTGAGTGACAATCTGGGCAACATGTTTTGATCTGTGAGTGACAGTCTGGACAACATGTTGTCATCTGTGAGTGAGTGACAGTCTGGACAACATGTTGTGATCTGTGAGTGACAGTCTGGACAACATGTTGTGATCTGTGAGTGACAATCTGGACAACATGTTGTGATCTGTGAGTGACAGTCTGGACATGTTGTGATCTGTGAGTGACAGTCTGGACAATATGTTGTGATCTGTGAGTGACAGTCTGGACAATATGTTGTGATCTGTGAGTGACAGTCTGGACAACATGTTGTGATCTGTGAGTGACAGTCTGGAAAATATGTTGTGATCTGTGAGTGACAGTCTGGACAACATGTTGTGATCTGTGAGTGACAATCTGGGCAACATGTTTTGATCTGTGAGTGACAGTCTGGACAACATGTTGTGATCTGTGAGTGAGTGACAGTCTGGACAACATGTTGTGATCTGTGAGTGACAATCTGGACAACATGTTTTGATCTGTGAGTGACAGTCTGGACAACATGTTGTGATCTGTGAGTGAGTGACAGTCTGGACAACATGTTGTGATCTGTGAGTGACAATCTGGACAACATGTTGTGATCTGTGAGTGACAGTCTGGACATGTTGTGATCTGTGAGTGACAGTCTGGACAATATGTTGTGATCTGTGAGTGACAGTCTGGACAACATGTTGTGATCTGTGAGTGACAGTCTGGACATGTTGTGATCTGTGAGTGACAGTCTGGACAATATGTTGTGATCTGTGAGTGACAGTCTGGACAATATGTTGTGATCTGTGAGTGACAGTCTGGACAACATGTTGTGATCTGTGAGTGAGTGACAGTCTGGACATGTTTTGATCAGTGAGTGACAGTCTGGACAACATGTTGTGATCTGTGAGTGACAATCTGGACAACATGTTGTGATCTGTGAGTGACAGTCTGGACATGTTGTGATCTGTGAGTGACAGTCTGGACAATATGTTGTGATCTGTGAGTGACAGTCTGGACAACATGTTGTGATCTGTGAGTGACAGTCTGGACATGTTGTGATGTGTGAGTGACTGTCTGGACAATATGTTGTGATCTGTGAGTGACAGTCTGGACAATATGTTGTGATCTGTGAGTGACAGTCTGGACAACATGTTGTGATCTGTGAGTGAGTGACAGTCTGGACATGTTGTGATCTGTGAGTGACAGTCTGGACAACATGTTGTGATCTGTGAGTGACAATCTGGGCAACATGTTGTGATCTGTGAGTGAGTGACAATCTGGGCAACATGTTGTGATCTGTGAGTGACAGTCTGGACAACGTGTTTTGATCTGTGAGTGACAATCTGGGCAACATGTTTTGATCTGTGAGTGACAGTCTGGACAACATGTTGTGATCTGTGAGTGAGTGACAGTGTGGACAACATGTTGTGATCTGTGAGTGACAGTCTGGACAACATGTTGTGATCTGTGAGTGACAATCTGGGCAACATGTTTTGATCTGTGAGTGACAATCTGGGCAACATGTTGTGATCTGTGAGTGAGTGACAGTCTGGAC
Organism: Meghimatium bilineatum; assembly: GCA_034231615.1. Taxonomy (NCBI): domain Eukaryota; kingdom Metazoa; phylum Mollusca; class Gastropoda; order Stylommatophora; family Philomycidae; genus Meghimatium; species Meghimatium bilineatum. Next base: position 50,868,066 of record CM067317.1, on the reverse strand, counting down.
AACATGTTGTGATCTGTGAGTGAGTGACAGTCTGGACAACATGTTGTGATCTGTGAGTGAGTGACAGTCTGGACAACATGTTTTGATCTGTGAGTGACAATCTGGGCAACATGTTGTGATCTGTGAGTGAGTGACAATCTGGGCAACATGTTGTGATCTGTGAGTGACAATCTGGGCAACATGTTTTGATCTGTGAGTGACAATCTGGGCAACATGTTTTGATCTATGAGTGACAATCTGGGCAACATGTTTTGATCTGTGAGTGACAGTCTGGACATGTTGTGATCTGTGAGTGACAGTCTGGACAATATGTTGTGATCTGTGAGTGACAGTCTGGACATGTTGTGATCTGTGAGTGACAGTCTGGACAATATGTTGTGATCTGTGAGTGACAATCTGGACAACATGTTGTGATCTGTGAGTGACAGTCTGGACAACATGTTGTGATCTGTGAGTGACAGTCTGGACATGTTGTGATCTGTGAGTGACAGGTTGGACAACATGTTGTGATCTGTGAGTGACAATCTGGGCAACATGTTGTGATCTGTGAGTGACAATCTGGACAACATGTTGTGATCTGTGAGTGACAGTCTGGACAATATGTTGTGATCTGTGAGTGAGTGACAGTCTGGACATGTTGTGATCTCTGAATGACAGTCTGGACAACATGTTTTGATCTGTGAGTGACAATCTGGGCAACATGTTGTGATCTGTGAGTGACAATCTGGACAACATGTTGTGATCTGTGAGTGACAGTCTGGACAATATGTTGTGATCTGTGAGTGAGTGACAGTCTGGACATGTTGTGATCTGTGAATGACAGTCTGGACAACATGTTGTGATCTGTGAGTGACAGTCTGGACAATATGTTGTGATCTGTGAGTGAGTGACAGTCTGGACATGTTGTGATCTGTGAATGACAGTCTGGACAACATGTTTTGATCTGTGAGTGACAATCTGGGCAACATGTTGTGATCTGTGAGTGACAATCTGGACAACATGTTGTGATCTGTGAGTGACAGTCTGGACAATATGTTGTGATCTGTGAGTGACAGTCTGGACATGTTGTGATCTGTGAGTGAGTGACAGTCTGGACAACATGTTATGATCTGTGAGTGAGTGACAGTCTGGACAACATGTTGTGATCTGTGAGTGAGTGACAGTCTGGACATGTTGTGATCTGTGAGTGAGTGACAGTCTGGACATGTTGTGATCTGTGAGTGAGTGACAGTCTGGACAACATGTTATGATCTGTGAGTGAGTGACAGTCTGGACATGTTGTGATCTGTGAGTGAGTGACAGTCTGGACAACATGTTATGATCTGTGAGTGAGTGACAGTCTGGACAACATGTTGTGATCTGTGAGTGAGTGACAGTCTGGACAACATGTTGTGATCTGTGAATGACAGTCTGGACAACATGTTGTGATCTGTGAGTGACAATCTGGGCAACATGTTGTGATCTGTGAGTGAGTGGCAGTCTGGACAACATGTTGTGATCTGTGAATGACAGTCTGGGCAACATGTTGTGATCTGTGAGTGACAGTCTGGGCAACATGTTGTGATCTGTGAGTGACAGTCTGGACAACATGTTGTGATCTGTGAGTGACAGTCTGGACAACATGTTGTGATCTGTGAGTGACAGTCTGGACAATATGTTCTGATCTGTGAGTGACAATCTGGGCAACATGTTGTGATCTGTGAGTGACAGTCTGGACAATATGTTGTGATCTGTGAGTGACAATCTGGGCAACATGTTGTGATCTGTGAGTGACAGTCTGGACAACATGTTGTGATCTGTGAGTGAGTGACAGTCTGGACATGTTGTGATCTGTGAGTGACAGTCTGGACAACATGTTGTGATCTGTGAGTGACAATCTGGGCAACATGTTGTGATCTGTGAGTGACAATCTGGACAACATGTTGTGATCTGTGAGTGACAGTCTGGACAACATGTTGTGATCTGTGAGTGACAATCTGGGCAACATGTTGTGATCTGTGAGTGACAATCTGGACAACATGTTGTGATCTGTGAGTGACAGTCTGGACAACATGTTGTGATCTGTGAGTGACAGTCTGGACAATATGTTGTGATCTGTGAGTGACAGTCAGGACAATATGTTGTGATCTGTGAGTGACAGTCTGGACAATATGTTGTGATCTGTGAGTGACAGTCTGGACAATATGTTGTGATCTGTGAGTGACAATCTGGGCAACATGTTGTGATCTGTGAGTGACAGTCTAGACAACATGTTGTGATCTGTGAGTGACAATCTGGGCAACATGTTGTGATCTGTGAGTGACAATCTGGGCAACATGTTGTGATCTGTGAGTGACAGTCTGGACAATATGTTGTGATCTGTGAGTGACAATCTGGACAACATGTTGTGATCTGTGAGTGACAATCTGGACAACATGTTGTGATCTGTGAGTGACAATCTGGGCAACATGTTGTGATCTGTGAGTGACAATCTGGACAACATGTTGTGATCTGTGAGTGACAGTCTGGACAACATGTTGTGATCTGTGAGTGACAATCTGGGCAACATGTTGTGATCTGTGAGTGACAATCTGGACAACATGTTGTGATCTATGAGTGACAGTCTGGACAACATGTTGTGATCTGTGAGTGACAGTCTGGACAATATGTTGTGATCTGTGAGTGACAGTCAGGACAATATGTTGTGATCTGTGAGTGACAGTCTGGACAATATGTTGTGATCTGTGAGTGACAGTCTGGACAATATGTTGTGATCTGTGAGTGACAGTCTGGACAATATGTTGTGATCTGTGAGTGACAATCTGGGCAACATGTTGTGATCTGTGAGTGACAGTCTAGACAACATGTTGTGATCTGTGAGTGACAATCTGGGCAACATGTTGTGATCTGTGAGTGACAGTCTGGACAACATGTTGTGATCTGTGAGTGACAATCTGGGCAACATGTTGTGATCTGTGAGTGACAATCTGGGCAACATGTTGTGATCTGTGAGTGACAGTCTGGACAACATGTTGTGATCTGTGAGTGACAGTCTGGACAACATGTTGTGATCTGTGAGTGACAATCTGGGCAACATGTTGTGATCTGTGAGTGACAGTCTGGACAACATGTTGTGATCTGTGAGTGACAATCTGGGCAACATGTTGTGATCTGTGAGTGACAGTCTGGACAACATGTTGTGATCTGTGAATGACAGTCTGGACAACATGTTTTGATCTGTGAGTGACAGTCTGGACAACATGTTTTGATCTGTGAGTGAGTGACAGTCTGGACAACATGTTTTGATCTGTGAGTGACAGTCTGGACAACATGTTTTGATCTGTGAGTGAGTGACAGTCTGGACAACATGTTTTGATCTGTGAGTGACAGTCTGGACAACATGTTTTGATCTGTGAGTGACAATCTGGGCAACATGTTGTGATCTGTGAGTGAGAATCTGGGCAACATGTTGTGATCTGTGAGTGACAGTCTGGACAACATGTTGTGATCTGTGAGTGACAATCTGGGCAACATGTTTTGATCTGTGAGTGACAGTCTGGACAACATGTTGTCATCTGTGAGTGAGTGACAGTCTGGACAACATGTTGTGATCTGTGAGTGACAGTCTGGACAACATGTTGTGATCTGTGAGTGACAATCTGGACAACATGTTGTGATCTGTGAGTGACAGTCTGGACATGTTGTGATCTGTGAGTGACAGTCTGGACAATATGTTGTGATCTGTGAGTGACAGTCTGGACAATATGTTGTGATCTGTGAGTGACAGTCTGGACAACATGTTGTGATCTGTGAGTGACAGTCTGGAAAATATGTTGTGATCTGTGAGTGACAGTCTGGACAACATGTTTTGATCTGTGAGTGACAATCTGGGAAACATGTTGTGATCTGTGAGTGAGTGACAATCTGGGCAACATGTTGTGATCTGTGAGTGACAGTCTGGACAACATGTTGTGATCTGTGAGTGACAATCTGGGCAACATGTTGTGATCTGTGAGTGACAGTCTGGACAACATGTTGTGATCTGTGAATGACAGTCTGGACAACATGTTTTGATCTGTGAGTGACAGTCTGAACAACATGTTTTGATCTGTGAGTGAGTGACAGTCTGGACAACATGTTTTGATCTGTGAGTGACAATCAGGGCAAAATGTTGTGATCTGTGAGTGACAATCTGGGCAACATGTTGTGATCTGTGAGTGACAATCTGGGCAACATGTTTTGATCTGTGAGTGACAGTCTGGACAACATGTTGTGATCTGTGAATGACAGTCTGGACAACATGTTTTGATCTGTGAGTGACAGTCTGGACAACATGTTTTGATCTGTGAGTGAGTGACAGTCTGGACAACATGTTTTGATCTGTGAGTGACAGTCTGGACAACATGTTTTGATCTGTGAGTGACAATCTGGGCAACATGTTGTGATCTGTGAGTGACAATCTGGGCAACATGTTGTGATCTGTGAGTGACAGTCTGGACAACATGTTGTGATCTGTGAGTGACAATCTGGGCAACATGTTTTGATCTGTGAGTGACAGTCTGGACAACATGTTGTCATCTGTGAGTGAGTGACAGTCTGGACAACATGTTGTGATCTGTGAGTGACAGTCTGGACAACATGTTGTGATCTGTGAGTGACAATCTGGACAACATGTTGTGATCTGTGAGTGACAGTCTGGACATGTTGTGATCTGTGAGTGACAGTCTGGACAATATGTTGTGATCTGTGAGTGACAGTCTGGACAATATGTTGTGATCTGTGAGTGACAGTCTGGACAACATGTTGTGATCTGTGAGTGACAGTCTGGAAAATATGTTGTGATCTGTGAGTGACAGTCTGGACAACATGTTTTGATCTGTGAGTGACAATCTGGGCAACATGTTTTGATCTGTGAGTGACAGTCTGGACAACATGTTGTGATCTGTGAGTGAGTGACAGTCTGGACAACATGTTGTGATCTGTGAGTGACAATCTGGACAACATGTTTTGATCTGTGAGTGACAGTCTGGACAACATGTTGTGATCTGTGAGTGAGTGACAGTCTGGACAACATGTTGTGATCTGTGAGTGACAATCTGGACAACATGTTGTGATCTGTGAGTGACAGTCTGGACATGTTGTGATCTGTGAGTGACAGTCTGGACAATATGTTGTGATCTGTGAGTGACAGTCTGGACAACATGTTGTGATCTGTGAGTGACAGTCTGGACATGTTGTGATCTGTGAGTGACAGTCTGGACAATATGTTGTGATCTGTGAGTGACAGTCTGGACAATATGTTGTGATCTGTGAGTGACAGTCTGGACAACATGTTGTGATCTGTGAGTGAGTGACAGTCTGGACATGTTGTGATCTGTGAGTGACAGTCTGGACAACATGTTGTGATCTGTGAGTGACAATCTTGGCAACATGTTGTGATCTGTGAGTGAGTGACAATCTGGGCAATATGTTGTGATCTGTGAGTGACAGTCTGGACAACATGTTTTGATCTGTGAGTGACAATCTGGGCAACATGTTTTGATCAGTGAGTGACAGTCTGGACAACATGTTGTGATCTGTGAGTGACAATCTGGACAACATGTTGTGATCTGTGAGTGACAGTCTGGACATGTTGTGATCTGTGAGTGACAGTCTGGACAATATGTTGTGATCTGTGAGTGACAGTCTGGACAACATGTTGTGATCTGTGAGTGACAGTCTGGACATGTTGTGATGTGTGAGTGACTGTCTGGACAATATGTTGTGATCTGTGAGTGACAGTCTGGACAATATGTTGTGATCTGTGAGTGACAGTCTGGACAACATGTTGTGATCTGTGAGTGAGTGACAGTCTGGACATGTTGTGATCTGTGAGTGACAGTCTGGACAACATGTTGTGATCTGTGAGTGACAATCTGGGCAACATGTTGTGATCTGTGAGTGAGTGACAATCTGGGCAACATGTTGTGATCTGTGAGTGACAGTCTGGACAACGTGTTTTGATCTGTGAGTGACAATCTGGGCAACATGTTTTGATCTGTGAGTGACAGTCTGGACAACATGTTGTGATCTGTGAGTGAGTGACAGTGTGGACAACATGTTGTGATCTGTGAGTGACAGTCTGGACAACATGTTGTGATCTGTGAGTGACAATCTGGGCAACATGTTTTGATCTGTGAGTGACAATCTGGGCAACATGTTGTGATCTGTGAGTGAGTGACAGTCTGGACAACATGTTGTGATCTGTGAGTGAGTGACAGTCTGGACAACATGTTGTGATCTGTGAGTGAGTGACAGTCTGGACAACATGTTTTGATCTGTGAGTGACAATCTGGGCAACATGTTGTGATCTGTGAGTGAGTGACAATCTGGGCAACATGTTGTGATCTGTGAGTGACAATCTGGGCAACATGTTTTGATCTGTGAGTGACAATCTGGGCAACATGTTTTGATCTGTGAGTGACAATCTGGGCAACATGTTTTGATCTGTGAGTGACAGTCTGGACATGTTGTGATCTGTGAGTGACAGTCTGGACAATATGTTGTGATCTGTGAGTGACAGTCTGGACATGTTGTGATCTGTGAGTGACAGTCTGGACAATATGTTGTGATCTGTGAGTGACAATCTGGACAACATGTTGTGATCTGTGAGTGACAGTCTGGACAACATGTTGTGATCTGTGAGTGACAGTCTGGACATGTTGTGATCTGTGAGTGACAGGTTGGACAACATGTTGTGATCTGTGAGTGACAATCTGGGCAACATGTTGTGATCTGTGAGTGACAATCTGGACAACATGTTGTGATCTGTGAGTGACAGTCTGGACAATATGTTGTGATCTGTGAGTGAGTGACAGTCTGGACATGTTGTGATCTGTGAATGACAGTCTGGACAACATGTTTTGATCTGTGAGTGACAATCTGGGCAACATGTTGTGATCTGTGAGTGACAATCTGGACAACATGTTGTGATCTGTGAGTGACAGTCTGGACAATATGTTGTGATCTGTGAGTGAGTGACAGTCTGGACATGTTGTGATCTGTGAATGACAGTCTGGACAACATGTTGTGATCTGTGAGTGACAGTCTGGACAATATGTTGTGATCTGTGAGTGAGTGACAGTCTGGACATGTTGTGATCTGTGAATGACAGTCTGGACAACATGTTTTGATCTGTGAGTGACAATCTGGGCAACATGTTGTGATCTGTGAGTGACAATCTGGACAACATGTTGTGATCTGTGAGTGACAGTCTGGACAATATGTTGTGATCTGTGAGTGACAGTCTGGACATGTTGTGATCTGTGAGTGAGTGACAGTCTGGACAACATGTTATGATCTGTGAGTGAGTGACAGTCTGGACAACATGTTGTGATCTGTGAGTGAGTGACAGTCTGGACATGTTGTGATCTGTGAGTGAGTGACAGTCTGGACATGTTGTGATCTGTGAGTGAGTGACAGTCTGGACAACATGTTATGATCTGTGAGTGAGTGACAGTCTGGACATGTTGTGATCTGTGAGTGAGTGACAGTCTGGACAACATGTTATGATCTGTGAGTGAGTGACAGTCTGGACAACATGTTGTGATCTGTGAGTGAGTGACAGTCTGGACAACATGTTGTGATCTGTGAATGACAGTCTGGACAACATGTTGTGATCTGTGAGTGACAATCTGGGCAACATGTTGTGATCTGTGAGTGAGTGGCAGTCTGGACAACATGTTGTGATCTGTGAATGACAGTCTGGGCAACATGTTGTGATCTGTGAGTGACAGTCTGGGCAACATGTTGTGATCTGTGAGTGACAGTCTGGACAACATGTTGTGATCTGTGAGTGACAGTCTGGACAACATGTTGTGATCTGTGAGTGACAGTCTGGACAATATGTTCTGATCTGTGAGTGACAATCTGGGCAACATGTTGTGATCTGTGAGTGACAGTCTGGACAATATGTTGTGATCTGTGAGTGACAATCTGGGCAACATGTTGTGATCTGTGAGTGACAGTCTGGACAACATGTTGTGATCTGTGAGTGAGTGACAGTCTGGACATGTTGTGATCTGTGAGTGACAGTCTGGACAACATGTTGTGATCTGTGAGTGACAATCTGGGCAACATGTTGTGATCTGTGAGTGAGTGACAATCTGGGCAACATGTTGTGATCTGTGAGTGACAGTCTGGACAACGTGTTTTGATCTGTGAGTGACAATCTGGGCAACATGTTTTGATCTGTGAGTGACAGTCTGGACAACATGTTGTGATCTGTGAGTGAGTGACAGTCTGGACAACATGTTGTGATCTGTGAGTGACAGTCTGGACAACATGTTGTGATCTGTGAGCGACAATCTGGGCAACATGTTTTGATCTGTGAGTGACAATCTGGGCAGCATGTTGTGATCTGTGAGTGAGTGACAGTCTGGACAACATGTTGTGATCTGTGAGTGAGTGACAGTCTGGACAACATGTTGTGATCTGTGAGTGAGTGACAGTCTGGACAACATGTTTTGATCTGTGAGTGACAATCTGGGCAACATGTTGTGATCTGTGAGTGAGTGACAATCTGGGCAACATGTTGTGATCTGTGAGTGACAATCTGGGCAACATGTTTTGATCTGTGAGTGACAATCTGGGCAACATGTTTTGATCTGTGAGTGACAATCTGGGCAACATGTTTTGATCTGTGAGTGACAGTCTGGACATGTTGTGATCTGTGAGTGACAGTCTGGACAATATGTTGTGATCTGTGAGTGACAATCTGGACAACATGTTGTGATCTGTGAGTGACAGTCTGGACAACATGTTGTGATCTGTGAGTGACAGTCTGGACATGTTGTGATCTGTGAGTGACAGTCTGGACAACATGTTGTGATCTGTGAGTGACAATCTGGGCAACATCTTGTGATCTGTGAGTGAGTGACAGTCTGGACATGTTGTGATCTGTGAATGATAGTCTGGACAACATGTTTTGATCTGTGAGTGACAATCTGGGCAACATGTTGTGATCTGTGAGTGACAATCTGGACAACATGTTGTGATCTGTGAGTGACAGTCTGGACAATATGTTGTGATCTGTGAGTGAGTGACAGTCTGGACATGTTGTGATCTGTGAATGACAGTCTGGACAACATGTTTTGATCTGTGAGTGACAATCTGGGCAACATGTTGTGATCTGTGAGTGACAATCTGGACAACATGTTGTGATCTGTGAGTGACAGTCTGGACAATATGTTGTGATCTGTGAGTGAGTGACAGTCTGGACATGTTGTGATCTGTGAATGACAGTCTGGACAACATGTTTTGATCTGTGAGTGACAATCTGGGCAACATGTTGTGATCTATGAGTGACAATCTGGACAACATGTTGTGATCTGTGAGTGACAGTCTGGACAATATGTTGTGATCTGTGAGTGAGTGACAATCTGGACATGTTGTGATCTGTGAATGACAGTCTGGACAACATGTTGTGATCTGTGAGTGACATTCTGGACAATATGTTGTGATCTGTGAGTGAGTGACAGTCTGGACATGTTGTGATCTGTGAATGACAGTTTGGACAACATGTTTTGATCTGTGAGTGACAATCTGGGCAACATGTTGTGATCTGTGAGTGACAAACTGGACAACATGTTGTGATCTGTGAGTGACAGTCTGGACAACATGTTGTGATCTGTGAGTGAGTGACAGTCTGGACATGTTGTGATCTGTGAGTGAGTGACAGTCTGGACAACATGTTATGATCTGTGAGTGACAGTCTTGACAACATGTTGTGATCTGTGAGTGAGTGACAGTCTGGACAACATGTTGTGATCTGTGAGTGACAGTCTGGACAACATGTTTTGATCTGTGAGTGACAATCTGGGCAACATGTTGTGATCTGTGAGTGACAATCTGGACAACATGTTGTGATCTGTGAGTGACAGTCTGGACAACATGTTGTGATCTGTGAGTGAGTGACAGTCTGGACATGTTGTGATCTGTGAGTGAGTGACAGTCTGGACAACATGTTGTGATCTGTGAGTGAGTGACAGTCTGGACATGTTGTGATCTGTGAATGACAGTCTGGACAACATGTTGTGATCTGTGAGTGACAATCTGGGCAACATGTTGTGATCTGTGAGTGAGTGGCAGTCTGGACAACATGTTGTGATCTGCGAATGACAGTCTGGGCAACATGTTGTGATCAATGAGTGACAGTCTGGGCAACATGTTGTGATCTGTGAGTGACAGTCTGGACAACATGTTGTGATCTGTGAGTGACAGTCTGGACAACATGTTGTGATCTGTGAGTGACAGTCTGGACAATATGTTGTGATCTGTGAGTGACAATCTGGGCAACATGTTGTGATCTGTGAGTGACAGTCTGGACAACATGTTGTGATCTGTGAGTGACAGTCTGGTCAACATGATGTGATCTGTGAGTGACAGTCTGGACAACATGTTGTGATCTGTGAGTGACAGTCTGGACAACATGTTGTGATCTGTGAGTGACAGTCTGGACAATATGTTGTGATCTGTGAGTGACAGTCTGGACAATATGTTGTGATCTGTGAGTGACAGTCTGGACAATATGTTGTGATCTGTGAGTGACAGTCTGGACAACATGTTTTGATCTGTGAGTGACAATCTGGGCAACATGTTGTGATCTGTGAGTGACAGTCTGGACAACATGTTGTGATCTGTGAGTGAGTGACAGTCTGGACAACATGTTGTGATCTGTGAGTGACAATCTGGACAACATGTTGTGATCTGTGAGTGAGTGACAGTCTGGAGAACATGTTGTGATCTGTGAGTGAGTGACAGTCTGGACAACATGTTGTGATCTGTGAGTGACAGTCTTGACAACATGTTGTGATCTGTGAGTGACAGTCTGGACAACATGTTGTGATCTGTGAGTGACAGTCTGGACAACATGTTGTGATCTGTGAGTGACAGTCTGGACAACATGTTGTGATCTGTGAGTGACAGTCTGGACAACATGTTGTGATCTGTGAGTGACAGTCTGGACAACATGTTGTGATCTGTGAGTGACAGTCTGGACAACATGTTGTGATCTGTGAGTGACAATCTGGACACCATGTTGTGATCTGTGAGTGACAGTCTGGACAACATGTTGTGATCTGTGAGTGAGTGACAGTCTGGACAACATGTTGTGATCTGTGAGTGACAATCTGGGCAACATGTTGTGATCTGTGAGTGAGTGACAGTCTGGACAACATGTTGTGATCTGTGAGTGACAGTCTGGACAACATGTTGTGATCTGTGAGTGACAGTCTGGACAACATGTTTTGATCTGTGAGTGACAATCTGGACAACATGTTGTGATCTGTGAGTGACAATCTGGACAACATGTTGTGATCTGTGAGTGACAGTCTGGACAATATGTTGTGATCTGTGAGTGACAGTCTGGACATGTTGTGATCTGTGAGTGACAGTCTGGACAATATGTTGTGATCTGTGAGTGAGTGACAGTCTGGACATGTTGTGATCTGTGAATGACAGTCTGGACAACATGTTTTGATCTGTGAGTGACAATCTGGGCAACATGTTGTGATCTGTGAGTGACAATCTGGACAACATGTTGTGATCTGTGAGTGACAGTCTGGACAATATGTTGTGATCTGTGAGTGACAGTCTGGACATGTTGTGATCTGTGAGTGACAGTCTGGACAATATGTTGTGATCTGTGAGTGAGTGACAGTCTGGACATGTTGTGATCTGTGAATGACAGTCTGGACAACATGTTGTGATCTGTGAGTGACAGTCTGGACAACATGTTGTGATCTGTGAATGAGTGACAGTCTGGACATGTTGTGATCTGTGAGTGAGTGACAGTCTGGACATGTTGTGATCTGTGAATGACAGTCTGGACAACATGTTGTGATCTGTGAGTGACAGTCTGGACAACATGTTGTGATCTGTGAGTGAGTGACAGTCTGGACATGTTGTGATCTGTGAGTGAGTGACAGTCTGGACATGTTGTGATCTGTGAATGACAGTCTGGACAACATGTTGTGATCTGTGAGTGACAGTCTGGACAACATGTTGTGATCTGTGAGTGAGTGACAGTCTGGACATGTTGTGATCTGTGAGTGAGTGACAGTCTGAACATGTTGTGATCTGTGAATGACAGTCTGGACAACATGTTGTGATCTGTGAGTGACAGTCTGGACAACATGTTGTGATCTGTGAATGAGTGACAGTCTGGACATGTTGTAATCTGTGAGTGAGTGACAGTCTGGACATGTTGTGATCTGTGAATGACAGTCTGGACAACATGTTGTGATCTGTGAGTGACAGTCTGGACAACATGTTGTGATCTGTGAGTGAGTGACAGTCTGGACATGTTGTGATCTGTGAGTGAGTGACAGTCTGGACATGTTGTGATCTGTGAATGACAGTCTGGACAACATGTTGTGATCTGTGAGTGACAGTCTGGACAACATGTTGTGATCTGTGAATGAGTGACAGTCTGGACATGTTGTGATCTGTGAGTGAGTGACAGTCTGGACATGTTGTGATCTGTGAATGACAGTCTGGACAACATGTTGTGATCTGTGAGTGACAGTCTGGACAACATGTTGTGATCTGTGAGTGAGTGACAGTCTGGACATGTTGTGATCTGTGAGTGAGTGACAGTCTGGACATGTTGTGATCTGTGAATGACAGTCTGGACAACATGTTGTGATCTGTGAGTGACAGTCTGGACAACATGTTGTGATCTGTGAGTGAGTGACAGTCTGGACATGTTGTGATCTGTGAGTGAGTGACAGTCTGAACATGTTGTGATCTGTGAATGACAGTCTGGACAACATGTTGTGATCTGTGAGTGACAGTCTGGACAACATGTTGTGATCTGTGAATGAGTGACAGTCTGGACATGTTGTAATCTGTGAGTGAGTGACAGTCTGGACATGTTGTGATCTGTGAATGACAGTCTGGACAACATGTTGTGATCTGTGAGTGACAGTCTGGACAACATGTTGTGATCTGTGAGTGAGTGACAGTCTGGACATGTTGTGATCTGTGAGTGAGTGACAGTCTGGACATGTTGTGATCTGTGAATGACAGTCTGGACAACATGTTGTGATCTGTGAGTGACAGTCTGGACAACATGTTGTGATCTGTGAGTGACAGTCTGGACAACATGTTGTGATCTGTGAGTGACAATCTGGACACCATGTTGTGATCTGTGAGTGACAGTCTGGACAACATGTTGTGATCTGTGAGTGAGTGACAGTCTGGACAACATGTTGTGATCTGTGAGTGACAATCTGGGCAACATGTTGTGATCTGTGAGTGAGTGACAGTCTGGACAACATGTTGTGATCTGTGAGTGACAGTCTGGACAACATGTTGTGATCTGTGAGTGACAGTCTGGACAACATGTTTTGATCTGTGAGTGACAATCTGGACAACATGTTGTGATCTGTGAGTGACAATCTGGACAACATGTTGTGATCTGTGAGTGACAGTCTGGACAATATGTTGTGATCTGTGAGTGACAGTCTGGACATGTTGTGATCTGTGAGTGACAGTCTGGACAATATGTTGTGATCTGTGAGTGAGTGACAGTCTGGACATGTTGTGATCTGTGAATGACAGTCTGGACAACATGTTTTGATCTGTGAGTGACAATCTGGGCAACATGTTGTGATCTGTGAGTGACAATCTGGACAACATGTTGTGATCTGTGAGTGACAGTCTGGACAATATGTTGTGATCTGTGAGTGACAGTCTGGACATGTTGTGATCTGTGAGTGACAGTCTGGACAATATGTTGTGATCTGTGAGTGAGTGACAGTCTGGACATGTTGTGATCTGTGAATGACAGTCTGGACAACATGTTGTGATCTGTGAGTGACAGTCTGGACAACATGTTGTGATCTGTGAATGAGTGACAGTCTGGACATGTTGTGATCTGTGAGTGAGTGACAGTCTGGACATGTTGTGATCTGTGAATGACAGTCTGGACAACATGTTGTGATCTGTGAGTGACAGTCTGGACAACATGTTGTGATCTGTGAGTGAGTGACAGTCTGGACATGTTGTGATCTGTGAGTGAGTGACAGTCTGGACATGTTGTGATCTGTGAATGACAGTCTGGACAACATGTTGTGATCTGTGAGTGACAGTCTGGACAACATGTTGTGATCTGTGAGTGAGTGACAGTCTGGACATGTTGTGATCTGTGAGTGAGTGACAGTCTGAACATGTTGTGATCTGTGAATGACAGTCTGGACAACATGTTGTGATCTGTGAGTGACAGTCTGGACAACATGTTGTGATCTGTGAATGAGTGACAGTCTGGACATGTTGTAATCTGTGAGTGAGTGACAGTCTGGACATGTTGTGATCTGTGAATGACAGTCTGGACAACATGTTGTGATCTGTGAGTGACAGTCTGGACAACATGTTGTGATCTGTGAGTGAGTGACAGTCTGGACATGTTGTGATCTGTGAGTGAGTGACAGTCTGGACATGTTGTGATCTGTGAATGACAGTCTGGACAACATGTTGTGATCTGTGAGTGACAGTCTGGACAACATGTTGTGATCTGTGAATGACAGTCTGGACAACATGTTGTGATCTGTGAATGACAGTCTGGACAACATGTTTTGATCTGTGAGTGACAATCTGGGCAACATGTTGTGATCTGTGAGTGACAATCTGGACAACATGTTGTGATCTGTGAGTGACAGTCTGGACAACATGTTGTGATCTGTGAGTGACAGTCTGGACAACATGTTGTGATCTGTGAGTGACAGTCTGGACAACATGTTGTGATCTGTGAGTGACAGTCTGGACAACATGTTGTGATCTGTGAGTGACAATCTGGACACCATGTTGTGATCTGTGAGTGACAGTCTGGACAACATGTTGTGATCTGTGAGTGAGTGACAGTCTGGACAACATGTTGTGATCTGTGAGTGACAATCTGGGCAACATGTTGTGATCTGTGAGTGAGTGACAGTCTGGACAACATGTTGTGATCTGTGAGTGACAGTCTGGACAACATGTTGTGATCTGTGAGTGACAGTCTGGACAACATGTTTTGATCTGTGAGTGACAATCTGGACAACATGTTGTGATCTGTGAGTGACAATCTGGACAACATGTTGTGATCTGTGAGTGACAGTCTGGACAATATGTTGTGATCTGTGAGTGACAGTCTGGACATGTTGTGATCTGTGAGTGACAGTCTGGACAATATGTTGTGATCTGTGAGTGAGTGACAGTCTGGACATGTTGTGATCTGTGAATGACAGTCTGGACAACATGTTTTGATCTGTGAGTGACAATCTGGGCAACATGTTGTGATCTGTGAGTGACAATCTGGACAACATGTTGTGATCTGTGAGTGACAGTCTGGACAATATGTTGTGATCTGTGAGTGACAGTCTGGACATGTTGTGATCTGTGAGTGACAGTCTGGACAATATGTTGTGATCTGTGAGTGAGTGACAGTCTGGACATGTTGTGATCTGTGAATGACAGTCTGGACAACATGTTGTGATCTGTGAGTGACAGTCTGGACAACATGTTGTGATCTGTGAATGAGTGACAGTCTGGACATGTTGTGATCTGTGAGTGAGTGACAGTCTGGACATGTTGTGATCTGTGAATGACAGTCTGGACAACATGTTGTGATCTGTGAGTGACAGTCTGGACAACATGTTGTGATCTGTGAGTGAGTGACAGTCTGGACATGTTGTGATCTGTGAGTGAGTGACAGTCTGGACATGTTGTGATCTGTGAATGACAGTCTGGACAACATGTTGTGATCTGTGAGTGACAGTCTGGACAACATGTTGTGATCTGTGAGTGAGTGACAGTCTGGACATGTTGTGATCTGTGAGTGAGTGACAGTCTGAACATGTTGTGATCTGTGAATGACAGTCTGGACAACATGTTGTGATCTGTGAGTGACAGTCTGGACAACATGTTGTGATCTGTGAATGAGTGACAGTCTGGACATGTTGTAATCTGTGAGTGAGTGACAGTCTGGACATGTTGTGATCTGTGAATGACAGTCTGGACAACATGTTGTGATCTGTGAGTGACAGTCTGGACAACATGTTGTGATCTGTGAGTGAGTGACAGTCTGGACATGTTGTGATCTGTGAGTGAGTGACAGTCTGGACATGTTGTGATCTGTGAATGACAGTCTGGACAACATGTTGTGATCTGTGAGTGACAGTCTGGACAACATGTTGTGATCTGTGAATGACAGTCTGGACAACATGTTGTGATCTGTGAATGACAGTCTGGACAACATGTTTTGATCTGTGAGTGACAATCTGGGCAACATGTTGTGATCTGTGAGTGACAATCTGGACAACATGTTGTGATCTGTGAATGAGTGACAGTCTGGACATGTTGTAATCTGTGAGTGAGTGACAGTCTGGACATGTTGTGATCTGTGAATGACAGTCTGGACAACATGTTGTGATCTGTGAGTGACAGTCTGGACAACATGTTGTGATCTGTGAGTGAGTGACAGTCTGGACATGTTGTGATCTGTGAGTGAGTGACAGTCTGGACATGTTGTGATCTGTGAATGACAGTCTGGACAACATGTTGTGATCTGTGAGTGACAGTCTGGACAACATGTTGTGATCTGTGAATGACAGTCTGGACAACATGTTGTGATCTGTGAATGACAGTCTGGACAACATGTTTTGATCTGTGAGTGACAGTCTGGACAACATGTTGTGATCTGTGAGTGACAGTCTGGACAACATGTTGTGATCTGTGAATGAGTGACAGTCTGGACATGTTGTGATCTGTGAGTGAGTGACAGTCTGGACATGTTGTGATCTGTGAATGACAGTCTGGACAACATGTTGTGATCTGTGAGTGACAGTCTGGACAACATGTTGTGATCTGTGAGTGAGTGACAGTCTGGACATGTTGTGATCTGTGAGTGAGTGACAGTCTGGACATGTTGTGATCTGTGAATGACAGTCTGGACAACATGTTGTGATCTGTGAGTGACAGTCTGGACAACATGTTGTGATCTGTGAGTGACAGTCTGGACAACATGTTGTGATCTGTGAATGAGTGACAGTCTGGACATGTTGTGATCTGTGAGTGAGTGACAGTCTGGACATGTTGTGATCTGTGAATGACAGTCTGGACAACATGTTGTGATCTGTGAGTGACAGTCTGGACAACATGTTGTGATCTGTGAGTGAGTGACAGTCTGGACATGTTGTGATCTGTGAGTGAGTGACAGTCTGGACATGTTGTGATCTGTGAATGACAGTCTGGACAACATGTTTTGATCTGTGAGTGACAGTCTGGACAACATGTTGTGATCTGTGAGTGACAGTCTGGACAACATGTTGTGATCTGTGAATGAGTGACAGTCTGGACATGTTGTGATCTGTGAGTGAGTGACAGTCTGGACATGTTGTGATCTGTGAATGACAGTCTGGACAACATGTTGTGATCTGTGAGTGACAGTCTGGACAACATGTTGTGATCTGTGAGTGAGTGACAGTCTGGACATGTTGTGATCTGTGAGTGAGTGACAGTCTGGACATGTTGTGATCTGTGAATGACAGTCTGGACAACATGTTGTGATCTGTGAGTGACAGTCTGGACAACATGTTGTGATCTGTGAGTGAGTGACAGTCTGGACATGTTGTGATCTGTGAGTGAGTGACAGTCTGGACATGTTGTGATCTGTGAATGACAGTCTGGACAACATGTTGTGATCTGTGAGTGACAGTCTGGACAACATGTTGTGATCTGTGAATGAGTGACAGTCTGGACATGTTGTAATCTGTGAGTGAGTGACAGTCTGGACATGTTGTGATCTGTGAATGACAGTCTGGACAACATGTTGTGATCTGTGAGTGACAGTCTGGACAACATGTTGTGATCTGTGAGTGAGTGACAGTCTGGACATGTTGTGATCTGTGAGTGAGTGACAGTCTGGACATGTTGTGATCTGTGAATGACAGTCTGGACAACATGTTGTGATCTGTGAGTGACAGTCTGGACAACATGTTGTGATCTGTGAATGACAGTCTGGACAACATGTTATGATCTGTGAGTGACAGTCTGGACATGTTGTGATCTGTGAGTGACAGTCTGGACAACATGTTGTGATCTGTGAGTGACAATCTGGACAACATGTTGTGATCTGTGAGTGACAGTCTGGACATGTTGTGATCTGTGAATGACAGTCTGGACAACATGTTTTGATCTGTGAGTGACAGTCTGGACAACATGTTGTGATCTGTGAGTGACAATCTGGGCAACATGTTGTGATCTGTGAGTGACAATCTGGACAACATGTTGTGATCTGTGAGTGACAATCTGGACAACATGTTGTGATCTGTGAGTGACAATCTGGACAACATGTTGTGATCTGTGAGTGAGTGACAGTCTGGACAACATGTTGTGATCTGTGAGTGAGTGACAGTCTGGACAACATGTTGTGATCTGTGAGTGACAATCTGGACAACATGTTGTGATCTGTGAGTGAGTGACAGTCTGGACATGTTGTGATCTGTGAGTGAGTGACAGTCTGGACAATATGTTGTGATCTGTGAGTGACAATCTGGACAACATGTTGTGATCTGTGAGTGACAATATGGACAACATGTTGTGATCTGTTTGTGACAATCTGGACAACATGTTGTGATCTGTGAGTGAGTGACAATCTGGACAACATGTTGTGATCTGTGAGTGAGTGACAGTCTGGACAATATGTTGTGATCTGTGAGTGACAGTCTGGACAATATGTTGTGATCTGTGAGTGACAATCTGGACAACATGTTGTGATCTGTGAGTGACAATCTGGACAACATGTTGTGATCTGTGAGTGAGTGACAATCTGGACAACATGTTGTGATCTGTGAGTGAGTGACAGTCTGGACAATATGTTGTGATCTGTGAGTGACAGTCTGGACAATATGTTGTGATCTGTGAGTGACAGTCTGGACAACATGTTGTGATCTGTGAGTGAGTGACAGTCTGGACAAAATGTTGTGATCTGTGAGTGACAGTCTGGACAACATGTTGTGATCTGTGAGTGACAGTCTGGACAACATGTTTTGATCTGTGAGTGACAATCTGGACAACATGTTGTGATCTGTGAGTGACAGTCTGGACAATATGTTGTGATCTGTGAGTGACAATCTGGACAACATGTTTTGATCTGTGAGTGACAGTATGGACAACATGTTTTGATCTGTGAGTGACAATCTGGGCAACATGTTGTGATCTGTGAGTGACAATCTGGACAACATGTTGTGATCTGTGAGTGAGTGACAATCTGGACAACATGTTGTGATCTGTGAGTGACAGTCTGGACAATATGTTGTGATCTGTGAGTGAGTGACAGTCTGGACAACATGTTGTGATCTCTGCGTGAGTGACAGTCTGGACAATATGTTGTGATCTGTGAGTGAGTGACAGTCTGGACATGTTGTGATCTGTGAATGACAGTCTGGACAATATGTTGTGATCTGTGAGTGACAATCTGGACAACATGTTGTGATCTGTGAGTGAGTGACAATCTGGACAACATGCTGTGATCTGTGATTGACAATCTGGACAACATGTTGTGATCTGTGAGTGACAATCTGGACAACATGTTGTGATCTGTGAGTGAGTGACAGTCTGGACATGTTGTGATCTGTGAATGACAGTCTGGACAACATGTTGTGATCTGTGAGTGACAATCTGGACAACATGTTGTGATCTGTGAGTGACAGTCTGGACAATATGTTGTGATCTGTGAGTGACAGTCTGGGCAACATGTTGTGATCTGTGAGTGAGTGACAGTCTGGACATGTTGTGATCTGTGAATGACAGTCTGGACAACATGTTTTGATCTGTGAGTGACAATCTGGACAACATGTTGTGATCTGTGAGTGACAATCTGGACAACATGTTGTGATCTGTGAGTGAGTGACAATCTGGACAACATGTTGTGATCTGTGAGTGAGTGACAAATGGACAACATGTTGTGATCTGTGAGTGACAGTCTGGACAACATGTTGTGATCTGTGAGTGACAATCTGGACAACATGTTTTGATCTGTGAGTGACAATCTGGACAACATGTTGTGATCTGTGAGTGAGTGACAATCTGGACAACATGTTTTGATCTGTAAGTGACAATCTGGACAACATGTTGTGATCTGTGAGTGACAATCTGGACAACATGTTGTGATCTGTGAGTGAGTGACAATCTGGACAACATGTTGTGATCTGTGAGTGACAATCTGGACAACATGTTGTGATCTGTGAGTGAGTGACAATCTGGACAACATGTTGTGATCTGTGAGTGACAATCTGGACAACATGTTGTGATCTGTGAGTGAGGGACAATCTGGACAACATGTTGTGATCTGTGAGTGAGTGACAATCTGGACAACATGTTGTGATCTGTGAGTGAGTGACAATCTGGACAACATGTTGTGATCTGTGAGTGACAATCTGGACAACATGTTGTGATCTGTGAGTGAGTGACAGTCTGGAGAACATGTTGTGATCTGTGAGTGAGTGACAGTCTGGACAACATGTTGTGATCTGTGAGTGACAGTCTTGACAACATGTTGTGATCTGTGAGTGACAGTCTGGACAACATGTTGTGATCTGTGAGTGACAGTCTGGACAACATGTTGTGATCTGTGAGTGACAGTCTGGACAACATGTTGTGATCTGTGAGTGACAGTCTGGACAACATGTTGTGATCTGTGAGTGACAGTCTGGACAACATGTTGTGATCTGTGAGTGACAGTCTGGACAACATGTTGTGATCTGTGAGTGACAATCTGGACACCATGTTGTGATCTGTGAGTGACAGTCTGGACAACATGTTGTGATCTGTGAGTGAGTGACAGTCTGGACAACATGTTGTGATCTGTGAGTGACAATCTGGGCAACATGTTGTGATCTGTGAGTGAGTGACAGTCTGGACAACATGTTGTGATCTGTGAGTGACAGTCTGGACAACATGTTGTGATCTGTGAGTGACAGTCTGGACAACATGTTTTGATCTGTGAGTGACAATCTGGACAACATGTTGTGATCTGTGAGTGACAATCTGGACAACATGTTGTGATCTGTGAGTGACAGTCTGGACAATATGTTGTGATCTGTGAGTGACAGTCTGGACATGTTGTGATCTGTGAGTGACAGTCTGGACAATATGTTGTGATCTGTGAGTGAGTGACAGTCTGGACATGTTGTGATCTGTGAATGACAGTCTGGACAACATGTTTTGATCTGTGAGTGACAATCTGGGCAACATGTTGTGATCTGTGAGTGACAATCTGGACAACATGTTGTGATCTGTGAGTGACAGTCTGGACAATATGTTGTGATCTGTGAGTGACAGTCTGGACATGTTGTGATCTGTGAGTGACAGTCTGGACAATATGTTGTGATCTGTGAGTGAGTGACAGTCTGGACATGTTGTGATCTGTGAATGACAGTCTGGACAACATGTTGTGATCTGTGAGTGACAGTCTGGACAACATGTTGTGATCTGTGAATGAGTGACAGTCTGGACATGTTGTGATCTGTGAGTGAGTGACAGTCTGGACATGTTGTGATCTGTGAATGACAGTCTGGACAACATGTTGTGATCTGTGAGTGACAGTCTGGACAACATGTTGTGATCTGTGAGTGAGTGACAGTCTGGACATGTTGTGATCTGTGAGTGAGTGACAGTCTGGACATGTTGTGATCTGTGAATGACAGTCTGGACAACATGTTGTGATCTGTGAGTGACAGTCTGGACAACATGTTGTGATCTGTGAGTGAGTGACAGTCTGGACATGTTGTGATCTGTGAGTGAGTGACAGTCTGAACATGTTGTGATCTGTGAATGACAGTCTGGACAACATGTTGTGATCTGTGAGTGACAGTCTGGACAACATGTTGTGATCTGTGAATGAGTGACAGTCTGGACATGTTGTAATCTGTGAGTGAGTGACAGTCTGGACATGTTGTGATCTGTGAATGACAGTCTGGACAACATGTTGTGATCTGTGAGTGACAGTCTGGACAACATGTTGTGATCTGTGAGTGAGTGACAGTCTGGACATGTTGTGATCTGTGAGTGAGTGACAGTCTGGACATGTTGTGATCTGTGAATGACAGTCTGGACAACATGTTGTGATCTGTGAGTGACAGTCTGGACAACATGTTGTGATCTGTGAATGACAGTCTGGACAACATGTTGTGATCTGTGAATGACAGTCTGGACAACATGTTTTGATCTGTGAGTGACAATCTGGGCAACATGTTGTGATCTGTGAGTGACAATCTGGACAACATGTTGTGATCTGTGAATGAGTGACAGTCTGGACATGTTGTAATCTGTGAGTGAGTGACAGTCTGGACATGTTGTGATCTGTGAATGACAGTCTGGACAACATGTTGTGATCTGTGAGTGACAGTCTGGACAACATGTTGTGATCTGTGAGTGAGTGACAGTCTGGACATGTTGTGATCTGTGAGTGAGTGACAGTCTGGACATGTTGTGATCTGTGAATGACAGTCTGGACAACATGTTGTGATCTGTGAGTGACAGTCTGGACAACATGTTGTGATCTGTGAATGACAGTCTGGACAACATGTTGTGATCTGTGAATGACAGTCTGGACAACATGTTTTGATCTGTGAGTGACAGTCTGGACAACATGTTGTGATCTGTGAGTGACAGTCTGGACAACATGTTGTGATCTGTGAATGAGTGACAGTCTGGACATGTTGTGATCTGTGAGTGAGTGACAGTCTGGACATGTTGTGATCTGTGAATGACAGTCTGGACAACATGTTGTGATCTGTGAGTGACAGTCTGGACAACATGTTGTGATCTGTGAGT
The DNA here is from genome assembly GCA_034231615.1 of Meghimatium bilineatum. Taxonomy (NCBI): domain Eukaryota; kingdom Metazoa; phylum Mollusca; class Gastropoda; order Stylommatophora; family Philomycidae; genus Meghimatium; species Meghimatium bilineatum. Next base: position 50,845,233 of record CM067317.1, on the reverse strand, counting down.
GAGTGACAGTCTGGACATGTTGTGATCTGTGAGTGAGTGACAGTCTGGACATGTTGTGATCTGTGAATGACAGTCTGGACAACATGTTGTGATCTGTGAGTGACAGTCTGGACAACATGTTGTGATCTGTGAGTGACAGTCTGGACAACATGTTGTGATCTGTGAATGAGTGACAGTCTGGACATGTTGTGATCTGTGAGTGAGTGACAGTCTGGACATGTTGTGATCTGTGAATGACAGTCTGGACAACATGTTGTGATCTGTGAGTGACAGTCTGGACAACATGTTGTGATCTGTGAGTGAGTGACAGTCTGGACATGTTGTGATCTGTGAGTGAGTGACAGTCTGGACATGTTGTGATCTGTGAATGACAGTCTGGACAACATGTTTTGATCTGTGAGTGACAGTCTGGACAACATGTTGTGATCTGTGAGTGACAGTCTGGACAACATGTTGTGATCTGTGAATGAGTGACAGTCTGGACATGTTGTGATCTGTGAGTGAGTGACAGTCTGGACATGTTGTGATCTGTGAATGACAGTCTGGACAACATGTTGTGATCTGTGAGTGACAGTCTGGACAACATGTTGTGATCTGTGAGTGAGTGACAGTCTGGACATGTTGTGATCTGTGAGTGAGTGACAGTCTGGACATGTTGTGATCTGTGAATGACAGTCTGGACAACATGTTGTGATCTGTGAGTGACAGTCTGGACAACATGTTGTGATCTGTGAGTGAGTGACAGTCTGGACATGTTGTGATCTGTGAGTGAGTGACAGTCTGGACATGTTGTGATCTGTGAATGACAGTCTGGACAACATGTTGTGATCTGTGAGTGACAGTCTGGACAACATGTTGTGATCTGTGAATGAGTGACAGTCTGGACATGTTGTAATCTGTGAGTGAGTGACAGTCTGGACATGTTGTGATCTGTGAATGACAGTCTGGACAACATGTTGTGATCTGTGAGTGACAGTCTGGACAACATGTTGTGATCTGTGAGTGAGTGACAGTCTGGACATGTTGTGATCTGTGAGTGAGTGACAGTCTGGACATGTTGTGATCTGTGAATGACAGTCTGGACAACATGTTGTGATCTGTGAGTGACAGTCTGGACAACATGTTGTGATCTGTGAATGACAGTCTGGACAACATGTTATGATCTGTGAGTGACAGTCTGGACATGTTGTGATCTGTGAGTGACAGTCTGGACAACATGTTGTGATCTGTGAGTGACAATCTGGACAACATGTTGTGATCTGTGAGTGACAGTCTGGACATGTTGTGATCTGTGAATGACAGTCTGGACAACATGTTTTGATCTGTGAGTGACAGTCTGGACAACATGTTGTGATCTGTGAGTGACAATCTGGGCAACATGTTGTGATCTGTGAGTGACAATCTGGACAACATGTTGTGATCTGTGAGTGACAATCTGGACAACATGTTGTGATCTGTGAGTGACAATCTGGACAACATGTTGTGATCTGTGAGTGAGTGACAGTCTGGACAACATGTTGTGATCTGTGAGTGAGTGACAGTCTGGACAACATGTTGTGATCTGTGAGTGACAATCTGGACAACATGTTGTGATCTGTGAGTGAGTGACAGTCTGGACATGTTGTGATCTGTGAGTGAGTGACAGTCTGGACAATATGTTGTGATCTGTGAGTGACAATCTGGACAACATGTTGTGATCTGTGAGTGACAATATGGACAACATGTTGTGATCTGTTTGTGACAATCTGGACAACATGTTGTGATCTGTGAGTGAGTGACAATCTGGACAACATGTTGTGATCTGTGAGTGAGTGACAGTCTGGACAATATGTTGTGATCTGTGAGTGACAGTCTGGACAATATGTTGTGATCTGTGAGTGACAATCTGGACAACATGTTGTGATCTGTGAGTGACAATCTGGACAACATGTTGTGATCTGTGAGTGAGTGACAATCTGGACAACATGTTGTGATCTGTGAGTGAGTGACAGTCTGGACAATATGTTGTGATCTGTGAGTGACAGTCTGGACAATATGTTGTGATCTGTGAGTGACAGTCTGGACAACATGTTGTGATCTGTGAGTGAGTGACAGTCTGGACAAAATGTTGTGATCTGTGAGTGACAGTCTGGACAACATGTTGTGATCTGTGAGTGACAGTCTGGACAACATGTTTTGATCTGTGAGTGACAATCTGGACAACATGTTGTGATCTGTGAGTGACAGTCTGGACAATATGTTGTGATCTGTGAGTGACAATCTGGACAACATGTTTTGATCTGTGAGTGACAGTATGGACAACATGTTTTGATCTGTGAGTGACAATCTGGGCAACATGTTGTGATCTGTGAGTGACAATCTGGACAACATGTTGTGATCTGTGAGTGAGTGACAATCTGGACAACATGTTGTGATCTGTGAGTGACAGTCTGGACAATATGTTGTGATCTGTGAGTGAGTGACAGTCTGGACAACATGTTGTGATCTCTGCGTGAGTGACAGTCTGGACAATATGTTGTGATCTGTGAGTGAGTGACAGTCTGGACATGTTGTGATCTGTGAATGACAGTCTGGACAATATGTTGTGATCTGTGAGTGACAATCTGGACAACATGTTGTGATCTGTGAGTGAGTGACAATCTGGACAACATGCTGTGATCTGTGATTGACAATCTGGACAACATGTTGTGATCTGTGAGTGACAATCTGGACAACATGTTGTGATCTGTGAGTGAGTGACAGTCTGGACATGTTGTGATCTGTGAATGACAGTCTGGACAACATGTTGTGATCTGTGAGTGACAATCTGGACAACATGTTGTGATCTGTGAGTGACAGTCTGGACAATATGTTGTGATCTGTGAGTGACAGTCTGGGCAACATGTTGTGATCTGTGAGTGAGTGACAGTCTGGACATGTTGTGATCTGTGAATGACAGTCTGGACAACATGTTTTGATCTGTGAGTGACAATCTGGACAACATGTTGTGATCTGTGAGTGACAATCTGGACAACATGTTGTGATCTGTGAGTGAGTGACAATCTGGACAACATGTTGTGATCTGTGAGTGAGTGACAAATGGACAACATGTTGTGATCTGTGAGTGACAGTCTGGACAACATGTTGTGATCTGTGAGTGACAATCTGGACAACATGTTTTGATCTGTGAGTGACAATCTGGACAACATGTTGTGATCTGTGAGTGAGTGACAATCTGGACAACATGTTTTGATCTGTAAGTGACAATCTGGACAACATGTTGTGATCTGTGAGTGACAATCTGGACAACATGTTGTGATCTGTGAGTGAGTGACAATCTGGACAACATGTTGTGATCTGTGAGTGACAATCTGGACAACATGTTGTGATCTGTGAGTGAGTGACAATCTGGACAACATGTTGTGATCTGTGAGTGACAATCTGGACAACATGTTGTGATCTGTGAGTGAGGGACAATCTGGACAACATGTTGTGATCTGTGAGTGAGTGACAATCTGGACAACATGTTGTGATCTGTGAGTGAGTGACAATCTGGACAACATGTTGTGATCTGTGAGTGACAATCTGGACAACATGTTGTGATCTGTGAGTGACAATCTGGACAACATGTTGTGATCTGTGAGTGAGTGACAATCTGGACAACATGTTGTGATCTGTGAGTGACAGTCTGGACAACATGTTGTGATCTGTGAGTGAGTGACAGTCTGGACATGTTGTGATCTGTGAGTGAGTGACAGTCTGGACAACATGTTGTGATCTGTGAGTGACAATCTGGACAACATGTTGTGATCTGTGAGTGAGTGACAGTCTGGATATGTTGTGATCTGTGAGTGAGTGACAGTCTGGACAATATGTTGTGATATGTGAGGGACAATCTGGACAACATGTTGTGATCTGTGAGTGACAATCTGGACAACATGTTGTGATCTGTGAGTGAGTGACAATCTGGACAACATGTTGTGATCTGTGAGTGATAGTCTGGACAACATGTTGTGATCTGTGAGTGACAGTCTGGACAACATGTTTTGATCTGTGAGTGAGTGACAGTCTGGACATGTTGTGATCTGTGAATGACAGTCTGGACAATATGTTGTGATCTGTGAGTGACAATCTGGACAACATGTTGTGATCTGTGAGTGAGTGACAATCTGGACAACATGCTGTGATCTGTGAGTGACAATCTGGACAACATGTTGTGATCTGTGAGTGACAATCTGGACAACATGTTGTGATCTGTGAGTGAGTGACAGTCTGGACATGTTGTGATCTGTGAATGACAGTCTGGACAACATGTTGTGATCTGTGAGTGACAATCTGGACAACATGTTGTGATCTGTGAGTGACAGTCTGGACAATATGTTGTGATCTGTGAGTGACAGTCTGGGCAACATGTTGTGATCTGTGAGTGAGTGACAGTCTGGACATGTTGTGATCTGTGAATGACAGTCTGGACAACATGTTTTGATCTGTGAGTGACAATCTGGGCAACATGTTGTGATCTGTGAGTGACAATCTGGACAACATGTTGTGATCTGTGAGTGAGTGACAATCTGGACAACATGTTGTGATCTGTGAGTGAGTGACAATCTGGACAACATGTTGTGATCTGTGAGTGACAATCTGGACAACATGTTGTGATCTGTGAGTGAGTGACAATCTGGACAACATGTTGTGATCTGTGAGTGACAATCTGGACAACATGTTGTGATCTGTGAGTGAGTGACAATCTGGACAACATGTTGTGATCTGTGAGTGACAATCTGGACAACATGTTGTGATCTGTGAGTGAGTGACAATCTGGACAACATGTTGTGATCTGTGAGTGACAATCTGGACAACATGTTGTGATCTGTGAGTGAGTGACAATCTGGACAACATGTTGTGATCTGTGAGTGAGTGACAATCTGGACAACATGTTGTGATCTGTGAGTGAGTGACAATCTGGACAACATGTTGTGATCTGTGAGTGACAATCTGGACAACATGTTGTGATCTGTGAGTGACAATCTGGACAACATGTTGTAATCTGTGAGTGAGTGACAATCTGGACAACATGTTGTGATCTGTGAGTGACAGTCTGGACAACATGTTGTGATCTGTGAGTGAGTGACAGTCTGGACATGTTGTGATCTGTGAGTGAGTGACAGTCTGGACAACATGTTGTGATCTGTGAGTGACAATCTGGACAACATGTTGTGATCTGTGAGTGAGTGACAGTCTGGATATGTTGTGATCTGTGAGTGAGTGACAGTCTGGACAATATGTTGTGATATGTGAGGGACAATCTGGACAACATGTTGTGATCTGTGAGTGACAATCTGGACAACATGTTGTGATCTGTGAGTGAGTGACAATCTGGACAACATGTTGTGATCTGTGAGTGACAATCTGGACAACATGTTGTGATCTGTGAGTGACAGTCTGGACAACATGTTTTGATCTGTGAGTGAGTGACAGTCTGGACAATATGTTGTGATCTGTGAGGGACAATCTGGACAACATGTTGTGATCTGTGAGTGACAATCTGGACAACATGTTGTGATCTGTGAGTGAGTGACAATCTGGACAACATGTTGTGATCTGTGAGTGACAATCTGGACAACATGTTGTCATCTGTGAGTGACAATCTGGACAACATGTTGTGATCTGTGAGTGAGTGACAATCTGGACAACATGTTGTGATTTGTGAGTGAGTGACAGTCTGGACAACATGTTGTGATCTGTGAGGTAGTGACAGTCTGGACAACATGTTGTGATCTGTGAGTGACAGTCTGGACAACATGTTGTGATCTGTGAGTGACAGTCTGGACAACATGTTTTGATCTGTGAGTGACAATCTGGACAACATGTTGTGATCTGTGAGTGACAGTATGGACAACATGTTTTGATCTGTGAGTGACAATCTGGACAACATGTTGTGATCTGTGAGTGACAGTCTGGACAATATGTTGTGATCTGTGAGTGACAATCTGGACAACATGTTGTGATCTGTGAGTGACAGTATGGACAACATGTTTTGATCTGTGAGTGACAATCTGGACAACATGTTGTGATCTGTGAGTGAGTGACATTCTGGACAACATGTTGTGATCTCTGCGTGAGTGACAGTCTGGACAATATGTTGTGATCTGTGAGTGAGTGACATTCTGGACATGTTGTGATCTGTGAATGACAGTCTGGACAACATGTTTTGATCTGTGAGTGACAATCTGGGCAACATGTTGTGATCTGTGATTGACAATCTGGACAACATGTTGTGATCTGTGAGTGAGTGACAATCTGGACAACATGTTGTGATCTGTGAGTGACAGTCTGGACAATATGTTGTGATCTGTGAGTAAGTGACAGTCTGGACATGTTGTGATCTGTGAATGACAGTCTGGACAACATTTTTTGATCTGTGAGTGACAATCTGGGCAACATGTTGTGATCTGTGAGTGACAATCTGGACAACATGTTGTGATCTGTGAGTGAGTGGCAATCTGGACAACATGTTGTGATCTGTGAGTGAGTGACAATCTGGACAACATGTTGTGATCTGTGAGTGAGTGACAATCTGGACAACATGTTGTGATCTGTGAGTGAGTGACAATCTGGACAACATGTTGTGATCTGTGAGTGAGTGACAATCTGGACAACATGTTGTGATCTGTGAGTGAGTGACAGTCTGGACAACATGTTGTGATCTGTGAGTGACAGTCTGTGCAACATGTTGTGATCTGTGAGTGAGTGACAGTCTGGACATGTTGTGATCTGTGAATGACAGTCTGGACAACATGTTTTGATCTGTGAGTGACAATCTGGGCAACATGTTGTGATCTGTGAGTGACAATCTGGACAACATGTTGTGATCTGTGAGTGACAATCTGGAAAACATGTTGTGATCTGTGAGTGACAATCTGGACAATATGTTGTGATCTGTGAGTGACAATCTGGGCACCATGTTGTGATCTGTGAGTGAGTGACAATCTGGGATACATGTTGTGATCTGTGAGTGACAGTCTGGACAATATGTTGTGATCTGTGAGTGACAATCTGGACAACATGTTGTGATCTGTGAGTGACAATCTGGACAACATGTTGTGATCTGTGAGTGAGTGACAATCTGGACAACATGTTGTGATCTGTGAGTGAGTGACAATCTGGACAACATGTTGTGATCTGTGAGTGAGTGACAATCTAGGCAACATGTTGTGATCTGTGAGTGACAGTCTGGACAATATGTTGTGATCTGTGAGTGACAATCTGGACAACATGTTGTGATCTGTGAGTGACAATCTGGACAACATGTTGTGATCTGTGAGTGAGTGACAATCTGGACAACATGTTGTGATCTGTGAGTGACAGTCTGGACAACATGTTGTGATCTGTGAGTGACAATCTGGACAACATGTTGTGATCTGTGAGTGAGTGACAATCTGGACAACATGTTGTGATCTGTGAGTGACAGTCTGGACAACATGTTGTGATCTGTGAGTGACAGTCTGGACAACATGTTGTGATCTGTGAGTGACAATCTGGACAACATGTTGTGATCTGTGAGTGACAGTCTGGACAATATGTTGTGATCTGTGAGTGACAATCTGGACAACATGTTGTGATCTGTGAGTGACAGTCTGGACAATATGTTGTGATCTGTGAGTGACAGTCTGGACAATATGTTGTGATCTGTGAGTGACAGTCTGGACAATATGTTGTGATCTGTGAGTGACAGTCTGGACAATATGTTGTGATCTGTGAGTGACAATCTGGACAACATGTTGTGATCTGTGAGTGACAGTCTGGACAATATGTTGTGATCTGTGAGTGACAATCTGGACAACATGTTGTGATCTGAGTGACAGTCTGGACAACATGTTGTGATCTGTGAGTGACAATCTGGACAACATGTTGTGATCTGTGAGTGACAATCTGGACAACATGTTGTGATCTGTGAGTGACAGTCTGGACAACATGTTGTGATCTGTGAGTGACAGTATGGACAACATGTTTTGATCTGTGAGTGACAATCTGGGCAACATGTTGTGATCTGTGAGTGACAGTCTGGACAACATGTTGTGATCTGTGAGTGAGTGACAGTCTGGACAACATGTTGTGATCTGTGAGTGACAGTCTGGACAACATGTTGTGATCTGTGAGTGACAGTCTGGACAAAATGTTGTGATCTGTGAGTGACAATCTGGACAATATGTTGTGATCTGTGAGTGACAATCTGGACAATATGTTGTGATCTGTGAGTGACAATCTGGACAACATGTTGTGATCTGTGAGTGACAGTCTGGACAACATGTTGTGATCTGTGAGTGACAATCTGGACAACATGTTGTGATCTGTGAGTGACAATCTGGACAATATGTTGTGATCTGTGAGTGACAGTCTGGACAATATGTTGTGATCTGTGAGTGAGTGACAGTCTGGACAACATGCTGTCCCGATGCACTGGATTTCCACTACATTTTCTTCTTTCCCTTCTCAAAGATCAGCTGACCTCTCCTCTTATTGTCACAAACTTGTGCGAATTTCCGTCTGTCATGCAATCTTATACATTAATCTCCAGGTACTCAGGGGAGAGACAGACGAAGTAAATAAAATTAATGAGAAAATAACAAACCTTCAAAAACAGTGATGTTATGCAGAAGCAGTGTAATGTAATGAGATCACGACATCACAGTAGTTAGTGCACTGAATCACGCCCATCTACAATAGAACTCATAACAGGTCGTATGTAAACATCCACTCTGCGGAGGTCTTTTTTGACCTATCGACAAAAGCACGTCATTACACTGCATTATTTCGTATCATCACGAGAGGCTATTTCGTTCTTTGTGGCTGGCGACACGTGAGTACCTTCATGGTAGTGGCACGCAATATAGTTGGTCGTGGCGTGTTTCTGTCGATGAGTCAAAAAGGCCGGATGTTTACATGTAACTTGTGAGAATTTTATTGTAGATGATAATGACTGAATCCTAGAGCTTTGATTCTCGATGCGATATTTGTAAACATAAACGCCGCAGAGCGATACTAACTACATCGTCATAACAGAACAGTACAGGATCCAACATTTCCAAACAATGTAAATCGGAGATAGGGAACACAATTAACGTCTCGACAAGACAATCTTCATTAAGTTTGGGACATGCAACTGTTATCTTAGATAGATGACTCCTAAGTCAACGCCACTATACAACTCGCTATAATTTTATAAAATGTGAAAAATACAAACATTACACAGCTTTGATTTTATAATATTTGTTTTTAAAATGGTCCTCGCTCGATTTCGTAGTATCCTCTTTTGGAAAAACGATGTCCGTAGGGAAAATGTACTACTGACTTATAGGGCATATGCCCTATATATGCCCTATGCCTATATATATATATGAGATCACGACATAACGGAACATCGAGAAGCATCGATAATTTACTCTCAGGGATTTTACATAGGCCAACATAGTATATGTGCAGTGTATGTGTTGTTATTGTATGTGTGCCCATCGACCGGTCCATATTCATAGGAGCTTAAGAATATAAACTTTGAAAGTCGTGACTAAAATCGCATCATTTTTATATGGTCACGATATGGTCGAGGACGGAAAACGTGTCGACTCAAGTTGCGAGGCGAGTGGGTTCCATCTACGTAGACCTGGTGCACATTCCGTTTGCTGCATAATTGTTACTTATGTATACAGATATAGTGATGCACTAGGAAAGTTGTGGATGATTGACATAATTGTTGTGCTGGAGTTGGCTCGTGAGTGCCTCTCGACAAAGCGGCACGCCGCCTTCCGAGTGTTGGCCTATCACACGCAGCTCCGAAGCTTCAAGCAACAATATCCAGAAATCCGGAAGAAAAACATTTTTCTTAACAAGATGTAGCAAACTGGATGTAAACCCACGACTACTTGCGCACAAAGCGAACGGCTTAAGAATACGCCAGAAATCACTTTGTGTTGCAATCTTTGATGCTCGTGATTGTTTGTTCCCTCTGGAGTTATAGGCATATCTGTTGTCAGGGTCGCTGTATCAGCGTTGAAGATACGCAATCATCAAAAATCTAACAAAAACGTAGTTTATAATTTTTAATAAGAGCTTATCTAAGGCTGCCCTAATTAAGTAAGGTAAATCCTAAATAAAGTAAACAGGTTACTGTGAATACCTAACTATTGATATAAAACAATAATAAATAACAATAAAACAATCTTCTTCTTCTACGTTCAGCATCTGTAGTCATGTTATAATGTCAGGCCTGTCTTCAGGGCGAAATCCACTACCTTCTCCAGGTCAGAGCGGCTGCACCATAGCTTTTGCCTCAAGTCTGTATCCTCTGGCCAGGTCTGCTGTCTCTGATCTTTATATGTTTGGAAGTCCTGAAGTATGTGGTCAGGAGTAATAAAACGTAGAACAAGGACAATTATCAACGTATCGGTACTATCGAGGCCTTTCTCAAGAAACAAATAACGGTTAAGAAAACACAGCCGTAAAATAAATTAACCAAGATAACTGGGGGAATCGTTTCCTCGATAAAAATCATTGTCCAGTATCGATGCTAAAAAATTAATGCCTAATTAAGTAAACTCTGTCTCTTCTCATTACTGTGTTATCAACTACAACAATTCTAGCAAGTCTATTCTATCACTGCATCTGACCTTGTCATGGCCAGGGCTTAATATCCATGTAATACACTTGATAGAGAAATTGTGGTCAATGTTGAAGAAAAATGACCGAAATAATGGCAATAGCAAAGAAAGAAAGAAATATCTCCATTGATAATCAACACCCCAAATAGGTAAAGGGGTTCTATTACATAGGAAGCATTATATCGAGTGAAAGGGGGAAAATAGTAAAGAGATACAAAATAGATTCAAGAAAACATACCAGATCCTAGGACACATGATGCATATTTTTAAGAACAAAAATGTAAACATAGACATTAAAGTTGCATTATACAGGACTATTATTATCCAATTACTGTGCTACCATTGTCAAACCTGGACAATGACAGCACAAGACAAAAGAAAAATAGTGACAGCAGACGTGACATGTCCACGAAGAAAACAGGGAGTGTAATTAAGAGATAGAATTAGAAGAATTAGAAACTAACATCTGATAGATAACCAAAATAATACCAGTATTGGAACACATCAAGAGACAACAGATCAAGTGGTTTTCATACACTTCTAGACTACCTAACAAATAGCGTGCCACAGATTGCCATGACACATAGACATCACGACTATAAACCCAGAGGCAGATCATGTTAAAGATAGACCACAGAAATCAAAGAGACCATGGGAACAAGCTTACAAACAGCACATAAGAAGGCCATCTCCAGAGAACTCTTAAACAGGTTTGATTGTGTCTTGTAGTTTGGAGTGCAATTGGATGCGCTCTTGCATCATCACACACCCTGATGCCAGTCTATTCCTGACACTACCAAAGTGTATTATTACATCTGTCACTTTTTCTATTGTATCCACCTCCACCTATTACTACCTTTTTTCAATCCACAAACTCAGAGCAAGAATTCCTGCTTCTGCCATACATGACTTTCCACGCTTGATTAGTTTCCCCTTATTTTATCTAGAAGTTGGTGTAAGGGGTGGTGATCATTATTGACTATGTTAAGGTATGCACTTACCTGCCTCACTTAGAGAGCTGTATCTTAATGTTTAGCAAATCTAGCAAGAATCTCTTGAAGTGATGTCCAGGCTTGACAATGGTAGCACAGTGAATGGATAATAATAGTCTTGTATAATGCAACTTTAATGTCTATGTTTACATCTTTAGGCATCCCAGCACTTCCCTCATAGTCTCATTCTGAATTATGTTAAATCTATTCACTTGTGTCTGTGACAGTGTGAGCAGACCGAGGCTATACTTGATAACACTAGTGTTTGAAGCAGCAGAAAAATGTCCAATGTTGCATGTCCACGTCTGCCACAACTTTGATACTCCTCTTTGTCTACAGACACTGAGAGAAGCTATGCATTATTTGACATAGATATCAGCTAAATAGTGATAGCTCCAAATCTTTAAATTGTGGAACAAATAACAAAAGAAGATTCTCAATGTCTTGAAATAGTTCTGCCATTTAATAAAAACAATAACTCTAGCAAAAGACAATATATAAAACCAATAAAACAAACCAGCAATTATGACTATTCTGCAGTATCACTTCTGGCACAGGCAAAAACCAAAACATTCAGAAATTATAACAGGATAATATACACTTGATTGTTATTACTTCCTGAGGCATCAAAACAGTAACAGCACATCAAAACAAGGAGAAATGTATTTTAATTTCTTGCGATTTTTTCTCAGTTCGCCATAATGTCCTTTGTTAATTTGCTCTACCAATGTCCCAATAATGATTTGTTTTATACATGTCCCAACAATGCTTCGTTGTACTAATGTCTTAAATTATTTGCTCTACTAATGTCACCTATTATTGCGTTATACTAATGCCTCATAATGATTTGTTCTACTAATATCTCACATTTATCTGTTTTATACATGTCTCACACTGATTTGTTCTATACATACATAACAATTTCTTGAACTAAAGTCTCTTATTGATTTGTTCTACTAATGTTTCTTATTGATTTTTTCTACTGTCTTTTATTGATTTGTTCTACTAATGTCTCTTATTGATTTGTTCTACTAATGTCTCTTATTGATTTGTTCTACTAATGTTTCTTATTGATTTTTTCTACTAATGTCTTTTATTGATTTGTTCTACTAATGTCTTTTATTGATTTGTTCTACTAATGTCTTTTATTGATTTGTTCTACTAATGTCTCTTATTGATTTGTTCTACTAATGTCTCTTATTGATTTGTTCTACTAATGTCTCTTATTGATTTGTTCTACTAATGTCTTTTATTGATTTGTTCTACTAATGTCTTTTATTGATTTGTTCTACTAATGTCTTTTATTGATTTGTTCTACTAATGTCTCTTATTGATTTGTTCTACTAATGTCTTTTATTGATTTGTTCTACTAATGTCTCTTATTGATTTGTTCTACTAATGTCTCTTATTGATTTGTTCTACTGACTCAAACTAATTTATTTTATACATCTCACATTCATTTGCTCTATTTTTTCGTTCATTCTCAAACTCCTGCAGATTATCAGGATGTAGTCAAAAGAATGGAATGCATTGCAATATGCATTATAGCTTGGCTGTGATATCTGTCTTTCGGCCACACATATCAGATTTCAGAATAGCTTCTGGATCACTCAACTTCAGTCACTGGACAGTCAACTTCAACCCCAAAACCTCCTTTAGTTGCATCTTATGACATGCATGGAAAGGAAAAACATTGCTATTCTTTGTTTCTCTTTTAGGTCCAGGCAACACACAGTGATTTATTATACTTATGTCTCTAATTGATTTGTTTTCCTTATGTCTCACTCGTTATACAAATGCCTCACAGTAGTTTCTTCCAACAGTAGTTTGTTCATATTGACTTGTTCCATATGATATATTGCAATGACCCATCAAATTTATACACAATTATACATTTTGCTGTCAAACATTTGTTTCTCTACTGATTAATAAATTATGCAATATGTGCTTCAGAAATAAAATATGTCCATAAGAGGTCAAAGAATAGCAACACTGTTACCTGTCACGCATTCCGTAGGATGTGACTACGGAGGTTTTGGGGTGGAATAGTCCCATCCCATAGAGGGCCAACATGACCCAGAAGCCATGCTGGTCAGATGTGTCAGACTGGAAGGTTCAGATATCGCAGCTAAGCTGTAAACCATGAGACAACAAATTTCATTCTCTGGACTACAGTCTGTTAATATGAAGGAGTTTGACAACAAAACATAAAATATAAATGATAAAAAAACAAATTTGGTAGAATATCCTATTCAGGATGTAGCCATCAACCCAACATTTTTTGGCTGTAGTGTTTTACTTGGTAGTATTTACATTTTCTGAATGATCCAGATACATGATTGCTTGCGTTGGTATTTGAACTCACTAACTTGGCTGTCACAATCTACCTCACCGCCACAGATCTTGACATAAATGAAAACAATGCCAATAAGAAACACTATTGTCAACAAATTTAATAGAAATGAAACATATAGATAAGAATCATTAGTCAACAAATAAAACAACAAAAATCTGCATGCTTTTGATTTAATTATTCCACCCTATAAATTTTTCTAAAGAGCATTACTGGTAAAAGTTGGAGAAAGACTGAAAAATCATTGACTGAGAAGAATACATGGGACATGATTCTTTTCTACTCATCCTCGCAACTTAGGATACAAATTATGGAAGACTCTATCTAGATACATTCACTGCAGTACTCCTATACTGTTACTATATTATGGTTTTATGATGATAAGCTTGCCTCCATCATAGCTGCAAAAGAAGCTTTAACTAATTCAATCCAACAGATCTCATAGGAGACTTGACTTGCTATGAATTTTGCCGAAGGATCTCATATGAGATGCAGCTGGTATCTGACATCTATTTTGTAATTTTTATAAATTTAGACAAACCAGAAGTATTTCTGACAGGAAGTAAACACTTTATTTGTAAAATTTCACACACGTGGCAAAAGATTACATTGAATTTGTGTGTTTTATATAAGTAAATTTAAGTAGGAAGCCAGAGGACAATTTAAAAAAATTCTTGAGACTAATGGGAATTGAACCAGTCCGTTCAATGGCACCAAATCGCCTAGCAACTATTGCACACTCTTTCTTCCGTACTTGACTAACCGCATCTCCAAAAACAGATGCGATTTCATCAAGCCATTCAAACCGTGCCCACAAAGTCACCAGAATGGACTGATCGAGACAAGGACTATTACAACGACAACAAACATCCCGTACAGGTACTGAAATATCCTCAGTAACAACAAACATATAATATCCGTACTAGTTATGCAAGGGCCGATAGGTCTTCTTGTAAACATGGATAACAGATATAGAAAATACAATTTTGCTTCAAATAATTGTTTATACAAGTAAATTTAAGTAGGAAGCCAGAGGACAATTTAAAAAAATTCTTGAGACTAACGGGAATTGAACCAGTCCGTTCAACAGCATCAAATCGCCTAGCAACTATTGCACAGGCGTTCTTCCGTACTTGACTAACCACATCTCCAAAAAAAGATGCGATTTCATCAAGAAGGATATTTCAATACCTGTACGGGATATTTGTTGTCGTTGTAATAGTCCTTGTCTCGATTGGTCCGTTCTGGCGACTTTGTGTGCACGGTTTGAATGGCTTGATGAAATCGCATCTTTTTTTTTGGAGATGCGGTTAGTCAAGTACGGAAGAAAGGTGTGCAATAGTTGCTAGGCGATTTGGTGCCGTTGAATAGACAGGTTCAATTCCCGTTAGTCTCAAGAATGTGTTTTATATAGGTTTTTTCATCTTGTTTACATTTATTTTAATGGCAAGCAATTTGGAAAATGGAAGTTTGCCAGCAATACGTCTTGTACATATGATTGCTATTCAACTTGTGAATAATGAGGAATCTTAGAATCCAGGTAACATTTATATTAGTTAGACCTAGGCCTGTGGGTGAACAAACACATAGGGTCTGGGCTGGAAGTCCCACTTACAGGATAAGACCTTTTGTGAAGCAAACCACACAGTCTCACAATCCAGGTGCAGCTGATTGCCATGGAAAGCTACTGTCTGACTGATAAAATTCTTGAGACTAACGGGAATTGAACCAGTCCATTCTGATGGCACCAAATCACCTGGCAACTAGAGTTAACAGGTTTTTCGTGCTGGGCTAACTGTATCTCCAAAAAAAAAGGTTGCGATTTTGTCAAGACATTCAAACTGTGTACTCAAGTCTCTTAGAACGGATCAATTGAGACAAGGACTATTACAACAACAATGAACATCCCATACAAGTATTGAAGTATCCTCAGTAACATAAACATATAACATCCGTATTTGTTCTACAAGGGCCAATAGGTCTTTCTTGTAAACATACATAACATGTAGACAGTACAATTTTGCTTCAAATAATTGCTTATACAAATAAATTCAAGTAGGAAGCAAGAGGATAAATTAAAAATTCTTGAGACCAACGGGAATTGAACCCGTCGATTCTGATGGCACCAAATCACCTAGCAACTAGAGTAAATGGGCTTTTCTGTGCTTGAGATGCGTTGCATCTAAAAAACAAAAACAACGAATACGGATGTTATATGTTTGTGTTACTGAGGATACTTCAATACTCGTTAGTGAGGATATTCGTTATTGCTGTAATAGTCCTTGTCTCAATTGGTCCGTCCTAAGTGACTTGAGTAGTTTGAATGTCTTGACAAAATCGCATATTTACCGGTTACGCATATTAATCGAAACCCGTTTACTCTAGTTGCCAGATGATGTAGTTCTGTCAAAACAGTGTGGTTCGATCCCCGCTGGTCTAAAGAATTTTTTATTTATATATTGCTGATGGTCACTGCCTCATGATCAATGAAAATCATGGGAAGCCAAATAAATATTTTTAGAAGGCTGTTTTCTCAAATAAGCCAACAGGTGTTATATTGTGGATGGTCTCAGTGAGACACAAAGCTTTAGTCAGTTGATTTTTAATATATCAAAGCACATGTCCATAAAAAAATATGTGAGGTTGAAGATCATGTAATCCTGTCACAATGACCTCTGAAGATACAAAATACACAGACAACATGGCAGATTAAGTACCACATTCAACATAGAATAATTTCAGAGCTCAAAATGTTTGCTTTACTCTATAAAATAAAGCAAATGTATACCAAGCAATGATGACATTAAAATAGTAACCATGTTTGAAACATATTAAAATTTCAAATATAACCAATTTCATACAGTTAATTATCTTGATTTTATATGTCATGTAAAAAGGTACATGATTTTGATCACATTAACTCTCCTCCAAATTATATATGATTGTATATAAGTAGCAAGTGGAGATAATTAAATGCAATGCAGACCACCAGATAATTATTAAGAACATAATGGAATATGTATAGGGTTTGAAGGATAACCTGAATCTTAAAAACTGGTAATGGAGTAAATTGAGACACAAATAAAGTAGTGTTACAAAAGAAAAACAATATATTAAATATATGTTTTGACCAAATGGTCTTTATTATGCAAGAATAAAAGATAAAAATAAGGATCAATATGATGACAGGGCAAAAACAAAAAAATTATAGTCCGTGCATTTCTTTTATTCGATTTTCCAATACTTTTATTTGCTCAAAATGTTTTAAAAGATGAAGAAGAGAACCTGTGCTGAGAAATATTATATTAACCTTTATTATTGGTGCAAAAAAAAACAACAACCACAATTCGTGAACGTCGTTGTAGCAAAATTGCAACCCGCTGCTATGGAGTCTTGTAACTAAGATTAATATTTAAAATTACGTTTTCCCATGTGGGAAAATAAATATGGCTAGCAATAATCTAACTTTCTTTTACTATGGGGTCATATGAAAAGCAGATGGTAAACCAGAGAAGGTTTTAATTTATTAGTCATCAATTTCAATCAGTGCAAATCAGGTTGAAGCCATTTTTAGTGAAAATCTTATGGATTGTGACTGTATAATGATGAAGAATTACAATTTTTTTCAAAGAAGATATAAGCACATTAGTTTCGTTATGAAATGATACAGGAAACATAAACCTAGACAGTGCACCACATAATATTTGGCATTGAATATATTTACATTATGTGTCTGACTAATATTTCTAGACCTAGTGAAGCACAAGGTAAGTGACATCTACATTATTTATTTATTATCACAGATGATATTATGAGCAATTTAGTTTGGTTATGAAATAACATTGTAAATCTAAATAAGCCTAGGCATTTATCAGCTTTTTTTCATGAATTTCATAGACAGGACAATTTTGCATTTTTAATCTATTGTTATGATGAAGTCAGAAGGAGGTTAGCTATGGTGCCAAAGAAGCTGATACAAATGAAAAAATATAGCTGAGCTGCTGCAAAACAACAAAACTAACATTCCTAAGTCCTTGCATATTCCCAGTGGCAATATATGGGTGTGAGTCCTGGATAATCACCAAGGTGAAAAATAAAATAGCAGCTTTTGAAAAAAAAAAAGTTTCAGAAAAATCCTCAGAATACTATGGATCCAAAAAATCACCAATGTAGCCATCCTGAGAGAAATGAATGTAAAAGAAAACTTGCTAAACAGCATAATTCTTTCCAGAAAACTACAATATTTTGGCCATATCAAATGCCATGATGGCTTAGAGAAGACCATAATGGAAGGGGGGGGGGTGATTCCAGGGAGATGAACAAGAGGCAGATCAAGAAGATGGATGCACAACATCAAAGACCACCTGAACATGACAGAAGCAGGAAGACTGGATCAAGATAGACGGATGTTTCGAAAGGCTGGGACGACTGCTGTATCCTGTTCAGAATATGCTACCTGATAATCTTTACTATTTTAACACATATCATGGTATCATACTTACACAAACAAAACTTACATCATTTGATTCAGTATTTAATTATTTATTTCCATTAAAAATATATATACAAAAAAATCTAAAAACAAAACACATTATTGTGTTTCCCAAACAGCCACCAAAAATAACACGTCATAAAAGGAATTCAGCTGCAGGAGGAATTTACACAATTTTTATTTAGCATGGTAAAGGTTAATAAATATAGATATTACAAAAGAAAAATAAAAACAAAATAGTACTATAGAGAATAAGGATGCTACAAATTAATGTTAAGGTCAAATACCTTCATCAGAAACTAAAGATACAATTATCTATTTATTTTTCTGAGCTTTTTATGTAAGGCATCAGAGGATTGAATGACGGTCAGTTATCGGGCATTGGCATATTTGATCTTTTAATATACAGTAATATTGCAATGTTTCAGGTCGTCAGTAACCCCCTTCAATCCACCTTCTTCTTGGTCTTCCTTTGCCTATTGGTGTTTCCATTTCTCATGTTGTATGTTCTTGCTGCTGGACAATATTGTTGTGCTGTTTGAGGAATGATTGATACTTGTGCCGGTGAGTTGTTATTCCAACCTTTGATGAATTTTCTAATTTCTTAAGTTATTGCACAATTTTCGAGCAATCTTTGTTAACACTCAAATCCCCTACCAGTTTTCTGGATCCGTCACAGTGTCATCCTTGAATGAACAATTCAAATATCACAAAACATCCTCCAAATGAATCACACTGTTTACATCACCATCTTGACCTCTGAATCAAGGATACAATAATAATATATTTGTAAAACTATTGCCTACATTTTTTATTTTTTTTTTAAATATATGTGTAGTAAATAAAACCAAATGTGTTGTAGATTTATATTTTATGAACTAATCAATAGAATGCTGCTGTGAAATAAATATCGTTCAAAATAATGATCAAAAATGGAAGAAGAATTAACAAGTGGGAATTAACTCAAAAAGTGCAAGAATTAACAGCTTAAAGATGTAAATGTGAGGCAACACAGAACTATGCATCTTAGATATGTCAATTTGTGTTCTCTATACTTTGATGTTAACCTATGAACTCCTATGAGTTCACATGACATGCCTTAAACTGGGTAAGCTCCTCCTTCTTTATGTACTGCAAAATTAGGTACACTCATGGCACGTGTTTTCCGTTCTAAAAATTCATTATCCTGCATCTCAATATCCTCTGCCTCAGATGATGGCATTACTTTGCCAGAAGATTTCAGCCGCAGATTTGAAAACGCAGAAAAATTGGCAATACTCTGTGTTCTTCGAGCAACCCATTCTGTTAAAGTTTCTGGTACAGGTCGTTCATCAAGAACTTTCCTTATACACGACCTCATTATATAGGGCAGATCTTCCATACGAGGGTTTCGCAACATAGCATCACGAAATAGGGATATAATTTGGGTGCACTCAGACCCACAGACTTTGTAGCATAAATCTTCCAACTCCAGTCTCTCCATCTGAGGGATCTCATAAGTCTTTGTTTGGGTTTCTATTAGCCAACTATAATCAACACCTGCAGAAATAAAAAAGGCAGAATCAGTTCAGAAAACTGCTCAGAAATAGAAAAAAATTATATAAATTAACGTATAGTTGACAATGTACATATTCAGAGAATGGCAGAGATGGGAGGGACTAGAGGTGATGGGAGAAAGTGCTCCATAGATGGAAATATCAGAAGAACGTGTAATTAGCAACTGACTGGGACACTGACCTTATACACTTTTAGATGGCTGACGGAACGGCAAGCAGAGCATAAATGGGAATGTGTACTGTGATGCTTGTTCCAAATCAAGAATTGTTGACACATGTTCTCTTCAAGGGGATTTTTCGTACACACACAAAAACCAAAACAAAAAAGTCATTCATGTGTCACATCTTTGTTGATTTTTTTGTTGTTGCGTTCGCCCCATTGTAATCAGCACGGTTATCCATGCGATTTTCGCAGGGAGCGTGATTACGTTGTGCTACCGTTATGCGCCTTGTAGGCCTAGCACTTCCGATTTAAGCATGCCTTGACAGTTCGGGTGTGCTACCCTAGCCTGTGACAGCCTCCCTATCTGTTGCCAGGCACATGGTTGTGTAGTGACTCTGCCAAGACGATTGTTTTTCACGTCTATCTTGCACGAGGTGTTCCACGGTCTATGAACTTGCCTCGTGTAATTGAACGAACTGTGCCTGTGCCCATCGGGTACTGAACCCTTTCTCATCTGCACACCTGGTTCCATAAGAGGAAGAACTCAACAGAAGAGCTGGACTTCGGCTCTTTCGCCTTCTTAGCCGAGGTGTAGTTCACCAACATCGTGAACCCCTCGCCCAAGTTAGAGTCACACCACACTTTTGGGAGCAAGGTGTTCTCGAGCTGAGCGACCTTATCCCAATAGCGCCTGAGCCCATCAGATACTGAACCCTTTCTCTCTACAAGTGTATTTCTGAAATAGGAAAGCTTGACAGCAGAGTTGGGCCAGGGCTAAAATCATTGTCCCTTTTGTGCCTGAGCCCATCGGGTACGGAACCCATTCTCTTCGCGAGCATGTTTCCAGCTTAGGAAGGCTCGACATTAGAGTTAGGCCAGGTCTTCTTTGCTTTGCCGGACGCCCATGATTGAGTCTGGGTCTCTGCCTATAAGGAGCACAGGTAACTAGAAGCTCGTCTTGAGTTAACAGCTTGTAGTTCCCATTTCCTTTTCACTTTCTATTTGCAGTTGGTGCTGCCCTCTGGCGCTGTTCTGCCCTTTCATTGTACTCAGTATGAAAACTATTCGTCTCTCGCCATGCATCTACCTTTTTGTCTTTTTCATTGGCCGCCCCTCCAATGTTCGGACTGGACTGACTAGCATCACTGCATGTCGACAGTGCCGCTGCATGTGTTGGTGCTGATGGTGTCTGAGATATTGTCTGTCTCTTATGCAGACAAATCTCTTTCCATCTGCTACCTCGACATTCTCGGACACGATCCTCAAATGATTTAGCCAGAATCACCAAGAGCCGCTGTATTTCTGTTTCCAGGGTGCACCGCGAGGAGGTACATTTGGGATCTTGGTTATCTGCTAACCCTGGGTCCGCCGAGAGCATTGCGTTCCCTTTGCACCACATCTTTGATCTTTGTTGATGAAAAATATTGTCTTTTTTGTAAAAAAAAAGGCTATGGGGGTTGGGAAGGGCAGGTGGGGAAATGGAAATGGGGTGTTTGATTTATTACCTGCCTTTTGGTAAAGTTTCTAGTACTAAAAGTCATGTTCCAATTTGCTTAAAAAAAAGGGGGGGGGGGGAGAGGAGAGTTAACAATTAGTAAACAAGATATACTAACTGCAAAATAGAAGAACAGAAAATGTTTTGACTTAAATGTTTTCATCATGAGAAAACTGGATAAACAACAATAAACTCAAATGGGATAATAAGGCAATGGCATTGATGTAGCCCAGAGTTCATACATTCTCTAAGCCTGCGGATAGACTGGAATGCTATCACAAGAAATCCAATCACATCAAAAGTATGCTGAAAATGCATGTGCTAGACCAGTGTTTCTCAAACTTTTTATTGCTACGGACCAGCAATTTTCCAACCTGCTAGGAACTGGAGTTGGTGCTGAGGGTCAAATATCTTAATTGTTACAATTTGCATTTCTGCAGGTTACGAATGTGCATTAAAAAAATATTGCAAGCCATACCTTTGATATTGTGCACTGAGCTGCCAAGTATTTCTAAATAACCAAATGGTCGGAGGGTGTCCGACAAAGTGGAGGGTGCCGCATTAACCGAACGAACAAAAGGTAAAGCAAAATACATTAAACTGGTTACTAGAAACACATACCGTAACTATGAATAAAAATAGATAAAAAAGTATATAAAAACATACAATAAAACTAAACATGAGAATTCTCCACTATCAGTCCAAATGGAACATTTTTCAAGAAACTAATAACGTATAAACTAAACAAAACCACACAAAATTGATAACTGAATGGACCGAGCCATGTTTCTCTTACGCAGACCAGCTTACGTTTCTGCGTAAGAGGAACATGGCTTGCAGTAAATAGACTTAGACTGCAGATATTTAACAACAGAAAAACCCAAGGTAACAATGATGTACATATACAAATACATCAATTACTATCGTAGAGACACGTACTGTAGAAGGCTCCTCCAATAGGCATTTCACCAAGCCGAAAGGTGAAGCCTCCTAGGTATGAAAGTAAGCTCATAAACCTCCACACTGCAAATAGGAAGTAATAACTAATCGCTCGTAATTCCTGGAGTTCTCAAACAAACAAACAAATATCATAGACACACACATTCAAAACATGGAGAATGAGAACGAAATAAAATGGCTATATAAAAAGACTATGAAAAAACTAGTAAAAGAAGCCATGATTATTAGTAACAGGGAAAATAGCCACGCAAAACAACGATGGGTAATAGATATATCAGTGTTAAAACGTGCCCTTGGTTGCAGCAGAATTGTGATGTGTTCTACTTCTTCCGTATTCATTCTCAAACTCCTGCTGATCTCTATTGTAGCAGGACAATAGTTCTACTATATTTCCAGCAGGATGTAGTCTAGAGAATGGAAATGTGCTGTGTCGCCGTTTTTTTGCACAAATGGCCCGACACATCCATCTTCAGTTGGGTGATGTGTTCAAAGAGTCCATAAAGAGGACTATGCTCTGGAAAGATTGTCACCTGAATAATAATCTTAATAATAACACCCAGTGATAATAATACTCCCAGCAGACATGTACATATACACAATGTCACATACCAGTTTTAATTCTGCGAGCTTCTTGCTCCTGTTCTATCCTAAATCTGTCCAACTCTCTAATGTGAAAGCAAAGTTCAGACATGAGGGTTTCACATGCAACCATATGCTCATCTTTCTCTGTTGGTTTATATACATCCCCTGATCCCAGGCTGCGCCGCCAAAAGTTCTTAAAGGACATCATTTTGAAGTCATCCTCAAAAGACACAGACTTAAAAATAAAGTATCATGTTAATTTAATAAACTATGACCCAGTTTACAAAAACTTATCAATGGTGGCTCCTTAATGAACTCTGTAACACTGTTGCAACCACCACTAAAACCTATTCACCAACCACACACTGATAAATCCTAAATCCTCCATGCTTATAGTGACTTATAAATATACTATGCAGACAGTCCCGCTGAACCTAAGGGGAGGGATTACCATTCAAAAGAAGGTCATTCGTGTGTTTTTGTGTCAGATCCTGAAATTCTCTTTTCGATTAAAAATGTTGATGTCTTTGTGAAAAATCACTGGGGGAAGGGATGAAGAGGTACTTTTGTTGCATCTTTTGGCCAAATTCCAAGTGGTAAACATCATATTCTGTTTTTCTTTCTGGAGGGGGGGGGGGGGGGAGGAGGAGGAGACAATATGCAAGAACTATGTATAATAGCATCACACCCCTCAAACTGGAAAGCACTTGTTTCTGCCCTATGCACCGTATTCAGTGCTGAAGGAACATCGATAAGCAAATTATTCAAACAGTAATTGTCCTTGACAAGAGTCAATGTGGCTGATTGATTAGAATATCAGTTTCACAATCATGATGGCACGAGTTTATCTTTCAGAGATATAATTAGAAATCCATTTTTAACCCACGCCGTGCCGACTGCTATAAATGACAAAGTGGCATTTATTGCCAGAACCAAATTCCTCCCTTCAAACCATAACAGGAAAACATGCATCAAAGATATTTACACAGTGGTAATAAACACTTTCCAACAAACTTTATTTTTAGTCATCCTCCAAACTCAGGCTTTAGTCATCAAGTACCACATAACTGTTTCATTGCTAACATAGTTTGTCTTTAATTAGCTTGTCAACAAGTACTAACTTTCTGTATTTGTACATAATGTACACTGGTTTCATTGTTGACACTCTACTTTCCTTCAATTAGCTTGTCAACCAGTACAAACTTTCTGTAAATGTACAGAATATACCCAGATTTCATTGTTCCAATGAACATGCCCACATAGACCTTATAAATGTACCATCAGTAAAGTACTCATTATAAGAATATGGACAGAAATTTTGGTCAAAATATAGAATTCTAATTTATACTGTATAAACTACAGGCATACAGATTGTAGGGACTGGTAAAATAAAGTTGTACGCTAACAATATTCTGGTGTATAGGCAGGGTAGAAATCAAGAGATATGAATCATGGAGTTACAAAGTGAGTTGGCTGGCATAAGCGGATGGTACAGTGGTATTAGTGAATCCATATGAAGGAATTTGGTTTTCCTTTAACAGCCACAAGGTAAATACATTCATTTTATGTATGTATCCTGTGCAGGGACACTTTTAAAACAACTGGCACAATTAAATATTCGGAGGAGCTTTTTGTCAAGAGTCTGAGTTTCAAAGATTATGTTGATCACAACATTGTAATGGCAGAAAAAGTCTGGCAGCATAGAATGTTATGGCTGCTGCTAAGTGTGAACAGAGGTTGATATTTCTTCTATAGCAGACCAAGTTGTTTCTATGATAGAGTATATGGTCTTATTTATCGTGACAATGGTTTTAAACAAGCATGTATCAGTTGGAGTTGAGGTAGCACAAGGTCTTCTCATGACTGAATCTGCCGATTCATGAGTTATTGTATCTGCCACATAAAACGCATGGGAATGTCATGTTGTTGGGAAGTTGTTGTCTTCATCTTCGTACTTCAACTTTGCTCTGTTATTGAATTCTTAAATACCCTAGCACCATTAAGCAGTCAATATGTGATAGAGTATGCATTGGCAATTTTTTTAAAGATCGGAAATATTGTGTATTTAAAGATCACACAACTGAAATATTGGATAAGATCCAGAATGAGGGGATATGTAGAATACTTGATTGCAATAGAGACACATCAGTAAGAGTCATGCAATTCTTACTTGACTGTCCAACAACTAAGTGCAGAATTCAGTTTTGCAGAGCATCAGTCTGCCTCCAAATCACAGGTGACAAAGAACACATACTGCATTCTGAAATTTAGAAAATGAAAGGTAATAAAGTAAAAATAGGAAAGTCATTGATAGGCTGTGCTGAGAACATCATACAAAGCGTGTGCATGTTGGAAGATGTAGCACCAGGTGCGGATGGATGAGTGTGCCAGTAAATTGCCAGATCTCCTTTCACGTAATAACAACTCTCAGTATACAATGCAAAGAGTGTTGTCCTATCACTGAAAAAGTCTGAGGTGCAGGCATTGATCAGTGAGGATTCCAGGTAAGAAAACATGATCATATACACAGATGGCTCAGTTGTTAGACATGTGCTTAGTGCTTGGGCCTTCACAGCTCGGTCTGTAGGGAAGACCATCACAAAGCAGAGTGGTGCTTTTACTGTGACTACAAGCAGCATGATTATGGAGATTATGGCAGTGACCAAGGTCTTGAATTGGATGAGTACAAAGTTGGAATGTGCCATGTTCATTTTCATGCCAGGTGAAATGAATTGTTCAAGGGAATGAGAGAACAGATCAGCTGGCTTGCATCGCTATTGTGTTGCATGGTAAAGAAATGGATCTAGCTGACATTTTCAAATTGTGACATTTTAAATTTCTTATGAGAAACCACACAGACAAATGAACTTAATGAGGGGGATGATTCCTTTTCTGTGTCCAGAATAAAGTGACTGGGCTTGAAATGTGGCACTGCCAAAAACTTGGCCTTTGAAGGATGTTTGTTAAACAACAGATAACTGGAACTATCAATCACTATGCAATGTGGGATACACTGAATTGGAGATCAGATGCGCAGAATTCATCTGTAACATTTGTACTCAATTATCAAATTATGGTACAGAAACTTAGATTAAAATTTACAGTAATTTCATATTCTGTTACATAAACTTAAAATTCCCTGTTACAGTAATGCGCTGTAAAATTAACATTATCTGTTACGTTACCTCATTTTTTTAAAGTGTGAATTAGAAAAGATTTTTTTAAATCATAATCAAATTAAATGTTCAGGCACAAATATATATAAAAAAACTCAATACTGCATTTTCCGGTTAGGGTGTTACAAGGAGAATTTGAGTGTCTTGTGTGATAAAGGCCCTGTGCCTTTTGTCGTTACACCATGTTCAAGGTGAGTGTTTTTTTAACCTTTAGCACTCTGTGTTTACAATTACGTAATTTCTCTCCTGCTGCTGAATTAATTTTTGGAAATGTTACGTAATAGTTGGTGGCTGTTTTGAAATCATTATAACTTTTTTGTTGTTAGAGATATTTAAATAATTTGTACACATATACATAAAGAATTGAAATCTGTATATATTGATGTGGGTTTTGTTTGTGTCATATGAGACATTTAAGACAGTCTCAAAGATGTTTTTTCACAAACCTAGCAAATTTTGACCTTTAAGACGATAATATAATAGTACGAATTTTCCGACATTATTTTGTAAATATTTGGAGTGGAAACTATTAGATTGACTGAATAGCACACCATTTACAGTCAAATTGTTATAATTTCAGGGATTAACAGGATTAAACCTACAGGTACATCTTAAAATCCTTCTATAAACCTAGATCTAGTCTGTAAATGTATCATTTGAACTTGGTTGATGTTTTAATAACAATTTGGATAAAGCAGCGTGGTGTAACTGATTTTCGAGTGTGGAAATAACTTATCTCTCCATAAATAATTGTAATGAAAATTTGATAAAATAAAAGTCTATAAAACCCAATTCACCGTCATGGTGATGCTTTTGTTTGAAATTGTCAATATATTGTGAAAATATTGATATTTAAATGACATTTAACACATGTTTGCCACTAAAACTGCAGGAAAAGGTAGTAAATTGAATAAAATACCAGGTTTATTCAATCTGGTAAAAAAAAAATATTAAATTATTGGAGATTTTTAATTGATTAAAGTGTAACTAGAAAAGGTGGTCTACGGCGGCAAATATCTTGCCGCTTACTAATACGAGAAGGGGAAATGTTGGTGAATAAAGTTGCCGCACTCATGCTAAAGGTTAAATTTACCCTCTGACAGAAAAACCCAGTCCTTACCAGGGATTGAACTTTGGGCCTCATGGGTGCAAGACCAAAGCTCTAAACCTCTCTGCCATGCCTGACACTGAAGCATAAATATAAGAGAAGGTAAAATATATACGCTTTTCAGGTTAAACATTAAATAATAAACAAAAGGTGACCAATATTTCCATGACAACCACAGTAAAGGGTAACAACAATAGGATAATTGTTTCATAGGATAATTGTTTCTATTTATTCATTGTGCCACTAGCCAGAAAATAAATTGATTATTGTCCTTACAAATCAATATCACTTAATGTGTCTCATCTTTCTCTCTCCCTTTATGGGTAATTTTTGCCGCCCTGCCTTATCTTTAAAATCACATGAATAAAAATTCAGACAATTCACATGGCTTTCTAGTATTTCTTTCATTATCTTCTGCAATCATTCTCCAACTCCTGCAGATTAGTAAGATGTAGTCCAGAGAACTGAATGTGTTGTCATGGTTTTTGACAATTGACACACTCCATTCAGCAAGCTTCTTGGTCACTTTGACCCTATATGGGGTGGGACAACCAACTTCACCCCAAAACCTTCTTAACCGCCACTTATGACATGCATGGAAGGTAAATAGGGTTGCTACTCTTTACTTTCCTTTTGGGCCCCGACAACACAATATAAAATTTATTATAAAATTACATTAATCAACATTTTCCAATTTATTACATATTCATCTCATTTCTCTTGATCTCCGAACAAGTTACTTTGACATTTTTTTTAATTGATTGAATAATTCTCCATTGTTCTGTCCTATGTTGGCATGCCCTCTTTGTTTAACATGTCTGAAAAGATATATTTCTATAAAAATTATTGGAAAATCCAATGAATCAATATATTGACCGGTATCTACTGTGATTTCCCCTTGAGCTGTTAAGTGTCATTGGGGAAAGTTGGAGTTTTCTGTCCTTGGCCATTTAGGTCACATTGGTTATTGTCAGCCGGTGTCTCTTTAGGGTTTCTTTGATTGTCTGTACCCATTTAGTTCTTGGTCTTTCTCATGCCTTGTATAGTGATTCAATACACCCGTTTAAAATAAGTAACATAGATCCTATTCAGGGTGAAACAATCAACCCTTCAATATTTAGCTTTCTAAACAACCTTTTATGAGGGCTGGTCTCTAAGTTTCACAGTGTTATAACCTAGAGGATGTGAGTGTTCCAATGTATGTATAAAACAAGTTGTTAGTAACTGCATGCAATGCAATATGAATCCTATAAGTGAATGTGACCTAGTAGTGATCATTGTATTTAAAAATGCACATCAATATTCAACAATGCATGTGCACTGATTTCTGCTTTCGTCTTGGAAAAACTTGCTCCGAAACATTTGAAATACTGCAATCAGCTTTTAGCGAATCACATCTGACATTTGAGTGGTATTTATATTTGTATTAATAATAATACTAAGACCAAAACCCATTAGAGTTGTAAGGGTGCTACACTGGATACATCAGCACACAAAAACAACCCAAACAACTCTATCCTCAGCTATTCGAAGAAGTGTAGAAACATCACACTCAGTTCATTGCTTGATGCAAACAAGTTTACATGGTTTCACCACTGCCAAAAGTGGTTCTTGACAACCTGTAAGTTTGTTTATTTGCTGCTGACAAATATATTTGTCTTGTGTTCAATAAAACTAATTCTTAACAAATTACTGTAGCACTAGTTTTCAAAAAACTTAATCCTGCTTTCTGTGTTTTCATTGAGTGTTCAACTTTTATATCCACAGAAAAGTATTTAAAAATCAGTGCACACACATTGCAGATATCCTAGTAAATGAAATAAAAGAGACCATACAAACCATGAAAGGAGGGCAGTCACCTGGTATAGACAACATTCCAGTATAACTCTTATAATACAGGGAAATTAATGTGATAAATACTATGACCAAAATCTGCAAGAACATATGGAGCACAAAACAATGGCCTGATGAATGGGCACAATCACTAATAATATCAATTCCCAAGAAAGGAAATTTGAAAGTGTGTATGAATTACAGAACAATTAGCCTTATAACACACCAGAGTAAATACTACTATGAAAATACTACTGAACAGAATAAAACTCAAGTTGGAAGAAATTGCAGAAAAACAGGTTGGCTTCAGAACAAATAGAAGAACTGTTGAACAAATATTTAACATCCGAATATTAATTGAAAAACATATTCAGCATCAATGTGATCTATACCACATTTTAATTGATTTTACAAATGCCTTTGACCATGTTCGGCATGATGGTCTGTGGCACATATTGAGACAATTTAATTTTGACACCACAATCGTAGACATTGTTGAATCACTTTAAAAAAATGCAAATAGTGCTGTCTTATCAAACAATACAATTGGAGAGTTCTTTAAAACAAATGTGGGAGTTCAGCAAGGATGCATGTCTCCAGTACTTTTCAACATATACCTAGAGCAGGGGTGGGCAAACTTTTTGTGCAGAGGACCACATTAAAAATTGTAAAGCTATTGGAGGGCCACATATAATATAATGTATATTTTTGTTTAAAATTCTCGGTAAGTAATCAATTAAATATTTTTATTGTGAAGAAAGGTAGTTTTACATAATGTAGATAACCTTAA
This sequence comes from Meghimatium bilineatum, assembly GCA_034231615.1. Classification (NCBI taxonomy): domain Eukaryota; kingdom Metazoa; phylum Mollusca; class Gastropoda; order Stylommatophora; family Philomycidae; genus Meghimatium; species Meghimatium bilineatum. The sequence continues at coordinate 50,815,099 of CM067317.1, read as the reverse complement.
ATAAATTACATTTCTAACAGAGTTACACTATAACAGTATATTTTCAAATATGGATAAAAGGTTTTGCAAATATTTTAACAATATTTGAAAAATATTATATTGCATACAGTTACAATATTGTTTCATTTCAATAGTTTTAATGAAGATTTAGAAAAACACCATACACATACAGTCACAACAGTTACAACTTTATTGATATTATTAATTTCTAATGAGATGTATGTAATTGCTTGTAAGATTTTATAATTCCTTTGAAATCTGAAACAAGTATACTTGTAGAAATTTGCATGACTACATTTAAGTTGCAATCAGATAATAAAGACCTATTCTTAGATTTGTTGATTTTTAAGCAAGAAAATGCCTGTTCACAAATATATGTAGATTCAAATAATGACAATAATTTAGCTGCAAAGTTTTTTTTAAGTTTGGGAATGATTGTTCAGGCAAAGAACCATAGAAATCCAACAAACATTCAGACTTAAATTTTTCCATCAGGTAATGATAGGCTTGTAATTCAAGCAACTCCAAATGTATGTGCTCTGGGGCTTTATCAGCTTCTGCACTGAGTGTTTGCAGCACAACTGATAACATTGAAGTGCTGCTCCAAGATCTTGGAATCTTCTTCCAAATTCTAGCTTACTTGCATCTTGTAGTTGAAGGGTCAAATCTTCACTTATCTTTTCGACACGTCTGACCACAGTCTTCTGGATAATGTAATACTGTCAAATTTGTTGTTTTGTTCTGGACACAGAATGTTTGTTGCATCTAGTAAACATTCCCTAATAAATTCACCATCAGAAAATGGCTTGTTGTATTTCACAATTTTGCGTGACAACACCAAACTGGCCTCTGTTACGCATCTTGAATTGAAGACTGTTTTGTAAACACAGTTTGCTGTTTCTCCAGACTTTTTACCAACCGCATGCATTTTCTTTTCCTTTCTTCGGATGTTAGATTGTGTCAGAAATTGGGATGCTTTGTCTGGTAATGTCTTTTTAAGTTATATTCTTTAAAAACAGCCACTGATTCGTGACATAGCAAGGAAACAGATTTGTTGCCAACTTGCATAAAACAATATTCGGTAATCCATTCGTCTTTGAAAACCCGACACTCATCTTCAATCTTACGTTTTTTGGATGCACTCATTATAATAAAAATATCTTAAAATGTAAAATTAACTAAAAACAAATGTGCTTCCGGCTGCGCGAATATAATTATTTAGATTTAGAAAACTCGGTTGCAATATAAATACGGAAATTTATGAATGGAAACTACAAACGTGATGGTTATTAAAAACACCGGGAATTCCCCAGGCACTTCGCAGCTTAAATGATTGCAAATCTAGTATTTGCGCATTCCATTCGTAGGATATGAGGGGGGTATTTCTTACGATACATTATTGTTGTAACGATGTATTATTAATTATAACAGCTTTTAGCGATATTCTATTTTGTATGAAACATCTTTTTAATATAAACTAAACATACATCCCGACATAATGCTTAAAAGTTAAAAACAATTTTCAACCTTTATAAAATTATATTGTCCGAGTACTTATAATCATAGTTTGCCCACCCCTGACCTAGTGCATATCATACAGGAGACACTACATGATTACAACATATCTATATCGATCGGAGGTCATCCTATTTGCAACTTTTGCTTCACTTGTGATATTGATCTTATAGCTGTGCCAGAACAAGAATTACATAAGAATTAATAGCAAAGTAAGAAAAAAAATAACCGGCAAGTACAGAATGAAAACCAACACAGAAAAGAGCAGGATTTTGGTTAACAGCAGAGACACAGAAGAACAGACCAACATCATGATGAATGGTTATAGACATGAGGAAGTGAATACTTTCAAATATCTCTGATCTAGCATATGCAGTGATGGAAAATGCAACGCAGAATTAAAAATAAAGTTATAGATGGTTTAGCATCTATGTCAAGGCTAATGTTGATTTGGAAAAGCAACATCAGTGTTTGAGTGAAAATCTGTTGTACTGTACGGTTGTTAAGAGTTGGACACTCGCTGCGAATATGGAGAGACATTTACAGGCTTTCGAATACAAATGTTACAAATTCTATGAATTTCCTATAGGGAACATAACACAAATGTGTACGTAAGAAATAAAATAAAGATGTATGCAGGCTAACAAGAATCATTTCTTTCCATAATGAAACGAAGAAACCTAGCATGGTTTGGACATGTATGCAGACATGATTCCTTGTCAAGAACAATACTGCAGGGAACCATTGATTTGGGGGGGGGGGAGAGAGAGAAGTAGAGGAGGTAAAATTAAAAACATTGACAGTCAACATCAAGGAACGGATAGGACAAGATGTTTCCTCGCTCATCTGCATCATTGAAGATAGGAATCGCTGGAGAACTCTGTGTACCACATTGTATGCTGAAGCATCCAATGTGATACCCCTACGACCCTGATGGATCATGGGTTAATAGAATAAATAGATACTTAGTACTAGCTATCTGAATAGATTGATCTTTACTGTAATACTAATCTTAGTAATTTTCAAAAATAGATCTCCTTTGAAGATGACCCTCATCACTGCAGACGATCCATCTCCCACAGCAATGAGATAATGACACACACATGAAAGAAATAATGTGCTCTGTAAATGTGTCTGCCTGTCAGAGAGGTTGCTGAGAATATTGGAATATCCATTGTTATGTGCCATAAAATTGGAACTGAAGATTTGCACATGAGATGGGTTATAACAAAACTCATGCTATGCACACAGGTCTATCACCACAAACACATATTTGTCAGTCTATCAAAAGAAAAACCTGCTACACTACAACTAAAAATAAAATCAATACAACAATGTGGCATATTCAAATATTACTATTGTCTTATAGTACATAACAAAGAATAGTAACATTGTGACTGCCCATACATGTCATAAGTCAACTAAAAAAGGTTAGGTATGGAGTTTGACTACATCATTCTGTTAACTGTCAAAATACCCCAAAAATGCAAGAAAACAGAATTTCTGAAGGTTTTATTATTTGCCCACAACCTAAGTTTCTGATTTGTTTTCATCTGACATTTGCATTATTACATAAGAAGATAAGTGGACAGCACCCATGTGCTAGACATATAGAAACAGCAAATCAAATGGTTGAGGCATGTAAGAAGTTTATTGCCAGACAATGTCCCTCATAAACTACTGGTAATGTTATGTTCCTCCAGGGCCATAGGCGGCGCATAGGGCAGAAACCATAGCTTCCCATTTCTGTCTTTGTATTGCCAGGTCTTTCAATTGTTGCGTGTTGTTTAGGTTCATTGACATGCCTTCTCTATTAATGGTTCTTCGTAGAGTTTCTCTAGGTCTCCCTCTTCTTATTACTCCAGGTGGCACCCAATATAGTGACTGCTGGGGAATTCTTAGGCTGTTCATTCTGAGAACATGGCCGATGTAAGTCCAACGCCTTTGTCTAATGAAGGAAGATATATAGGTTTGTTTGCTTTCCTCTATTATAGTAGTGTTAGATTTAAAGTCACTCCACTTAACATTCAGAATGGTACGTAGGCATTTGTTTTCAAAGGAGTCGAGTCTCTTATCTGTGGCTTTTGTGGCTTTCCAACTTTCGCACCCATATGATAGGATAGGGATGATGTTGGAGTTAAACAACTTGAGTTTTGTGGTGTTTCTTAGTGTGTGCGACGTCCAGATGTTGCGTAGTTTATTGAAAGCACCCGCTGCAAGAGCAATACGGTGTAAAATTTCTTTTGATGAGTCTCCATCCAATGCTAGATTGGTGTCTAAATATGTAAAATTGTTGACTTTTAATAATGGAACATTTTGAATTTCTATGTTGTCGTTGGATCTCGTAAAATCTAGTATATGAGTTTTTGATGTGTTGATTTTCAACCCTATCTGATTTGAGTAGTGTTGGAGATTGTCAAGCTTAGATTGAGCATCTGTGTGGTTTGCTCTCAAAAGGACCAGGTCATCTGTGTAGTCAAGATCTTCGATAACGGTATTATTAATCCATTTTATTCCTGTCAGCTCATTTTCAGTGCTCTTTCTCATGACCCAATCAATAGCAACGCAGAAAAGTAATGGGGACATGATAATAAATCCAGATATTTCTATCTATATGATGTGCCCTTTGCAAAATATTGTCCTCACTGCCACTCTTGCCTCCAAGTTATGTGCAAGCTGTACAGCCTGTTCCAGTGATGGTCTTCAAGCCACAAACACCAGCTCCAATTTAGATGGTCTTCAATATTCTATATATATCCTTAGTCTGCCTTTTGTTCTCTTTCCTAGAACTTTCTCTCCATAATTAATCTTTCAAAAGCATTGTGTCTTTTTATATGTCCAAAAAATGTTACCGGTAGTTTGTTTTTTTTTGAAAGGTTTTGAGCAGGTATTCTTTCTATGTTCAGGTCTTTAATGACGTCTGTATTGGATATTCTTTTTGTCCGTGATATTCTTATGGTTTATCTATATCATTTCTTTTCAAATGTTAATTTCTTTTCAATTGCGGATATCTCACTACTAAATGTTGTCACTGGAAAAATATAGGTTCTTAATAGCTGTAACTTTGTTTTTCTGTTTGCTACTAGCCATAAATTTGTCCTCTGTGATATTTATGGCCATTGCTAATCTCTTTTTGATCTCTTCTGAACAATCTCTTGCGATGTCAATGGTTGATCAGAGATATTCACGCCCGTGTGTTGTTGGGGCCCGAAAGGGGAGCAAAGAATAGCAACACTGTTTACCTTCCACGCATATCGTAAAAGGCGACTAAGGAGGTTATGGGATGGAGTTGGCTGTCCCATCCCATATAGGGTCAGTGACCCAAAGCCATGCTGAAGTCGGATGTGTCAGGTCGAAAGGCACAGATATCACAGCAATGCTGTAAACCATGACACAAAGCATTCTGTTCTCCGGACTACATCCTGCTAATCTGCAGGAGTTTGAGAACGAACGCAGAAGAAGAAGAAGAAGAGATATTCAAAGTTGTTGACATCTTCTAGTTCTTTTTTGTCAATGACTAACTATTGCAGATGTGTGTCCATTTCTGTTGATATTCATTAGTTTTGTCTTCTTTGCATTAAAAGGATTTTGAGACTCTATTATGTAATCTAACATCACGGACATAATCATGTGTTCTAGATTTGTGTTATGTCTTGATATTTGGGTGGTGTCATTTGCGTACCTAATTTCTGGAATCTCATGGCCTCCGGTATTAAGAGGTTGAAATTGTTCATGTGCATTTCTCACACATTTCACATGTTTTCTGCACATATGTTAAACAGATGTGGTGACAGGATGCACCCTTGTCAGATACCATTTATCTGAATCAATTTAGAACAGGGATGGGAAAAATATAGCCCTATCTGGCCGATCACATCATTTTTACAGGCATACCAGGCTTTTTAAGATCACATGTACTTAACCCTAAGTTAGCTTATGATGCTTTTAGACAACTACTATGATATCCTATGGAAATTCAAAGGATTTTTAAAAAAAGCTTGGCTCCCGTACCAAGTGGAACATACTCAATCCGACCCACAACAGGTTGCCCACCTCTGTTCTGAATTCAACATTTTAAGACCAAAAGGCCATCTTAAAAAGTTGGACTACAGAAATATCAGAAATGCTGATCTGCACTATGCAGCTTGATCTAGAGATTGAAATCTCATACTGCCTCTGTGGCCATATCAAGCACATGTGAAATGAAGAATAGAGTAATTCATGAAGTTTTGAAGTATTCTTGTTATCAGATATCATACATTTTGTAGACTGATAGACAGGCAGGGCAAGGTCTCACTCTGAGGTAGCGAGGTACAGAGCGCATCTGTGATAACCAAGCCAGGTACCCGCGAAAAATCAGGCCAATCATGCATCTCGGCGGTTCAGAAGAAAGCAATGAAATAGTAAACTACTAACGTAAATTTCTGTCAAGAAAATGATCATAATTAAGTGGTCTCAGCAAGGAAAGTTGGCTGCAACTGATCTCCAACATTCCCTGTCTCTTGTCTTGGACTTGGAAGTGCACTCTGACTGTAAACTGTCCATCTTGTGATGTTTCTCACTTGTATCTCTGCCTACTTCTTGATCACCCTCAACTTTATGCTTAAGTAACGTCTTCAAAAAGGTGTCATATCTTTTAATATGTCCAAAATACTTTATCTGATCTTTATTTCTTCTAATAGTTTTTTTCAAACAAAATGTTGTTATAACCTCTTTATTTACCTCAATTCCTTATTTTTTCTATATATCCACATCTCAAAGGCAACAATTATATCTTCTAGTTGTTTGTTTATTGTCCATGTTTCATAGCCATATAACAATATAGTCTAGATGTAGCATTTTATCATTTTCATTTTTAGCTTGTTTGTAATTTGTTTAGATGTCAATATTTTCCTCATGTCATTGAAACTTTTAGCCATTCCTTTTCTCTATTTGACTTCTGTTTCACAACTACCATCATTTGTGTCTGAGATATTGGTAATGTTCCACTTATAACCACCTAACTGAGAAACTTCATATCCTGGCTTTAGACCTAACCGTTTGTGTGTAGATCACATCTTCACTCTTAGAATTATTATAGAAAATTCAATTGAGTTTCAAAGTCCCTTGATAATTAACTTTATAGACTTTCAAAAGGCATTTGACAGTATACATCATCTGGCACTATGGGAGATCCTTAAAATCTATGGATTCCAGTTACAATATATAAACATCATAAAAGCCCTTTATCATAAAGCAACCTGTTGCGTAAGAACAGAAACAGGAAATTCAGAATGGTTCAATGTCGACACAGGAGTGAAACAGGGCTGCGTATTATCACCAATGCTATTTGGCATAGCCATTGACATGATCATGCGTAAAACAATTCAAGATGAAAAAGCGGGTATACAATGGCTCAAAAACAGAACTTTAACTGACCTTTTTTTTGCAGATGACATCACATTATTAAACTACTCATCAACAGACACAAGATATAACCAACAAACTATGCACACTCGCAGAGCAAATTGGCCTTCAGATCAACACGTCCAAATCAAATATCATGGAACTGAACAGTTCAACAAATAACATCTTAGTAAATAACCACATAATGGAAAAAGTCTCCAGCTTTAACTACTTGGGCAGCCGATTGTTCGTTGACGGAGACTCAATGAAAGAAATAAACACACGTATAGCAGTGGCAGCTAGCACATTTGCTAAATTAACTAATATCTATTAACTAATTAATGAACTGTCTTACCAGTATAGGGTAACCATGCAGTGGATACCCTCTCACTGTGGAATACCAAGAAATGAAAAAACAGAGGAACTGACTAAGGAAGGTGCTGCTGAATACCAACCAGATATACCGATCACCTACTATAAGAAGAAACAGATGATCAAGTCAATAAGGAAGCCATAAACACCAACACAAGATGACTATCACATTATGAATAGATCAGAACAAGTTGTAATTCTATGCCTCAGAACGGGACACAATCAACTTCGCAGTCATATCTACACAAAATTCAAGTTTGGCAACATGGCCATGTGTACATGTGGACAGGCAACACAGAGTGCCAAACATATACTTCAAGAGTGTTCTGAGTATGAAATGCTAATGCAGATATATTGGCCAGAAGAAACAACACTGGAATCAAAGCTCTATGGGCCATTGTGTGAACTACAAAAGACAAAAGACTGAGTTTTATTCAGGAGACAGAATGACAGATATAGACACGTTTCAAGTGAACGAAAGAAGAAGCCACTCCTTTGGAGTAGTTCTTACATCCTTGGTCCCCACCTGGCGCTCAGCTCTCACCTGTGGTTCCTAGTAGTTGTCAGCATGCCGGCAGGTGTGGCACCCCACTAACAAACTTTGACAGGCCAGTCAAACCAGGTGAGAGTAACAGAAATGCCTTCCCAAGCATGTGAAGCCAGGATATGATATGAAGCGGATGAAATATCTGTTGTTTAACAGGCTGGAAGGCACTTGTCAGCAGAGCGTTGTGGAATGCAAAGAACACTGGTCATCCACTGCATCCTGGTACATCTACAGTCATCTTGATTATCTTGCCACTGGAACATTGTTGGATTAGGAAGAGATAGTGTGGTTGACAAATGGCACAATTCCTCCACACTTGAAACAAAATTCAGTTCTAGTCATTACTCAACTATCATATCAACCCACACAAGTTCTGTGGCAATGGAGAAGTGGTGAACCAGAAAGTGTGGAATACTCAAGCTGTAGTAACAACCCTGTACACAGGAAGATCAGGGCAAAAGGTTGCTTCCTGTTTAAACTCAAGGCAAAAATGGGATTTGGCAGCCCTCTGATTGACTGAGCAGCCCTATTCAGGATAGCTCTGCTCACCCCCATACAATTGACAAGAGGCTAGAAAAGGTGCCCTAAGAATTGCCTGCCTAACGTAACCTGGCCAGCATACCACGGATGGCTGGTGCCTAACCACTGCGGTCGAAACACAAATAAGATTACAAAACCTCTAGTAGCGGGAACATGGAATGTCCACACACTCACAGATATAACATCTGCAAAAAGACCCGAAAGAAGAACAGCATTGGTTGCAAAGGAATTGTGCAGATACAAGCTTAACATTGTAGCACTGAGCAAAATGAGATTAACTGATGAAGCCCAGCTTACAGAAAGAAGAGTGTACACATACACAAATTTTTTAGGAGTGGCTTCAAAAGCTCTTAGCGACAAGAATCAGGAGTTGCAGTTAGATCTGACCTTGTACAAAGGCTCCCAAGTCTTCCCCAGGGGACTATGTGACCATTTCATGACAATGCACATATAAGTGAGAAATAAAAAGTTTACAGCTTTAATTAGAGTCCGACAATGACAAACCAAGATGAAGAAAACGACAAATTCTATGAGGAACTTGATGCGATATCTATGCTAAAACCAGACACAATTATAGTTCTGGGTGATTTCACTGCAAGAGTTATAAATGATCATCAGTCCTGGAATAGAATCCTAGGAAAGCATGTGATCGGTAAATGCAACAGCAATGGCTAGGCCTCTTGAAACTGTGTTCCACACATCATCTCACTATCACCAACTCAGTCTTTCATTACGTCTTGAACTGAATAGTCATCATTGACTTTGATGGATGAACAACATTAGCCATCAATGAACTCATAGACAAGGAAATATCTCTAACTGAATTTCAAAAGTGGATATAACAAATTGTCATCATCACTTATACCACCGCTTACTATTATTTTAAGTCTTTTATGTAGCCTGTTGAAGTTCTTGTGATAGTTTTCACTCATTACTTTCCACACAAAATTCATCTAGCATTATTATGTGTACTGTTAAGCTGTCAGCGTCTGCAGCCTTTCTACATTATATTGGATTTTTTTCTGTCAAGAAAATAACTAAACCTGACACTATAGCCAAAAATATGCTAAGTTGATGCAATATGCCTTGAAATGCCTGCAGCTGAATTAGAATAATACCGGTAATACTGTTTTGAATAGTAGGTGCATGGATAACATTTTCAAAATAGTGCTACATTATTAAAAATAATATACTTAGATAGCCCTTGAAAATTGCAATTCAGCGATGTCCCAACCAAGTTTGTACATTCATACTGAAAGAAGTTATGATTTATTTATTTTTTAGAATTAATTTGGCACTAAAATAATTTACATAAAACATAGGAAAATATAAATAAAACTTGTGATAACAAAATGTAGCTGAGCTGATAATTTCTGAATTATCTTAGTAATTTTAAATAATACAATACACAAACTATATATTTTTGTGTTCATGGAGACAAGACGCTTATGTTGATCACATTTTTGAAATTTTCAGATGGACACAGAACTAATTGATATTCAAAATGACGGCTAATTAGCATAATTATAATGAAAATAAATTATTATTCTTCTTCTGTGCTCGCTCTCTTGTAACCACATAGAATAAATCGTGTGATTTTCACCTGGGAGTATGAAGTACGTTGGACTGCAAGTTCAACAGTCGAACTTTGTTATTTGTGCCTTGGATGGTGCACTTTGTGACCGCAACATCCGAGGCACAGCACATCCATTTTCGTCATGCCTTTAATTCGGGTAGTAGGCTTTCCTAGCCAGTGACAGTCTGCCTATCTGTCAACTTGCGCACTGGTGTATAATGACTCTTTGCTGAAATGATTGTCATTCTCGCACGTGGTGTTCAACCGTCAGTGAACTTGCCTCATGTAATTAGACGTTCTGTGCCTGTGCCCATCGGGTACTAAATCTTTTCTCCTACCCCACACCCCCCTCCCCCGAGCCTGGTTCCGGTGAAGGAAGAACTTGGCAGAAGAATTGGACCCAGGCTCTTTCGTCTTCTTAACCAAGGTGTCATTCACCGACATCATGAACCAAGTCAGAATTAGCAAAGTGTGTTCTCAAGCTGAATGACCTTGTCCCATTTGTGCCTAGCCCATTGGGTGCTGAACCCTTTCTCTCTACAAGCATGTATATGGTATAGGATAGCTCAACAGCAGAGTTGGGCCAGGGCTACCTTCATTGTCCTGTTTGTGCCTGAGCACATCAGGTACTGAACAATTTCTCTTAGCGAGCATGTTTCCGGTATAGGAAAACTCAACATTAGAGTTGGGCCAGGTCTTCTTTTCTTGCCGTGCACCCATGATTAGGAATGATCATGAATCTTTGTCCGTAAGGAGCACTGACAACTAGAAGCTTGTCTTGAGCTAACAGAGCTTGTAGTTTTGATTTCCTTGGAATGTTTTCACTTTCTCTTTGCAGTTAGCATAGTTAGTACTGCCATTTCATTGTACTCAGTATGTTGTCTTTTCATCTCTCGCCATGCATCTACCTTTTCGTGCCTTTTTTCATTAGTTGTCCCTCCAATGATCGGACTGGACTAACTAGCGTCACTGTGTGTCGACAGTGCCACTTCATATGTTGGCGCTGGTGGTGTTAGAGATATTGTCTGTCTCTTATGCAGTCAAATCTCTTCAGATATTGTCTGTCTCTTATGCAGTCAAATCTCTTCCTATCTGCTACCTCCACATTCACTGAAACGATCCCTAAATGATTTAACCAGAATCAACATGAGCTGCTGTGTTTCTGTTTCTAGGGTGCACCACGAGGAGGTACATTTGGGATCTTGGTTATCTGCTAAACCTGGGTCCGCTAAGAGCAGTGCATTCCCTTTGCACCCCAAAATAAATTATTTATCTATTAAACATAATAAAATACCACAGACTATATATTTTTATATTTGCAAAGACAAGATATTGTTGATCAAAAGGCTGTGACTCTCAGATGTGCATGCAACTAATTAATATTCAAAACGGTGGCTAATTTGCATTGTCTATAGTCTTTCCCCAGGTGGTTTGTTATCCACTCTTGCCATTAAGTGTAGGGGTGATTGGAGCTCGAGCTTGTGTTCCAAGGCTAGATGTGTAGCATCAATTTAAATCAAACGATGTTTTAAAAAATTGCTGTTTTCAGCAATATCCAGCACTATTAAAAGCAACATATATAAAAATGATTAAAGAACTTAATAACAAACGAGGACATCACTAAATGTAAACCCTGGTCACAAGAAATATATAGCCTGAACAAAATTTTCCGTACATGCTAATCCTGGACGTCCAAGTACTTATGAATAATAGGCCTATGTAATAAATAAATACTAATAATAACCAATATTAGTATTAGGCTATTAAAAATTAAATAGGTACGCTCCAAGGCCTTGTCAAGTGTTAAAATTAGAGGCATTACAATTTTTTTTTTAAATATAGGAGTAGGCCCTCTCTGTCCTTCCAGCATCTCATTTCCATATTTCCATTTGTGTGTTTCGATAATTTCCATTCGTTGTCTTTTGATGTTTTGTGCTTATCTTGATAAAGACCTTTTGGTTGAAACTTGAATATGTTTTGTGTATTGTAATTTGTATGTTTTCTGGTCATCATTACCCACTAGTTTCAGTGATAGTCCGTCTTGTCTGAGTGAAACTACCATGCATTTATTATTTTTAAAAATGTGTTTTACGTAAGTACAATTGTTGTTACGTTTCTGCTCACGCAGTTACCTTTATTAGGTGGGTAGAGTATAAATTAAAATATAATATAATGATGAGAAATTGATTATCAGATGAGACTGAGTAGTGAGAGAAAGTTGTGGGATAGTACCGGATAGGTAGGCTATTCTTTGTTACATAATATCAAACACAATAATATCAAATAATAATTGATAAAAATGTGCGGGTGGTCACTCACAGAATATTCTGAGAACTTGACTTAATCTAAGACTTGCAGTGTTCCATGCCTTACTTAAACAGAATGCTTATGAAACCTTATAAATCAATAGGACCTCATTCTCAACAAATTGTTGATTCTGAATGATTCCCTCTTCTGGCAGTAAAAATGAACAAGGCTGTTTACAGATTCTCGAATAGGACAAAAACTGCAGATTATTGATTCGTAAATTGAGCACTCTATATCAGAATTGAATATTTTGGAAATTATATGGTTTCTCTCAATTAGCGCTACCACTACTTAGCTTTTTTCTAAGTTATGGCTTTTTCGATCAGACCTTAGGATCTTGGGTTTTTTGTTTTTTTAAATCTTGGCTAAATTTCTTTCTTTTTTTTTAATCTTTACGTTAAAAAAATCTACAATTGTTCCGCAATAAGTCCTGTTGACTGTTTTTGTGTGTTGCGTTTTAGTTTTGAGTTACTTTCCCTCGTTTATTTTAAATTTATTTCGTCAACCCTTCCGGATTTCAATAATTGGTGTCGTTCTGAAAACTAGATAGTACCATATGTAACAATAGTAGCAATTCTCACTCATCACTGAAATTTGTATATGAATAATGCTTTCAAATAATCAAATTGTATGACTGTTGTTTTACTGAATGTATATCCTATATCAAAAGAAATAGACATTCGTTGTAGAAAAGCGAATCAAATAATGGGTCAATTATTCCCTTTATTACAGCACAAAATGAAATGCTACCAATAACAACAACAAAAAACATCTTATCCAAAGTATCTACATTCCAACTCTGTGCTACCAATGTCAAACATGGTCCTTAACAACAAAACATAAGAAACAACTGATTACAACAGAGATGAGAATGAGAAAAGCCACAGGAGTGACCAGAAGACACAGAATTAGAAACAAGGTCATAAGAGAAAGAGTGGGTGTCATATCAATTCTACAATAATTAACAATACATACAAAACCATCAGATACAATGGTTCAGTCATCTAGAAAGAATGCCGTGTGATTCATTAGTTTGTAAAGTATATGTGAAGAGAGGAGAAGCAGAAAGAAGAGCCAGGGGTAGACCTAGAGTACGCTGGATCGACAACATTAAATAGACATTGCACGAACACCAAATAACATTGTCTGAAGCTGCCAGAAAAGCAAGATCAAGAACATTATATCTCCCTCGACACCCGTGAAAAGAGGAAGGAAAGAAGAAGAAAATGATAGCCTATATCAAGTATAATTATTAAAGATATATTCTATGGAAGGAAGTAAAGAAGTGGTAGTTCAAGTATTGCATCATGATTGAGTTCGTGTAAGAAGCATAAAACAACAAAGACATGGTATAAGTAACCATTCTATAGTGAATGGCTCGAAGACGAAGAGCTAAAGGAATGGTTACAATATGATCCTACGGACAGATACATTGTTCGCTGTAAAGTGTATAACATTAATTTTAGAAATGCGAACAAAAATTTCTTAATGTCTCACAAATTGACAAAGAAACATAAGGAAAACTTTGATTTGAAAAGGAAGAATACTAACATAACTACGTTGTTTTGTTTTTTTACCTCCAAAATAATCGACATTGCAAGTACATGTTGCGAATGAAGCATTATTGTTGACAGCATTTATGGCGGAGCATCACAATCACTTTTAAATGCTGATCATTTAGTCGAGTGTTTAAAAAAATCATTTCCAGATTGTGTCATAGCTAAATCCCTATCAATGAAACGGACTAAAGCTTCCTACATAATGCAAGATGTTATTGCACATGAAGAGAGGAGTGGCATCACAAAGATATATATCAGCAGAGAAACTTTTGTCTTATTATTGACGAAAGTACTAATATTTCCATAAGTCAAGTTTTAGCCGTTGTTGTCAGATACTATGACGACACAACGTGTTGAGTTATTGTTGAGTTTTCCTGGTTGTGTAGAAGTTGAGGATATAAGTGGTGCTGGTCTTTATAAAGAACTGAAACCATTACTTGCAGAGAAATTCATCCCTTTAAGTAACATAATTGGATTTGCGAGTGACAACTGTTCAACCATGACATGACTTAACAGTGGATTTATTGCTCATCTGAAAAAAGATGTACCACATGTATTTACATATGTTGCATGCACCATTCTTTCACAGTGTGTGATAATCATGCATGCAATTGCTTGCCTTTATAGCTTGAAATGTTCTTTAAACATGTGTGCTGTTATTTTACTCGTAGCAGCAGGCGACTCCATACATTTCAAATGGTACAAGATCTTGTGAAGACTACTGATCACAGAATGATGAAAATTTTTCAAACAGGCTGGCTGTCAATTAGCAATGTTATCGCCCGCATTCTTGTCACTCGTGGACACCACCAAAAAATCTAATTACTGACATTATAGAAGGAAAACGTTATCAACATTATGTAGAAAGAGTGAAGAATAGGCAGAGACAGTTAACTTCAGTAAAGCTACTCAAAGATGATTCTTTGGATGACATGATTCAATTGTTGATATTTAATAGTGGTGTAACTTTTTTTCTGAAGTTATTTCTTAGTCTACAAGCTAGGTTAATTCCTATATGATAGATCAAGTGGTTTGGTCACATTATGAGAATGCATCACAATTTGCCTATACAGGCATATTACCAAATGAGATCAGGGTACAAAACCAGAAGAAGACCACGGAAAAGATGGATAGAAAACAGCAGGGACATCCTGAACAGACACGGTCGTAGCACATCCAAAGCCACACATCTGGCTTTAAAACGCAAGCTCCAGCTCAAATCACCCCTACTCTTAACGACAAGAGTGGATAACAAACCACTTGGGGAAAGACAATAGAGAATATATGCATATATACAGTGACGTAGCGTGTGTCAATGGCGCCCGGGGCGGAATCATACCCCCCCCCCCCCTTGTGACATTTAAAAAAAAATAAGTCAGTAATTGTAAAATACTGGACGAAAACATATTAAGTACATAAATAAAAATACACTATTATTTAACTGTTCAAGCCTTACGGGCGGCAAAATTGTTTATGACGTCATTAAAATTAATTTCGTCCGTGATACTTTGTTCTATTAACAAAATGGCTAAATTACTTAATCTTGTGGAGCTCATGGTAGACCTTAAGTAATTTTTTTTATTAACTTTAACTGTGAGAAACTTAGTTCACATGCTGATATCTTTTGTTAAAAAATATGTGAAGCATTATCACGATATTCGGCACGCTAATACTGATAGTTGCATTGTTGAATACACTACAGAAGCTCGAAGGACCCCTTCATAACTTTATCTTGGTCTTTTGTATCAGCTACAGTGACGAAATCGCGTAACCTCTCTCTTTCGATTTCAAACTCTTTCACATCGATGTCGCTGAGCTTCTTCGACTTCACACTTGTATTCTGGATTTAACAAGTTGCTTGGTGTAAGGAAAGAGTATTTAACATCCAGCTCATGCAGTTTCTGAAAACTGGTCTTGATTTCTTGTATTATTCTGTCCATTGATTCGAAAATTTCTTGCCTTAATTTAATATAATTTAAACCAACATCTAAACTACAACAAGTAAAACAGTATCAATATCTTGGACACATAGTCACAAATGATGGCAGATGTGAAACAGAAGTTAAAAGGAGAATAGGAATGGCTAAAAGTACATTCAATGACATGAGGAAATTATTAATATCTAAACAAATTACAAACAAGTTAAAAATGAGAATTATAAAATGCTACATCTATTCCATATTAATGTATGGCTCAGAAACATGGACACTAAATAAACAATTAGAAGACAAAATTGATGCCTTTGAGATGTGGGTATATAGAAGAATAGGGAGAACATCATGGAAAGAGAATAAACAAATAAAGAGGTGCTAAAAACACTTAATATGAAGAAAGAACTACTAAGAGAAATAAAGATCAGGCAAATAAAATACTTTGGACACATTAAAAGACATGACACCCTATTGAAGACCTTACTTGAGGGTAAAGTCAAAGGGAAGCGAGCAAGAGGTAGGCAGAGATACAAGTGGGAGAGTAACATTACACGATGGACAGGTTACAGTCTAGCAGAGTGCACCACCAAGACAAGAGACAGGCGATGTTGGAGATACATTGCAGCCAACCTTCGTTGCGGAGACGGCACTTGATGATGATGATGATGAAACCAACATCTGCAGCTTTGTCACCTGCCATCTTTTTTTTTTTTTTTATTCGATGAGGAGCTATATCATGCCTAGATCTACACAAACATTTTTAGGATAATCCAATGCGTCGTTGACCATAACATCATGGTTGTCGACTACGAACAAATGTAATGCTTGAATTTTCATTGCACATTGATGCACATTTAGACTTTTCGTCTGGAGATACAAATGTGTATAATTTATTTCACAAAGAACTCGATTTCATAATCCAAGTAAGGCCAAAAATTACAACTGGAGATCAGGAAGTAGGATCCCAGCGTCTGATCGTGTCTGCATTTTCTTTTATGTTCTACGAAAGTGATTCCAGGACTTCAATAATCTCATTATAATGGATCTTCATGATCGCTGTAGTTTCTTACCTTACACTTCAGCGTGTTTCAATAAGGCGTTTGACACCTTGACCTGCAATGTCGGCAAGAACTTTCCAGCGGTAAGTGAAAGACGAAAAATAATTTAAAACTATCCATAGTACCAAAAAACGTAACTGAGTCCCCTGCTATTGACGCTGTGTGTACTTTCACCAGATACAAAGTATGGTTACTGCAACAAGCAGCATACTTAGTTTCTGTATTATCTAGGGTTGAAGGTGGGTTTATAATTTTTCGCATGTTCTATTTGCAAACGCATATGCTTCTAGTGGATTGCAGCTATATATTTCTCTTCAAAGTAAGATTAGGCCTAATTATCCAGTTTTATTTCTCATATAACTTAATATTTGTACATTTTACTGCATATAAATTATTTTATATATAAACGTAAATAACACCATAAACACCAACCATCTGCCCTTTTCCAGGTACATTTTATTGTTTTATCTTTTGAAGATTGGGAAAGGTTCTGTGTTATAATTATCATTGTCAAGTATGGCATTGTTAATTTAGTAGTTGGATATTTAGTTTTTGAAAATTTGCCATCCTTCCGATGATGCCGCCCGGGGCGGTCCGCACAACAGCCCCTCCCTCGCTATGCCACTGCCTATATATATATATATATATATATATATATATATATATATATATATATATATATATATATAGTCTACAAGATATATATATATATATATATATATATATATATATATATATATATATATATATATATATATATATATATATATATATATATATATATCAATCAATAAACCCATAACCCTTCAGGGTCGTAGGGGTACCACATTGGATGCTTCAGCACACAGAGTCCTCCAGCGAATTCTATCGTCAGCGATGCGGATGAGTGTGGAAATATCTAGCCCTGTCCATTCCTTGATGTTGTCTGTCCATGTCTATCATGGGATATCTATATAGATATATATATATATATAGGGCTTTTTTGTCCTCCGAATTTGGGATTTTCCAAAAAGTTGGGTGGTAACTATGCTCTCAATTACAATACTACGACACAATTTAGTTCGGTTGGATTAGGGCCTGTTATAATTAATCAACTGGTTCTGGATAAATATATGACACACAGTCGTCTTTAACATGGTCTGATTAATAATAAATGGTAGGTTTAAATAAAAAGTTCAGACGATATGTGAACAAATCACAATGGTGAATGACAATCAAACCAACAATTGTGAATGGCCTCACTCTCAGTGTCACGCAGTTGAGTTAGTAACTTACTACTGTCACATTAGGCCCTATAATAGCCCGACCATGCTATTTTGAAATTAATAGTTGAGGTATCTTTCCAGACAATTGTTACTGTTAATCATTAGTAATGAAGTATTGTTAGGACTATGAGTATATAAGATAGCTACACAAACACTACCATGGGTAACAAACCTAAACAGGAAGAAGGTGGCTGAAGTAACACAGGGCAAATGTCAAGATGAATAAAAGTAGGCAAAATAAAACATAAAACAACCTAACATCGAGATACAGGGACAGACCCCCCCCCCCCCCACTTGTCTGCGAGCGTGTCAAAAACAATAGCAATAATAGATGTGGATGGCAGCACATATGATGGATGTGACACAACAGCATGACCAATCAATCAATCTTCCACTTCCACAGTAGGGCCTATGTGTACAAGCAAGAAATCACACGCCCATTTACCCCACTTGTACCATCTTGTGCGTCTTCTTATAGTTAGATGTGTAGACCTTGAACTATCGGCTATCACTTTACTTTATCACCTACCTTCCTAAGTCATAACCTTACCTTAGGCCTACACATCTTATCTTACAGTTACAGATACCATAATGAAATGATAACAGCCTGCACCGCAATTTCATAGTTGAATGAATAGGAAGAAAAACAATCAGAACATACCAGATTTGTGGGTACATCAGGGACTAGATTGAGAGCAGACTGCAACTGATTTTTTCTACATCTGACCCATCCAATGATATATTATGGTTTGAGTACTACTCACACTGTAAACTTCACAATTTTAACATTTGGAACACATTAAGAATAAGGGTATGCAGAAAGAGGAGTAAATCTCTCAGTTGTGCATGTGATATCCCTCAGGTGTACATGTGATACCCCTATTGTGATGATGAAACACATGCTGGGATTCATATGAGGACATACTCTGACATTGGTGAAATAGAGTAACTAATGACAATAGGCATCCCCTACAAGAAAACATTTAAAGGTTCAAGATTCAAAACGAGTAGTGTTGTGGATGGCAGGTGTGGAGAAGATGATTGCATAGGTTATATCTGTTGAAGAAATACTCAAATAGGAGGAATGGATAACAGCTGGTGAAAATATTAATATATCACTTTATTGAAAGGTTATAATCACACTCAACAAGGAATAGAAGAAGTGGTGCAATGAAAAAACTGATATAAAAAATAAATAACTGATAGCACTGGAGAAAATGATGTTATAACCACAAATGATTCTTTTCAGAGGAGGTCAATATCGGACTAGGGCTTCTTTGTCATTCTAAGTCATTGCTGAAAAGTATGGCTTATAGTACAACAACATCCAGTATGAGAATGGACATCAAGACAATCATGCAGGCCCTAAAATGGGTCTTTGGTACAATAATAATCAAAGTGATTATTATGACAATGGATAATGGGGAAATGATTAATATCATTGCAAAAGAAAGTCAAAACAAGAGAACTTAGTCTGAGTAGCAGAAAACTAATGAAGAATAAATATCGAAGAATAAATATTCTTCAGAAGGCAACATCAAAGTAGATGGGATCAGTCTGAAGCAAGTCAACATATTCAAATATTTAGGTACATTAATAACATCAGACGAAAGATGTATTAAAGAAGTCAAATGTAGAATTTTCCAAGCAAAAGCAACATTTCACAAGATGAATACCATTCTATGTAATATATCTTTATCAATTGAGGTGAGAGAGTTCTTAAAATGATATAGAACCATTTCTGATGTATGGAAGTGAATCTTGGACACTCATCAGAATAGTGAAAAATTGTTTTGAGGCAACAGATGGTCAGAGAAAAATCATAATGAAGATATCTTGAAAGAAGTTAATTAAAAAAGAAAGCTGCTTGCCCACATCAGAAAGAGAACTCACAATTTTTGGGCACATGAGAAGAGAAATGATGGAATACATTGTAACAACAGGCAAGTTGAAAAGCAAGAGGGGTAGGGGAAGACCAAGGAAGAATATGCTTGCCAACCTATCATTGTGGCATCGGAGAACATTGGTATTGGAAATGATTAATAGCACACGAAATAGAAGGCTATGGAAAGACATGATAACTGTCACATGGCATGTACAATAAGAACTATAAAAGGGGCAGAGTGAATTCCTTATGTCTGCATCTTTTGGGTGAGGATACCATGGTGAATGATACTTTTATAAATAGATTTATCAAGTTTTGAATTGCTTAGGGAGATAATAGGAATTCACAGCATGTATACCTTTTCAATCAGCTGAAAGAGATTGAATTCCTATGGGGTTGCCCGAGGGCATCACTGCTAGTTCAGATAATCACTACTCGTTAATGTGTTTATGCCTGTTTGTTTAAAATGTTGTTTCTATGGTGAAACATGGACTGTGTATAGATGACATGTGAGGAACTCAATCACTTCCACATAACTTGTCTCAGAAAAGTTATGACCATCAGATTGCAAGACAATATTCTAGATACCACTATCTTTGACTGATCTGGTATCATTGAAACTATTCTGATGCAGACACAGATTCATTGGACAAGTCATCTGGAGTTGCAGAAGGACATATGATCTCAAGGTGGCCAAAAGAAGCACTACAAAGACTTGTTAAAGACCTCACTGAAAGTCTTTGAAATAAACCAAGATACATGGGAAAACTTGCACAAAATTGAGGTCCATCGCGCTCTACAGTAAAAAAAAGGTGCAGCATCGTGTGAAAAGAGAAGAAATGCAGCAGCTCAACAGTAGAGAGGAGCTAGAAAGTCACCTACACCAAAAACCATCTACAGGGGTCATCCCAAGCCCGAACTGTTGTAGAACATTTGCGGTCAGAATAGGACTTATTAGCCATCTACAAACTCATAATTAAGCACATAACTCTAACTGAATTTTAAAAGTGGATGTAACAAATGGTTATCTTCACCTGTGATGGATGAACAACAAAAACTAAAATAAGACAATGAAAACTTAGGTGAGAGGGTTGGTTCCCATAGATGTCAATTATTCAGGTGGCATATTATTTCCAGAATTTTCCAGAATACAGCTTTCTTTCGGGACACTCATCATCATCAAACCCATAAGCCTTCAGGGTCGTAGGTGTACCACTCTGGAAACATCAACACAAAAATTCTGCTATGCCTCCCTGTTCTCAGTTGATTGTTTAAGTCTGGAGAATCTTAATCATGTCGTCTTTAATAATATCAATTCATATTTTCTTCTAAACTCCTCTTCTTCCACCCTGAATTGTTTCATGCAGGAAAGTTTTAGAAAGAGAATCTTGTCTCATCATGTGGCCAAACCACACAGTTTCGACACTTCACCACCGTCATGAGATGTTCTTGTTGACCTGCAAGAGTATTTATTTTTCTTCTGTATATGCTGGTTTTATAATCTGTATAATGGATAGCGAGTAAGAAGTAGGCAGAGATACAAGTGGGAGAGTAACATCACAAGATGGACAGGTTACAGTCTAGCAGAGTTCACCATCAAGACAAGAGATGGGATGTTGGTGGTCTGTTGCAGCCAACCTTCGTTGCAGAGACGGCACTTGATGGTGAATTTATACGTAATATTTGCCTGTAAAATTTGTTTTCAAAAGCCTGTATTCTCCTCTCTATTTCTATTGTAGCTATCCAACTCTCACAATAATACAAAAGAATAGTTATTATTAGAGATTTAATAGGTACTTCACTGCTGTACTTATTTTGCTCTTCTATAAGGTATTTAATCTGGACACTGCAGCCGAGGCTATTTCAAGTCTAATCTTTATTTATTTTTTAATACCGGTACTTCCATTGCTGCTCATGCAAGATCTGTAAGTATTTAATGGTATTGACTTCTAGTTTCAGTCCATTTACCAAAAAATTGACACTCTGAACAAATGGGAGCAAGTTGACCTGATGCAGTTAAAAACATGCCTAAACACTCTGAAGTGTCTAGTGTACATCGTTGCCTTGTGGGGCCCTACCCCAGTTCCAGCAACAATATTTTCCATTACTAGTTTTTCAATGCTATTATCAAAAGGGATCTAATAATCATTCTGTTAGATAAGTCAAACAAAAAGCACAGATATCGCAAAAAACTGTAAACATTGAGACAATGAATGAATTTTTTTGGACTAAATCCTGTTAACAAGCATTAATTTGAGAATGAATAAAGATGTTTATTTCAATATTTTACTTTTAGTGTGTAATTTTAATAGTCTGTTTTTTAATAGATAGCTTTGACTTTTGTGCATTTCAGCTTGTAGCTATGTGGCGGACAAAATTTATCGCTGTTGTCAGAGTAAAGCTGATGAACAGGATAGAGTGACGCCTATTAGTGAACGCACATGTAAAATGCATAGTCATGGCCGTAAGTAACACTCTATAACATTCACAAACCCATGTGCATGTGTGTATGCGAGCATGCATGTGTATGTATATGCACAGAACCATATATGCCACAAGAAGACTGGTCAGCTGTGAAGAAACAGGACATGTCTTAGATATAAATAACCAAACTGTCAGAGGATGTCTGACAAGGTGGAGAGCGCCAAACATGTCTTATAGCAGGGTTTCTCAACACTTTTCAGACAGCAAGCTCCGCATACATGTAATCGTTAGTGCTCATGAGTACTTTTTAATTTGAATGGTGTGTTTAATTTGAAGACGCATGTCCTGATGAGATGAACGAGGCGAGGAACATTTCTAGTATGCAGACCTGCAAAGAAAGACATTTTTTTGGAAACAAATAGAAAAACTTGCTGATTGCCAAGAACCACTTCTGGTAGTAATGAATTTGTAAATTTGGTTGATTTGATCAGGAAATGAGACACATTCCATATTCTAAAACTATTTTGCAATTAACAGTTGTGGGTGAAAGGAGAAAAGGTAGAAAAACAAAATTCTGGATTGGCAACATTAAGGAATGGTCCTTAATAATAAGCAGTGAAGTTGAATCTTTTTGTGACTGAAATGTCTACTCACACATTCAACTCTCTAAGTATGATAGAAAGTTGCTTGAAAAGAATAGAATACCGGTAGGTCATGATACTGAGAAACTTAGTTGTCCAAAGTGTTACATGGATATACTGCCAATGTCATGTAGGGATCAAAGGCAACGAATGAGCAGACTTATTGGTAAGTAATTCTGTAGTTGATGGCACAATATTGAATAGAGAAAGGACTGACCTAATAAGGGCAATCATTGATTTATTAAGAATGAATAAGATGACACTGGAAGTGATAATATGCAAATACAAAGAATGACAAAATAGGGATGACCAGGTCTAAGAGGGGAAAGTCAAGTGTGTCCTCTAGAAAGATCTGAAAATCATATACCGGTAATCAACATCTGACTGGGACTTACATACTGGGTCTGCATACTCTTGTCAGGATACTGGAAAGGGAGTTGGAGCACTTATGGGAATGTCATGTGTGTCATGATCTGGTTTCTAATCAGGAATGGTCCATGCATGATTTTTCAACACTCAGTTAATGGCTGAAGACAGGTGTTTGGAGAGCCTCTTATGTTGATCTCTCCAATGTGGCACCTATATGACGCTGATGGTTATAGGTCTTATTGAAATACAATTTTGATACAATAATTCATCCAGCAGTACTGAACACTACAAGATATAATTATTTACACAGATGGTTCAGCAATAAGAGAAACAAATGAGTGTGGATGGGGTTTTGTCGCCTACCAAAATGGCAAGAAAGTGGAGAAGGAATCTGCTGCCAATCCCACAATAACATTGAGCATAAGAGTGGAGATATAGGTAGTAACAGTAGTTCTCAACTACAAACCCACAATGATTCTATCAAACTCCCAGAATATGCTGTACAAGATAGAAAAGTGCATGATCAGAAAAGAGTGGGGTCACTTTTCGCAATAACACCCAAAGTGCATCACTTGTATCTACTGTTCAAATCATGCGGCAGTCAGAGGCAATAAAAGAGCTGATTCATTGGCAGGTAAAGCAATAGTTGATTTTAAATTGATGAGAAGAGAGAGCTGAGTTAATTTGAGCAGTCATGGATACACTACACAGCAATGAATAGGATGCTGAAAGAGACAATGTACATATCCAAAGAGTTATAGAAATTGGAGTGATCAGGGAAGAGGGGAGAAAATACATCCTCTCTGGAAATATCAGAACAACACACAATTGACTGGGACACTGAGCTTATATTCTCTTAAATGGCTGATGGAATAGCAAGCAGGGTACTTATGGAGTAATGCTAGTTCCTAATCAAGAAAAGGCATAGAGTATTGATTTCTTTGTATCACAGCAAGGAGAGAACTGATCATCCCACCTAATAGTTGAGCAGTGTAGTACATGAAGAGTCATCTTCATCCCTGATGGTAGGTTGCTGCCATGGAACATACCTTTACCGTACTCCAGTTACCCCATATGCACTCTGTCCCTCTCAATGAAGCGGCACTACGCCTGCTGAGGGTATGACTTATAGGACGTAACTTCATAGCTACATGCGCTAATCCCCAGAAATCTAAAAAAATCTACTTTGTAAACAAGACGCTGCAACTTTTGTTTTAACCCAGACTTTTTGAACACGAAAAGAACAACTTAACCACTATGCCAGGAGATCCCATTGTATGGTAAAACTTAAAAAGAGAGATGGGTGATCACAGAACAAGAAAAACATTTGAAAGATGTTGAGCAGCTTCTGCTTGATCTTCTGTAATACTGTGACTTGCCATACATGTTGTAACAGATGACTAAGGTAGTTTGACTTTTCTAAAATTGGTAGCATATCCAATTCAGGACATAGCCATCAACCCAGCATTTTTTTGGCTGTAGCGATTTTCTAGGCAATATAAATAAATATTTATAAATATGTTTGCCATTTCTATCTCAGTGGTCCGGAATACAATTGCATGTGGTGGGAATTGAACCCAGTACCGTGGCTGTCACAGAAGTGCTCACCGTCACAGAGCCGACAGACAGGTTGTTTGGTTATCCAACAGGCATGCACACAGAGAGAGAGATATCCTTTTACTCCATGCAACCATATCTCTAACAAACAATGCTGATCCTGGATTACACCAGAAGACAACAGATTAAGTGGTTTTCGCATACTTCCAGACTACCATCAGATAGTGTGCCCCCATCCCCCCAAAAAGTATTGCTATACAGACAGATACAAAGCCAGGGGCAGATCATGCAAAATATGGATTACAGAAATAAGTGTCCATGAAAGAAATATGAAGCACACAAAAAATGCTATAAAAAGAACTCTTCTATCCGTGACGCTGCAAGGCATAAAGCAAAAATAAAAGAAAGACCTATATCTCAAAGGATTCATGCATGTTTTTCTATGCTCGTCCGTTCATATTTCTGCACTGTATGGTAATGAAAATTTCATTTCTCTCTTTATAACTCATTTAAAATATTTTTTTAGATGATTAACATCTAGATTAACATTTAGATGATTGACATTAAGTCAATCTTCTTCAGCGTTCATTCTCAAAATTCTGCAGGATCACTCTTTCAAACAGGATTTCCAGCAGGATGTAGTCCAGAGAATGGAAATGCTTTGTGTTGATATATTATTTGTGTCAATTTGCACATCTGTCTTCATCAGGGTAAATGTTAATTATTATAATTTTGATTTTATTTTTGTCCATTTCTAGTTTCTTCTTGTTGCATGGTCAGCCAAGTTTTTCAAGTTATATTTTTTCATCTTCAGATCACTCCAACACCATAGGTGACCAGAGAAATATGAATCATAACACGTCACAGCAAGAGAAAAAAGAGCTTGATTATTCAAACGGGCATATGAGAAAAACTGACTGATAGCAGTATTTTGGGGGAAAATGAAGATAACAATGTTTTTGTGGGTTAGACAGTATATTGATAGATATTGATACAAGGGTTTAATATTTTAGTTATCAGATAAGTTCTTGTAGTAATAAATTTAATATTTTAGTTATGAGATACAACACTTAGTAATCAATTTAATATTTTAGTTACAAGTAACATCCCTTGTAGTAATCAGTGTAATATTTTAGTTACCAAATACAGCCCTTGTTGTAATCAGTTTAATATTTTAGTTACCAGATATAGCCTTTGTAGTAATCAGTTTAATATTTTAGCTACAAGTTTTAATATTTTAGCTACAAGTAACATCCCTTGTAGTAATCAGTTTAATATTTTAGCTACAAGTAACATCCCTTGTAGTAATCAGTTTAATATTTTAGTTACCAAATACAGCCCTTGTAGTAATCAGTTTAATATTTTCGCTACAAGTAACATCCCTTGTAGTAATCAGTTTAATATTTTAGTTACCAAATACAGCCCTTGTTGTAATCATTTTAATATTTTAGTTACCAGATATAGCCCTTGTAGTAATCAGTTTAATATTTTAGTTACAAGTATAAACAAATATGTTTTATAAACCCTTATAAACAAAACTGTAGTAATCCTAGTAAAAATTATAATTGTTAGAGTCTTATAATAAACAGTTGCACAAAAGTTTCCTATGCTTAAAATATATGAAGCTTTTACTCGAAATATGGCAAGTATTGTCTTATGAGTACATGCTGAGTCACCTAATGGTAGCTTTTAACTATATGGGTAACTTTTGGGCAACTGAAAACAGCATTACTGTGAACAAAATATTCTGGGATGTTAATTTTTCATAAATTTTGAATCTGTTCTGTCATTCATGTGTGTATCTGTATTACATTGACCAACATTTACCTTTGTTTAGTTTCATTTCTGATTGTGTTTGCTAGTAGTGGAATGTGTGTGTTTTACATTGAACAACACACTGGATTTTAGCGATGGCCTTACAGAAAACATCGCATATGAATAATCTAGGGCAAGGGGCAAACAGAAAAACAAAATTATAGCTATTAAGATATATATTTCCAGTGGCAACATATGGTTGTGAGACGTGGGCTGTGGCCACCGTAATGGAAAAGAAAGTAGAATTTGAAATGAAATATAATAGAAAGGTCCTAAGAATATCATAGAAGAACCAATGCAGATGTCAGAAAAGACCTGAACACAAAAGAAGACTGCTCCTCAAAACTATATAAAAAAAACACAAGTTAACATATTTAGAACATATAAAGAGACAATGGTTTAAAAACATTAATCATGGAGGGAAAAGTTCCAGGAAAGAGAACTAGAGGCAGACCAAGACTGTTGATGACACAGGATATCAAGGACATTCTGAACATGACACTGAAAGAGTCAGGGCAGCTTGCACAGAACTGAGAGGCTTACAGAGTGTCAGTGAAGACAAAATTCTGCAAAGGACACATCACATAGATAAATATCACACAGGACTGACGTTTCAAAATAAGGATGAGCAAATACAGAATGAAACCACAAAATAATGGTTTGGTCAATATGTCGATCCTGTGTATTGTTCTTCTTCAGCGTTCATTCTCAAACTCCTGCTGGATCTCTCTAGTAGCATGACAGAGAATGGAATGGCATTGTGTCACCATTTTATTTGCACCAATGGTCCTAAACATCCATCTTCTGCTTTGTGTATCGTTCAATGTAAAACTGCAACTGTAACACTATTTATAATTTTTTTAAAATATTGACTTATTTTTCCCAATACACTATACTTTTCTTACTTTTAGATGGCAATGTAGTTAGTGTACCAACCATATAGAAGTGAGTTCGATTTTCTAGTCCACTCATCAGAAAATGGTCCTACTTTATGAATAAAGGAAAAAATATAACTGGTGCTATTTTGTAAGTGCTTTGACACTTTCAATTTGCTAAAAGAGATTGAGCACTCAGGTGCACCATGAGTGCAGCGCTGCCAATTCTATTAGTTAGTTAGTCGTCAGATCATCATCACTGCAAACTGGACATGTCCATAGTTGCTCCGATCTCTCCCTGAGTGTATCCGCCATCACACTTCTGCTGACAGTACCGGTCCTATGCTGGTTGATCATCATTCTTCTGCGCCCTCCAAAATGTTCCCTTCTATCAACACCACATTTCAACCCCACATTTGACACCTGTAAGTATTTTCCTTAAAGAGAGTGATATCTGGAAGCAGAAAGTATCTGTGTATCAGTTGTTCTGCATGATTGCTCTGAAAGTTATCTAATTGGTCAAATGTTCATATTTGGATTGATATGACTGTCTTGTTGGGGGTGGGGGGGTTGCCTTTTTGTGTAGTATATGTCATTTATATTTCCTGTCTTTTGAAAGATACAATTCTCAACTAGTCTGCAGACTTGAAGTAAAAAATATGAGGCACAGTTTAAAAATTTGTTACAAAGTACATTAGTTATGTATGTTAGAATGATCATCCATATGCTGGGGGAGTCTGAGCACATATGGGTTTGCCTAGAGTGCAATGATATCCACTTATAACCATCATCATTGCTAAGAGGTGTCTGCTATAATCTTTTCTTACACAGCAAGATCTCAGCAGCAATGTAAAAAAAAGGGTTCAAAACATAGAGGATTGACCTCATTGTTCTCGAGCTTCCCTATATCAATGTTTTGTCACTCTCAATGAAGTAACATGCTGACTGCCAAGACTACCACTAGTACACCTAACCCAGTAGCTTCAAGAATAATCCCCAGGGAAAATTCACTTAGCAAACAAGACATCACATGCCAGATTCGAACCAGTGACTTCTTGAGCACAAAACAAATAGCTTAACCACTGCCAGGGTTAACTGACCTCACAGCCAAAAACACTGTATCAATGGCAAGGATAACTGGTGTCTTTTAATCAATGGCAAGGATAACTGGTGTCTTTAAATCAATGGCAAGGATAAATGGTGTCTTTTAAATCAATGGCAAGGATAACTGGTGTCTTTAAATCAATGGCAAGGATAACTGGTGTCTTTTAATCAATGGCAAGGATAACTGGTGTCTTTAAATCAATGGTTAGGATAAATGGTGTCTTTTAATCAATGGCATGGATAACTGGTGTCTTTAAATCACTGGCAAGGATAACTGGTGTCTTTTAATCAATGGCAAGGATAACTGGTGTCTTTAAATCAATGGTTAGGATAAATGGTGTCTTTTAATCAATGGCAAGGATAACTGGTGTCTTTAAATCAATGGTTAGGATAAATGGTGTCTTTTAATCAATGGCATGGATAACTGATGTAATTTATTGTTGGTTAGTTTCTGATCTAGTGACCTGTGTTCTCATTTCCTTCACCCCAAAATAAACAGTCTATGTTGCCTAATTTTTATTTTTCATTATATTAAACAACATATGTACAGTAAGTTAGGAGTTCGTAACACCAAAATGTGCCCCTGTGGATAATTTCCTGAAAATATAATATATTTTACAGAACTGCACACACCACAAGAAGAAAACTATGGCCAACTGAAACATCTCTGGCGGACAAGCTCTTTGGCCCCTTCTTGGGGCTGGTGACAATAATATAGCCACAAGAAGAAAACTATGGCCAACTGAAACATCTCTGGCGGACAAGCTCTTTGGCCCCTTCTTGGGGCTGGTGACAATAATATAGTTAATTTATTAAATCCATATCATCGCCTGACTTTGGCTGGAGAAAGATGAAGAAGAGTTACTATATCTTCAATTAGCTTCTTTGGAATATGCCACCTGATGAACTATTTCTCAGTTTGTTATCTGCACACAGTTTAACCAATTTTCTCAGCTGCAAAATGTTAGCTCAACATAACTGGCATTTGTTTCTTTACTTTTTTCCTTATCATTGCTAAGAACAGGTTTGCTTTTTTTTTGTTTATAAATATATGGTAAGTAAATATTGATAAAAATATACAAAGGATTAAATAAAGTGGAATCCCATTATAGCAACTTTGTCCAGATCAACAAAATGTGTACGCAATAACAGAAATTAGCTCTATACAGTACAAACAATATAAAATTAATTGGGGATTTTGAAAATTATAGTTATAATGCTATGACGGCCTAGAGAAAACCATAATGGAGGGGATGATGTCTGGGAGACAAATAAGAGGTAGACCAAGAATATGGAAGGTAAGACATCAAAGACCACCTGAACATGACAATAACAGAAGCAGGAAGACTGGCTCAAGATAGACAGAAGTTTCAAAAGGCTACATTTTGTTAAGCATATGCTATACCTGATGATGATTGTTATATAGGAACATTTCTTATAAAAGAATGTGCTATAGAGGGATTCCACTGTAGCAGTTTTATGTTGAACAATACACAGGATTGATGTTTTGACCAAAAGGTCTTTATCATGATAGAGACAACACAGAATGGTACCACAAAATCAAATGAAGACTACATGCAAGCACTGTAGTATAGAACTAACAGCTCTATATAAAAGTTTTATACTACATTGTTTGCGTGTAGTTTCTATTTGATTTTGTAGTTCCATTCTGTGTTTGTTCATCTCTATCCTAATGAATACCTATTGTTCAAAACATTAGTATTGTTGAACGTAAAACTGCCATTTAACCCTTTTTATATATTCTTTTCAATATTTACTTACCATACCTTGCACAGTTTTACTACAGTTACCCAATCACGCATACATACACAAGTAATAGTGAAATGTTGAGAGCATAAGGGAGATATTACTAGTAGTAATAGAAAGATAACATCATCGAGAAGTGGACAAATAACAGTAACTCTAAATGTGCAACCTTGACAAGAGATGACACTTGGTCAAGTTTTGTTATATAGTAGCATACTCTGATTAAACATTCATAGTATTATTAACCTCACAGTACTGGGTCTGATGTAAAATGTTACAGACCTCATAGTAATGGGCTTGATGTGAAGTACTAGATAGTACTAGACAGCACAGTCTCCAAACATCTATACCCTTGACCATTCGAAGGAGAGTAGAAAAAAAATCATGCCTGGCCCATTCCCTGATGTTATCAATCCATGCTTATCTTTCCTACCGCTTCTTCCTCCCTCAACTGTTCCTTGACAAATAATTTTAGAAATTGCAAAAATAAGACCTACCGGGTATATTCAGCACATAATAATATTAAAGGTTTTCATTTGAAACATCCTCATATGATGAAAGCCAAGAATTAAATGGGAAACCCACAAGCTGTATATATTAAGGATGACCAAACTTTGTCAAATTTTAGTAGATGTTTTAACACCACAGCCATAAGCCTCAGAAAGAATCATGATGTATTTTGTTGTGAAAATATTTCACAATCCTATTTGAATTTCAATCCAAGTTTTACAGTATTATCTTCATGAATGTACTATGAGGAAAACATACAACCAAGAAAACTAATGTAGAAGTCCTCAGAGTCAGAGATACTAGAATAAAATTGCAAATTGTGGCAAAATTGGAAGTAGGGCATCTGATGAGAGGAGCAAAACTTGAATATTTAGTTTGGGGGGGGGGGGGGGGGGGAGAAGTACAGAGGAAGATAGTGAAGTTGCTTGATGGGTTTTCACTGAAAGAATTTTTGACATTGTGGTTTTTAGTGAAATCCTCTACAAATTTTCAGCCTTAGTGATGGGGAGAGGTATTGTTTGTTTAGTTATCTGATTTTCCTTGTGGCTTCCTTTTAGGGATGGGTGAGGGAGGTATTGAAGTGGGGTTTTTTTAGGAACAGGAGGATTGTTTTGCTATAGGTATTTGACTTTCAGGTTACTTAGTGACCATGAACCTATATATGACCTGTAAACTCATCTGAGAATCATCCTTCTTGTGTGACTTATTTGAAATTCCTTTCATTTTCATTGGCTGATGACACAAAGTGACCAATGAAAATCACAAGAGATAACAAATAAGCTTATGTCACTTTAGAAGGATGATTCCCAATGAAACAGCAGGTCTTATATTACAGTGGTCACGGTTAATGGAGTCCTCTTCTATACCGAGAAGCATTGTCTATTACAAAGCACTGAATCTAGTCCATCAATAATACAGTCATGTGAACACATCCTTCTAAAATAGTAAAATTTTACTTTTCCTGTGATTTTCATTGGGCACTTTGTGTCAATGGTTGACTTAATCTAAAGACATACAATGAAAAACAAGGTCACCCGCCGTCAACATATCCAGTCCACTATTTTCACCTTGATTTGTGATTTATCACTTTTTCTCTCTGACATTGCCACACATTAATATACTGTAAACCATGACCTTCAACATGCTTGTGCTAAATAAGGATTTGCCCAACACAGGTAGCCAGTGAACATTTGTGCAGATCAAAAGTTCAGAATACTATAATACAGAATCATTGAGGATTAATTAATAAAGAAACATCTTTCAGCAAACGAGTTTTGAACTCGCTTCACCACTTCAGTCAACATGTTTTCCATCTTTAATCAAGACTTCTAATGAGTATATTCTCAAGCTACTGTGAATATGGTCCGGTCAGTTGACACACAGACAACAGCAACACACATTCTGCACAGGTATGTAAATTCCTTGAGTATCACAAATGTATAACATTAGTAAGTGTCATAAGGCCTCAATATTACAATGGTCAAATTAGTCCTACTTGTAAACAAAAAAACACATAAACATAAAAACAAGGTTGCTTCAGGTGTGGCATGAGTAAATGAACATTATAATATATAAGCATTGAGGATTTATTAATCAAGAAAAGTTCAGAGCTTGTACTTTTTACATGAAGCAATTTTTTCAATAGTGCACTATATAGGGATGTGTGTGTGTAAATGCATGCCTTATAATAAATTATTTCATTTAAGATGAGTTAAAATAATCAGTGATTTTGTTAAGTGTTGTAGAACAGGGAAATTAATTAAGAACAGTTTTTTTATAATGGGATGCCATAGAAAAGGTGTGAAGGTTACATCACCAAACATGACTGAGAAGGTTCTAGAGTAAGGGAAACCTTACAGTCGGCGGACATGTGACTAAAATAATACAGTTGAATCCCTCTATACTGCATACATTTTAACATATTTCCCTATTTAATATTTCTTAACTCTTTCCACATGTAGAAGTGATGTATCGTTGCAGACAGAAATCCATTGCGGACTCATCCACGGCTAGTCGTTCTTGCAGATATGCCATCTAAATTTGCTTTGTTTCGATCGTAAATGAATTAGTATTAAGTTATTTAGCTGTTTAAACTTTAGAAATCTGGCTAACAAAATGAAACCCCCGTGTTACTGTGTGATTAGACACGTGTGACATATTTACTTTAAATTAAAATTCTAACAATGTATGTTCAGCTTTTATGAAATTAGCAAAATGGCTCCATCTTCCACTAGTAAGAGAGCTGAAAGATTGAACAAACATCTGGCTTTATTATTCTTTGAGAGTTTTATAATTGGAGATATTATTTCAAGTGATGTGTCAGAAAACAACAGTGTTTTCGATTTTGACAGTTGAGATTACAGACTTGTTGAAAATCAGAAAATAGATCTAATATTGTTGGTAAGGGAAAAATAACTGCTAAAAAATTAGAAAACTGTTCCACTGCTATTTTTTCTGAATAATCAGATAGTCCTAGTGACAACAATGATAAATTTTTCACTGCATTATATAGAAAATAGACTTAGGCCTAATGATAATATTGAGTGGAATAAAGCTCAACTTTAGAAATCCAATACTTGGGAATCTTTCGTAAAGATTTGCAATATTTTGTTCAGTTATAAAATTTGACATCAACACACAAAAATGGCGTAAAACACTAGGCAGTTGATAGCTTTACTTCAAATTAACTAATTATAATCAGGAAATGGACTGTTGAGGGATATACTTTAGTAAGATTGAATAGCAGCATTTCAAGACAGGTAAAATTGAAGGTGGGTAGAACAAAATATGAGTCCAAAACATTTCTGTTCATCTAACATCCCTGTTTGTAGTGTAATATTTGTATTTTATTTTTTACAATTACTATCTTTTTATATTGTGTATGGATTCCACATTCAGTTATCTTTCTTTTGATACCTTACATGACCATTCCATAGCTAATACTTTGTCTACAGGAAGCTTACACGTTAATCAGGTCCACAAATTTAGCCTAAAATTACATCCAGACCTCAGCAATAATTCCATCCTGAAAGAGTTAAAATACTCAATTATATGAATCTTTATTTTGTTTATAGTGAATTTTGTGGTACATGTTACTTGAATATAGCATCATCACGTGATAACAGTCCATCTTTTTAATAGTAGGTTTGATTTTATTGAGCTTCCGTGACGTAAAGATAAAAAACGCAGTGTCTACTAGCACTAATTCGATCTTTGCGTAATGCACTGAGATTCCCCCTTCAAGGGTATTCCAGATAAGGGGGGCCTCTTAGTGCACTGCGCATAGATCGATGGATGCTGTGTTGTATGTACCATTAGCGTAAGTTTGTTTTGTTAAATAATGTATGAGAATAGTTTCATAAAAAAAGGCCACATCTGAATAACATGAACCAATTTTAGTTATTGCATAAATATTTTGTCTCTCCAGACAAATTTGTTATTTAAGGATTCCACTGTAATAGCATAAATTATTTCAGCCATTAGCAATATATTTTCTATCATACAGCTCAAGAAGTGCATAGGTTCAGACATTTCATAATAAATCTTGTAAACTGAGCATAAATAAAATAAGAGCACATCAATTAATTTATGTCTTTTGGATCATAAATCTGTTAAGTAATAAAAACATTTCTAGCAAATATATATGATCACCACAGTTCACATTTCCTCATTGGGTTCATACGACTTCCCACTGGACAGTTAAAGGTGTCTGCAAATTCCTTGGAATTCTGAAGGGTTCCTTGTACCCTAGTTAAGGAATAGAAGCAGAAAATAGTGAGACACAAATTTGGTAAACTGCAGTAAACCTGATTACCAATATCAAATAAGCAGTGAAATAAAAAAATTGTTTCTCTTCAAGTTCACTTATGTACAACATTTGCATCAAAGTAACAAGCAGTTAATTGTCAATCTGAACCTCAGAAAAAAGTCATAATGAACTCTGCAACAACATTTATGAAAAATTCAAGACTGGTAATCCATTCATGTGTGTAAATATGGTCATGATCAGCTCTGGCCAACTTGTTCAAACAACTTGTTAGCCACCACAAGGCCAGCCATCTACGAACTCATAGACAAGGACATACTTCTAACTGAATTTTAAGAAATTGATGTACCAAATGGTCTTCATCACCTGGACACACAACAAAACAAATATGGATTGCAGAAAACACAAGTTTGCCCATTAATACATGATTAATACCAATTTTATACAAATTAATACCAAGATGTAAACCAATTTCCCTATATAACAACACTTTTTAAAATCCACCAATTATATTTATTCTTTATTGTTTGTACTGTATTTGGCCTATAGTGAATTTTTGTTATTACATAACATATTTTGTCGATCCGGACCAAGTTGTTATAACACGATTCCACTGTACTAAGAATAGCTCATCCAGGATAGTATATCATTCCAAAATGGTGGAACCCATGAAATTATGAGTTTTATTCTTGAAAAATGTGATATTTAGAAAGTAATCTAAATCCAGTCAGAATTATAAGTAGGATTTTGCTCTGGGGTCTTCAAATTTATACAGAAAATGCAAAAATTTAAAATGCACAAGCTCTATGATGTGAGTTTGATTATTATACAGATTTGTATATAGCCCTACTGCACTGTCGATGTCTGAAGAATTTGCCAACACCCTTGGTAATGAGAGATAAATATGTTGTTGTTTGCTGGTCAGTAAAGTGTTCTGGCAAATTTTCTGATTGAAAGAAATAACGCAGAAAGCTAAACTAAACAGATGTCTGAATGAATTGCAACGTGATGATCCTCGGATACTGCTGCACTGGAATGTCTCCATTTGATGACCAAACATGCATGCATATACCCCTTGACACAACCATGCATTTACTGAGGAGGATCAGTGATTTTTGTCAGGATGGCTATAGAGGCTATCTAAATGTAAATTAAATTTTTCCATTTCTACACCATTGAGGCATATTCGGGAATATAGTGTTAGGCCCACATTTTTCTTTGACCAGGGGGCATACCTAGTGGTGATGTGGCCTTTACTTCCTAGAAGATCTGGTACCCATTTCCTTAGGCTGGGTTGACCTAGAAGCCACTGGTAATTTAAAATATTCCCATTTGAACTGGAAATTGATCCTTGGATCACCTGTCTAGGAATCCAGTTAACTAACAACTGAGCTGCTGCAGCCCAAGAAAACTAAAGGGATTATATCATCCTCCCCATAACATTTATGTTTCCTTGCAATGGATCCCAGGACAACCATAACATTTATAGAAATGAGAGATCTGTGATCAAAGATGGCCCATCAAAAGTGCACATAAACATAACAGTTAGTGTATTATACTGCTGTTGTTCGCTCATCACAAGTGATGATGACCATTTGTTACATCCACTTTTGAAAATTCAGTTAGAGTTGGGTCATTGACTATGAGTTTGTAGATGGCTAATAAGTCCTGTTCTGGCCAAACATGTATTTGGACAGTTCAGGCATGGGATGATGACTTTTAATGGTTTTTGGTGACTTTCTAGCTACCCTCTGCTGCATTTCTCTTTTCACAAGATGATTTGCCTTTTTTGACTGTAGAGTTAGTTGTTAAGTTGATGAGTTCCATGATTTTTTATTTGGATGTGTTGATCTGGAGTCCAATATGATCTGCGAGTGTGCATAGCTTGTTGGTTGTATCTTGGTTGTATCTTTCTTCTAGGCTTTACATAAAACTTATTTAAGCCATATTATAATTTTTGTTTTCTTTTCACAAAATTATTGGAAATAGAGCCTATGCTTGCTCTGAAGAGATGTAATTTTGGGTGCAAAAGGTGCTGCATTGCTCTTGTGCTGTCCCAGGGTTAGCAAGATAACCAAGATCCCAAGAGTACCTCCTCGTGGTGCACATTGGAAACAGAAATACAGCTGCTCTTGCTGTGTTCCTGGTCAATACTTTTGGGAATTGTGTCCATGAATGCGGAGGCAGAATATGGAATGAAAATTGACTGCAAAAATGACCTCTGCGCCAACACATGCTGCGCTACTGTCAACACACAGTGACGCAAGACAGTCTGGCTGGAGCATTGAGCGAGTGGCAAATGTCACAAAATGGGTAATTGTCATGACAAATATTAAGAATCGTGAGCTAGTCTCCATAAGGATAAAAAATTGAATACAATGTGATGGCAACACAGCACCAGAGGGCAGCACCACATGCAAATAGAACAGGAAAACATTACAAGGAAATCGGAACTAAAGTTTTGTTCAGCTTCAGAACAAGCTTCTAGTAAGTACCCTGTGTTCCTAAATATGTGTAGAGACAGACTAGGCCAAGGGGTTTACGATGTCATTGAATAACCTCTCGACTAAGAGTGTGAACAAACCTGGGTTTTATACTGCTATTTAAAAAACGTGACAGTAGAGTTGGGCTCTGCTGTCAAGTTTTTCCTATACTGGAATCATGCTCGCAAAGAGGAAAGGTTCAGTATAAATAACCAAATGGTCAGAGGGTGTCCGACAAAGTGGATGGTGCCGCAGTAACCTAATGAACAAATAGTCAAGCAAAATGAATTAAACAGGTTACTAAAACACTTACCTTGCCTATTAATAAAAAATATATACAAAAGTATATATAAAAAAACATACAATAAAACTAAACAGGACAATTCTCCACGTATCGGCTCCTATAAATGTATCCTATTACGACATTTCTCTATCCTCCAGTTAGATCCCATCTCCAGTCCTGCATTTCCCTCTCTTCCACTAGTCGCTTTTCGGAGGGACAGAAACCTTCGTGATCTCTTAGTTCATTCTCGTCTTCGCACTTCTGCAGGTCAACTAGGAACTGTCCCTTGTCATCGAAATTGTTTGACTTGCCCTTTTGTTATTCTCACTCCCATGTTACAGTTTCCTAAATCACACTTTGATATTCAGGATTCTTTTTCATGTTTGTCCCGCAATCTAATATACTCTATCATATGTAAGCGTTGTGATATGAAGTATATTGGTGAGACTGGTAGACGTTTAGCAGATAGATTCGCCGAACATTTTAGAGATATCACGAATCATCATGACTCCCCAGTGGCTAATCATTTTAACAGCCCGTCACATCATGGTAGCTCTGATGTCTCTGTAACCGGTTTGTTGCGTTGTTATACCGGTGACAGGCAACGTCAGTCCTTGGAATATCGTCTCATTTGTCATATGGGAGTCTTACAACCACGCGGAATGAACATTAATCACCGTTTTGTTTGAGTTACCTGCCTTTTCTTTATACCCTCTACTCCCGTATTGCACTGATTCTTGTAATTATTTGTCTTTGTACACTTTCATGAGTAATTATTTTTGTTTTTGCCGTACTTCTATATATTTCCTTTATGTCTTCTTTCGTTTGTGTATGTCAATATGTGATTATTTTGTACTCTAGTCCATAAATTGTATATTGGAATGCCATTTTGTTATTGTTAAATCATTTACTGGTACATATTTAGATTTTGATTTCCTCGTTGTTATTGCAGTTTTCTCTTCGATGGGTGCCCACACATGTATAGTTATTTGTATATGCATATTGTTTTACATGGTTCTATGTATCCACACCATTACTTTGGGCCACACATTTGTATGTATACATATGTAGTTGTTATAGAATTATCTTTATGTGAACGAACGTTTATATTTACATTAATATATGTATATGTTTCTATGTGTGCGAATGATCATGTTATTGTTTTTATTTATGTGAGAAAGTGTTTATGTGGATGCATGTTCATATTTATGTATATATATATATATATATATATATATATATATATATATATATATATATATTTATGTGAGCGCTTGTTTATGTTAATGCACGTATCTCCATTCTGTGTCAATATGTATGCCTATTCTGGTGTGAGCCCTTTCCTATGTGTGGATACATTTACATGCATGTGCATTTTGTGTGGGTATCCTTCACACATCTGATAAGGGATCTATTTCTTTTTCTTGTATTATTCTTGCACTCATTATAAACATCCCAACTACATCTATAGTGCCTCTAATTTCCCACTTTCGGTTTGTTTATAATGAATGCACGCATTTTCTCTTTTACTAGATGCGTTGCCATCCCTGCGTTATGGAGACGTGGCTTGATGAAATCTAGTCATCTATTTTGTTTTTATTGTGTTGTTTTCTGTTGTTTGTCTCTTGAAAAAGGTTCAATTTGAGCCAATATGTGGAGAATTGTCCTGTTTAGTTTTATTGTATGTTTTTTTATATATACTTTTTAATATATTTTTATTAATAGGCAAGTGTTTTAGTAACCTGTTTAATTCATTTTGCTTGAAAGGTTCAGTACTTGTGCCCATTTTATGGGCACGGGCACAAAACATCTAATTATGCGAGGCATGTTCACTGGCAGTGGAATATCTTGTGGAAGATAGACGTAATCAACCCAAGGCTAAATCCCCAATTACCGCCTCCCCAGAGACATGTTTTGGTCTGAAAAGTGCTAGGACACAGTGGGTGATAAATGGTCATGGCATAGAGTTGATACACATTGCTATCTGCTAACAGATAGGAAAACCTACCCAAATTAAAGGCATGACGAAAACAGATGTGTGGAACCTTCCACGGTGCAAACAATGCAGCTATACTGTAAACTAGCAGCACAGCGTACTTCATGCGACCTGTTGGAAATCGCACACATTTTTGTGTTGGTTATCAGAGAGTGAATGCAGAAGAAAAAGCAGATGTAATTCTGCTTTACTGTTGGTGCCTTGCCAGAGATTTTGATGTTAGCTAGTTTTGATGGTATGTACACGAATATGAACTTTAAAATATCTGCAAGAAACATAGTTTACTCTAGAAACATAATTCATGCAAACATATTTACCTGAATGGAGAAGGGGTATGAACATCCGTTTCAACTAGTTCTTTCTTGATTTCATCACGGTACTTTGAGCACCACACCTGCCACAAGCAGTAATTACAAATACATTAACATTGCTTCTTAATTTATCTTAACTCTTTCTGCCCGTAAAAGCAATCATTGTAGATTAATGATGGCGTGGGGGTGGTTGGGAGGTCTTCAGTATGTTCCACTGTCGCATCGGGCATGGGGATAGAGGGAGTTGCAGCAGCACTTGATTAGTTGATGGCTGATGCATCAATGCACTCGGTAGTACTCATAGACTCTCAGGGTCATCTGCGCCTGATGGAAAAGTTCGTGTTGAGATGGGAATGGTGGGACTTGTTGAACAGCTCGGTTGTCCAGAGCATTACAAGGATGTGCTGCCCTGGTCATGCTGAGGTCAGGGAAAACGAGAGGGCCGACTTGTTGGCAGGCAGTGTGACCATGGACTACACATTGCTGAGAGGAGATAGGGCAGACTTAGTGGGGGCAGTAGTGGATTCATTTCAGGATGGGGATGATGTTAAAGGAGCTGGGAACGTACTCATACAGAGAATGTTGGAGATGGGGGTGTCTAGAGGTGAGGAAAGAGAAAGTAAATTTTTGATAAGTCCCGAAGATCACACAATCAACATCTCCGAAGATCACACAATCAACATCTTACCGGGACTCTGAATAGAGTCTACATACACTGGGATGGCCACTGGAACAGAGGGCAGAGCACTTATGGGAATTCCCCCTCGTGCTGTGAAGCCAGTTTTTAATCAAGAATTATTGTAGATAGAAATCCATTGCAGACATATTCACAATTATTCGTTCTTGTAGATGTGCCATCTAAATTTGCTTTGTTTTGATCATAAATGAATAGTATTAACTTATTTAGCTGTGTAAACCTTAGAAATCTGGCTAACTAAATGAAACCCTCATGGTGCTGTGTGATTAGAGGTGTGTGACTTATTTATTTTAAACTAAAATTCGAACAAGGTAGATTCAGCTTTTCTGAAATTAGCAAAATGGCTTCATCTTCCACTAGTAAGAGAGCTGACAGATTTAGCAAACATTTGACTTTGTTATTCTTTGAAAGTTTTATAATTTAAGATATTATTTCAAGTGATGTGTTGGAAAACAACAGTGTTTTCAATTTAACAGTGGAGATTACCGACTTGTTGAAAATCGGAAAATAAATCGATCTAATGGGTAAGGGAAAAATAACTGCTAAAAAGTTCTAAAACTGTTCCTACTGCTATTGTTTCTGAAGAATCAGATGTATATTTTTATTATATCATTTCACATACAGTGGCTGTTCAGCAAATGTAAAGAAACTGATACAAAAGGCACCAACTATAGGACAAGCAAAACCAAGGCCCATACAACCAGTCAGTATCATTCCCCCTTGGGCATACAGACTCCCACAACTAAAACAACAAATGGAATGTATAGAAAAGAAAGGAACTCAGACAGACTTGGAGAGAAAGCGTATCATAGAACAACACATCACAGTTAATTACCCACAAGATGCATGGAATCATGCCTATACAGATGGCTTGGCCACAAATGCAATTGTGAATGGAGGTGGAGGATTGACCCTCAGACTAAATTATGGGAAAGATGTTACTCGAGCCATAGCTACAGGCAAGCTCTCAACCAATTTTAAAGCAGAAATGGAAGCTCTCAAGAAAGCAGCAGAAACTATCTTACAACACAAAGAACAAGTGCACAGGAATATTGTACTACTAACAGATGCACTCTCTGTCATAACAGCACTAAAGCTACACAGGAACACTGAACTGAATGAATTGAGGGCAGTTCTAGTTCAGTTGTACAATAATTTCCAAAGCGTAGTGATCCAGTGGATATCGTCACACTGTAACATTGAAGGG
This sequence comes from Meghimatium bilineatum, assembly GCA_034231615.1. Classification (NCBI taxonomy): domain Eukaryota; kingdom Metazoa; phylum Mollusca; class Gastropoda; order Stylommatophora; family Philomycidae; genus Meghimatium; species Meghimatium bilineatum. The sequence continues at coordinate 50,773,354 of CM067317.1, read as the reverse complement.
AATGAAGTTGCAGATAGACTGGCCAAAGAAGGAGGGAATTTACCTCAAGAAGACTATCTGGTCAGTTATGAAGAAGTGAAGACCATCAATAAAGGCAACTATAAAAAAAAGTGGAAAGAAGACCACCCCAAATATAATGCAGATGACGGGTATTACCAACTATCCAGAAGAGACCAGGTTATCCTGCTGCACCCAGTGGCGTAGCGAGCGGGGGGCGGAGGTGCGGACCGCCCCAGGCGGCATCATCGGCAGGGCGGTAAATTTATTTTCGTCCAGTCTTTCACAATCACTGACATACTTTTTTAATGTCACAAGGGCGGAAAATTATGATTCCGCCCCGGGTGCCATTGACCCACGCTACGCCACTGGCTGCACCTCAGAACTGGTCACAACAAAATGAAACATCATTTGTACACCAAATTCAAAATAGGTACAACTAGGTTCTGCCTTGCGAATATGACAGCAGAACATATCCTACAAGAATATCACCAGCATGCAGACCTGAGAAACAAGACATGGCCCACCCCAATCAGTGTCAAAGAGAAACTGTATGGCACAGTGGAAACTCTAAAACAGACAGCAGCCTATATCATAGAATCCAGAGTCCCAACCTGACTGAGTGATGATCGCTGAAGAAGAAGAAGAAGACATACAGTGGAATCCCATTATCACAAATTTGCCCATAACAAACTTTTATGTAATAACCAAATTTTGATATATACAATTATAGAAAAAGAGAATAAACTAGGGGATTTTGAAAGATTTTAATACTTTACTTTACTGACCAGCAATCAGAGCATTCTTATCTCCCATTACCAAGGGTGTTAGAACATTTTTGAGACATTAACAGACACTGTTGATCTTGAAAAAATCCATATAAAATTGAACTCACGTTATAGAGTTGTGACATGTTATATATATATTATCATCTGCATATATTAGTATCATATATTAGTGCCAGCAATAAAAATCTTGCACCATGTTATACAGAAAATAGAGTTAGGCCTAATGATAATATTTAATAGAATAAAGTTCAACTTTGGAAATCCAATACTTGTAAAGTTTGCAAAATAATGTGTAAAGTTTCGCAATATTTTATTCAATTCTGGAATTTTATATGAAACACAAAAAAGTGGCATAAAACACTGGGAAGTTGACAGATTTACTTCAAATTAACTAATTATGATCAGCAAATGGACAGCCAAGGTAAACTAAATACGTCCAAACACCAGAATAACTAGTCATGAAAGAGTTAAAATGCATTCAATGAATGTGCTTTTCATATAATGCGGTAAAACAATGATATCAGGTAAGTATTTATGAATATGTTTATGCAACTTAAGGTAAAAGTATGTCCCATGGCAGCAACCTGCCGTCGGGGATGAAGATAACGCTTCATGTACTAAGCCGCAGCAACTATTAGGTGGGGTGGCCAGTTCCCTTCCTTGCTGTCTTTACCTCCCCTAATTCATGTATCTGGTACTCATTTACAGCTGAATAGACTGGAGGAGTGGTTGTGTCAAGCAAGAAATCATAACCCCGATATTTTTTTGCCAGATGTGGTTTTGAACCTGGCATGCTGTAACTCAGTGATAGCGAGCAAGCTCACTATGAACTAGACTACCGCGCTCCCTCAATAATAATGCAACTTAGAATTGAACATTAATCTTTTGTGATAAATCTGTCAAATTGGCAGTGCAGTGTGGGAACATTTTTATGGGTTCTTGAATTTGTTTCTCAAATCAATTTGCCCACCTCTTTCTCACGTTGAACAATTTGAGTGTATTATTACTGTATAGACCTACTCTTATTCATGAATTTACAAGCATATGGGACTAATGCTTCTTTATATATGGAGGAGAGTAAAAGCCTTTCATGTAAGCCTCCATTCATCTTGCAAAAGGAATCATTATTTCCAAAAAACAAAAATGGTGACTTTACTGTTTCGCATGCGTCTGACTACGAATATGAAGCATGTGTGCTGCAGATACAATCTGAATCTATATCTTCCGAATTAATACTAGTATCACAATGCAAATCAACACTCTCTACATCACTTTCTGCATCAGATAAATAATGCTAAAATTATCAGAAAAACTTTCTTCCAAAAGTTTATACATTTTCATTCATCAAGTCTACATTTAGCCATATTTCAAGGTCTGGGTAAAATACTATAGTTACAAAAAGATACTTCAGCTATGACAAAACACAAACGCAGAAGTGATGCTTACAAGCATGTCCAATGACAAAATGTCTATTTTTAGATTCCTCTAGACAACTTGAACTAGTCAATCAGAGTATTTAATCACTGTATGAATGATGCTTTTGGCAATACAATATACAAACACATGTGCTATCACTTCCTAAAGAGATATCAACTAAAAAAATGGTGATAACATTTCCTCCCCTATTTAAGGCCACTTATTATGATGGTTATCACACAATGTGTAGGCTGAGTATTTTCAATGTGCCCCAAAAATTAAAAAGTTTTACCTGGATGTGAACTCTCAAACAGAGTGAGACATGATCTCTAACTATTCTACCATACACTCATGTAATATAGGCCTACAACAATTTCGTAAAAAAACCAAACCTGGGCAAAGCTAAGAAAGAAAACTTGGTCATGGTTTAGCTTCAGTCCCGGAAGCCTTGGTTCTTCAGATCCTCTACGCTTGATCAGATTCCTGTATGCCTGTGTAAAACATTAATAATGTATTGATAATGTAATCTACAACACCAATAGTTGATGTTATGAACATTTATATGAAGCAAGATATAAGGATTACATGACATTTCATATCAGCTAGGATAATCCTGTCTGCATTCCTGTCTCCTAATCCAATCTAATGTTCTTGAGACCTCTAAATACCCAGGTTTTGTGCTTATAAATAACAACCAACATTACAATGACAAAATTAAGAGAAGAAATGAAAATTCATTTTACAATACTAAAACATTACTCATAAAGAAAATATTCACTTGTTCAGTAATATGACCAATTTTTACTTTAAAATTTTAAAATATTGACATAATATTGTTGATGTAATGTATTAACAGTCCCTAACTAGACATAGGCCCTATATAAGCTCACCCTGAAGCTCTGCTTGAGGCCTCCATTATCAGCAATATTCTCACCAAGAGTCCATTGACCATCTATCTGTGAAATATATTTGACATGGCAACCAATAGTCCTGACAAAATCATACATATCATTCAATATAATTAAAGATTATTGCAAACTATGTTATCTTGAACTGTTTTAGACACTCAATTGATTTGTACACCTTCCTGCTAAGAATTCATTGATAGGATGCTGCTTCCTGTGTTTGTTTGGTTTGTGTGTTTCAATCCATAGGAATTGTGAGAAAAAGAGCTTTTGTACAGTATCTTTTGTGTAATGGTGACATTTATCCAGAGCTTTATTTCATTCCCAGAAGACTCCAACTCTCAGCAGTGTGCACAGTTTTGTGAAGAAGTCTCCTACTCAGAGGAGGTAAAAAATAATTGTACAGATGAAGTGCTGTAGTGCTTCCACAATAATAAAACATACATACACAGGCATGTTATCTATTATGACCTTGCTGTTGCGTGGTGATTGATCTGATGAACCTTCAGAACTCTACAGTCTGAAGGATCTGGTACAATACAAGTAGATGCCAGCACATTGTTGAGTTTTTTAATCTCAATTTTGAGATAGTTACTGTGCATGTCAATTCGCTGATATTCGTTGCTACATTAAAAAACATGGCTGCTGATAACACAAACATGACAGTTGCCACTGAGGCTCCCATAAAACAGGCAGAAATTGGTTGTGTTTTTACAAAGTAGTACAATACTACCAGTTGAGAAATTCTGTATTATACAGTTCTTCTGTTCGATATGCACTGAAAGGGGAGGGGAAACTCTCAGTACAAAGTATTGGAAGTATTGGTTGGCTGTATTTTTATCTATGTGTTATGGAAGCACAATGAAATCAATGGCACTATTAACAATGAACGACTGAGGTAGCATGAAATGGAGATATTAGAAACACGTTGGCATGTCTCTACAACATCTTAAAAACTGTCGTGCAAAATTTATATGGACATCAAGGCTAACAGGATCAGACACCGCATTTGATGCTATTCTTGTTGTTATGAAAGATAACTTGTCCCAATAGTGTTTCAGTATTTCTGATTGTGTCCCTAGTATTATTTTGTGTTATGTCCCTTTGTTATGGGAAAGCTTTGTTCCGCTCAATATTGTTCCATTAAAAATGTGGTGAGGTCTACTTGTACTATACTGAGAATCTTTCTCTATTATTTTTATATATGGTTTTTGAGGTCACACAAATAAATGTTAAAAAGGGAATTACATTGACATTTAACAAATATTCAGGTAAAAATTGAATAGGTCAACTTTCAAGTTTCTGAATCCTACAATTAAGGATCCATTACAAGCTCACATTCTCATCCATGGCCAAATTATCAACATGAAAAATGTATTCCTTATCAAACCTTAATTTGTCAACTGTACCCACCAAATAAACTGTCAACATCACAGCTCACCATGATCATCTACTTTTTTCTTCTAAAAAATCACAAAACATGTTTCATCTATAGAAATCATAAAAGGAACTGACACTGTGTCCATCCCATTTGTAGCAGCCATATTGGTCTACAAAACACTCAGTTCTTGCATTAAAGTTCTCTTTGTCATCAGCAGACCACCAATCATTGAGTACTCCACTTGGATCATACATATGACCTGAAGAATAGAAGTTCAAATACAAAGGAATGATGATACAAAGCCAGGTGCTTTTTTAATTTTTATTTTTAACTTTTGAAAATATAAATTTGTAGAATGATGTAATCCTTTTTTAATCATAACATTTGGAAACTGGAGGGTAATATTCAAAGAAAACAATTGAAGTTAACCCTGTGTAAATCAATTTCAAGTATGGATTTTTTAATGCACTGTACTATTGTTGCATTACATTGCATTACAACCAAGATACAACATTACTATATAAGAAAATTGAGATGATAACAGGAAAGAGAACGCAAACAGTTACAGGGTGTCTAAAATCTAAGACAGGGCAGGTATTAATGGGAATAGATCACATAGTACAGAGATGGTCAGAATATATCAAAGAATTTTATGAGGACAATAGACCAGAAATAAACATACAAGATAACGGCGAGGGTCCATCAATACTCACAGCAGAAGTAAGGGAGGCACTAAGACACATGAAATATGGCAAAGCCTCAGGTCCAGACAATATCACATTAGAAGAATTAGCAACTTTAGATGACTTTGGAGTTGAAATAATCACAAAATTGCTGAATGACATATATAACAGCGGAAACATACCCGATGACTTAATGAGATCCATATTCATAGCATTACCTAAGAAACCAGGGACCACCGAATGTGAAGAACACCGTACAATCAGCCTCATGAGCCAAATAACCAAAATACTGCTCAGAATCATCATGAAGAGAGTGAGAAACAAAATAAAACCATAAATAAGTCCAGAACAATGTGGATTTGTAGAAGGCAAAGGCACCAACAATGCGATCTATATATTGAGAACACTAATAGAGAGGTCTATAGAGGTAAAAACAGATCTGTACCTCTGTTTTGTAGACTACACTAAAGCTTTTGACAAAGTTAAACATAGCGAAATTATACACATGCTAGAGAATCTGAACATTGACAGCAAGGATTTAAGAATAATCAAGAACATGTACTGGCAACAAACAGCAGCAATAAGAGTAGGAAAGCAATTTGGCCCTTTTCAACAAATAAAACAAGGAGTCAGACAGGGATGCGTGCTTTCACCAGACCTGTTCTCTCTATACAGTGAAAACATATTGCGTGCAATAGTAGATATCCCAGGAATATCAGTTGGAGGACATAACATAAATAATTTGAGATATGCGTATGACACTGTTCTGATTGCAAAAAGTGAGGAAGACCTTCAAAACTTAATTAAAGTAGTAGTCACAGAAAGCAAAGAGAAAGGCCTCTTCCTAAATATCAAGAAAACAGAAGTAATGGTTATTTCAAAGAAAGAAAATAACACACCTTGCAAGATCATAGTGAATGATATAGTATTAAAACAGGTCCACCAATTCAAATATCTAGGTACAATTATAACAGCAGATGGAAGAAGTTCAACAGAAATAAGATGCAGAATAGGACAGGCAAAAACAACATTCAGAAAAATGAAAAATATACTGTGTAATATGACCTTGTCATTAGAGGTGAGAAAGAGAGTTCTGCAGTGCTATATAACCACTATACTAACATATGGGTGCGAGTCTTGGACAATAAACAAACTGGAAAGTGGGAGATTGGAGGCAACAGAGATGTGGTTCTACAGAAGAATGCTGAGAATACCATGGACAGCCAGAAAAACTAATGTAGAGGTGTTAAAAGAGTTAAATGCGAAATGGACCTTAATCAACAATATAAGAAAAAGGCAATCTTCTTTTTTTGGCCACTTCATGAGACAGGCAGGTTTAGAGAACATAATCACAACAGGCAAGATTGAAGGCACCAGAGACAGAGGGCGACAACGTGAGAAAATATTAGACAGTTTGACAACCTGGCACGGCAAAGAAACAACAACGACTTTGATACATAATACTGTGGACAGAGAGCTGTGGAGAGCCATGACCGCCTACGCCACCCGGCATGGCACCTGATGATGATGACTATTGTTGCCAGCTAGAAGGCAGAACATGGAGTTTTTACATCAGAGCTGTTTCAGATGGTCAGTTTTCCTCTTGTGGTGTGGTACAATAGGTAGTTTTATAGAATATTTTCTGCAATTTGACCACATATGTACAACTAAAAGTCATTGGTGTAGTATTAATAGATGCCAAAATGCATCCCCTTCCATGTTTAAACAACTTGTTGAACAGAGCTGCGTTACAAGATTATATAAGGTATGTTTTTTAAAAGATGATATATATGAACTAACAGAAATAATAAACAACGAAAAAGGTAATGCACCAAAAGAACCAAAGCAAATTATGGAGATGGCAACAATATTTTAAAGAACTACTGAACCTAAAGGAAAGAGATGAAGACACAAACATAAACACTATAGCAGCAAACCTAGAACCAAATATACTACTATCGGAAATAGAAAATGCAATAAACAAAGCACCAGTAACAAAGCAGCAGGCTCTGATAACATACAAACAGAACTTATCAAAGCAGTAGCAGTGAGAGGGAAAAGATGGCTACACAGACTTTTCAATGTAATATGGAAGAAACAAGAAACACCAGAAGACTGGAGAAACATGACAATCATTCCCATATGGAAGAAAAAAGGCAGTAAGAGAGGTTGCACAAAATACAGAGGGCTATCCTTACTAAGCCACACAGGGAAAATTTTTAACACTATAGTAGAACAATGATTATGATCATACATTGAACCACAACTTAAAAACACCCAAATGGACTTCCGTAATAACAAAAGCTGTATGGATGCTATCTTTACACTTAGACAGCTAACAGAAAGAGCCACAGAAAACAACAAAGAATTATACATCACATTCATCAACCAAGAAAAGGCCTTTGACAGAGTGGACAGACAACAACTATGGAAAACACTATCAATATACAGAGTACTAGAACATTAATCTATTAATGCAAGATCATTTATACTAATAGCCAATGTGAAGTAAGAGGAAATGCAGGAGTGTCCAATAAATTCCAAATCCAATCAGGAGTTCACCAGGGGAGTGTCCTATCCCCTCTACTTTTTATAACACATTGACCACATCTGTACACTAACAAGTGTCAATGAAGAAGATAACATGAAAGACAAATTGAATGAATTACTCTTTGCAGACGACAAAGTACTAATAGCGACATGAGAAGAACAATTTCAAGAACATGTGAACAGACTACACACAACACACCAAAAATTCAACATGAAGATTAATATTGAAATGCCCAAAATAATGGCAATAGCAAAGAAAGAAAGAAATATCTCCATTGATAATAAACACCTTAAACAAGTAAAGAAGTACACTTACTTAAGTATTATAATGAGGGAAAAACTGTAAAGAGATACAATATAAATGCAACAAAACATGCCAGATCCTAGGACAGATGACACATATTTTTAAGAACAAAAATGTAAACATAGACACTAAAGTTGCATTGTACAGGACTAATATCCCTTCACTATGCTACCAGTGCCAAACCTGGACAATGACAGCACAAGACAAAAGAAAAATAGTGACAGCAAAAATGACATGACATGTCTACGAAAAATACTTGGAGTGTCATTACGAGATAAAATTAGAAACGATAACATCAGACTGATAATCAAAACAATACTAGTATTGGAACACATCAAAAGACAACAGATCAAGTGGTTTCCACACCCTTCCATACTACCAAGAGACAGCATGCCAGAGATGGCCATGACACATAAACATAACAGCTATAAAGCCAGAGGCAGACCATGTAAAAGATGGATCACAGAAATCAAAGAAGCCACAGGAACAAGCTTACAAACAGCATACAGGAAAGCCATCTTCAGAGAACTCTTCTATCCATGATGCCATAAGTCAAACACGGGATACAGAGTATTGATAGAAAGATGTTTTTCAAAACTTTTTAATATTTTATATAGAGCCGTAAATACGTGTTTCTGGTAAGAAAAAGGTAGCTGTCCCAGCTACCTACTTGTAGCTGTCCCAGCTACCTACTTGTAGCTGTCCCAGCTACCTACCTACTAAAACAATTGGTCACTCTGCATCCCACTCTAAAAATTCATGCTGCACCACTGCTTAATGTCAATGTGACAATCCCAAACCACCTACTGGTGGTATAATCCATGGGCTATGTGTTAAATGAGTATGTTGATGCCTATTTGCAATATAAAATGGCTGTTCTTTTTTACTCACATTTTTATGAAAGATAAAATATATGTTGGGTTTTTGGCACTAAGTTTCCACCATGTTTTCACCCAAGCTAAAACAATATGATCATTGCTATATGAGAAGTGTAGTAGCCAAGTTGATAGTGAGTCGCGTTACAGCGAGCCATGTTCAAAACCACTTACGAACACACAAAATCCGGCTCTTGATTTTTTATTGCCGTGCCGCAAACAAAATCCTGAGTTCCTCCAGTTTACTCAGATGTAAATGGGTACCTGACACATGAGTCAGGGAAGGTAAACACAGCAAGGAAGGGAACTGGCAATCTCACCTAATAGTTGCTGTGGCTCAGTACATGAACAGTTCTCTTCACCACCAACGACAGGTGGCAGCCATAGAACCTACCTTTATATCCCAGAAACACCTACTACTATACATACAAACACAAATTATTTATTTGAATTCATTCATAAACGCTCACCAATCTCTCTTTTAGTAAGACATTGGTCCTATTAGATTTTCAGCAGGACATAGTCCAGAGAACTTAAATGTATTGTGTCTGCATTTTAATTGCCCCAATGGCTCATCACATCCGATTTCTGCTGTGGTAATTAATGTTCAGCATTTTTACCACTTCCACTGAATTATGGATGTCTGCAATATATTGCTAGTAGGCCAGCCATATAAGAGAACTAATAATAACTATGATAATATATAAACTTCACTGGTAACTAATATAACTTATAAATAATAAAACTAATGTCAATGAGAAATAACAAGAAAGTAAGTGAGTCCTTTATGAACAGAAATGAACCAGAAATAAACACAGAACTATCAATGCAAGTAGATGGTTGTATCTCATTGCATTAGAAAAGAAAAAAAGGTGATATTGGAATATTGATTTTCCATATGTGAACTGGTTTCCATATTACACACTGGTCTCAAAACTAATGATAGTCAAATTTGGGTGACATGTTTTCTACTGTCCTTATGCTATCAACATAGCTACAGATGGCCACCTCTAATCATTTAAAAAGTTTGAAAAAGTATTTTTATTTACTAGAGCCCAGGAATAATTTAGAACAGGTATCATATAATCGGTCAATGAGAATTTCAACAGTTACTAGGCCTAACATAGTGGTAATGAACTCATGTACTAAGTTTAATTACATGTACTAGTGCTGCTAACTCCTCAGTATATGTAGCCTAAATATGCACCAAGACTGTCTGAGCTTATGGAAAATTTTTATTGTTGCGGAACAATTTAAAATTATCATAAGTACTGTGGTAGTGCTTATGTTAGTGGCTCTAATGTTGGCACACTGAAAATGTTTAAGACACTGTAAGCTATTATAAGTTCATTGACATCACTTAGATACTACTTTCTGGTACATTTTACCTCAACTATAGTATCTTAGGATGTTAAGCTAAAGTCCTTCATTCCTTCTTGTAATGAAACAACTTCTATCTGACTTTTGCCCCGGGGTGGTCAAGAAATCCTTAGGTGCATCAATTCAACATGAGGGCGAAAGAGTAGGGTCAAGTATACCTACCCACCGAATCAATGACAAGGCATTGAGACTACTTACCTGCATTATCAAATCCATGAGTGATTTCATGACCTATGACCATTCCAATTGCACCATAGTTCATTGAGCTGTAATAAAAATTATGGTTTTTTAAAAATTGTCTCTATTTCAAACTTTCAGTAGACCTATAGTTTATTCAACATTGTCCTCTCATTCCGAATGTCCTGAATTGAAATCACAAGTTAGGAAATTTCAACACACAAAGGTGCTTTCCTGTTTAGCAGGTAGGTATAGGTTAGCCTGGGGCAAAATAGCACACTTGTGAAGTTCTAGCGCATTCTGACAACTAGATTTAACTCTGAGAGACCAAACTGCCATCAGTGCATAGCTTATCCATTCATCTGACATTAGTAAGAGTATTGAAAACATACAGCTACACGTAGACAGTAGAATGAGATTTGTTTAACACATCTAAAGAAACCATCTTTTCCTTTTTTTGGGCAAGATAGCACATGCAAAAAGGCGATACAAACCATTATAAAATTCAGGGCGATCGCCGCTGCGACAAGTCTAGAACACCAGCAGTGTGTAAACGTGTGCTAAGAATAAATAGATAGACCTAGTTTCATAACTTTACTCTGAAAAAAGAGTTTGAATAAATATAGTTTGTAAGTTCCATTTTAAAGCTAATAATGACTTTATAAGGTTGGATAATCGTTATAATTATATATATAGCTGTCTCTCACAGCTTTAGATCGGCATCTGCAACTTTCTCATGACAGCAATTTTAAACGCGCCATCTTACCCTAATAAACATGCACCATCTTTCCCCAAATCACATTTTTAGCAACAATCATAAATTCCGATGAAGAAATAGAATAGTGTGACAAGATAATGTGCTTAAGAACTTAAACGCAACATATATTTTAGTTTAAACATTTAAAAAATCATGATATTAAGGATAAATGCAGGCAGAGTACGAGAAGTTGAAAAATAAAATAGATAGAATGTAGTGAAAAAATATTATTCTGCGTTTTTGAAAATTGACTCGATCTTGACCTATCAAATTTCTGTGTTAAAGATTGGAATGTTGGTGTCTGACCTAGTCATGTATGCTATCAGAAAAACCCATAGGATTGGGAAAAACGTGCTGCGTCATCTTACCCCGTGCACAGTCTTACCCCAGGCTACCATATACAATTTTAACGGAAAAAACAAATTGTAAAAAAATAAGGGAGGAATTTGCATAATTTTAAGCAAGTGTGCTAAAGGTTAATACATAATTAATTATGTTAACTGTTTAGTCCATGATTTTTCAGCCTGCAATAAAAAAAGTAAAGTAACCCATAGCATTTATTAATGCCGTAGGGGTGTATATACAGCCTGCAATAATGGATACCAAATCCCAAATATCTAGTATACTTTGGGGCAAAATTGTATGTGAATTAATGCAGAATTTACTGTTTTACAAAAAATAACAAAAAATAACCCTTTCAGTGGGTATTTCTAGCAGGTAATAATAATACTCACAGAAGGTTGCAGTTTATTTCTGTGAAGGCAGAAACTATATTGGTTGGGTTGTCCTAGCCATTGTGTCTATAATGGCATTCTCTGCCTAGCACAATTGAAGTGGTGACCAGTTCTGCAAAAACTTCTCAGCTTCTCGCTGCTTCCATCCTTTGACTTCACATAACTATGATTGGGAAGCTAAACGGGTACTTCACCACTGCACTTGAGGCTAGCAGAGGGAAGGAGGCACCTTACAACTCCTTTTGGTAGGGTTACTCAACCCTGGTATTACTGTACAGATATGTTTTACATAACATTAGGGATCAGAATACTGGTGAAGGACAAAACAGGACACAAAATTATAATAAAAACTTCTCTGTTTAATAAAGACATAAAATCTCACCTTGGGTACTCTGGACTAAATACTGGATCTTGCAAGAAAGCAGCTGGGAAAACTACAATGAAAACATAATACATTTTATGTTAGACTCAGAAATTTGAATGTTTCTTTCACAAAGACATATTTACTATCAATTCACACATCTTCATTCATTCTTTATCAGAATCCATTTCTTGTCCTACAAAAATAATACAGTTTCAGCTGTACAGCTTTTTTATTTGCACCATAAAATATATACCTCATGAATGGGTTGTTTGACAATTACTGATTCTTGGCAATTTCAGAGTGAAGTCACTCCTATCACATATTCCTTCTAGATGTTGTTTCCCTCTATACATGTATTCCTCATTATGATAGGCTTCTGGCGTTACAGTTCTTTCTTAACATCAATCCGCATAAGTCTATTGCTACTGCCGCTATTCTTCGACTGGCTGAATTAGTTCTCACCTTGAATTCTTTTGAATTCAATGGACACTTTTTTGATCAAATTAGCGGTGTAGCGATGGGTACTAAAATGGGACCCAGTTATGACTGCCTATTTATGGGTCACCTAGAACATCTTATCTTTACCACATTTCAGGGCCCTGTCCCTTCCATATTCCATCGCTACATAGACGATAGGTTTGGGTTTACTGATATTTCTCTTGATAACCTCAACCTTTTCATTGACTTTGTGAGTGGTTTCCATCCAGCTATTAAATTTACCTCTCTTATTTCCTCCACCTCTGTGGACTTCCTTGACATTTGTGTTTCCATAGGATCCACATCCCTTACCACGTCTGTACATTATAAGCCTATGGCCTCACATAGTTTTCTTTTTTATACATCCTCTCACCCAAGGTCTTGTCATGCCCTCCCTTTTTCTCAGCTGCTTTGTCTTCGTCGTCTCTGCCTTCATCGTCTCTTCCAGGTTCAAGCTCATAAGATGCTAGATTTTTTATCGCCGTCGCTTATACCCTGAGGATATCCTGTCATCAGCTTTACAACGTGTTCTTACTATTTCCCGCTCAGTGGCCCTCGTACCATCTATTAAACGTACCTCTGATCGACCAATTCTGGCTATCACTTTTCATCCTCATAATATGCCAGCACTACGTATCCTATTATGACATTTCTCTATCCTCCAGTTAGATCCCATCTCCAGTCCTGCATTTCCCTCTCTTCCACTAGTCGCTTTTCGGAGGGACAGAAACCTTCGTGATCTCTTAGTTCATTCTTGTCTGCGCACTTCTGCAGGTCAACTAGGAACTGTCCCTTGTCACCGAAATTGTTTGACTTGCCCTTTTGTTATTCTCACTCCCATGTTACAGTTTCATAAATCACACTTTGATATTCAGGGTTCTTTTTCATGTTTGTCCCGTAATTTAATATACTCTATCATATGTAAGCGTTGTGATATGAAGTATATTGGTGAGACTGGTAGACGTTTAGCTGATAGATTAGCCGAACATTTGAGAGATATCACAAATCATCGTGACTCCCCAGTGGCTAATCATTTTAACAGCCCGTCACATCATGGTAGCTCTGATGTCTCTGTAACTGGTTTGTTACGTTGTTATACCGGTGACCGGCAACGTCAGTCCTTGGAATATCGTCTCATTTGCAATATGGGAGTCTTACAACCACACGGAATGAACATTAATCACCGTTTTGTTTGAGTTACCCACCTTTTCTTTATACCCTCTACTCCCGTATTGCACTGATTCTTGTAATTATTTGTCTTTGTACACTTTCGTGAGTAATTATTTTTGTGTTTGCCGTAATTCTATATGTCTTCTTTCGTTTGTGTATGTCAACATGTGATTATTTTGTGCTCTAGTCCATCAATTGTACATTAGAATGCCATATTGTTATTGTTCAATCATTTACATATTTAGACTTTGATTTCCTCGGTGTTATTGCAGTTGTCTCTTCAATGGGTGCCCACACATGTATAGTTATTTGTATACACATTTTGTTTTACATGGTTCTATGTATCCACACAATTAATTTGTGCCACACATTTGTATGTATACATATGCAGTTGTTATAGCATTATCTTTATGTGAACGAGCGTTTATATTTACATTAATATATGTATATGTTTCTATGTGCGCGAATGTTCATGCTATTGTTTTTATTTATGTGAGAAAGTGTTTATGTGGATGCATGTTCATATTTATGTATATATATATATATATATATATATATTTATGTGAGCGCTTGTTTATGTTAATGCACGTATCTCCATTCTGTGTCAATATGTATGCCTATTCTGGTGTGAGCCCTTTCCTATGTGTGGATACATTTACATGACTGTGCATTTTGTGTGGGTATCCTTCACACATCTGTGTCCATTTTGTTATATATTTCTTTCTTAACTCTTGGTGTGTGTATACATTTCTATGTATGTTTAGGTGTGGTTGTATATATATGTTTGTCTATATTTGGTTTCACATTAATTCCATGCATTTTCAAATGATGATTCTTCTTGTATCCTTCCTTCCCCAAACCCACTCACCCCACCACCACACAACCTCATCATTACTTGTCAATCATTATCATATGCCATTCTGGTCGGCATAGGTGACCATGGCTCTCTGTCCACAGTATTGTTATCAGGATTGTTGTTGTTTCCATGCCTTGCTAGGTTGTCAAACTAATATTTTCTCACGTTGTCCAAATCTGTCTCTGTTCCCTTCAGTCTTGCCTGTTGTGATTATGTTCTTAAAACATGCCTGTCTGATAAAGTGACAAAAGGGGTCTTTTTCTTATCTTTTTCTTATATTATTCTTGCATTCATTATAAACACCCCAACCACATCTATATTGCCTCTAATTTCCCACTTTCCCGTTTGTTTATAATGAATGCACGCATTTTCTCTTTTATTAGATGCGTTTCCATTCCTGCGTCATGGAGACGAGGTTTGATGAAATCTAAGTCATCTATTTTGTTTATTATTGTGGTGTTTACTGTTGTTTGTCTCTTGAAAAAGGTTCCATTTGAGCCGATATGTGGAGAATTGTCCTGTTTAGTTTTATTGTATGTTTTTTTATATATACTTTTTAATATATTTTTATTCATAGGCAAGGTAAGTGTTTTTAGTAACCTGTTTAATTAATTTTGCATTACTATTATATCACTTATAACAATGAGGGTATAGAAACAAAAAAATCAGATTAACTCGTTTTTAGCAGTAATATAGAGAAAAGAGTAAACTTGTGTGTAGCAGCTAAAGGGTTAACTACTAGAAGCCAGAGAGCATACCAGCTTGGCCACAAACTGTAGCCTGCAACAGATATTATCTTAGAATTATAATTAATGATATTATTACAGTTCCGATTAAATTAAAGATTTATAATTTACCACAAGAACTTTCTTTTCCTTCCTCTAAAGGATTAAAATTGTTCTTGCAAAAGTGATAGGTCCAAAGATTTATTTTTTCAGACATTTCAATACATTTATTATGAAACAGTAGGTGTATGAACATGTTAGAAATAATTTAAAAATAGTATTCAGTTTCTGCATGTGAATCATGACCACCAAACCTGGAATCCAGTGCACTAACTAATTTGTTTTAATCAAGGATATATGCACAGATAATTTATAGTTTCTGCAATTTTCATATTTTTCTCTTAACATTCTATTTTTCTTTATAAATTTCATATTTTACTTTAGAGTAAATATCTGCCAAAGATGCATCTGTCAAGTCAATGACGCAAATAAAATGGAGACAACGCATTTCCATTCTCTGGACTACATCCTACTGGACATCTAGTAGGACCATGCTCCTACTACAAGAGAGATCCAGCGGGAATTTGAGAATGAACGTTGAAGAAGATGAAGAAAACACATGTAACATTTATGCTTAATCATTGATTGATACACAAGCATTGACATACTTATTTCATTTTCTAGCAAATCATATTGAGCATTTACAACTGCAGCATGAACTGGCCACCTGCAAATAAAGTATACAATATGAACAAAATCAAGATTAACACAGTTATGTTCAGTTTAATGCATTAACTCATAGTATATGTGAACTAAGTTCACATTTTACACATTTCTCTCTAAGCAACAAAATTTAGAGTCTGTTTACATTTTGTCTTTAAACATTACTTTATTTATTTGTAAACGTACAGTGATGTACTATAGAAGCCTACATAAAAATGTGCAGAGTTGAATGTCATTTTCAGAATATGCCTATGTGTCTCTTGTCTTGTTTGAAGAGCAAAATACATAGTATATTAGATGAAACTTTATGATAAAACATAACAACAACTAAAATTTGAAAAATATTATCAAAAATACTTTTTTATGTCAGAAATATGGCTCTAGCATCTAATGTTATCTGTTGTGTATAGTATATCCATTTGAGCAACTATATGGATAGTTTAAAATGTTTCTATGTACAAATAAACATTCTGTGATGATTTCAGTGTATACATTTATCTAGGTACTTGGACATCTGGGACTAGTGTGTTTGAAAAATTTTGCTTAGGCTATAAATTTCTTGTGATATTTAGTGAACTTGTCATTTTTCATGTTTGAAACCAGATTTATTACATTTATTTACCATTTTTCTTTTCATATATGTAACTTTTAAGAGTGCTGGTTATTGCTGAAAACAGCAGTTAATTTTTTAAAACATCAACATTTTTTAAAATTATACAAATTAGCTAACATTTTCAATATTAACTATGTGCATCTGAGAATCACAGCAATGTGATCAACAGATGCGACTTGTCTTTGCGAATAAAAAAATATATAGTTTCTGTGGTATTTTATTATGTTTAAATGATATATAATTTATTTTTATTATAATTATGCTAATTAGCCACCATTTTGAATATCAATTAGTTATATCTATCCATCTGAAAACTCCAGAAATGTGATCAACATAAGCGAATGTCTCTGCAAACACAAAAATGTATAGTTTGTATTGTATGATTGAAAATAACAAAGATAATTTAGAAATTATCAGCTTGCCTATATTTTGTAGTCACACGTTTTATTTATATTTTCCTATAGGCCTATGTGTCATATAAATTATTTTGATATCAAATTATTAGAAAAATGTATACATTTTTTTCAGGGTTGACATATTTACTTGGTTGAAATATTGTTGAATTGCAATTTTTAAGGGCCATCTAACTATATTATTTGTAATCTTCTTCTGCGTTCGTTCTCAAACTCCTGCAGATTAGCAGGATGTAGTCCAGAGAACGGAATGCATTGTGTCATGGTTTACAGCATTGCTGCGATATCTGCGCCTTTTGGCCTGAAACATCCGACTTCAGCATGGCTTTGGGTCTACTGACCCTATATGGGATGGGACATCCAACTCCATCCCATAACCTCCTTCGTCACCTCTTACGACATGCATGGAAGGTAAACAGTGTTGCTATTCTTTGCTCCTCTTTCAGGCCCTGGCAACACACGGGCGATTAGTAATTATGTAGCACTATTTTGAAAACTTTGTCCAAGTACCTACTTTATTGATGTGCATTGAAGAAGTTACAAAAAAAGCTTAGGCTTACTTTTTATGGGTTTGTTTAGTGATGGTTTCACCTCATTTGGTCGAGGACCGATCCTTTCAACCTAGATCTGCTGTCCATATTGGTTATATCAGGGCATCCTTTTTACGGGTAGGTAGTTAATGAGTTTGCCTCTCTTTTGGAGAGGCATGCCCCTTTCAACCAGCAGATAACAAAGTCCAATTAGGTTATATCAGGACACACTACCATAAAATATTAGTGGCTATTGTCTTCTTGCTTGCAGATTAAAGAGCAGATTACATAACAAATGCCATACTCAAAGTCAAAGCTTGAGAAAATCCACAAGGAACTTAAAATATAAATAAAATGAAAAAACAGATGAAACAAAAATGAAAGTAGTCCCATTTGTCTCAAAGTTTTAGGAAAATAAAATGTCTGCTAAAATAATTAATGCAACCTCAGTGAAAAAAATTAATTGGAAACTATAAACAAGACAACATCAACAAATTCAATACAAATAAACAAGTCATGATATTTCACCCATGTAAATAAGATGAATAACACCAGAAGTAAATTAAATGAACAACGTCACAGGTAAATGATTAATAACACTACCGGTAAATGAGATTAATAACACTACCGGTAAATGAGATTAATAACACTACCGGTAAATGAGATTAATAACACTACTGGTAAATGAGATTAATAACACTACCGGTAAATGAGATTAATAACGCCACAAGTAAATGAGATAAATAACACCACAGGTAAATAAAATGAAAAACACCACAAGTAAATGAGATAAATAACACCACAGGTAAATAAAATGAACAACACCACAAGTAAATGAGATAAATAACACCACAGGTAAATAAAATGAACAACACCACAAGTAAATGAGAAGAATAATGCCACAAGTAACTGATATGAATAACACCACAAGTAAATTAGATGAATAACACTACAGACATATAAGATGAATATAGCTGCAGATAAATGAGATGAATAACACTACAGACATATAAGATGAATATAGCTGCAGATAAATGAGATGAATAACATGAAATGAGATCATGTATACTACAAGTAAATAGTATATCCAACCTAGCTTTATTCTTTGGTTCCCTTAGTTTTTTTAAGCGCTCCAGCACGACTAAGTTTGAAGATGCTACAAAGCTCTCTAAGTACTCATTCTCATTCACTGGGATCTGTTAACAGAAATCCATAATGCCATTTTCAGTTATGATCTTTATTTACATGTCATCATAAGTTCAAATACAAATAAACAACTTAGGCCCATACATGTAACAATCAGTTCAATAACAAATAAACAACTTAGGCCCCTACATGTAACAATCAGTTCAATAACAAAGAACCATTTAAAATTTACATGTCATAATTAGTTAAATAACCACTTACAATTTATATGTACAGTGTAGTAATTAGTTCAATCACAAGTAAGCAGTTACAATTTAAATGTAAACATTAGTTCAATAATACTTAACATCATTAGTTTAATAATAAATAACCAGTTACAATTGTGACGAGTTTTAAGAAGTATAGGAATGGTGTGTTATGTTCAGCATTTTAAAAAGTTTTTGTGATTTCAATTGTCTAGCATTTTGTATTGTCTATTTATCTTTTGGCTGTAGTGATTTTCTAAGCAATATAAATATGTTCAGTAGTTTGTCATTGTTTTCTGAACAGTCCATACGCACAACTGCCTGTGGCAGAGATTGAACTCTGTACCTTGGCTGTCACAGAAGTGCTCTGTAAAAATTACTACAGCCAAAAAATGCAAGGTTGATTGCTGTCCTGAATAGGATATGCTACCAATTTATCTTTTGGTCATCCTTATGCTCTCAAGACATAACTTTTACATCTACAGGCCATGGTAGTCAGGCCATTTTCCTTCATTTTTACAAAGTTTTAGATTTAAAATCTGGTTGCAATTTCTAGTTCACATGAACATTTATTTATAGGTTCTTTGCAATTATCACTCGAGATATGGAGCTATATGCATTGAATGCTTCACTTGTCAGACGCCATGCTGCTTTGTTGAAAGGGACATAGAGTACATATGGGATCACTTGAGTACATGGAAGTCAATTCTCAAAAAGACCATCACTATAGTACCATTCATTTTCATGCATGGTCATACAGGTGTTCACTGAAAGAGCAGATGAGCTGGCATTTGCTGCCACTGTATTAAGATGTAATGCAATTGATTGAGCAGACATATAAAGTCTTCACAAGAAACAGCATGGACAGATTAAATTAATAAGAGTAATGATTTTTTCACAATGTTCAGAATAAAAGTGCTGATCTTGAAATATGGTGTTGCCAGAAGTTAGCATCACTGTCGGTTTAGAAGAATGTCGAATCAACCAACAAAGAACTAGAACTGTTAGTCATCATGTAATTGCAGACACACTCAAAGAACAACCAGAGCACCTATGCACATTTACTGTGTGTAGTGATGATGATCTAATGACTAACTAACTATCACCTTAGCACAACAGGATAGTTTAAAAGAAACAATTGAAAAGGCTTAGAGAATTGACTTAATTGTTCTTGCATTATCCCATATGAACCCATGTCTCTCTCAATGAAACAATATGTCTCCTGCCAAGAGTACCGCTCATAAAACCTAACTTCATAGCTTCAAGTGATACTTCTCAGGGATCTAAACACAAACTTCATAGCTTCAAGTGATACTTCTCAGGGATCTAAACAATAACTTCATAGCTTCAAGTGATACTTCTCAGGGATCTAAACACAAACTTCATAGCTTCAAGTGATACTTCTCAGGGATCTAAACAATAACTTCATAGCTTCAAGTGATACTTCTCAGGAATCTAAACACAAAATTCATAGCTTCAAGTGATACTTCTCAGGGATCTAAACAATAACTTCATAGCTTCAAGTGATACTTCTCAGGGATCTAAACACAAACTTCATAGCTTCAAGTGATACTTCTCAGGGATCTAAACAATAACTTCATAGCTTCAAGTGATACTTCTCAGGGATCTAAACACAAACTTCATAGCTTCAAGTGATACCTCTCAGGGATCTAAACAATAACTTCATAGCTTCAAGTGATACTTCTCAGGGATCTAAACACAAACTTCATAGCTTCAAGTGATACTTCTCAGGGATCTAAACAATAACTTCATAGCTTCAAGTGATACTTCTCAGGAATCTAAACACAAACTTCATAGCTTCAAGTGATACTTCTCAGGGATCTAAACAAAATCCACTTTTATAAGCGAGACATTATAAGTGGAGTCAAACCATAACCTCATGAGCACATAGCGAACAGTTTAACCACTATACCAGGAAGATTCTCTGGGATAGCATACTTATATTTCAATGGACAAATTGGTGTGAGACAACATAAATGCATTTAGAGGTTCCCATAATTCTCTACAGTGAATGACAACTTCTTATAATATTCTTTTATTAATGAGGGGCAACAGGAACCACTAATATGACACAGTTGGTTCAATAACTAATCTTTCATAATGTGTGCTCATACAAATATTCATTATATAAACACAAACTCATAGTTTAAAATATCTGATTCTTACATTCATGACAGAAAATTGGGTTAGTTTTGGTTAAGTAAAAAGTACCACACTTTGATGAGGTATGCTCCTTTTAACTATGAATGTTTGACCAATTGATTCATATTTGTTGTTTTTTGGGGTTAGATTTCTAACTCTCACAGGATCTCTCATAAGGCAGGCACAGGATCTCTCATAAAGCAGGACAATGGTCCTACTGGATTCCTAACAGAATGTAGTAAAAAAACTGACATGTTTTTTGTAGCCATTTTATTTGTGCCAATGGCCTGCCACATCTGACTTTGTGCTAATTTGGCTATATCATAGCTTTTAACCATCACAAAATAGTGGAGCTCACAGTTGTGGCAATCTAGCCACCATGGCCTCCAGTAAAGATAATTTAGGTTGTTAGATTTTTAAATAACAGAAAATCAAACAGGTTACCATTTTATAGAGGTCATTAAGTCTTTTATCATCCATAATATACTCAGGGTAGCCAACTTTGGACACCATCAACCTCAGCTGCCAAATAAAGAACCATTATTATCCAAATCATTCATGTAAACAACAGTTCTAGAAGAATCTCAATTTTATGATCAAAATTTCTAATCCTTCTGACAAAGTTGTTTATAGAAATATTAATGTATTCAGATATTATCAAGTCTTTGACAAAGCTGAACTGGCTTCTTAGTCGAGTTGTAAGGCGCAATTGGAAAAAACATAAAACACTAGGAAGTTTGGTATCTGGACCATTCAGCAAGCAATGACAATGTACTGTACATAAATAGTACTTTGAAAATCACTACAGCCAAACAAAATTTGATTTCTGTCCTGAATCGGATATACTACCAACAAGATTGTATTTGTTTATGTTCAAATGCAATGAAAATGGTTACCTAATTTTTTACCCTGCTTCAACAATGTTAGGAAGACAGAAATTATATTTTATTTTTAGTGTTCATTCCCAAACTAAAACTAATGGCACAAAACTAAAACAGACATCAGAATTTATGTATGTAGGAAGCATTTTTACAGAAGACTGCAAAATTTATCAATTTAAATTGAGGTGAGGTGCCAAAAAACAAACTCTGTAACATACTGTCTTCTTGTTTCTCTTTCTTTTCACTTTATATCCCTTTATGCCTTGCAGTATCAGGGGTAGAAGAGTTCTCTTTTTGTGCACCTCATATATTTTTGTTTGATTCTTTTATGTCTGTAATCCATCTTTTGCGTGGCCTTCCCCTGGCTTTGTCTGTATAGTAATGCTTTTTGAGGGGCACTATCTGATGGTTGGAAGTGTGTGAAAACAAAAACGGTCTTGAGAAAGATTACAACATGCAAGATCAAATGCCTGAGAAAGTCTATAAACGTCCCTAGAAGAGACAGAATGAGAAATGAAGACATCAGAAAGATAGCATATGTCAAAAGCATGATAAAAAGTATATCTAAAAAAAATATATATAAAAAGTATATATAAAAAGTTGACTAGTGCTTTGTCCTATCACAGATGGATGATCAAATTAGAGTTCCCATGTGCATGTTTCACATCCATTAACTTCCAAAAAGATCATTGTTTATTTACAGTTAGCTCAAAATAATATTTAACACTTTACAGACCATTTTAGAATTTCCATTATAGAGCCTTGGTGATCATCCAAACCCTTATGATACTTCACAAATACAGCAATGTAGTGATACTGTTGCTAAAAATAGCTCACCAGGAAAACTATGTTGTTATAAAATGGCTGCACCCGTGAAAAACGGTTATTAGATGACATTCATCAGTTTTACTCAATATTATATCGGAGCATTCGAAGGTGAGATTGTATAATAGGCCTATATAAAAAGTAATATAGATTTAGGTTTAGAATTATAATAAGTAAGATTTTGTACTTTACATAACTCTGTTAAATTTGAAATTCATTGAGAAAGTGCAAACATTCATTACGACACATAGAAAGTTTCAAGGCTCTTTCACACGAGTTCGATTTAATTTATTTATCTATAAACCCGCAGCCCATCAGGGTCATAGGGGTACCACATTGGATGCTCCAACACACACAGAGTCCTCCAGTGATTGCTATCTTCAACAATGCAGATGAGTGAGAAAAAATCTTGTCCTGTCTATTCCTTAATGTTGTCCCATCCCGCTTCAATGGTTCCCTGCAGTATTGTTTTTGACAAGGAATCATATCTGCATACATATTCAAACCATGCTAGTTTTCATCATTTCACTATTGAATGCAATAGTTCTTATACACCTGCATCCATCCCTATTTTATTTCTTATGTACAAATTTCTCTTTTGCTCTCTATAGGAAATTAATAGAATTCGTCTGTTGCATGTGTAATTCTATTTTATACAGAATTTTAAAGACTACGCTATTGTTATAAAAACATTCCTATACACCCTCGGTAATGACAGATAAATATGTTCTGGATTACTTGGTCAGCAAAGTGTTAAATTATGTTTTTGACACCAAATTCTGTAAAAAGAGTACTGTACTTAATATTAATACATCAATAATTTAAGTAAACAAGTAAATTCTCTACAAAACACAGAAAATATATACAAGTTGACATGTATAAAATTCAACACATTAGTAAAACTCTTGGCAGTTGTGAAATAGATAAGAAGTAGGATGAATAGCCACTCTACAAGCTTCATCATCATCATGTGCCATGCCGGGTGGCGTAGGCGGTCATGGCTCTCCACAGCTCTCTGTCCACAGTATTATGTATCAAAGTCATTGTTGTTTCTTTGCAGTGCCAAGTTGTCAAACTGTCTAATATTTTCTCACGTTGTCGCCCTCTGTCTCTGGTGCCTTCAATCTTGCCTGTTGTGATTATGTTCTCTAAACCTGCCTGTCTCATGAAGTGGCCAAAAAAAGAAGATTGCCTTTTTCTTATATTCTTGATTAAGGTCCGTTTCGCATTTAACTCTTTTAACACTTCTAAATTAGTTTTTCTGGCAGTCCATGGTATTCTCAGCATTCTTCTGTAGAACCACATCTCTGTTGCCTCCAATCTCCCACTTTCCAGTTTGTTTATTGTCCAAGACTCGCACCCATATGTTAGTATAGGGGTTATATAGCACTGCAGAACTCTCTTTCTCACCTCTAATGACAAGGTCATATTACACAGTATATTTTTCATTTTTCTGAATGTTGTTTTTGCCTGTCCTATTCTGCATCTTATTTCTGTTGAACTTCTTCCATCTGCTGTAATAATTGTACCTAGATATTTGAATTGGTGGACCTGTTTTAATACTATATCATTCACTATGATCTTGCAAGCTTAGACATTGAATATAACAAACTACAAATAGACACTCTACAAGCTTAGACATTGAATATAACAAACTACAAATAAGAGAGTATCTCACAACATACAAAAGGTTTAACAGCCAGATAGAACTTTGCTAAATGCAACAACATTTTTATACAATGGATATCAAGTCGGAGTTCATCTAGAAAAATGATGGATCACAGATAGCAAAAGCACTGAATACCACCACATATCTATCTATATGCTGTGGCCCATGTTTGCCTTGTGGCATAAGGGGTGGAAGAGTTCACAAGGCAAACAAGGGCAACACATATAAGCCACATAATACAGAATGTTTCAGAAAAATTTTCACAAATTGATACTTCACAATTTGATATTGTATGGCCCAAAAGAAATAGTAAAAAGGATGAAAGAAAAAGTGACAAGCTAATGCAGCCACTAAACAATAAATTGGTAGCCTATTCAGGGTGTTGCCATCAACTCAGCAATGTTCCCTTTAATACTCTTTTCACATGCATAATTGCCTCTAATGAGAATTAAACCTGGCACCTTGGTTGTCACAGAGCCAGATAAAAGTGGGAGTTTACCAGTTGCAGTTTACAGAAGTTTATACCAAGACAAATAACCAGTTTTAGGAACAACTCAATGAGCTGGTAAAAAAAACTTTTGGGGGATTTAGACCACAGCAAACAGTCTCGCCCTCTAGGATGGTAGTTTGAGAAAAATATCAGTATCATATATATATATGAAAGGAAAAAATAAGACATTAAAAAAGAGTAGCAAATAAACTAATATTTCAGTGGAATGGACATGCACTATATAATACTTGCATGACTAGCAGTGGTGAAAGTTGTAATATAACAAGAAAATCATGGGACACCATACAAAGATTGACTACAGACCAAGTGGGTTGAATAGTGTGCTGATACATGCACAATGCCCCTGGCCTGATATATATTGATGATTACTTGTTCCATCTCTAACCAAAGAGAAAAATTACAATGAAATTATTCTACAAGTATTTTCTAAATCTATTTTTGCACAGCAATTTCTATATTAAATTTACTACAGTAATTCAAATGTTCAAAAGATAGAAACATACCTTAGCTTCTGCTTTTTTTTTGGTTTCACCCACCATCCAATTAATTTCTCCTAGAATTTGAGAAAATGAAGTAGTCAAGTCGTCTATCATTTCATGCATCTGCGTACAGAGGAGAACATTTTGTTTATTAAATTTTAGTGGATGAGCTCTAAAACAGCGAATAATCTTCAGACTTAAGCCACTTTTTTGTGACTTACAAAGCATCTTCATGTTTTGGGTCTTAGGAATTAATAATTTTTCTATTTTGTGTTCTTTGCCATGAAAAAGGCTTTTTGGTTGAAACATCACTCTCTGTGGCAGAGATGCAAGTAACGTCTCACAAGAACATGGTCTGTGTTTTGACACATAATTATACTAAGATTACTGAAATGTATAGTGCTGACTGAAAATTCAACAATAGTTGAAAAAGCAATGTTTTCAATTATTATTATTTATCTATTATCTCTGTGATAAAGAGTAGGATAGCATAAGCCAAATCAACATTTCAAAAAATTAGAAACATTATATGCAATGAAGTACTATCAATTTATATGTGAATTTGAGTGATAGGAGGCTATATTTTGAAACAATTCTTCTTCATGGATGTGAATCATGGATGGCAAACAAAATAGCTATGCTGGAGGCTGCTGAGGTGTGGATTTTAGAAGAATTATGAATATTCCATGGAAAGCTAAGAAAACTAATGTAGAAATTCTCAGAGATGCTGGAGTAAAAAAATAAATTACAGCAGAAATTAGAAGTAGACAGTCAAGATTTTGAGGGCATGTGATTAGAAGAGCAAAACTGGAACATTTAGTCTATTGTCTATCCCCAGGTGAATGATTGTTGATCGCATTCACACTTGCCGTTAAGCGTAGGGGTGGTATCTTAAGCTGTCGTTTCAAGGCCAGATGTGTCGCCGAGGTTGCATTTAGCCCATGTTTGTTCAAGGTTATCTTAATGTTTTCTATCCACCGTTTTCTTGGTCTACCTTTGGCTTTACGCCCGGATATTCTTGTATTATATGCTCTTATTGGTATTTGGTTTGGCTTCATTCTCATAAGGTGACCGAACCATTTTACTTGCTGTCTCTCAATATGTTCAATACATGATATTATACCAACTATTTTCCAAATTTCTTCGTTTCTTATTTTATCTACTTTGATAACCAAAAACTGGTAAACTGGAAAGATCAAGAAGAGAAGAGATGGAGGAAGACAAAGAGAGGATTTGCTTGATGGGTTGTCACTGTGGCTTGAGATAACGTCACCAGCTGAGGTTAACAACATAAGAGATAGAGAGTTGCCTACAGAAATGGCATGAAGTTGGTTGAGAAATCTTCAGCATATTCTACTGTCACATCGAGCATGAGGATGGAGATAGAGGTAGTTACAGCAGCTCTTAATTGGTTGATAACTGATACATCAACACACGCGGTAATACTCACAGACTCTCAAAGCATGTTGCGCAAGATAGAAAAGTTCATGCTAAGAAAAGAATGGTGGGACTTATTGAACAACTCAGTTGTCCAGAGCATTACATGGATATACTGCCCTGGTCATGCTGGGGTCAGAGGAAACGAGAGAGCCGACTTACTGGCAGGCAATGCGGCGATAGACGGCACATTGCTGAGAAGAGATAAAGCAGATTTAATAAAGGCAGTAATAAATTCATTTCAAGATGCAGATGATGTCAATGAGGTTGAGAACATACACATACAGAGAATGTTAGAAATGGGAGTATTCAGAGGTGAGGGGAGGAAAAGTAAATATTTTGGAAAGTCCGAAGATCACACAATCAACACCTGACCGGAACTATGAGTCTACATACACTGGGATGGCTGCTGGAGCAGAGGGCAGAGCACTTATGGGAATGTCCCGCGTGCTGTGAAGCCAGTTTCTAATCAAGAATCAAGAAGAGATAGAGAGTTGTGGAGGTACATGATCACCTACACCTCTCGGGATGGCTTTTGATCGATTGATCTCTGTTGATAGAAGTTAATCAAAAATATTGTAGGCGTACTTTAGGAGGGACAGAGATTGAGTGAACCTATTACACAGTTCTCAAAAGAAAAAAATAAGTAAATGATGTTACCACTTACATACGTTTTAGCGCTCGTACTGAAAAATTCATCTACATACATTCTGCTGACAGATTCTGGAAATAAAGAAGTTGTTTCACTAGCACAGCGTTCCCATTTTGGTTTAGGATCAACTCCTTGAGTTGCCTGTAAAATAAAAAATAAATGTCAGTAGTTACTTTTTTAGTAAAGTTTTTTGAACAAATAAAACAAGGTGTATGACAGGGTTGAGAACTGTTCCTTTATCTGTTTACTTTATACAGCACAAATATGTTGCAATATAATATCAGAAATAGCAGAATTCTCAGTTATAATTAATTATCAATATAAAAATATGTAGTTGTGCTGATGACATTGTATTAATAGTGACTAATGAAAAAATAAGTTGATTGGTATGTGGTCACAACAAGTGAATACAAAAACTTTGATTAAACAGCAAGTAAATGGAAGGTCAATATTGATAGAACATGTGTATCATAATTTCACCAAGGCATTTTATCATGTGTGTCACCAAGATCTGTAGCAGATACCGAGACAACAAAACTTTGACACAAACATCATAGAAGTTATTGTAGATACTGGCAGCACAGTGCTATTCTCATAAATAATGACATTAGTAAATTTTTCCAGATGGATATATGAATGTGTCACATTTGCATACTTTTCCCAGTTTTTTTACATTTATCTTGAATATATAATACAGGAGACATTACAAGATCACCAGACATCAATAACTATTGGTGGAAGATCTCTTTGTAACTTGTGTGTGCTGATATCGATCTCTTGTCTGGTTCCAAATTTCAACTCCAGGAACTAATCTCAAAGTTGAAAGACAGAAATATGGCTTGGAAATTTGCACTGATAAAAGAAAGATATTAGTGACTAGGGATATCAAGCAAGATCCCATGGACATCCAATTAAACGGTCACAAATTTGAAGAAGTTACCACCTTCAAATATCTTGGATACCAAATATGTGATGATGGCAACTTGGGAAATGAGATTAAGTTATGACTTGAAATGGTAATGGTTGCCATGGCAAGGTTGTATATAATTTGGAAAAGTAAGATCAGTATTGCATTAAAGATAAATCTATTCAGATCACTAGTGTTAAGTATACTTTTATACAAATATGAAAGCTGGACACTCAATGCAGACATAGAAATTAGGATTCAGTCTTTTGAATACCAAGTTCTACAGATGTTTGTTAAGAATTAGCTATATGGAACACAAGACAAATATATCCATCTGGATGCAAATAAACAAATTTGCAGATTATCAAGAACCACTTTTGTCAGTGGTGAAACGGTGTAAACTTGTTTGGTTTGAACATGCAAGGAGACATGTAAGAGGTAAACATGGCGAGCGGACTTGTTCCTATAGCTCTTGTGTTTGAGATTTAAACATCTGGTTTTCTTGGTATTGTTCTTCTTCTACGTTCAACTCTCTTATAACCACATCGACCAAATCGTGTGATTTTCGCCAGGGAGCGTGAAGTACGTTGTATTGCAAGTTCCCCAGTTGAACTGTTTTATTTATGCCTTGGTTGGCTCACTTTGTGGCCAGGACATCCAAGGCCAAGCAATGCTGTTTTCATCATGCTTTTAATTCGGGTAGTAGGCTTCCCTAGCCTGTGACAGCCTGCCTATCTGTCGACGGACACGCAAGTAGCGAGTGTGTAATGACTCTTCGCTGAGGCGATTGTTGTTCCTGTATATCTTGCATGAGGAGTTCCACTCAGTCAGTGAACTTGCCTCGTGTAATTAGGTGAACTCGTGAAATAGTCAGTGAACTTGCCTCGGCACATTCTGTGCCTATCGAGTACTGAACCTTATTCATGAGCCTGGTTCTGGTTAAGGAAGAACTCGACAGACGAGTTGAACTTCTTTTGCCTTCTTAGCCAAGGTGTCATTCACCGACATCCTGAACCCCTTGTCCAAGCCCAGGTCTTATAACGCATTTGGGAGCAAGGGGTGTTCTCGAGCTGAAGGACCTTGTCCCATTAGTGCCTGAGCCCATCAGTTACTTAAGCCTTTCTCTCCGCGAGCATGTTTTCAGTATAGAAAAGCTCAACAATAGAGTTGGGCCTGGACTGCTTTCTTTGCCGGGTGTCCACGATTGGGTCTCTGCCCGTAAGGAGCACCGTTAACTAGATGCTTTTCTTGAGCTAAGAAGACTTGTAGTTCTGATTTCCTTGGAACGTTTTCCCTTTCTACTTGCACTTGGTGCTGCCCTCTGGCACAGTGCTGTCCCCTCATTGTACTCAGTATGTTATATTTTCATTTCTAGCCATGCATCTATCTAACTTTTTGTGTGGTTTTCACCATTACAAAACTATAGTCTAGTGTATTTGCATATTGCATTGTGTATTGTATGTAAATTAAACATGACACATTTATTCTTGACTGTGCTACAGAGTTTCATGCACTGGCCGAGATCTGCATGGGTAATTTCTCTCATGATAGATATTTCAGCTGATATTATGGCTGATATAGAAAGTAACGACAGCGACTGGGCTATAGTCACATTTGCATCATATACTGGAACTGCTTGAGCATCAACCAAAGAAGAACCACTCTCCATAAGCTCATATACAGCGCAGACATAATCGCTTTGCAGGAAACTAACCTTTGGGCAGGCACGATTTCAGCCATGGGATTCACAGCCTTCTACAATTGGAGTCACAGTGGTCAGGCAATCCTGATGTGCAGAGTATAAAGGCATCCGTGATGGACACATCTCGGTGGAACTGCACTGAGATGCAAATTCATGCTGTCAGGATACAAGTGCCGGTACCTACGGTCATCATAAACAAGTACGCTTGCAATGGCAAGATAGACAAAACGACGTGGGAAAGATTACTCGAGCAGGATGAAAAGTAGATTGTTTTTTGCAGAGACTTCAATGCCAGAGGAAAACTGTGGGGAAAATATATTACCAACAAGCATTGGAAAGATCTCGAGCATTCGTTGGTAACAGCCGATGTCTATATATCTATCTATTCGCTAAACACTTTGTTGCTTTCAGCATCAGGAGTAGATGAGTTATCTGAAGACAGCCCTCGTGTGTGCTGAGTATATTGTGGAATTTGTCGCCTCTTTTATTTCAGTGATCCATCATTTTCGTGGTCAGCCTCTAGGTCTGCTTTCACTGTATCTGTGTAGCATAGCTTGCTGTGGTATGATGTCTGATGGTAGTCTGCAAACCATTTGATCTGTTGTCTCTTAATATATTCCAAGATTGGGGTGGTGCCGGTTTTTTTGTCTAATGTCCTCATTCCTCACTCTATCTCTTGGCGGTATCCCTAGGATTCTGCATAAGAATGCCATTTCAATTTTAACAAGTTTACGTTTGTCTTGTATTGTCTTGTCCAGGTTTCGGATTGATAGCATAGTGTTGGCATAATAATTGATTTGAATAGTGTTATTTTGGTGTTTACATCTACATTTTTGCTTCTGAAGATTGGTGTCATTTGCCCTAGGGCTTGGTGCGCTTTAGTACATCTATTGTGTATTTCTTTGCTGCTCTTGCCGTCTGTTGTTATATTACTTCCTAGGTATATGCATTCTGTCACCTGTTGTTTCCAATATATATTGGTGTTTCTTTCTGTTCATCCTATCTTCATTACTTCTGTCTTTTCTATATTTATCTTCATGCATATTTATCTTCATGTATATTTATCTGCAGGTATGACATGTTTGATGTAATCTATCTATTTGTCTTTGTAGTTGTTCTTCTGATGATGCTACTAGTGCTTGGTCATCTGAAAATAGCAGTTCGTTCAGGTTATCCTTCAGATTGTTTTCTTCCGTTGTCTTTGCTACTTTGCAGATGTGATCTATGTATGTTAAGAACAAATTGGGGGGGGGGGGGTGGGAGTACACATCCGTGTTTCAATCATGAGTGAATTTGGAAATTATCGGATGTACCTGTGCTCGTTCTTATGTGCATTGACTATGGCATATATGCTCTTACATAGGCTTATCAGATGTTAGGGATCTCGATATGTCTGACCGCAAATGTCGTCTGTCTCATTGATGGCACAGTAACTAGGACTGCCAGCTAATCTGGAGATAGCATAGATCTGACAATAGCATAGATCTGGCACTAGTGTCCACTGCCTTGGCCCCTCTATGCAGGTAGAATGTGTTAGGACATGACGGTGGTGATCACTACCTGTGCACAATCCTTATCAAGAAGAATAAACATGGGAAGCGTATCAACGTTCCACATATCTTCCAGTACGACAACTTGGGCATAGACACGACAAACAAAATTAGGTGCAGCAAGTTGCAGGTCAAGCGCCCAAGGCGCAATGAGCTGAACCAGCCACAATAGTGGAATGACGACATAGAGAAAAAATGAAGAAACAAACAGCAGTCCATCAAGTCGTGGTAGAAAGCTTGGAACTCCGATTGTGCACCATTCAATAACGTAACAACATTGAAGCAGACCGTAGATGACAGTACGTTACTCGTCAAGACATGCGCTCAGCAAGTCAAAGAAGAAAGGTAGAATGAATTCTGCAAGCAGATTAATCCAGACAAATCTCTTAAGATGTTTGGTATTTTCTGCAGAGCATGAATGGAAATGTTCAAAGATTCCGTATAGACCTACCTGATTTTCAATCCACTGATCTGACATGGCAGAAATCAGACGAAGATAAGTAAAAGGATTTCCTTGAGCATTACGTTCAACAGATAGACTAAAACAACTTGGATGTCAGGTGGAGGATTATCACCATGCTGTCTGGTCTATGTACAGAAGTTAAGCGGAATGAGATCATACACATCACTGAATACCATCCAGTATTCGCCGTAACGCAGGCACGTAACTGGCTAGAATGGTAAGCATATTTCCATGCGTGCATACTAAGTAACTCAATGAATATGATTCAGAAAGTCAAAACAAGTGATGTACATTGGGGATGGGCGTAGTCATTGGGGAGAGTTAAAATGCAGGCATCTCTTCGAAAACTCATACTTATCTTTGTTCAAGGACACACGAGCATGGAGAGAAACAAACAGGCCGACCAATTAGCTAGCCTCGCCACCACAACAGATGGTCAACCTATGGACCGCACAGACATACTCATTGCTCTTCGGGAGTCCTCACAATGAGAGGATTTTGAGAGGAATGAGCATGCGTCAATATCAAGAATGCACGAATGTGGAAGTGAGGAAGAGCCTGGAAAATAAAGAAGTCCTAGCAAAGATTTCAAAAAGAGCAGTGAACCAACATAGAACCAGAATCATCAGCTGTTATACCCTGAGAGATTTACTGAAGTGGAGATCTGAGCACTTATGGATGTGTCCAGTGTGTGAAGAGGATAATCAACATATCTAATACTTATGGTAATGTAAGGAGACATAACTCACTTTCTAATATTATTTTACAAGGAACAGCCAAGAGTAGAAGGAGAAGAGACAGACAAAGTAAATTATGGACTGATAACATCAACGAATGGACTAGGCATGAATTTTTTTTATACTTTTCTGAATGTTCGAGGATAGAGGTGTTTAGAGGGCTTATTGTGCCGATGTATCCAGTGTGGCACCCCTACAACCCTGACAGGTTATGGGACTTATTATTATTATGAAATGGAAGTGATGGTCACCTCCTAGAAACAAAACCTTAATAAATGCAATATCAAGGTTAATAACTCACTTTAAATTAGATTCCATTAGATTCTGATACTTTGGCTCTAAAATGGCATCAGATCATTCATTTCAAAACCAGAGCGCCTCACGCCAGGAGAGTCTTTCATAAAAATATAACTAGGCCATAGCCTAATGTGCAGCAAGTCCATATCATTGGAAGTCGACTTCTTCTTCTCCGTTCATTCTCAAACTCCTGAAGATTATCGTGAGGTAGTCCGGAGAACGGAATGCATTGTGTCATGGTTTACATATATGCTGCGATATCTGAGCCTTTTGGTCTGACACATCCGACTTCAGCATGGCTTCTGAGTCACTTTTACCCTATATTGGATGATACAGAGAACTCCACCCCATATCCTCCTTTGTCGCCTTTTACAACATACATGGAAGATAAATAATGTAGCTAAGATGTAAGGAAGATAAGGTTTGACTCTAGGTTCTTAGTTCAGAGGTTCTTAATCAGTAGTCCATTTTATTCAAGTAGTATTTCAGTCTAGTGACTTCTAGTAGAGTGCTATGTGAACGTTTTAGTTGAGTGATTCGAAGGACTTCCAAGCCAATCGTGAGTTGTAAATTCATTCTGATTTAAGATTGTTTATTGACCGACTTTGTCCATCGAACCTAGTGGCCAGCTGCCACGTGTTACACTAACATTTTAGCTAACGTTTTTGTGAAGATTTTCTATGAAGTTGGCAACATTTATTAAATCAGATAGGTTGTAGGAATTTTTTTTTAGGGGAGTTTATACAAATTCCCCCCACCCCCCCCCCCATCCTAGTGACCATTACCCAGAGTTGGAGTGCTATGGAAACCTCTATAGGAAAGGATGCTCTGCAGCAAAGTTGAAGCTCATGACTTCAACTCAGCCGCCATGTTGCAGAAAGGTAGAGAAACTACAAAACTCCTAGAATAAGAGACTTCTTCTCAAAGCATTGCACAATGTTGAAAGATGAAATCGTATGGTTATGAAATAAAGCTCTGGAGAAACTTCCCCATTTCACAAAAGGATACAAGAGCAGCATTGCTCATAATTCCTGGAGATTGAACAAAATAAAATAATAATAAACTTCCTTCTGTTGAGCTTGCAACAGCCAGTTGACACCTTCTTACATCAGCAACTGTGATGCAACTGCAGACTATCTGTTTCCCAGTTTCTTTGTCTCCTGTTAATGTTTCCCATCTGCTTCCTGATATATGAAAAACCTTCATTTCCAAAATCCACTCATTTTTGAAAAGGTGTGCATGGAGAAAAACTCTTCCAGTGCCAGTGACCAGCTGTACTTATAGAACATTTTTAACAATCTCCCATCCTTCATACATCAGACATGTCCCAGCTAATGATGGTGACATTGACATAGCAGAGAGTGCATGCTTTCATATACTGGGTAAACAAATGTTAACAAACAAAAATGAATTATTGTCACGAGTGAATAGACTAACCTTGTTGAATTGATCCGACAAAGAAACAAAGTCAGAACTAAGTGTAGAAGTAAATGATATAAGACTTGACATCAAATAATTTGCCAATACTCTGAGAATTATAAGACATTAGAACAATTTAATGTCACATAATTTCATCAAAAGGGCCTTATTCTGTGAATTATAAGACAGAGCAATTTAACATCGCATAACTTCATCAATATTCTGATGAATTATAAGACAGAGCAATTTACAATCCCGTCTTAACGCTTAGGCCCGTTGGGCATTTGTCCGGGGGCCCACGAGGATAGGGTCCCCATGCAAATATGTTGTAGGGTTTTGGAAAACCCATATAAAATTTAGTAGTATTTTATAAAAATCTCATAATTTTGTGTTTATATGCGAACGGGCCCTTTAAGTTTATCAATCACTTCCAACCTTGAACCTGGATCAATGTTCAGGAATGTCATTTACCACATTATGTAGATTGAGGTTTAATCCCAATAATTATTTTCCCTTCAAAGAAAAGCTTTATCGCAAGTTAATGAAATTTTGGGCCCGGAATAGCAATGCCTGTGGCTGATAGGTAAATAAACCTGTTTTCTCTGTATGTCCTTGTCTTGGCCGGTTAGCAAAACTTCTCCACTCCTGTTTCTCCCTAGTTGTTCTATGGGTATTGTAGTGAAGTGACATAACTCCGCCCATTTGTAAATTCGACTCATAAACCTGGGGCACGCGGTGACGGCCCTCTATAAGCCATGCCTGGGGCCCCTCATTAAATTTGGATGTCCAAGTTTGTTTTCCTGGTGGAAGCTAACCGCAGTTCAGACAGAAGTTTATCGTGCCCTCAATTCTTCAGGAAAAGGGGGGGGGGGCAGCACTCTTTCTTTGCCGAGGGGCCCAACACTATTTCTTTGCCCAGGGGCCCAAAATGGTGTAAAGACGGCTCTGGCAATTTAACTGCATAACTTCATCAATATATTGTGAATTATAAGACAGAGCAATTTAACTGCATAATTTCATCAATACTCTGAGAATTATAAAACATTAGAGCAATTTAACATCACATAACTTCATCAAAATTCTGATGAATTATAAGACAGAGTAATATAACATCAAATAATTTGCCAACACTATGAGAAAATGTAAGACATGACAGCAATTTAACATTTAATAAATGTTGGCAATATGCTGCATAAATATAGAAATATAAAACATTAGAACAAGGGTGGACACAAGCCCACATACCCCTCCCCCTCCCATCAGAAATCAGAACATGATCTTTAACAAAATGTGTGTAATCCCCATTCCACCCATAATGATTTCTACAAAAATATCATCATAAATCATATGAAAAAAGAGCAAGTAGCACATGAAAATGGCCAAACAGAAATTCACTATATACAGTACAAAAAATAAAGAGCAAATATGATTGGGGACTTTGAAAAGTGTTGTTATATAGGGAAATTTGTTATATAAAAATGTACTTTAGAGGGTTTCCACTATAGTAAGTTCAAAGTTGGTACAGGCTTTGGAATAGATTCTATGGTGATTTGTATAGGGGGGCCGTGGGCAAAGTGTCACACTTTTTATTTTTTAGCATATTCTCACAACTAGACTTAACTATGAGAGATCAAAGTGCCATCAGTGTATAGCTTATCCATCCATCTGTCATGAGGTTATTGAAAACATACAGTTACGTGTAGACAGTAGAATGAGAATTTATGAATACATGTAAACAAAATCACTTTGCCCCATTATTTGGAGCAAAGTGATGCAAGCAAAAAGGTGATACAAATCATTATAAAATTGAGGAAAATCGCCACTGTTACAGGTCAAGCACACCGGCAGTGTGTAAATGTGTGTGAAGAATAGGTAGAATAAATAGACCTAGTTTCATAACTTTAATCTGAAAAAAAAATTTGGATTAAAAAATAGTTCATAAGTTCTGTTTTAAAGCTAAAAATATCTTTGTATGGTTGGATGATCATTATAACCATGTATATCATTCTACCCTGTTAACATCAGAAGGTAGATGCTCAAGTGAGATAAAGAGCCAAACAGCACACGCCAAATCAGCATTCCAAAAAATAAGAACCATTTTTTGCAATGGAAGTCTATCAATAGAGACCCGAATTCGGGTGCTGAGATGTTATATCGAACCAATTCTTTTTTATGGATGTGAAGCATGGACTATAAACAAGAAAATTCAAAGTGAATTGAAGGCTACAGAAATTTTGTTTCTGAGAAGAATGATGAAAATACCATGGACAGCCAAGAAAACTAATGCAGAGGTTCTCATTGATGCTGGCGTAAAAAGATCAATCATATCAAACATTAGAGGCAGACAGTCAAGGTTTCTAGGGCATGTGCTGAGAAGAACACAGCTTGAACACTTAATAACCACTAGAAAGATCAAAGGGAGAAGAGATAGGGGTCGACAAAGAGAAAAGTTACTAGATGGGCTTGTATCGTGGTACGGTAGATGCTCACCATCTGAGCTTATTGACAACACAAGAGACAGAGAGTCATGGAGAAACATGATCGCCTATGCCAATCGGCATGGCACTTGATTGATTAATATCATTCTCTCCCAACTTTAGATCAGCATTGGCAACTTCCTCATGACATCAACATTTTTTTCATACATTTTTAATGCGACACTTTGCCCAATAAACATGAGACACTTTACCCCAAATCACATTGTTAGCAACTATCATATGAAGAAACACACCAGCCTTACAAGATAATGTGCTTAATTGTTTAACAACACAACATATATTAACAGTTTAAACATTTTAAAAAATCACAATATTAATGATAACAACAGGCAGAGTGCGAAAAGTTGCACACACAAAAATAGATCAAACATAGTGAACAAATATTATTATTTTTCATTGTTGAAAATTGACTCGTCCTTGACCTATCAAACTTCATTGTGTGACAGATTGGAATTTTAGCATCTGATGTAGTCACATGTGTTGGCCGGAAATCCCATAGATCTGTAAAAAATAAGCTGTAACGATTTACTCTGTGAAACACTTTGCCACCGGCTACCCTAGGACTTAACACAAGAATAATGAGTTTAGATCAACTGATTCTAACAAAGTTTGTTAGTTTTAATGCAAATAACTTACTGTTCAAATAGCATCTTAACATAAGCCAAAGTTCATTACCAAATTAAAATATCATAAGTGTACATTTTTTCTATAGCTGATGAATTCACCTGTACTTCTTACCGGATACTAGTAGTACTTAGAACAGCTCCGAGTTTCTCTAAGTAAAGTGGTTCCAAATTAATTACTATCTCCTCTGCTGGAAAATGTATACCTCCAGCTATTGTATCTGAAGCCACACCTTGAAAGTACTCAAGCCAATTGAGCTGAATTTGGAAATGCAAAATAACAACATATGAAAGTACACAGAAGAAGATCTATATTAATAATAAACTAGGAGATGCTATAGGCATTCATACAGAGAAAAAGATATATGGTTTATAAAATTATCACTACAAAATTACAAAATATAAAAAAATATAGGCCTAGGCATATTGAATCAATGGCCTTTGTGTAGCAAATTAAAATTAGCAAACTTGATGATGTTCGTTTTTGGATGGCATTTAGTAAACATATTGATGACATTTTGTAATATTCTACAAATATCTATTGTAATGTTCTTGCTGATATGAGTCTGTAAAAAGGTCACCTATAATAATTTGACCTGCATGTTAGGCTTTTATGTCGACTACTTTGACCATATATTGAAAATACAAATGCCTGCAAGACAATTTGGAGCACTACAGGGTATATTCAAGATGATTTGTGTATTTACTAAAAACGTACACATACAAAGAATGACAGAACTGGAAGTGATTAGATGTGAGGGAGAAAATGTACTCTTTTGGGAAAGAAACAATGATCTTTTTAAGTGCTCATTCTAAAACTAGCAGGACCATGGTCATACTAGATTTCCAGCAGGATGTAGTCCAGAGAATGGAAATACATTGTATCACCATTTTATTTGGGCCAATGGCACGACACATCCGTCTTAGTTTCTAATCAAGAAACAAGATGCATGTGTTTTATATTTCAGCAGTAATATACTCTGGGTATCCTCATAGGAGTTCCAAGTTCTGTCCAT
Source organism: Meghimatium bilineatum (assembly GCA_034231615.1). Classification (NCBI taxonomy): domain Eukaryota; kingdom Metazoa; phylum Mollusca; class Gastropoda; order Stylommatophora; family Philomycidae; genus Meghimatium; species Meghimatium bilineatum. The sequence continues at coordinate 50,734,316 of CM067317.1, read as the reverse complement.
CCTTTCAATAAGACCTTTCAATATTTAGGATGGTGAAGGTATGTATGCTGATAGTTTCCATAGCTCTTTGGTTGTATATCTTCCACATCCTATCTATCAGTCTACTGTCTTCTCTACAATCTCCCAGAGCAATTCCAAACTCTAATCTCGTAATAACCATCTCATCCATCATGGTGTCCTTGTCTAAAAGATTCATACAGAGGGAATTCAAAATGCCTCGCTTTTCCATTGTCATCTGTCCGAACACATGTGCTCTGGAAGTCAGTCTGTCATCTGTCCTAACACACGTACTCTGGAAGTCAGTCTATCATCTGTCCTAACACATGTGCTCTGGAAGTCAGTCTGTCATCTGTCCTAACACACATGCTCTGGAAGTCAGTCTATCATCTGTCCTAACACATGTGCTCTGGAAGTCAGTCTATCATCTGTCCTAACACATGTGCTCTGGAAGTTAATCTATCATCTCTCCTAACACATGTGCTCTGGAAGTCAGTCTGTCATCTCTCTCATTAAAATGAGCTCTAGAATGACCAGGGCAAAATATAAAGTATACCAAAGTGTAAACTCCAATTAAGATTTTCCACACTCAAACAAAGAAATGATAAAAGAGAGGCATGGTGAAATTTTAGTGTTGATGTTTCCAGAGTGATACCCCTACAGCACTGAAGGGTTATGGATTTGATGATGATGATGAAACTCCAATATACTCCATCCACTCATAGCACAGTGAACTATTCTGAATCTTGCAGATCATGGATTGAGAGTCCAATACAATAAATACCACTGTTTCAGATATACATATTAGGGCAACTGCAAAAGTCTTGATCTTCATTCTTATACTGTTGGCTGTTGTACTATTAATGGTTGTTTCAAAGAAATACACACCACCAAAATGCAGTATTATTACAATGATGCAGAGTTAAATAAAGTGGTAAAAGTCAAGTATCTTGGCACCATTTTAACATCAGATGGCAGGGGCTCCAATGAGATCAACAACAGGATAGCATCAATAAATGAAAAACATTCTACACAATGGAGTAACATCAATGCATATGTGAGTTTGAGCACTAGGATATTATATTGATCCAATCCTTCTTTATGGAAGTGAAGAATTGACAGTAAACAAAAGTGCCCAAGATAAGCTGGAGACAACTGAGATGTGGTTTTTAAGGAGAATCATGATACAAGAACTGAACATGGCATTACAGAAACTTGCTAGAAACAAAGCTCCAGGATAAGATCAAATTAGAAATGAAATTATATGTAAGCTGGGACCAAAGGAAAAGTAATACTCTTATGGTTTATTAATAGAACACGGAAGGAGAGACAATCACCATCACCATGGCTCACAGCAAGCCCATTCTTAAGAAAGGAAAACCAGCAGGAATACCAAGAAGTTATAGGTTCATATCCCTCACCTCATGCAAAGGCAAACTGGTAGAGAGAATGGTTAACAACGGACTATACTGGTGGCTGGAAGACCATGAGTGTCTAGATAATAACCAGGCAGGCTTCAGGCAAATCTGTCACACAAATGGTTCACACAAAATGTTTTGGACAGTTTCCATGAAAGAAAAAGAACATTATCTTCATAATTGTTCAACATTGTTCATTGACTTTGAGCAAGCCTATAACAAAGTTTGGAGAAAGGGACTCTTGCTGAAGATGAACAGAATGGCAATAGTTGGGAAGATGTTTAAATGGATACAAGACTTCTTGACAAACAGAACCATAGCCACCAGTTATGCCGGTACACTATGCCAGAAAAGATAGCTGGAGGAGAGACTGCCTCAACTGGCGTTATGCGCGATTGTAGCACAGGGCAATGTATCGAGCTGACGTTTTGAACTCCTTAAGAGATATAGCACGCGAGAGTGATACTAGTGTGGATGATGATTCCTTTTCAATGGCCAGGATTAAAGATCAGGGTTTGAAATGTGGTGTTGCTAGAAGTGAACGTTTTGGAGGGTACAGAAGAATGATGGTCAACCAGCATAGGACCAGTACTGTCAGTAGAAGTATAATGGCAGATACACTCAGGGAGAGATCAGAGCAACTATGGATGTGTCCAGTTTGCAGTGATGATGATCTGATGACCAACTAACTAACTAATTAACTAAAATAATATGTGTAATATTTTTTAATCTACCAATAATAAAAAAAATACATGACTTTTTAAACAACATGGTAAAATAACATCTTTTTGAAGGGAGATGTCATTGACTAAGTAAATGCATTGTCTTTTAAAGCACGGACCTCCATGAACATTAAACATGAGATAATAACTACTCCCGAGCTTAAACTTACCCATGGGTATTTGCTTTGAAACAATGCCCCTGTCATTGGATTATATCTTGAGGATAGTGGTCCTTTTTCACTATCACTTCTCATCAGCTGTAGTGATGTTAAGTACATCCAGTTAAGTACATTGAACAAGTCAGTAAAAATTCATTTATATAATGATGCTAATTCATTTATATAATGGTGCTAACTTATTTATTGGTCAACAGCTCATTTCTAAAATAAATCCTTGTCATCATATGCAGTTCCTTGCAGTTTAAATTGATATTACTAACAACTTAGACCTAAAAAAAAATATTATAGAAACTGCAACTAATTTTTCAATGCCATTAGCACATTAGTAGTTGAGAATTACCTCTGAATACACAGGTGATAAGGGAAAATGAATGAGCAGATAGGTTTGCAAACATGTAACGGTACAGGTAGGTCCCATGACAGCAACCTGCTGCTGGGGATGAAGCTAACTCTTCATGTACTAAACCGCAGTAACTGTTAGGTGGGATGACCAGTTCTCTTCCCCTAACTTATGTGTCAGGTACTCATTTACAGCTGAGTCGACTGGAGGAGTGGTTATGTCAAGTGAGAAATCACAACCCTGATTATTTTGTTCAGATGCAGTTTCGAACCTACACAGTAACCTGGTGATAGCAAGCAAGCTTCCTATCAACTATGCCACCACATTCCTTGCTTTGTAAATATGACAACAGTGATAAGTGGTAGTTGGATGAACCATGCTGATATTCTAAACAAAATCAAGGAGTTAGATCAGTTGGAGAGTGCACATTGATTTTTTTTGGGTGTGTTGACAGCAGGTGTGGGCAATATTTTTTCAGTCTGCAGGCCATATACATATTTTCTCTGCCTAAAATTGATAATTCTCTCAACTGGGGCCTCAAAAAGACTTTTTATCAATCTTGATATGAAAGATTATGACAAAATAAGATATTTCATTGTGAAATAATTTCTTTTTCATGGTTCTTGAGATAAAAAAATCTGAATTTTAATTTCCCTTGTTGCAAAAGACTTGCTGACAAAGTTGTTGCTGCTTCATATTCTCATCACCATAGACACTGATTCATTTCAGTTTGTTCTGAACATGTATTCTAAATTCACTTTCCATGATCAAAGATTTTATTGAATGTATGATGTGCCATTTGGTGTGCATACTTTAATTGTCTGTGCCTTGTGGTGATCACAACTTGTGATTTGATATTTTATTAGCTCAGGGATAAGTGAATACAGTCATTTCAAATAAGTCTGGAGGGCAAAAACAATTGCTTGGTAAGTATTTTGACCACACCTTGTCTATGATTAGAATGCAAGATCTGAGGGTAACACACAGAGTTGCTGGAAATGAGCATCATACAACAATCAAGAGAAGAATTACCAACAGGTCTGGAACTGTCAGTTTATATATGCTGCAAGGCATAGGCCTATTGAATAGGAACTCAAATCATCTATGGATGTTTTTCTGAAGTATAATAGCAGTATGATTACCTGTCGCCCTTTCTGAAACATTTACTGTTATCTTCTAAACACTTTCCATCACATGCTGCCTGCATTCTATGATGAATGTTGGTTGGCTGACATCCTTCAGCTGTGAGAATCTAAATCACTGCTGATTGGTCAAATTTGGACGGGTTCGTTATCACATTGGCCATGTTGTCAACTGCCTGCACAGGACACTGTATATGAAGAGAATGACCACATAACTATTTGTTCATTTATGTGTATTTATTACATCAGTGATGACATCTTCACGCTCTGTGCACTGGCGTAGGCGCAGGATGGGTATATTTCATTTGAACACACCTCTTATTTTAAAATAAAGGTCAGGAGTCGCTTGAAAATACAACCTGGTTTCAAGGTGAAACTATCAATTTCTGCATATTTAAAAAAATTTGATGAGTGCATTCTGCATGTGAAAATGATACTTAAAAATTGAATGACTACCTAAAGCATTGTTTTCTCAATGTCAAAGAAACAGATATCATAGATGTAGGTCCAGGTTATTCATTGATATAATCAGTGTATAACCTAATGAAAAATATTCTCATTGAGCACTAACCTTTGAAATTCTGATCTCCAGATCCACTACATCTTTAATATCCTGTTCTACATTTGGTCTGCTGGCTCCCAAGAGAACTAGGTTATCCACTAACCATTTCTCATAGCTCTTCACTCGAGTATCATTACGTCCATTTCTGTACTTGCTTGCTGAACCTAGACCCAAACTGGCATCTGCAATCTGAAGATAAATGGTTTTAGCTGTGATTGTTACAAATAATTAAGTTATTGGTGACTACATAGATGTTATTTTACAGAAAAATATTTAACGGTGGTTAGAAAACTAGATTCATCACTGGGTGGCACAGGTTTGATTTCCACTTCAATCAAAAAATATTGTTTACGTTTATCACAAGCGACTTCCATGTCAAGTTGATATTAAAAATGGTTGCCAGACAAGATTACACCTGGGATAGTAAAGGTGATGATTACTGTAACACTAGTGAATTGTTCTAGGAGATATTTGACATGCAATTAGCTGCCAAAAATTATGAGCCTAACAATGCAGTCAGTATCAAATCAATGGTGTGAGAAAAAGAATTTGCTTTCTAGATACTTGAGAAGTATGGAACTTCACTATTTCCTCGAAATCCTATTTCATAGTAGACTTATTGCACTTAATTATTTCCTTGAAATCCTATTTCATATTAGGCCTATGGCACTTAATTATTTCCTTGAAATCCTATTTCATAGTAGACTTATGGCACTTAATTATTTCCTTGAAATCCTATTTCATAGTAGACTTATGGCACTTAATTATTTCCTTGAAATCTTATTTCACAGTAGGCTTATGGCACTTTATTTTCTTGAAATCTTGTTTCTTAGGATGACACTTAAATAAACCACAAACAAATGTCTCTGATGAAAACTTTGAATGAGATTAACCAAAACAATAACAAAGTCTTATGAAAGAAAACAAGAGAACAATCTTAAAGTTAAAGAAGTGATGAATTAATTCAGGAAACAACCTAACATTATAACCAGACATGCAAAACACTGAAACCCAACAGAAAAAGAAAGCCCAAGAAGCAAGTGGTGAAGGACAACAGAGGAGAAGATCAGAGAACCAGGTCTTCTTGTGAAGAACTCAATATGTAGGCTCAAAATACAATCTTCAAATCTGTGTATAGTAGTTGTTGCAGTCTTATGTTCAATTAGAAACAAGAATTATTAAGTCAATCAAGTTATTAGGATGCTGATGTAGCTATGAGAATGATTATAATACTCGTAAAATAACAGTTTATTACATAATAAAATTGGGTACTAAAAAACTCACATAAACTCGATTGACAGCAGAGTTTTTTAAATCCCTGTTCACATCTGCCGTAAACAGTGGCATGACAACTGAAATGTATACAAATAAAAACAAAGTGATGCAAGTTAGCAAATCATTCTTCTTCTGTGTCCATCTCATTTGTTATAGGCCTAATTATTAATTGGGCTTGTCATTTATCATCAATTTTCTTCTGTGTCAAGCTCATTAGTACTACAGTGGATACCATCCCACTGTAGGATATCAGGAAATGAAAAGTCAGATATACTTCTTCTATATCTTCTATAAACCCATAACCCTTCAGGGTCGTAGGGGTACCACATTGGATGCTTCAGCACACAGAGTCCTCCAGCGAATTCTATCCTCAGCGATGCGGATGAGTGTGGAAATATCTAGCCCTGTCCATTCCTTGATGTTGTCTGTCCATGTCTTTATTTGTCCTCCTCTGCTTCTTCCTCCCTCGACAGTTCCCTGCAGTATTGTTTTTGACAAGGAATCGTGCCTGCATACATGTCCGAACCATGCTAGTTTTCGTCGTTTCACTATTGAAAGCAATGGCTCCTGGACACCTGCACAGATATACTAGCAAAAGATGAAGCCACACAGAACGAAACAAAGAAATCACCTACTAGAAAAAGAGGACCCTCTTCAATGCCATTAGAAAAGTTGACCACCCAAAATACAACTATCACTATCTAAAGAGTGCTGAGCAAGTTATCATATTCCACATGAGGACAGAACACAGCAGATTAAACAGCCACTTAAATAGACTAAAACTGGTCCCATTACCTCTGTGTGCATGTAGGCAGGCAAAACCAACCACAGAACATGCAAGACTGTATTGTATTACACTAAACCAGTTAAGAGAGGAGCACTAGCCCACATAGACAAATATCCAGAGGAAGCTGTATAGGAACACTGAGAAGCTTTCAAATACAGCAGAATTTATCATGAAAACAGAACTCGCTACCGGTATGTTGACATGATAAACTGTATGAGAGTCTTGAGGAGCTTCAAATACAACAGCATTTATAAAGAAAATAGAATGTTTCATTTAGGAATGATGTGTACATATTGTTTACAAATCAAAACATACATTATTGAATGAAATGAACTTTTCAAAAGGTGCATACAATGCAGAACCCATTGATCTGCATGCAACGCACTGAGATGCCCCTTTCCCCCTCCCCTGGAAGACCCTGGAGGTGGGCTCTCAGTGTGTTGCATGCATAGAAAATGATAGGTAGCAGACGCTGCATTTTTATCTCTGTAACAGAAGATGTATAAAATCAAGTTTAATATTAAAAAGTTGGAATGTGTGGACACATCATTCCATAATGAATCAATAAGTTATTGTGTAGAAACGTTGAACAGTATGGGAGTCTTCTTTCAAATACAGCAGCCTTTATCAAGGAACAGAACTTCCTGTATAGACATGCTAAACTGTGAATGAGAAGAGGAAGAATCTTATTCTCAAATAATTATATTAAGCCTGTCATGTGACATTTTTCTTTTGTGTAAATTGCATTGGTCATAGTAATTAATTATAAGTAATACCATTAAGAATAAAATAATGCAATGTTACAATTATTAAGAAAACTAATAAATACTTATAAATAATCAATATAAAAAGATATAAATGAAAACAACAAATAAATGAACAAGGAATTAATTAGGCTTTTCACTCTTATTCATGTGGAGGTTGATATAGGGCCTATGCTTATTTTATTGATTGATGTATTTAAAGGACCTGCTTTGTTCCTACCTGGATAAAACTATTAGAAACAATGTCATGACACCGTTTCATACCTTTCAAATAGTACAGACTTCCTGTAGTTGTACAGAATACTGGTTACTCAGGTTTCATTGAATATTCCCATATTGACCTTAGGTATAATTACCTTCAATAATATACTCTACATACAGAATTTGGAGACTATAGGCATACAGAATTTAAAGGTAATCTTGTGCTGAAATACAGAAAGTTCCTTCTGTAAATTGATAGGATTTATGCTATTCCTGTATTTGCATACACAAGCTGATTTATATCACTTACTCAACCCCAACCCACTTACAATGTCCTTGACCCAATTTATTAATTATTTTTGTTATTGACAGTTTTTCTTTACAAATATGACATTTCTGAAAAACATTAAAATAATAGAGAAAAATGTGTAGACTATATAAAAGGACAAATGTAGAAGAAATATTTTTTTAAATGATATCAATTGCACAAGATAAAAACTATTTCTAGAAAGTATTCTTAATTCTTCTGTAGATCCATTTCTCAATGACTTTTATTAAGATTTGTTCTCAAACCCCCACTGGACTTCTCTTGAGGTAAATAATGGTCATACACGATTTATAGCAGAGTGTAGTTCAAATAATGGAGGTGCATTGTGTCATGGTTTCATTTGTGTCATTGACCCAACAGATCTTATTTCAGCAGTGATATACGTACATTAAATGTTTTACTAATTTCACGGAATTGTGGATGTCAGTAGCCATATTACTAATAAGCCAGCCTGTGTTTCAAAACATGTTTATCATCAAAATTTTCACTACGTGCTAAGCTCTTTGATAACATATTCAAATTGAAGCTATTGTCATTGTGGATTTATCTTTAGACTGCTGCCTTGGTCGATATGGGCTTAACCACAGACACTCACTCAACGACTTGCCTTCTAGCTAGGAGGCACGTTCCAATGAAACCCACTTATGCTGCACTACTTAAGATCTATGCTCTGACACAAGGAGCGTGAAGACATCATCAATGATGTAATAAGTACACATCAATGAACAAATGGTCCCAATATGATGTTCTTCATATGCTTAATATCCTGTGCGGGCAGCCAACAACACGGCTGATGTTATAACACATCCGTTCAAATTTGACCAGCGAACGGTGATTCAGTTTCTTACAGTGGAAATAATGTTGACCAAGCAACATTCATCACAGATTGCAGACATTGATGGTGAAAAATATGTTTTGAAGACAAGGATTGGGTAAGAACATTTTGGGAATGGCAACATGTAACAAATGATCTAAGGCAGGCTTAGGCAAATTTCTGTAGGAAAAGTTATGCTTACTTTCTTTTTGACCAAGAAGAACTCTTGTTGGTTAACTTTAAAGAGTCTATGTGAAAATCAATGCTATTGGCTAAAGGAACATACCAGACAAGCTGCATGCAGCTATCTAGAATAAGTGACCCGGTATGCTGTTGTGTGGTATCATACTGTTGCACAATAATGCTCACCTGTATGTAGCAAGTCTCAGGACTTCTTTAACAACAATACATGCCTAAACCGGCTGCTGAAGATCATTTGTTACCTGTTGCCCTTCCCAAATGATTCTTGTCTTTGTGATTCACTGTTGTCTTTGAAACACATTTTCAGCAATACAGACTGCATTCTTTGATAAATGTTGGTTAGTCAATGTTCTTTGGGTGTAAGAATTAGAATCACAGCTTGTCTGTCAAATTTTAATGGATCCGTTATCACACAGGCCACATTGTCGACAGGCCACTAAGCATATGAAGAGAATGACTACATTGATAATTTATTTATCAATGTGTACTTATTAGTGATGATGTCTTCATGCTCTTTGTGTGCTGGCATAGGGGACGCATCATGGGTGGAGTTGAACACCCCTCATACTTTCATAGATCTGATAATCTGAGTTCTTTAATTTGGACTGCTAAAAATAATGATGTTGAAGTTTTGAGAAAGGTCAAGTAGATCTATTAAAATTAGGAAAAAAAGATAACTATCATTTTTGGGTATTTAATGGATGATTGATTGCTGATCCAGCTGTCCACTTGCTCTTTGACTTGAGTAAACAGTGATATATTTGATATATTCGTGCAAGACAATATATTTTAAACAAGATAATATCCAAAAGAATAAATTCATTTGAAATGAAGTGCTACAGAAAGATCTTACGAATATCATGGACAGAGAAAAAGAGGAACATTGAAATTTTGAAATTATTGAAACTAAATGAAGGGTGGCTTCTAAATATAAGAAGGAAGTTACAGTATTTTGGACTGTAAAACAAAATGATGGTATCGAAAGGATAATTTTAGAGACCAGAGTGCCAGGTAGAGAAGAAGAGGAAGACCAAGAAAACAATAGACCAGCGACATCAAAGAATATATGCACATGTCTCTGGCCAATGTAGATCCGCTTGCCCGGAACAGAGAGGTATTCAGGGTATCCACAGCAAAAACACTGTTTATTTTGTTTCCAATATATATATTGGAATATATATATATATATATATATATATATATATATATATATACACAGTATAAGTGTACCATAACCACTTTATACCTGTCATTGTTAGTATTTTTATTAGTTCTATAAGTATTCCATCTATTCCTGGTGCATGTTTAATTGCATCTTCAATTTCAGATGTCAGGAGGTATGGTTCCAGGTCTTCTTCTAACGTATTTACCGTTGTTATCACTTCTCCATCCTTTAAATTTAACAGTTCATTCAAGTAATTGTTCCATCTTTTGATGATTTCTTGGGTGCCTTATTAATATGTTGCCAAGTTCATCATTTATTATTTCTGTTGGTTCATAGATGTCTTTTTTTTACTTCTCATGTTTTGCACTTTCTTTTAGAACATCTGTGGTGCATTTTGTATATTCTTGTTAAGTATTTCTCCATATTCGTGCCACGATTTAATTTTTGCATATTTGATGATTTTCTTGGTGTTATTCTATGCTGTTTTGTAAGCTAAATAGTTTTCATCTGTTTTGTTTGTTGCCCATTTCTTATATTTTGGTTTTTTTATTTTTCATTACGTTCTTTACTTCTTCTTTCCACCAAGCTGTTATTTTTATTTCGTGCCATTATGGTTTTTATATCCACATATGTTTCCTGTTGTTTGTATGATGGAATTTTTTAACTGTTTTCATTCTTCTTCTATGTGCTGGTTGTTTTCTGATAGTTTTCTGAATTCATTAACTTCCTGGATATATTTTTTTCACATGTTTGGTTCTTTCAATTTCTATATATCTAGTTGCCCTTGGTGCTTTCTGCTTTTCTTGTGCTTGTTATTTTTTTGTCTGTTTGTTTTCACTGTTATTATTACTGCCTTATGGTCAGTGTCTGCATACATGATAGGTATTATCCGTGCGTCTGTTATTTTCCGTCTATTGTTTAATTTTTGAGTATAAAATCTATCTGGCTCTTGAGTTCCAAGCTGTTCCACTTTCTATTCAAGTTATTATTAATCTGCACATGTTGTATGTAAAGTCAAAAGTTGATAATCTGGTTTTTCCTTTTCAAAAGTTTGACGTTTTGGGGATTTGGGCTGGTCATATATTTATAAATTTCTCTCTCGGTGATTCCTATGGTCCATCTGTTCAGCCAAGTCTGTTTTTGTTCACATACTTAAACTTCTTTTTAACTGCATGCATGGTCACTAGTGTGCATAGCTGTTCTTGTCTTGCTCCTTTCTTTGCTAGTTTGTCTTGTCATTACTAGATGTGTTTAAATGGTCAGGAATCCACTGCATAACAGAAATAATATTATGAGATGTTAGCAGCTGGTTGGTATGATATATTTTAGCTAGTTCAGGCTTACAATGTCCATCACATTCTAGAGTGTGTAGAGTGATCTTAGAGAAAAATCACAATGTTTTCTATCATTGATCGAAAGGAATTACATAAGGTCTTCATGTGGTTTGTTTGTATGTTTGCTTGTTTTGCGTTCGCTCCATTGTAACCATCACGGATATCCGTGCGATTTCCGCCGGGAGCGTGATTACGTTGTGCCACCGTTATGCGCCTTGTAGGCCTAGCACATCCGATTTCGGCATGCCTTGACAATTCGGGTGGGCTACCCTTAGCCTGTGACAGCCTCTATATCTGTCTCCATGCACGCGTAGTGGCGACTCTTCGCCCAGACGCGTTTTGCTCTCGTCTGTCTCGCACGAGGTGTTCCACTGTCTATGAACTTGCCTCGTGTAATTGGACGTGCTGTGCCTGTGCCCATTGGGTACTGAACCGTTTCTCATCCGTGAGCCTGGTTCCTTAAGGGGAAGAACTCAACAGAGGAGTTGGACCCTGGCTCTTTCGCCCTCTTAGCCGAGGTGTCGTTCACCGACATCGTGTACCCCTTGTCCAAGTTTGAGTCTCAAACCACGCGTTTGAGAGCAAGGCGTTCTCGAGCTGAGCGTCCTTGTCCCAATAGCGCCTGAGCCCATCAGGTACTGAACCCTTTCTCTCTTCAAGTGTATTTCCGGTGTAGGAAAACCTGACAGTAGAGTTGGGCCAGGGCTATTTCGTTGTCCGTTTTGTGCCTGAGCCCATCGGGTACGGAACCCTTTCTCTTTGCAAGTGTACTTCCGTTATAGGAAACCTTGACAGTAGAGTTGGGCCAGGACTACCATCGTTGTCCCTTTCTTGCATAAGCCCATCGGGTACAGAACCCTTTCTCTTCGCGAGCATATTTCCGGTTTAGGAAGGCTCGACATAAGAGTTGGGTTAGGTCTTCTTGCTTTACCACACGCCAATGGATGGGTCTGGGTCTCTGCCTGTAAAGAACACAGGTAACTAGAAGCTCGCCTCGAGCTGACAGAGCTTGTAGTTCCACTTTCCTAGGGACTTTTCACTTTCTATTTGCAGTTCGCGCTGCCCTCTAGCGCTGTTCTGCCCTTTCATTGTTTCATTGTACTCGGTATGAAATCTATTTGTCTCTCGTCATGCATCTACCTTCACGTACATTTTACATTGGCCGCCCCTCCAATGTTCGGACTGAACTGACTAGCTTCACTGTATGTTGACAGTGTCGCTATTTGTGGTGATGCTGGTGGTGTCGGAGATATTGTCTGTCTCTTGTGCAGTCAAATCTCTTTCCATCTGCTACCTCCACATTCTCGGACACGATCCCCAAATGATTTGGCCAGAATCAGCTCGAGCTGCTGTATTTCTGTTTTCAGGGTGCACCGCGTGGAGGTACATTTAGGATCTTGGTTATCTACTAACCCTGGGTCCGCCTAGAGCAATGCGTTCCCTTTGCACCCCTCTTCATGTGGTAAAATGCAACTTCTAGCGCTGTTATTTCAGCTTCACAGTTTGAGCATATCTCTCCACAAGCATCAAACAACTAATCAGATGTTTTGTCTGGATATTCTATATAAATACCATAACCTGTTTTGATTATGGCTTTGAAAGCAGTATAGGCTGTATTCATTGTTCTGGGTAAGTGTCTTTCTGTGTTGTTTTCATAACACTTACTGGGTCTGAACTTTTCATCGCATTGTCTTACTTGTTTATTGATTCCTAGCAATTTAATGAAATCAAATATGTAGGCCTATGTAGTGGTAAACCTTTTTCTACTCCTTGTAGTTCTTTTCTCCTGCTTGGGAGGTGGTGGCACGTCTTTTATTTCATTGAGATGGCAGAGGAGTGAATTTTGTTGTATTCTTTGTTTTAGCTGACAATCTCTGCAAGCTGTTTATTTGGGTGGTCTTTGCACATTATTTTGTTTTTTTCTTAAGAGTTGATCAAAGCCTTTGTTTTTCAAGGAGTTCTACATTTGTGTGTATTTCACATGCAGAGGACTGTGTAAAATCTCATTATGCCACAGTATCATAGTATTACTAATAAAGTATAGGGCATTGTTCTGCTTTCCGTCCAGAGATTATACATTTATTTTGGAGCATTTTGTCAGGAATGCACTGTTGTATTCTAAAGCAGAGTGTACATAACTAAAATACCAGATTTTTATTCTTGTCTTATCCGCAAGATGTGCCAGTGAGTCTTGTCAGTATTTATAGCTGTTTCGGTGTTTTGTTTTTAACATTTTCTAGGTGCTTCTTGAGGGTTATCTGTGGATTAAGTGTGACTCCAAGATATGTAAAGATGTTCTTCTCTTGTAAGTTTCTGTGTAGCCAACTTTCTGGTGATAATTTCTTAGGTTACTTTCTGACTTTTTTTAAAGATGTTTGAAATAATCCACTGAGCTGTAAGCAGGTAGCTCTTGACAGCCCATAGCCTTTCTGACAAAAGCACATATTCTTCTGTTACGCAATGAGGTGACACCCAGGCTTATATAAAGTTGTCTTAAAGACATAATTGTTTAAGGGGGATTTATGAATGTATATTTAATTGCATTCCAGTCACCAGTATCATAGGATTATCATGTCCTGCTAGGAGCACAGCACATACTTCCTTGACCATCTACTCACCATTCTTTTGTCACGTTTATTGACCCATCTGCTGTGATAGCAGATCTAGCATTTCCTATCATCTTGGAGTCTGCCACAAAAAGATAAAGGTGGATTGTCCGCCAGCCTGCATCTCTTCCTCATCCATGGGGATTATTTGTTACAAGACAAAAGTAAGAAATTGAAACAGGAAATAACAATGGTTTTTTTTCACATGTGACAGGTTGTCAGCATATTCCCAACTTTTCTTAATCACCTGCTACAACATGCCTGGAAAGAAGACATTGGTATTATTCTTTGCACTCTGAACTAGAAGTCCAGGTCTTGCTTGTCATTGGGCAGTTGGCAAAAATGGTATAAACAGTTTTATCTTTATTTTCCAATGAAAAAGTTACTAAAGCATTGTCCACATTCTGAATGAACTTGACTAAACAAGAGTCATTTCTTAAGAACATTATGCAAACAATATCAAACATTAAAAGGAGGGTCAGCTATTAAAACAAACAAAAAGGCTCACATAAAATCATTATACATACTAAGTTTGGTTAGTTTTATTAATATGTCTTCCAATCTAAAGTCTGTCTCATTCCATGTATTATCTAAAATTGGGAACTTTCCAACCGATTTCAGCAGTTTGAGAAATGGCTCACTTCCTCTTTCATCACGTTTTGCTGCCAAGAGTAAAAAATAGTAAATTAAAATAGCAACTTACTAGATGTATCAATTCACTACAGTACACAAGTTGTCACAAGTAAATGGTTAAAAATATGTTTATTTCACTGTAACATGTTCACTATTGTTCATCTATGAGTGCTTCTGGAACTAACGTAGAAAAAATCATTTTTTTTAAAATTTGGCGTTTTTTAAATTTTCATTTATTTGACATTGATTATTTGTACTTATTTGCTTTTTAGTATCAGTAACATTGTCTCATCTTATTTTTTGTTTTATCACTTCATTGTAGAACAGTTGATTATTGGTTATGAGAAAACAACATTGCACATTCGATAATAGAGATAATAGAGCTAATAGATAATAGAGATTGTCTTACCCATCAGATGTCAAAAGAAATCCTCCTATAGCTTGCTGATTATATACACTCCTAATTCTGCACAGATGATGAATATTTCAACTGGTACCATATTTAATACTCAGTTTGCCTAATCGCTGCCTCCAGTGCAATCAATTACAACGTCCATCTCCAGAATGTACTCATGAAGCAGTTTCAGCATGTCTCCCTTATCCATTATCAACACCTGTCTATACATGAAGTAGATGCAAGCTAATCTGCTTTTTCCATTACCATGTACACATGCACATCATGGGAAGTAACTATTTATGTTGCCCATGAAGTTGAAATTAGTCATAGGTTTAAATGTCACATAGGCTATCCATATCAATATTGTTCATTTCCGAGATTTTGAAAAATGAACATTTTGAAAATATTTTGAAGTCTGACACAATAATTGTTTTAGTAATTGAAGTTCTAGAGTGTCATTTTAAGGCAACAGTAACATCCTCAAACTACATGTAGTAGATCTGTATGCTCCACTATGCTTAAGAAACAAATACCAACAATTAATGAAAATTTGATTAATGACATTATTTTTTTAAACTAGATAAAATTCCAGATTCTTGGAACAAATCCAACATCCCCCACAGATCTAATCAAAGAAGTCCAGATTTATGGGAAAAAACACAGGAGGAGCATCAATGCTTGACACTATGCATAACACAATACACAAAATAAGGCCTAAGCAAAAGCTGTCTTGGAATTTAAAATGAAAAGTATTCAAACCCTCAATCAAACAAAAATTGAAAAATGTAATGAGTTTTGTAAATCACTATAAGCATGTAGAAAAACACACACACAGCAATGTTCGACGAAAATACCTTCATGAAAAAAACAACACAGCACACGATGAGTAAAGGATGGTATTCCCTATTATCACAACACAGAATGATTTTGGCTTATCATGAGAATTAAAGGCAGTTGAGAATGATGTGCCATCATCATCATCAAGTGACATATTCTTTCCAAAACGTAGTCTTTCCTATGGATCTCTTGAATTCTCTGCGGTCTTGAGCAAGTTGCCCTGCATCTTCCAGTGACATGCGCAGGCATTCTTGAATGTCTTTTGTCCAAAGGCGTCTTGGTCGGCCTTTGCCCCTGTTGCCTTCTATCATCCCCTCCAGTAACACTCTCTCCATGCCGTCGTGTCTCTTAATATGACCGAAAAAAGCTAGCTTTTTCTTTAATATAGTGTTCAGAAGCCAGCCTTCCTGGACGTTAATTGTTCCTAACACCTCCTGGTTTGTTTTTTTCGCTGTCCATGGTATTCTCAAAACTCTTCTATAACACTTTAATTCAAATGATGTTATTCTCTTGGCCACTGTTTTATTTAGTGTCCATGCTTCACATCCATATGTCGCCACAGGAAATACACATGTTCGTAATAAACAAAGATGTGCCATTGCCTAAGAAAGTGGTGGAGAGATTCACTGTCTATATTTGCATCGAGTATAAGAATAGAGAGAGAGAGAGAGAGAGATGATAACAACGGTTTTTATTTGGCTGGTAAAGAACCAAAAAGAAGAGCTCAAAAGTCATAGGAGATTTTATTAATTGTATTTGGGTTCTCCCATATGTACCAGTCCCTCTCAGCGAAGCAGTACACTGTCTGCCAAAAGTACAATTTGTAGCATATGTACTTGTCCCTCTCAACAAAGCGGTACACTGTCTGCCAATAGTACAACTTGTAGCATATGTACTTGTCCCTCTCAACGAAGCAGTATACTG
Organism: Meghimatium bilineatum; assembly: GCA_034231615.1. NCBI lineage: Eukaryota > Metazoa > Mollusca > Gastropoda > Stylommatophora > Philomycidae > Meghimatium > Meghimatium bilineatum. The sequence continues at coordinate 50,717,690 of CM067317.1, read as the reverse complement.
TCTACCAAAAGTGCGACTTGTAGCATGCAATTCCATAGTTTCAAACGACAATCTCCAGGAATCTCTGACAAAAAATCCATTTTATAAACAAAACTTCATGTGCGGAAAGTGAACCCAGGACCTCTTGAGCACAAAGCGAATGGCTCAGGCTCCTGGAGCCTACTATGCATGATAGAATGTTTAATATAAGAAAGAAATCTGACAGCATCAGCAACAACACTCATGGGAAAAGCATTACATTGATCTACTATCCAGGTTATGAGGGAGTCAAAGGCAGTGAAAGAGCTGATGTATCAGCAGGAAATGGTACAATAAATGGGACAGTCATAAGAAGAGACAGTTAATTAAGGCAGTTATTTTGATATACTACAAAGTTATTATAAGAGGAGGTGGAAAAAGAAAATGCACATATTCAAAATATGATAGAAGTAAGAGTGATGAGAGTGTAGGGTAGAAAGTGTGTCTTTTCCAAAAAGGTCATAACACACTTTAGATCAGGGGTTCTCAATCTTTTCAGACGGCGAGAACTGCCTACTTGTAATAGTGCTTGCGAGTACTTTTTAACTCAAATTATGTGAATACATGTCATTACATAAGCAACAAGGTCCAAGGTGCTCACAATCACTAGGTTGAGAACACCTGCTTTAGATGGTTGATGAGTTGAACACTTACAGTAACGTACACGGGAAAATAACCAAAAATATATAAAAATCAAGTGTATTATTGAACATAGAAGTGGCCTTGGACTCTTAAATACCATATACCCTGAGGGCACACCTGGATTTTCCCCCGAAGGTCCAGTATGCTCCAGCATCAGTTCAATAAGATACGATTAAATGTATGTGTGAAAATATCTTCTGCATTTGTTCTCAAACTCCTACACATTAGGAGGATGTAGTCCAGAGAGCAAAATGCATTGTGTTATGGTTTACAGTTTAGTGGCTATATCTGCACCTTTCGACCTGACATATCAGAGTTCTGAGTGGCTTTTTACCCTCTATGGAGTGGGACAGTCAACTCCACCCAAAATCCTCCTAAGCTGCCTCTTTGATCTTTTTGTGCTATCTTTTCAGGCATAGAAAAACACAGGCGATTTATTATGAAATTCCTCCAATCATGGAATAGTCTTTATATTCACATCGGATATGATAATAACAAGAAATTGTATGCTGCCAATAAAATTGCCATTCCAAAAGTAACTCTTTGAAAACTCAGATAATCTCTCAATGGTCAGTGACCAAACCTATAGGTTTTAAAGGGATTGTTGAAAAGTTTAAATCATATCTTAGAAAAATAGAACTTCACAATTATTATCACAAAGAAATACTAATTTTAAAACATAACAAAACATTCTCCTTTATGATAATACAACTAAGAAATATTGATTTTTAAAAACATTCCTTCAAAGCAATTTGAGGACTTTTTAAGGCAACCTCCACCCTTACCAAGGTCATACTTACCTAAGAACCGGTAAATTATCACCCGTTTTAGTTTTTTTTTAATATTAGAATTGATGACCGAGTTTCAAACAAAAATGAGGATTTCAAAAGTCAATAACAGAAACTATAAAAACCCAATATATTTAAAATCGTAATCAATAGAAGGTGGTACTGCTAGTAGAACATAATAGAAAATAATACTCACGTGGAAGACAGGTAATGAAGTCCTACTGAATGACGACTAAAACACTACACACTATCACTAACGGATGTAAATATGGTACGTATAACAAAACAAAACACATAATATAATCATACAAATGACAATACACAGGACAAAGTCGACGTTTCGGACCAATAGGCCTTTTTCAAGATACGGACATAACATAACCACATTTCACTCGGATACGCATACATTTCTACTTGTGGTTTTTTTATGTTTGTATGTTATGTCCAAAGGCCTCTTCCTAAATATCAAGAAAACAGAAGTAATGGTTATTTCAAAGAAAGAAAATAACACACCTTGCAAGATCATAGTGAATGATGTAGTATTAAAACAGGTCCACCAATTCAAATATCTAGGTACAATTATAACAGCAGATGGAAGAAGTTCAACAGAAATAAGATGCAGAATAGGACAGGCAAAAACAACATTCAGAAAAATGAAAATATACTGTGTAATATGACCTTGTCATTAGAGATGAGAAAGAGAGTTCTGCAGTGCTATATAACCCCTATACTAACATATTGGTGCGAGTCTTGGACAATAAACAAACTGAAAAGTGGGAGATTGGAGGCAACAGAGATGTGGTTCTAGAGAAGAATGCTGAGAATACCATGGACTGCCATAAAAACTAATGTAGAGGTGTTGAAAGAGTTAAATGCGAAACAGATCTTAATCAATAATATAAGAAAAAGACAATCTTCTTTTTTTGGCCACTTCATGAGACAGGCAGGTTTAGAGAACATAATCACAACAGGCAAGATTGAAGGCACCAGAGACAGAGGGCGACAACGTGAGAAAATATTAGACAGTTTGACAACCTGGCACGGCAAAGAAACAACAACGACTTTGATACATAATACTGTGGACAGAGAGCTGTGGAGAGCCATGACCGCCTACGCCACCCGGCATGGCACCTGATGATGATGATGATGTTATGTCGGTATCTTGAAAAAGGCCTATTGGTCCGAAACGTCGACTTTGTCCTGTGTATTGTCATTTGTATGATTATATTCTGTGTTTTGTTTTGTTGTACGTACCATATTTACATCCGTTAGGGATAGTGTGTAGTGTTTTAGTAGTCATTCAGTAGGACTTCATTACCTGTCTTCCACGTGAGTATTATAATATATTTAAAAGTAGATTTCAGATTTCCTACCTGTGTTCATGCATGAAGAATAAAACACCTTTGCTTGAGTTTTATATGCCGGTTCATCCAAAGATTTCGGCCTTTCTAGAACCTCTGAAGATAGAAAATGCTAAAACATGATTTGTGTAATAGGTCTAAGAACATAAGAGAGAGATATTAGAAATTGAATTGGTAAGAGAAAGGCAGTGATAAGAAGAAGAGTGATTTACGTCAAGATTGCATGATCATCACGTAGAGATTGTTTTATGATCACGTAGAGATTGTTTTATGATCACGTAGAGATTGTTTTATGATCACGTAGAGATTGTTTTATGATCACGTAGAGATTGTTTTATGATCACGTAGAGATTGTTTTATGATCACGTAGAGATTGTTTTATGATCACGTAGAGATTGTTTTATGATCACGTAGAGATTGTTTTATGATCACGTAGAGATTGTTTTATGATCACGTAGAGATTGTTTTATGATCATGTAGAGATTTGAGTAATGTCAAAATTTGTCTGATTATGGTGGGTAAGTGATTAAAACCTTTGTGTAGTGAGGCTTACCTATTTCATTAGTTAACATGAATTAATCCTGGTTATAAGGGGGGGGGGGTTGTAGTTGGTGCATAGTGTTTAAAAGTCGGGTAGATCCAAAGTTAGGTTACTATGTCATGTCACAAAGGCCTGTCAGAAGACAATAGCTTGAATGCATATCTGCTGTTCATCCATCGAAGTCGATGATGATCATTCAACTCAACTGGGATAAGGATGATCATGTCTTTGATGTAAGTAATAAAAGTACAGTAACCCATAGCATTTATTAATGCTGTAGGGGTGTGAGATGTTAGCGATCTCACATTTCAGAGGCTCTGCAGTAGCCATATCCTCTCCCTCGCTGTCTTTACTTCCCGAATTAATCCGGTACCCATTTAAGGCTGGGTCGACCTGGGAGCCGTTGCAATCTGAAAAACATTTCCGCCTCAACTGGGGAATGATACCAGCACCACTCATATGCGAAGCCAGTGTGCTAACCACTGCGCTGCACGGCTCCCTACGCGTCTTTGGTGTAGATGACTGTGACTAATGAGTTCTATGTATTCTTGGAATTGTCTACCACACTATGTATTTTTGGAATTGTCTACCACACTATGTATTCTTGGAATTGTCTACCACACTATGTATTCTTGGAATTGTCTACCACACTATGTATTCTTGGAATTGTCTACCACACTATGGACATATGTGTTGCACATTTGTTGCACATTAATGTGTCTGAGGTTCTCTGCTGCTGCACCACTCTTGATTCTGTGAAGCCAGTTGGATCAGTTTTGTGCAAGATTCTCCCATGAATGTGAGTTATTTTGAAGTTAGTCAGCAATGTCTTAAGGGTGTCTTTAAAACGCTTCTTCTGTCCTGCTGCCTTACGGGAGCCAGTCTGGAGTTCTTCATATAACAACTTCTTTGGTAGATGATGATCTTTCATCTTGAGTATGTGTCCTGCCCAGCGTGTCTGCGCCTTTATCAACATTGTATGCTTACAGACTTAGTAGATTTCATCAGTACGTCATTGTCTGGTAATGTATCCCACCAATGGATGTTGAGTTTCTTACGAAGGCAGCTTAGGTGGAAGTGGTTGAGTCTAGAGTGTCTGCATATACTGTCCATGTTTCACAGGCATAAAGGAGTGATGATATTACTACTGCCTGGTAAACTATGAGTTTGGTGATGGTTATTATTCCCTTTCTTTCCCACATATTTTTGCGCAGCCTTCCAAATGTGACACTAACTTTCGTTATTCTGTTGTTTACCTTAGTGTCAATGTTTACATCTTGTGAGAGAGTGCTGCCCAGGTAGATGAAATTATTGACTGTTTGAAGCTCGTCTTCTTTGTTCCTTATATGGGGATTTAAGTGTGGTTTGTTTGGTGTGGGTTAAAACATGACCTCTGTTTTCTTTGTATTGATGGTGAAACCAAAGTTGTCACAGGCTTCAGCAAATTGGTTATGGTGACCTGCATGCAGTCTGCAGAATCAGCATATATCAGTGCGCAGTCATCAGCATAGTGGAGTTTCCTGATCATTGTGTCTAGTACCTTAGTTTTGGATTATAAATGCTGAAGGTTGAATGCATATTTAACAATTATTTAAATATCATAGATAAGAACCCTGGAGTTGTGTTACACACCATGCAAACTATATCTGGGCACAAATTGGAAGTTGTGTACAGATTTCATTACCTTAAGGAGCAGCGACACATGATGGGAGCACAAAATCAATTTAGTTTATGCAAACGGGGAGGAAGAGAAATCAGTACATATTTAGTGTTAATAATAATTGGCCAGCTCACAACAGTTATGATCAGGTTATCAGAGAGGATGTGAAAAAGCCTGATCATTAACACAGAAGTCGTCGTTGTGTATAAATCCCAGATGGTGTCCAGCTGCATGACAGTGAATCATGACAGTGAATCATGACATTGATAGACTTCACATGAGAAAACAATGGATTTCATATGTGCTGCATAAAACTATAGCCTTCTAGAAGTCTATGTTTAAATACAAGGATAAAGTAATAATAATGATGCACTCGATAGTGCATAAATTCCCATATTGGTTGTTCACCTCTGTCAAGAGAAGTTATGAAAATTAGCAAGTCTGCAACACTAATAATCTAACAATAGATAACACCAAAGTGAAGCCAGCCAAAGAATTTAAATATCTAGGCAGCATTTTTTTCCGAAAATGGAAGACTAGACAGAAATAAAAACATTGTGCCAGAAAGTAAACACAGTGACTTACCAACTTTCACCATTACTTCTTCATCCAAAGATCATGATGGAAATCAGAAGACAGATAATATCTACAGTTTACATACCAACACCCAGCTACCAATGTCACACATGGTCCTTAACAGCCTCACAAAAGAGGAACATCATTACATGTGAAATGAAGTGCCTGAGAAAAGCTGCAATAGTTACTAAACGAGATGGTTTTTTGTTGTTGCATTCGCTCCATAATAATTAACACGGATATTCGTGCAATTTCCGCCGGGAGTGTAGTTGTGTTGTGCCACTGTTATGCGCCTTGAAGGCCCAGCTACCATAGCCTGTGACAGCCTTCCTATCTGTCATCAGGCGGCGAATGTGTACTGACTCTCCACCGAAACGGTTTGTCCTTACGTCTATCTTGCATGAGGTGTTCCGCAGTCAGTGAACTTATCTCGTGTAATTAGACGTGTTGCCCCTGTGCATATCGGGTATTGAACCATTTCTCATTCGCACGCCTGGTTCAGATTTAGGAAGAACTCGAAAGAAAAGCTAGGCTCGGACTCGTTCGCCCTCTTAGCCGAGGTGTCGTTCACCAAATTCGTGAACCCCCGTCCAAGTCTGAGTCTATATGCCTACACATATTTAGGAGCGTCGGGGACAAGCATTTTCCTCTCTAGCTGAACATAGCTTGTCTCCTTGGACGGTTGTGCATGTGCCCATCAGGTAATGAACACTTTCTCTCTGCCAGCATGATTCCGGTATAGGAAAAACTCAACAGTAGAGTTGGGTCCGGGCTGGTATCACCGGTAACTAGAAGCTTGTCTTGATCAACCAATACTTCAGTTCCGATTTCCTTGAGATGTTTTCCGTTCTCTTTACACATAGTGCTGTCCTCTATTGCTGTGCTTCCCCCTTAGTGTACTCATTATGCTATCCTTATGGTGACTGCCGCACCGATTATTAATATTTCGCATAACATCTGCCCATTCCGTAACATCTGCATTGGCCGCAACTCCAATGCTTCCGCTGAACTACTAGTTTCATTGTGTGTCGGCAGTGCTGCTGCGTGTGTTGGCGAAGAGGTGTCGGAGATATAACCTGTTTTTTTTCAGTCAAATCTCTTTCCATCTGCTACCTCCAAATTTACGGATACGATCCTCAAACGTTTTGACCAGAATCGGCACGAGTAGCTGTATTTCTGTTTCCAGTGTGCACCACGGGGAGATACTTTTGGGATCTTGGTTGTCTGCTAACCATGGGTCCGCCGAGAGCAATGCGGTACCCTGTGCACCTCACTAAACTAGATGAAATAAGAAATGGAGGAATTAGGAAAAGAGTTGGTATAATATCATATATTGAGCATATCAAAAGACAGCAAGTAAAATGGTTCGGTCATCTTATGAGAATGCACCCAAACCAATTACCAATTAGAGCATATAACAAAAGAATATCCGGACATAAGGCCAAAGGTAGAACAAGAAAATGGTGGATAGAAAACCTCATTATAGCCTTGAACAAACATGGACTTAATGCAACCAATGCGAAACATCTGGACTTGGAACGACCGAAGCTCCCATTTCTATGATTAGCGTCAAGTGTGAATAGTATCAACCATCGTTCACCTGGGGACAGAAAACATACCCCTGTCAATGTCACCTATACTAAGAATGTTTTATGGACTATGTTTCAAAATATTATTTATGGAGAAGTGACAACAGGCAAAATGGGTAAAACATTTTACCGGTAAAATGGCGCGAAGTGACAGCTGTGTTATTTCCTGTTACACAAATGGAAGTCCAGTTCAATGTTTCAAGACTATTCACATATGTGGTTTCTTTCTGTAAGTGTTAGAGATCGCGGTGTAGCCATGTGAATTTCCTGATACAGCATTGAGACAGGATTGGAAAACCATCAGTGAAAACACAATGGCTCGTAGTAAATTGGAGAGTTTCTGAAGATGATACGTAAACTTCTGAAAACTGATGCAGAATCATAGGAATATCGCTAAGAGACAGAGTGAGAAATGAAGACATTAGACAAAGAACCTGTACGTACCACTCAAATCTTGGAATATATTAAGAGACATCAGATCAAATGGTTTGCACACATCAGTAGACTACCAACAGACTACCACAGCAAGCTATGCTACACAGATACAGTTAAGGCAGACCTAGAGGTCGGCCACGAAAACGATGGACCACCGAAATTTAAAAAAAGGCAAGAAATTCCGCAATATACTGAGCACACACGAGGGTCATCTCCAGAAAATTCTTCTACCCCGGATGCTGAAAGGCAACAAAGGGTTTAGCGAATAGATAATTTGATATATAGACCACAGGCAATAGAACCAAGAACCCCTCCGTCATCGTAAGAACGTCCAGAATTTCATAAATGGAATGTGAATGAACATGAGGAAGATGAGAATAAAATAATGGTTATGTAAGTGAGCATATGTGTGTAAAGGTAGTAGTAGTAGTAGTAGTAGTAGTAGTAGTAGTAGTAGTAGTAGTAACAGTAGCAGTAGTAGCCATCACCCATGCGTTGCCAGGACTCTGTAATAGAATAAAGAATAGCAACTCTGTTTATCTCCCATGCATCTCGTAAGAGGCGAGTAAGGAAGTTATGGGGTAGAGTTGGTTGTCTCATTCCATTTAGGGTCAAAGTGATATAAATGCTATGCTGGAGTTGGACATGTTAGGCCGAAGGCTGCAGATATCATAAGAAAGCTATAAACAACAGCACAACTGATTCCAGTGTTCGGACTACTAATCTGCATGCGCTTGAGAACGAACACAAAAGAAGTAGTAGCAGTAGTAGTAGCAGCAGTTGTAGTAGTAGCAGTAGTAGTAGCAGTTGTAGTAGTAACAGCAGTAGTAGCAGTTGTAGTACTAACAGTAGCAGTACTAGTAGTCGTAGTAGTAGTAGTGGTAGTAGCAATAGTAGTACGAGTAGTAGCAGCAGCGAGAGTAGTAGTAGCAGCGTGAATAGTAGTAGTAGTACATTAGCTGCTCTTTCCTCAACCACATTCTAAATCTCATCCTCTACTTTCTAAATCCCATCCCTCCACCTTCAAAACCCCACCCCTCCACTTTCTAAATCACATCCCTCCACTTTCTAAAATTCCATCCCTCCACTTTCTAAAATTCCATCCCTCCACTTTCTAAAATTCCATCCCTCCACTTTCTAAAATTCCATTCCTCCACTTTCTAAACTTCCATCCCTCCACTTTCTAAAATTCCATGCATCCACTTTCTAAAATTCCATTCCTCCACTTTCTAAACTTCCATCCCTCCACTTTCTAAAATTCCATCCCTCCACTTTCTAAAATTCCATTCCTCCACTTTCTAAACTTCCATTCCTCCACTTTCTAAAATTCCATGCCTCCACTTTCTAAAATTACATCACTCCACTTTCTAAATCCCATCCTTTCACAAAATCTCATCCCTTTACTTTCTATCTATTATCAAAAGTTCCCTGTTCGTTTCCTTTTCCATGCAATCCAAAATGTATGCCACTCTTTTTTAGTATTTTTCCTCCGTCCCTCCCATAATAATCTTCTTTACATAGTCTATCCTCATTCCCTACCAACCATCTTTATCCTCTTCCCACCACCAGCCATCATTATCCCCCACCAATGACTATTGCTAAATTGTTCCACTCTAGCACATTATGCAACTACAACATGAGAATCCAGGCTAGTCTAGTATTTTTATGACTAATTCACCTTTATTTAATCCCAACTACTCTCTCTCACCTTTATTTAATCCCAACTACTCTCTCTCGCTCTCTTTCTTTCTCTCTTTCTCTCTTAACTTAATCTGGAAAGCTAAGCATGGGACAGTAATACCTGGAAATGATTAAAACATTGACTCTCCAAAATAAAAAAAAACAATAACAGTTTGAAACTATATTGGAATTTTTTTTTTCTGTAAGGAGAAGGGATAATGCGTCTTGTTATAAGCATGCCTGGAACTTTTCAGTGAATAACACAAATCCTGGTGTACAAATTTGTGCAACTAGCTACTACGAATAGGTCATCATCACGTGACATATTCACTCCAGAACGTTGTCTTTACAATTGATGTCCTGAACCTGACTCTATCCTGTGCCAATCTGCCTGCGTCCTCCAATGATATCTTCATACAGTCTTTGATGCCATCGGTCCTGCGCAAGTTGCTTTTAATTCTTCGTTGTGACCTTTGCTCTAGTTTCGAGGTATTACCACTATTACCTAACCTTTGTTGTGTGATTTGGTTAAGTACTTACAGTAAGGTTAGGCTGGTTAAGATTAGAAATAATATTTCTAATGTGTGCTCGCACCTCGCTCTCTGTGTAGCGCGCAGAAATAATGATCGCTCAATACAAACCATAGGAAATGTTTTAAATATGTAAATTGGAAAAGAAACAGATTATGCATAAAGTTTGTCTGTGTCTAGAGTTGAACCCAGTGATTGTCGGGACATGACGTCACGGCAGCCATTAATTTCATTGGAGTTACACTGAAATCCGTGACGTCGAATAGTTAAAAGTATAAACAGTGTGCTAAGCACAACGAAGAATCAAAAGCAACTTTTACCCATCTGTTCATCTCCTTCTAGGTCTACCTCTTCTTCTACTTCTCGGAATTCTGCTCTCTAATATGCGACTTTCCATGCCATTGCGGCTACAGGCCTATGTCCGGAACTTTTCAGCTTTCTATGTGAAATTGTATTCACCAGGCATCCTTTCTCTATATTCAGCGTACTCAAAACCTCACTGCTCCTTTCTTTTCTGTACAGGAAATTCTTAATATTTTCCTATAACACTTCAGTTTTAATGCCGATATTCTTTTTGACGTTGTTCTATTTATAGTCTAGCAGCCGTATGTAGCAACTCGAAAAAATGTATGATATAAGAAATATAGCTTTTGTCTCTTTATAACAGTTTTTCATATATTTTTCAATTTCCTTTAATTTTGTCATAGCTATTGAAAATCTTTTCCTAATTTCCACTGTACAGTTACCTAAGCTGTTTATATATGTTTATATTATATACGAACTAACTTAGTAAATACTCAGAGTAACTTTAAATCCATTTTGATTTTTGTGTTTATTTTATGAGGTCATGATGTCGGACACTCACCTCGAATTTTCAAGCGATTTGCATCACCAATAATGGTCTCTACACCAACTTTGTGCTGGTGTGGGTCCAGATTTTGAGACTTAATCCAGCCGCCACAAGCATAGTCATAGAAATTATTGCATGGGTCAACAGATTCGTCCATATAACGTTTCAAACGTGCAGCTGCAAAATTACAAGAAGTGTCAAGTGTAAAGTTCAGGGTGAAATGTTTACTATAATCGCAGAACCACAATATCAATTATTTCTTCAGCTGAAAAGCAGGCAGAACATTGCTGAGGTAGAGCCTACATCTAAAACGTACTGCCAGTAACGACAGAACAGCAAACACACATATAACAAACATTGGGGGGGGGGGGTTGAACACTCGCAAACTCCCCTTATCTGCGGGCTTTGTGTCATATTATTTGGACTTTTGTCCTAAATTGGACAAGAGAGGTGTAACAACTAAAATCTGAGACCGTTGTCATTATTCCTAAATTGGACAAGAGAGGTGTAACAACTAAAATCTGAGACCGTTGTCATTATTCCTAATTCTCGACAAGCTGCGTGCCGATGAGTTGTGAGGGGCGGAGTAGACCATACATATATATAACCCAAGTACACTACATATATATAACCCAAGTACAATGAAGTCAATCTTTATTCCCTTTGAGTCATATTATAGAATGATGTTAAAACATTAAGCCTAACATCTTTACTTTCCAAGATTATGTTAAAACATTACGCTTAACGTTTTTACTTTCCAAAATTAGGCCTATGTTAAAACATTAGGCCCAAGTCTAACGTTTTTACTTTCCAAGATTTACTCTCATACCCATTTTCCTTTGCGATATTGATCTAGAATCCATTTGTGATAGAAATATGCTTCAATTGTTCAACAGTACGAATATGGATGTTCTATGTTTTGTGTTCCTGGTGATACTTCAATACTTGTATGGAATGTTTTTTTTTGTTGTTTTAATAGTTCTTGTTTTGATTGCACCGTTCTCAGTAACTGGAGTTCCCAGACTGAATGTCTTGACGAGGTCACAATTAATTTAATTATTATTTTTTTTTTTTGGGGGGGGGGCAAATAGCTGGTAAGGTACGGAAAACCTGTTTACTTCTGTTGCAAGGTGATTCAATGTCGTTAGAACGGAGCTGATTCAATTCCCGTCAGCTGTAAGAATTATTTTCAGTTGTTCTGGATGGGAACTTGGACCACCCAACTAGGCATCGATGAATCTAGGAATTGTGACGCTCTGGACAAGCATAAACTTTACATAAACTAATTTTGTTTTCAGTTATTGTGCTCCTGGGTAGCCTACTGCTTTTGGTGCGTCCCGGTTGGCGACCCGGTTACCTCTGCTTAGTTTCGTCATTGCAACTAGAAAACCAATGCATTAGTCACTAGCTATGGCAGGTCTCAATAATCATTAAGAAATACCAATATCTCTATAAGCATGCGTATAAGCTATTCATATTTAATGTCGTTCTGTCCAATGACACACACTAAAATGCTTCAATGCAGGTCCATGGTATTGTACACTTTATTGCACTATGTGAATATAATAATATCCTCCACCTGCAAACACCCCTATCCCTGTAAAAAAAGGCTTGGTTCACAAACTAATTATTTTCTAAAAATAAAATAAAATAAGAGCCTTAAATGTGTATCTATTATTGCTTCCTGTCATGTCGCAATGTATTCATCATCATCAAGTACCGTATCCGCAACGAAGGTTAACGGCAACCGATCTCCAACATCCCCTTTCTCTTATCTTGGTGATGCACTCTGCTAGACTGTAACCTGTTCATTGTGTGATGTTACTCTCCGCTTGTATCTCTGCCTACCTCTTGCTCGCTTCCCTTTGACTTTACCCTCAAGTAATGTATTAGAAATTACTATACAATTGGAAGATATATGTGCTTACCGTCTACGTGATGTTCTGTGCGTTTATGGATATCAAGATGGTGTTGTTTTTTTGGGCATTCGTTCCCAAACTCCCATCGGATTTCTCTCGTAGACGGACAATGGTCCTACTAGATTTCCAGCACGGTGGAGTCTAGTAAGGGTGAAGTCCAACTGCACTGTGTCGCCGTTTATTTGCGCCTTTGGCCCAACAAATCCGACGTCCGCGTTGGTAACTAATATATGCAGTTATTTTACCACTTGTATGGCGCATAGCCGAGAGGTTGGAGCATTGTTCTTACATTTGTGAGGTCCAGAATTCGGCACCCAGTAAAGACTGAGCGTTTTCTGTTGGAGGATAAATTAAAAGCTCAGCTTGTACATGACGTTGCGATAGCAAGTGCGTACTGCCTTTATCAAACAGTTACACGTATCAAATCTCTGCAATTATCTGACAGAAAACATGCACGCAGTATTAAAAACAAGTTTGTTTATCCACTTTCACTGAACGGTACACGTATGTCATCATGTTGCTAGCAGGCCAGTCGGTACGAGAGAACTTTGTATTACATGCTGGTCACCAGCATCTAAGCTAACCACGTTCACTTACTTGGTCCCCGCCGAAGACGGATGTGTCGGGCCATTGGCGCAAATAAAACGGCGACACAACGCATTTCCATTTTCTGGACAACATCCTGCTGGAAATCTAGTACGATCATGGTCCTGCTTCAAGGGAGATCAGTGAGAGTTTGAGAATGAACGCTGAAGAAGAAGACTTACTTGGTCCTTCTGCTGCTGCCAGCGTTACTATCGGAGATAGCCACAGCATATCTAGGGATAATTACATGTCAAGCTGTAAACCATGATTCAGCGCATTTCATTCTCTGGGCTATATCTTGCTAACGGGGGAGAACGAACGCAGAAGTTTCAACTTTGATTTAGACAACAAAAGGATCTACTTACCAGACTTGACGCACTCTTCAGTCAAACATACACCTGAAACAGGCAAGCCATTACTTATTCATGTATGGTATTCAAAAATTAAAAAAAATATTTATAATTTAAAGACATTGTTGAATAACTTTACAGAAACGCAAATAGTGATGTCTTATCAAGTAATACAATTGGGGAGTTCTTATTCAAAAATGTAGAAGTCGTGCAGGGATGCATAATGTCTACAGTACTTTTCAACATATACCTAGTACACATAATACAGGAGACTTTTAATACGACTTTTCAAGATTACAACACGTCTCTATCAATCTGAGGTCTCCATAAGTGCAATTTGTGCTTATCTGAAGATATTGATAGTGTAGATTGGTGAACAAGAATTTCATGAATTACTGGAAAGTTGGAAATAGTTACTGGCAATATATTTCACTATAGCTATCTTCGCAAAGTAATGAATATCAAGTGGCAAGAAAAATCCGCAAAAACAATACTGCTGCAGCTGGAAAAATTACATCTATAAGGAAATACTCAACAGAAGACTTTAGATGGTTGGATCACGTGCGAGTGTAACAGTATGAGGCCCACGATTCTATGATGTGAGGCCCACTGTTCCATGCGAAGCTTACTGTTTGGGAAAATAGTTGAGTAGAAGACAAACCGATCAGTTTCATTGGGACATAAAATTGTGTGTAAGATATTCCTGAATAGAAAGTGGTGACATTTACTAAAAGCTAAAACTGCTTGAGACAATCAGAGAGTCTCAAACTAAAGTGAAAACCGAGAAAATATCTTTGTAATCCAAATGACTAGTAAATAAACTGTTGTGCAATCAAAGGATTGCGTGACTAGTTAAACGATGAGCGAAACGCGAATAGGTGTAGAGCGGTTGACAGTGAATCTGTAATTGTCCCCTAAGGGTCTAGAAATTGATGGACTGTTATTAGGTTGACTATATAATCTTTAATAGGTGAGATTATAATTTGATAAATCTCGGGATGAGGGAAAGGAGCAGTTCTCAGTCCTTTTTGAAGATTCGGCTAGACTAAAGTAGATTGCTGAATATTATCCTTTGAAGATTAAATTAATAAGAACGCCATCTTGAGTACCTAAGAATGAATTGGACAAATTGGGACAGTAGTGAAACTCTCTGATTTGAGGACTTCTCACAGGAAGGGCGTTTCCAGAGTTAGTTGAAAGGAGTTGACATTTTTTATCTAGGAGCGTAGTTGATATGCTAAAATAAACGAATGGGAGACTATGTCTCACGAAGATAAGTGGGAATCTATCTACCTATGATAGAAGATAGGTTGGGCTATTTTTTAGGATAAAATATGATGTTTCAGACATTCTGGAGTTAGGTCAACAGAATCGGCAGTCGAGAGGCCGTCAGTCCAGACTTAGTGTACGGACTCAGATAGTAGAACTGATGTACAGAGTAGGTTTGAACCTGCCAGGAGTCAAAGTCTGGAGTTAGGACATAAAGCAATTAGTCTGAGTCCTTAGATATAGTTTGGATCGCGAAGTTCTAGAAGAAGGAGTCAAGAGTTCCTGAGCGAAATAACTGCATAGAGTCTGAATTCGCGGAGTTCTAGATTTATTAGTCGACGGCTAGTCTAAAGGGACGACTCAAGTCCCTAATACGAGATTGAAACTTAAGGTGTTAAAGTTACGTATATAAATACCAAAGACACAGTAGAATATCGTTATATGCAGTCTGGATGTTGTGTAGCACAATTCGTGAGATGCTTTGGAACATTTTCGTTATTCAATCTTCAAAGTTGTGATTTATATTTCATGAAATGTTTGCAACATTTTTATTATGACATGTAAATAAACTTTTGTGCTATGCTAGATTCATCAGAGTTCAACCATCTATGTTATTATATTGGATGAATGTAAGTCTACTATCAGTTGGGACCCATTCTGATATATTACCAGTTGAGGAACTCTTACAGAAAGAGAAACCCCCCGGCCACCACACGGTTATCAGATATACGAATCACCCATTACGGCACAAGGAAGAAGAAAGCTAATGTCATAGGAACCTGGCCAGGGCACCAGACAACATAATCTTATTGTTCTTATGTATAAAATTATTGTTCGAACTGGGACGAACAAACGTTTACTGATACACGAGGAGTGAAAAACAACCGTATCCCACAGTAGATATTGTTTGACTAATTTTCGGAAGGAAAAATAGTTCGAGGTAGATCACTCATTAGATACAAAGATGTATGCAAGACCTCAATGAAATAATTTTCTATTGACCCCAACAGCTGAGAAATATAGCAGAAGACCGAGACGCATTGAAGTCGACATTGCTCAAGTGTGTAGACACGTTTGAAACACATTTGAGGGACGTGCAAGAACGCACAAACAAACACACGAAAAGCAAAGTTCAATGTAAAACAACGAATAATTCACTATACAACAAACTCTATTTAAACTTATGTACCAGCAATATAACCATCAAAGCGACGAAATAAACATCAATCTGCATCTTTTTCTTTTGCCATCTATTTATGTATGTCCCATCAGCTCCGGATACGGTGAATAGGGCAGAAACCAGTGTTCTCATGTTTGAGCGATGTTATGCTTCTGTGTGTAATTCTTGCATGTTGTCGAGACCTATAGTCAGAATCATACACTCTCTGATAGTGCTCTGTAATTGGTTTTCCTATTATTCTTTTGACATTTTGTATCCATTTTAATGTTTGAAGTGGCAGTGCAATCTATTTTTCATTCATTCTAAGTACATGTCAGATAACACACCTAATGTTCTTCTTGTACACACCTAATGTTCTTATTGTTGTAGATTTGTTTATCACTATCCCCGGGAAATGCGAGAGACTTACGTTTACTTCCTATGTGTAGTGGAGTAGTTTCTCAGAGTTTCCTTTCATATCCAGGAGACTTCAGTTTTCGGCTTAGTGCAATGTCCATTGAAGAAGCCTTCTACTCGGAGACATATGTGTTAATTGACGAGCTGATATTTTGCCAGGGTTACCCATTGTGCATCTTTCCTCCTACGAAGCGCTACACAACAGGCAAATAATTTCTCGTGTAAGAAGACCATTCCATTACTGCCATGTGCCTCTATGTTCCAGACCTAATTTCTTCTATATAAACCAAGTTGGGAAACGATCACAGTAAAATAAGATTGATACACCTTCCTAGGCAAGGTGCTGAAAGATTAAACACGTCAGGGGTATGGGATTTGCGCTGTGCATTTCTCACGCACTTACCTTGTCTGCTTGTGATGTCCTTCCAATCCGTCGGCAAACACGGTCTGTGTTTTGATTCCTCGCCATTGCATTTATCATCCAAATATGCAGGAAGATTGAGCCTATCCTGGACGAGGAGTTTCGCAGTCGGTGAACAAATCTCGTGTAAGAGACATCATTTTCCCCTGTGACCTTGAGTACTGACCTCCCAATTCTCTCTGTATGCGCCGCATTCGGCAACGGTGACAGTCATTCGAGTTAGACTAGGTTTGCTATGTTTTCAAAGACAAGGACCCGTATAACATAGCCTACAGCGTCTAGAGTCCGAGTCTCAAAACTACTCGGTTATAAATTTTAGCAACATGTGCTGCTCAACATTTGTTCGACGCTTTTCCTTTCTGCGAAAGAGAGAGAGGGTGGGGGAGTGGAAGAGGGCTGTATTTAAAGCATTTTTTTCAATATCCAGGAATACATGTTCATGTTTGCGTATCCAATACCTGAATCATGACTCCTACTATGAATTGGGTCAATTGTAGTGGGATATGTGGTCGTATGTGTGCTCACGACCATGAATAACACTTCCGACGACCGATCTCGTGCTGAACAATTGTAACGTCCTTGCCACTCTCTTGTTTCCCATTCACAACGCTGCCCTCTAGCACCTGTTGCCTTTTCCGTATTGACATCTACCTATATCGGTACATCGACATTGTTCACCCCTTCAATGCATCTACATTCCGCCTGACAGAACCGAAATACTTTGCGTCACTGTGTGTCGATAGTGTCGCTGGACGTTTTGGCGCAGATGCATCGGAGATATTGCTTGTCTTTTGCAGTCACTTCTCATTCCATTTACAGCCTCCATATCCACGGATATGGTCACTATCGATCGACAGACACAGACAGACAGACTAGACTAGACTAGATTAAACTAAACTATATTAAACTAGACTATAGAGACTAGACTATACTAGACTATATATATATATATATATATATATATATATATATATACTATAGACTAGTCTATAGACAACTAAAGACGACTATAGACTAGACTAGAGATAGACTGATAGATAGATGGATGGATGGATGGATGGATGGATGGATTGATAGATAGATAGATAGATAGATAGATAGATAGATAGATAGATAGATAGATAGATAGATAGATAGATAGATAGATAGATAGATAGATAGATAGATAGATAGATAGATAGATAGATAGATAGATAGATAGATAGATAGATAGATAGATAGATAGATAGATAGATAGATAGATAGATAGATAGATAGATAGATAGATAGATAGATAGATAGATAGATAGATAGATAGATAGATAGTTAGATAGATAGATAGATAGATAGATAGATAGATAGATAGATAGATAGATAGATAGATAGATAGATAGATAGATAGATAGATAGATAGATAGATAGATAGATAGATAGATAGATAGATAGATAGATAGATAGATAGATAGATAGATAGATAGATAGATAGATAGATAGAAGAGAGAGAGAAGCAATGGGTTTACTATGTTATACATACCTTCCGGAGGTGAGGCGAAGAAATAGAAAACTAAGAAGGCAGCCATGAATCCCAGACTGATGATGAGAATAATGATAACTAAAACAAGGAGAATCTTTTCTAATGTGCTCCTCTTGTCCATACATCCTTGATGTGGTGGTGGTGCTGTCTCTGGTATTAGTTTGATTGGCTGTGTTACTGTAACCTCGTGTGGAGGAGGAGGAGGAGGGTCAGGGTCCACACTAGTGATAAACACAGATAGAAAAAGACAAATTCATGTCACATTCCAATATGTCATTATTTACTAGTTCTCGCACTAGTGATAAAAAAAGACAAATTCATGTCACATTCTAGATGTCATTATTTACTAGTTCTCACACTAGTCACAGAAGTATGCATTTAAGGTGGATTGGATGGGAGTTGGGTACAGTCGAACCCAATTTTATGTTTGTTGTACGTATTAGAATATTTGTATGAGGACTTACATATATACCTTTGCATGAAAGAGAACCGGTTCTGCTAGATTCTTGTGAGGTTGAATTCTCCGGAGCCTTCTACTGAGTTTTCATAATTTCTGACTGAAAGCCAATTGTTGACTAGTGATTCACCTACTACTAGGAATACTGATAGGTTTCCAAATAAGAACAAAAATGATTAATAACTATTGTCTATTGTCTTTCCCCGGGTGGAAGCTAGTTGGGTTGATAGCGTCCACGTCGCTAAGCATAAGAGTGGAAGCTGTAAGTCTCTGTTCAAGGCTAGATGTGACACCTGAGTCGTGCTGAGTCCGTGTTCGTGGAAGGTTGTCGTAATGTTATCTATCCATCTATTTCTTGGTCTACCCTTGGCTCTGTATTCAGATGATCGTTTGTTATAAACTCTCAATGGTATTTGACTTGGGTACATTCTCACAAGGTGACCAAACCACTTTATCTGCTGACGTTCTATATGATCGATGCAAGACATTATTCCTACTCTTCTTCTGATATCGTATTTCTTATTCTGTCTAGTTTGGTGACCATAGCAGATTTTCTCAAACACTTCACCTCACACGTGATGATTTTTCTCTGCTGCGAGGTTGTTAAAGACCATGTTTGACACTGATAACAAAATGTTGGTATGAAAATTGTAGATATTACTTGTCTCTTATGTCCATGTTGACCTTTGGATACAGGAGTAATAGTGAAAGGTGATATATCACTGCGTTTGCTTCTTAGTTATATTTCTCTGTCTAGTTTTCCATTTTTTAAAAATACACTTTCTAAATATTTGAATTCTTTTGTTTGTTTCACTGCTGAGTCATCTATTGTTGTTGGTGACTTGCTAATTTTCATAACTTCCGTCTTTTGCATGTTGATTTTCAAATTATACTTCCTACATACTGTGCATCTATGTGGATTTGCATGTTTTCTACGTCATTATATATCAGACTTTGATCGTCAGCGAACAGAATTTAATTAATTTCACTTGTGTTTTCATATTCTTAATTGTCTGCGTTTATTGTATTTTTCTCTTTATGAATGATAGCTTCTTTCGTTATTCTGTCCATATAAATATTGAAAAATAGATGGGAAAGCACGCAGCCCTGTTTGACCACTGATTTCGTTTCGAATGTTTCGGTAGTTTCGTTTGCAGTTCTCACTGCCTTAGGCAATTTTGGTATAGTGTTTTTATGTTATCTAATATAGCTGACCACTGATGATGTTCTTTTCTAATGTTTCCCAGAAAATATTTCTATCTACTCGAATGCAGTAATACAGGAAATCGAATGCATTTCCTGGTCTATAAATATAGTGTAGATATCTTGATTGTATTCAATAGCTTTTTCACTTAGTTGTCTCAGTGTGAATAGTGCGTCGGTGCAGCTAGCACCTCTCCCTTATAAATACATTTTTAGTGAGGCTTAGTTGAGGTTATGTTATGTGTCGTATTCTTTGCTCTAGGATCTTTGTGTATATTTTTCTATACGATTTAATAGGGAGATGCATCTATATGATTCACATTCATTTTTTATTACATTTGTGTTTCCATACTGGAACAACTATTGACTTTTGCCAATCTTCTGGACCTTTTCTCTCTGCCCATGCTATGTCGAATAATCTTTCCAATCATTGAACCCCCATTTCTCCGCATTCTTTTATTGTCTCGCTAGGTAACCATCTACCTTGAGATTAATTACTCGGGTTATGTTTTAGGATTTATATGTTTTATGATTTCTTATATTTCCTGATATAGAATTTCAGGCTCGTTGTTATCTGGGTTTGTTATATTAGCTGTTGGTATGTACTCTTTTATTTCCATCTAGCCTTTCTTTCGTTTTATTTACTAGGGGGTTTCAATTCCTGTCGATAACAATTATTATAGGACTGTATGTATCTTCTTTCACTCTTATTGTTTTAATTATTTTTTTTTAAACTCTCTTGGGCATGTCTTACATATATCAAATAGATTATTGTTGTAGTTGTTCCATGGATTAAGTTTTGTTTCTTTGATTGCATGTTTGCTTTCTTTTCTAGCTTGAAGATATTTTAGAAAACTATATTTTAGTTTTGTCGAGTGGAGGAACATGTTTAGGCGTTTACGTGACCTCCAATACTGATTCCTAAGTGCGAACTATTTTTACGTCACTTCGACTATTTTTGTGCTTTTCACTGACTGGAGAAATAAAATATAAATAAATATTTTAAATAACTAGGACATTGTCGATATATCAAACTATACTTTATAATCTTTTGAACAACACATCTAACTGTCCGTTATTTCTGGAAATAAGAGATAGGTACCTTTGCAAAAGCGGAAAACTGAAACAATTCAGTTACCACCTGCCATACGGTGTTGTCAAACCACTAATTTGCAACCATTATACATCACAGTGAAAGAACGATATGGACACTGATTAGAAACTAGACCATATACAGCAACTTCATAGGCAACAATATAGCATCACCTTTCGAGTTAGAACATGCCACTGCAGACTACAGAGCCACCTGTATTGGATCAGGGAGGCCCACACAAGTAAATACTTACGTTTAACAGAAATACAGACGGTCTGAACACATACTCCAATATTGTTCATATTACAAAGAACTGCGAGGCAAAACATCATCACTGGGCTGAACTTAGGCAAATACTTTGGGGCAGCCGGTTTGACCTGGAGAAGACTGGAAACCTCGTCCTGGCGACTGGCCTAAAGATCTAGCAAGACCAATAGATCCTGAACAGAGAAGAAGTTTCTTTAGAAACTAGCATCATGGCACACGGGACATTCCCATAAGTATCTCCGCTCTCCGTTTCAGCAGTTTAACAAGTGTGTGTAGACTCAAAGTTTCAGTCAGGAGTTGATTACGTGATCTTCGGTTCTTTCAAAAAAGAGTACTGATACATTTTCTTCCCTCACCTCTAATAACGTCCATTTCTGTCATTCTTTGTATGTGTAAGTTTTCAGTCTCGTTGTCAATACAATCATTTTTCAATTAATGTATGACTGCTTTAATTAAGTCCGCGTTATCTGTTTTAAATACTGTACCGTCAATAGCAGCATTATCTGCCAATGAGTAAGCTCTCTCGTTTCCTCTGTCTCCAGCATGACCCGGACAGTAGGGTCTATATCCATGTACAATTGAGTTGTTCAATAATGCAACCCATTTCTTTTTTGTGTTTTTGCAACATGTTCTTTTCTATCTTGCGCTGCATGCTTTGAGAGTCTGCGAGTATTACCGAGTGTGTTGATGTATCAGTTATCAATCAAATTAGTGCTGCTATAACTCCCTCTATTTCCAACCTCATGCTCGGTGTGATAGTAGAGTATGCTGATATTTGATTATCATTTTACTTTCTTTAGAGAAGAAGAAAAAGAACAACTCTCCATTTCAGCACAGATGCCAAAACATGTAACAATTTTATAGTTTATTTCTGCTTCCAGGTAATGAATTCCAGAGATGCAAGTTGAAACTAATTTATTACTGATTCTAAGCTCGTGACGTAAATCACTGATCTTCTTTTCGTATTTGAGAGAAGGAAGAAGCGGTACGTTCGTTTAGCGTTCCAACGTTAGAAGTGTATGAAGACATATTTAGGAGATAGTTAAACACCGAGTACAGAGGAAAAGGGGGAGGGGTGGACATGTTTAGGCGTTGACGTGACCTTCTTAATTTATGCCTGAGTGCTAAAACCTTTTTACGTCACTTCGTAAGGCCACTCCGATTATTTTTGTGATTTTCATTGACGAGAAATAAAGTATAAATAAATGACCAATTAAACCATGGCACTAGTTGGTGGGGTGGGGGTTAACAGAGTGCAGCTTCACACATTACTGTTCCATTGGAGGTCACAAACTTGGAAACGGGGAGGGGAGGGATGGTAAACGTATATGGAGAAGTGGCGCACTGGAAGTTGAAAGAGTAAGGTAATCTTTAGAGAGAGAGAGAGAGAGAGAGAGAGACGACATATTGAACCTCAGAAGAGCGGATTGGGAAACCAGTGCTCTAACCACTGAGCAACCGTGTCCACCAGGTAGGCAGGTGTGAAGTAAGTAGATGTATAGGTAAGTAGAGAGGCATACGGTTGTAGGTAGGTATGTAAATGATTGGTGGATAGGTGGGAAGGCATGTATGTAGTTGGTAGGTAGTTAAGTAGCTATGAGGTCTGTAGATGTATAGGCAGGTATATATGTAGTTGAATTCGATTTTATAAAGTAATCCCCCCCCCTTAAATCATAACTAGGGCTCTGAGTGAATCATAAAAATAACGTACATAATAACCGTCTTGTTGTGATTGGTTGGGTACAGTGCTGCAAGTTATTGGTTAATATCATATGGACATTCAAGTATTGGTAGTACATGTTCTTGGCGTTTCCGACAAAATATGTGTACTTGTAAAATTATTAGAGACATCGAGACTAAATTTAAAAATTAACAGAAAAAATCGACTGTGCTCCAGAATGACAAACGCAAGCCTGGAAAAGCAGGTGCGAGTAAAATAATAATCCATGCCAGCTAACATCACACGCCACACCAAAGAGAAGCAGTTGCAGACATCACATTAGGGGTGAGTTACTTAAACATGTGAGCAAATATTACATGATAATTTGTTAGTTTATAATTTTGTATCGCGTATTATGTTATATATTTACAATTGACTATTGTCACAAAAAGGTTCCCAGCTGGAATAGAGGAAGAATTACACACATTTAAAATCCAAGTCGGAATTTGATCACTCTGATCGGTCAAAAATGATGCATACTATCAGCTGTTGAGGCAGTACCTGGTTATAATTTTTTTTTACTACGAACAAGACATAACAGACTGCACCGCCACCAACATAACAAATTCAAGATCGACACAACAGACGTATGCACGTGTGGTACCTGTCCTATAGAATCCGATTTATTTGCCACTTAATGAGACAATGAGGTCTGGAGAACATAGTTACAACGGGCACGATCACTTAATGAGACAGAGGTCTGGAGAACATAGTTTGAGAAAAACAGTAAGAACACGATTGAGAACAACAACGACAGAAAATATTCGATAGTTTGACATCGTGGCATGGCAAGAGTCAACAACAATCCTGATAGAGTATACTGAAAATAGAGATATGTGGAGATCCATGATCTCATACGGCAGTCGACACAGCACTTGATGATGATGATGGTGTTCTCACTGTGGAATGAACAAGTGACAACACACCTAAGTGAAGAATATAGTGTGTCTGTGTTTAGATGTGTCAGCACATTCTGCTCTAGTGTTATCATTTTAATGACCTGTATTTCTCTTGTGTGATTCTTTGAAACACAGGTAAACTTATTTCAGTCAGCACTATATGCAGAGAAATTCCATCACGCTAAAGAGCGGTGAATTCATGATGTGGTTGATTATATAGAACTTTGCCACTTATAAATAGTTAAAACTGCAAGCTTTAACCTAATGGTGTTTATATTTCTCCTTTTTGTAATATATCCTTTGCAGAACCGTGACCTGTGTTAAAACGAGCCGGAGTGCTAACTCATTTTACGACACTGCGTAAGGCCAGTGTGGCGAATTCTGCGCTTTTTCATTGGCTGGTGAAATAAAGTATTAATAAATGACTAATGAGAGTATGGCAATAGTCATAGTGGCCTAACGCGGAGGCATTACATATCATTGCCAATCATAACGAAGGACACAGCAGGCGTCATCAAAACAGACACTGTAAGACTCTCGGTTCCATGTAATCTGTTCCTTACTCCAACTTGTGGTGAAGAATGATCATTTGCAGTAGGCCTATAGAAGATCTAACTGCAGTTAAGTAAACACGACTTCCTTCGTTACGTTTTTGCTTATTGTCTTCATATTCGTTGGTCATTATTTATATACTTGGAGTCGCCCGCCAAAAATAGTCAAGGCCGGCCACTGAAACGCACAGAAATTATCAAAATACCGGGAAACCAGCATTCTGGATCATGAAGTCTGCTGATGGCACATGTTTAATAACTGGGGATGGGAAAGGCGATCGGGAAAAATCATTTTTATCAGTAGCATGCTTCATGGAGATTGCAAGAACCACGTCAAAGTCCACGCAAGAATAAGAGACTGCCTAGCTCAGTCATTGCATCCTCATACGTTCTGATCTTATATTCTATGTAACGTGTTCTCTACAGTAAGTTCTGATCTTATATTCTATGTAACGTGTTCTCTACAGTAAGTTCTGATATTATATTCTATGTAACGTGTTCTCTACAGTAAGTTCTGATATTATATTCTATGTAACGTGTTCTCTACAGTAAGTTCTGATCTTATATTCTATGTAACGTGTTCTCTACAGTAAGTTCTGATATTATATTCTATGTAACGTGTTCTCTACAGTAAGTTCTGATCTTATATTCTATGTAACGTGTTCTCTACAGTAAGTTCTGATATTATATTCTATGTAACGTGTTCTCTACAGTAAGTTCTGATCTTATATTCTATGTAACGTGTTCTCTACAGTAAGTTCTGATATTATATTCTATGTAACGTGTTCTCTACAGTAAGTTCTGATCTTATATTCTATGTAACGTGTTCTCTACAGTAAGTTCTGATCTTATATTCTATGTAACGTGTTCTATACAGTAAGTTCTGATATTATTTTCTATGTAACGTGTTCTCTACAGTAAGTTCTGATCTTATATTCTATGTAACGTGTTATCTACAGTAAGTTCTGATCTTATATTCTATGTAACGTGTTCTCTACAGTAAGTTCTGATCTTATATTCTATGTAACGTGTTCTCTACAGCAAGTTATGATCTTATATTCTATGTAACGTGTTCTCTACATAATTTCTGATCTTATATTCTATGTTACGTGTTCTCTACAGTAAGTTATGATCTTATATTCTATGTAACGTGTTCTCTACAGTAATTTCTGATCTTATATTCTATGTAACGTGTTCTCTACAGTAAGTTCTTATCTTATATTCTATGTAACGTGTTCTCTACAGTAAGTTATGATATTATATTCTATGTAACGTGTTCTCTACAGTAAGTTCTGATCTTATATTCTATGTAACGTGTTCTCTACAGTAATTTCTGATCTTATATTCTATGTAACGTGTTCTCTACAGTAAGTTCTGATCTTATATTCTATGTAACGTGTTCTCTACAGTAAGTTCTGATCTTATATTCTATGTAACGTGTTCTCTACAGTAAGTTCTGATCTTATATTCTATGTTACGTGTTCTCTACAGTAATTTCTGATCTTATATTCTATGTAACGTGTTCTCTACAGTACCACTCCTCTAGGCTCAGTGCAAGTTGCTTTGCTTCTTTTTGTGTTTCTATAAAAGGCCCTTGATACCCTGTGCCCATCGACGTCTTGGGAGACCTACTTTCTCTTCCCTAGAACCTATCCCTTCATGGGTAATATTTCTAACTCATTGTGTCTTTTTAAATATCAAACCATGTTAGCTTGCGTCTTTTGACAGTTTAGAAGGATCAATATTCTTTAATAGTCAAGACATTGTATAAGTTTGTGCTGGGCAGTCTCTCTGCCATATGCTACCACGTGTGTATTATGATCTTTCTATGGCATTTCGTTTCAAATTCTGCAGTTATTATTATTTGCGGATATCATTGCCCAAGTCTCACAACCATATTTCGTTACTTGAAAAAAAATGAAGCTTTTTCAGGGCCAGTTACACTTTCAGTAAAGCGGGGGGGGGGGGAGGTTTGCAAATATGATAATTGACTTCTTTTCGTGTATTAAGGAAGGATTGTGTATGGAGGGGGGATATCCATCTCTAAGTTAAATTTTTGTACTATAAGTCATGTACTGATTTCCTAAGGCATTTTGAACACCCCCCCCCCCCCCCCATCTGCGGACGTGAGCTTCTTAATAATTGTAACTTTGTTTTCTTATTTGTATCTTGCAGTCTCTTGTATTGTTAATAGTTGACCATAGACGACCTTCTGAATATAACACTGGAAGAAGCTGGGCAGCTTGCACAGAACCGAGAGGCTTACAGAGTGGCAAAGAGTTTCTGTAAAGAACGTTCTGTACAGAACACGACATATAGATAGATAGATAGACCCTAGATATTAAAAATTGATTACAACGAATTCTAGTTGTTCGTTGTCGATAGTTGTTGTAGATTTGAGTCTATTTCTGTTATGCATTGGCCTTTTTTTTAATTGAAAAAAAAAGATTGTGAGTCTATATTTTACTATCATTATTATATGTTCTAGACCTGTGAGGCTTCTTGATATATGGGCGGTGGCATGTGCGTACGTAATTTCTGGAATCTCATGACTTCCGACATTAAAGGTTGAGTGATGCAAACGTTGTCTCATTGTTTTCCGAAATCGAATGTGTCGGACCAGTGTCGCAAATAAAAAATACAATACTATGTTTTTACGTTTTCAGGACTATAACCTGCTGAAAATCTAGTAGGACTATTGTCCTACAAATATAACCTGCTGAAAATCTAGTAGGAATATTGTCCTACAAATCTACAGCTGTCATATAACAACAACAATATTCTGGATCAGAAAATAATATTCTAGGGATCAAAGGTGATACAATTCTAACCCAAAGATGTTCTATCCCTATCATCATCATCATCTGATGTCTGTTTTCTTTAGCCTAACGCCCCCGACTTCTATAAAAAACATAGTATACTACCAGGTAGAGGAGACAACAATTTATTAGAGTACTCATCAGTTTCAAGATATCAAGATAATGTAGTTGCCTTAGTCGTTCAACATGTCCAGGTCAGACGCATCTAATCTCATTTAAAATCTCTAAAAATGTGATTCAGGAAATAACATTGCCTTCATTTGGTATTACTATAGATGCAGTCACAGGACCGCTGAAATCTATAAATTAAAACTTACTTAGTTACAGGTGTACCTTATGTTCAAAGTGACGAAAAATGTCACGCTAATCACTTATACGCACACATTGAAGTTGAATCAACGAGTTTTAATAAAATCCCAGCACAGATATTGGAACGCGGTAGCGATGGAGAATATCATTAAAGAATTAAGAAAGGCACCCGTTTTCTTATGGGTTAACACGAGAGTGTCTTAGGTTTATGGAGTCAACTCCAGGAGAATATTCCCATTGCTTAGAGGGTGCCTGGAAAGAAGGGAGTAAAGCTATACAGAAAATCCAAAATACACCTTAAGACAGTCAATGGTGTATTAAACTATCTTTTAGTATATCATGTAGTTGTGTTTGTTTCCAAGTGTATATCATGTAGTTGTGTTTGTTTCCAAGTGTATATCATGTAGTTGTGTTTGTTTCCAAGTGTATATCATGTAGTTGTGTTTGTTTCCAAGTGTATATCATGTAGTTGTGTTTGTTTCCAAGTGTATATCATGTAGTTGTGTTTGTTTCCAAGTGTATATCATGTAGTTGTGTTTGTTTCCAAGTGTATATCATGTAGTTGTGTTTGTTTCCAAGTGTATATCATGTAGTTGTGTTTGTTTCCAAGTGTATATCATGTAGTTGTGTTTGTTTCCAAGTGTATATCATGTAGTTGTGTTTGTTTCCAAGTGTATATCATGTAGTTGTGTTTGTTTCCAAGTGTATATCATGTAGTTGTGTTTGTTTCCAAGTGTTGTGGCATTGACTTTCCCTTTGAGTTAATCAACAACACTAAGAATAGGTTGGTGGAAATAGGCAAAGTACTTTCTCAATAAAACTTGCCCCGACAAGCAAGATGTGTGAAACGTAGGGACTTTTCTCTCAGCAATTAAACAAATCTGAGGTCCTCATAATCCATGCAAAAGATTACACTGGTCTGCTTCCTGCCCGTCTGTAAAGATGCAAAATGATATCATCATTATGACCAAAAATATTTAAATCACTTAGAGGTCGAAGATTACATGTGGTTGTAACATCATGTAATCAATTATCGATTATCTGAATGTAAACGATTACCTGTGTGATATCTCTATAAGCTAAATAGTATTGGTATTCATAACCCAAATTTATCCTTTATATTTTTATTTTTATTGTTTCTACTAGTTTGATTTATTTGTCATTTGTGTCGATTGTTAGGAATTACTGGCAATAGAACCATTGTATTATTTTGTGCAACATGAGTTTTCTCCAATGCTTTATTTTATATCCAGAAGACTCCAACTTTTAGCGGCGAGCAACGCTTTAAAAAGAAGCCAACTATTAAAAGGGGTACAAACATAATTCTATAGCATTGAAGTATTGTGTGTCTTCCACAAATGAAAAACCTGACATGTAAGGATTTCCTCTACTCGAGTTTTGAATTTTGGTTGGTCTGATTGACAATTGGTGATACTCTATAGACCTTCAACAATCTATTTAATTACCCTTTAAGTAGAGGAAAAGGTGGGTCCAATGGTAGAAAACTGTCTGTGGGGATGAAAATGACTGTTCATATACTATAAGTTGGGGGTTGGCCAGTTCTCTTCCTTGACGTGTTTACCTTCCCTAACTCATGCGTCAGGTACTCATTTGGGGGTCGACTGGAGGTGCAGTCGTAACAAGCGCGAAATCACGACTAGATTTTTAACTTTCAACTAAGACAGCTCTACATTAGACGTCCATTTGTCAATTGATTAAAATAAAAAATCTGTGGAGTTGTTTATTGAGATGTGAGCAATAATCATTTTATCAATAATTAATCAAAATTGTGATATCGAAAAGATAATGTACCTGTATTTAAAAGAGAGCGGTTGACAGATAACTAAGATGCGATCCAGCCATCATTTCACACTGCACTCTCTTATACAAATGTTGAGCTGCCTACTTAGTGGCTGACAAATCGCCTGACTGGTGCTGCGCCTTTAGAGCTTTGTAGCGATAGTGATATTCATTTATCTTCCAAGAGTGGTATCAATTTCTTTGTGGATGGGAGGACCACATAATTTCTTCCACGAGGGACGAGTGAACTTGAAACCATATTCACCTAGTACTTTGTGTTTGAATGTTTGTGTGCGTGCACGCGCGCGTGTGTGTAGGATTAAGCCATTATCACTTGCGTATTCTGACATTTGTTTTACCTATATAATCTTATAAACAGGTGTTTTTACTCGTGTAAAGGGGCTCGACTGCTTGATTATAATCGTTGTTCAACCCCTGACTTATAGTGTATTTATGCAACTTTTTTATTTTTTACTAATTTATGTCGGAAAATGCACGCGTTATGCACGTGTTTCAGGAAACAGGAGCTCACCGTGCATAATAACAAAAGTGCAGTAGGATATTCTACACTGCTGAGAGCGCCACAGTAACAAACATACAAAATAATAACTCTAGGAATAATATAATGTTACTATTGCTAATAAAAATATCGAGTAAGTAAAAATACTCAATGTAAAATACTGTAAATTTAAAATTATTTTAAAAAATGAACTATGACATTTTTCTACGTTGCAATCCAATAGGGACCGTGTTCGAGAAACAAATTAATGAACATAATGAATTAAACGTAATTAATAATATGATCACTTGTTATATGTTTCGGGAATCTGTTTTCAACATCCCATCTGTATTCTGTTTATGATGCAAGCTTGCATGCCTGCCATATCTGCGCTCATGTTACAATGAATACCCGCATGTCTCGGTGGTAAGAAATGAATATGACAATAAAAAAGACCCGAACACAAACTCCAGTTCAAAATATATTTTCTCAAGGACAAAAAAAATAAATGTCATGATTTCCATATACGCTGATACAATATGGTAAAAGTCACAGGGAGTGTCACACAAGCAACAATAACTATTGGGAAGATGAATTCTTCATTGACAACTCGACTCTGGACACCATACATGTAACATTCTTGGAGTGCTTTCATGAATGTTAGCTATGGTTGTAAAGACCGACTAGTGAGCGAAAACCTCTGTAACATTTAATGCAGGCGAACTGGCTACTTCGGTTTCCACTTCACATATCCTTCTATATAATTTCCCCAAGTCTTCTGACTTTTGCTCTCGTCATTGACTGTGATAACTCTGCAGACTATTAGTTTCCAAGTACTTCAAGCGCTTACAATTGTCGGCTATAATGTCACATGCCTTCATGCAAGGCCTTCTAGGTATACAATAGCAAAAGCATAAAGATTAAGCGTCACAGATATTGGCTGATGCGACTGATCATGTGACAATTTGTGAATATTTTGTGTCGCTAGCCACTGAAAAACAGAAAAAATACAATATTCCAAGATAAGTAACGCTGTATCAGATCGTAGTCCAAACTATCCTAGAGTATTTGTTTTCTGTACGAATAGGTTCAAAATATGAGATCACTGCCATTTTAGTAATGACATAAATCTCCAGTGTTGATGAACAACCCAACATACTAGGTGGATGTGAGGGTTTTGGCAACACAGAAAATATAGGGAGAAAACGAAAATAGTTTAAAAAAATTAAAAGTAAAGTTAACCCATAGCATTTATTAATGCCGTAGGGATGTGAGATGTTAGCGATCTCACATTTCATTGGCTCTGCTTTATGATAATTTTCTATCATTTTGGTCATTTCACTAGACACCATTTCATTGTGTCGTCCCTACTTGTCGTTTTTAATTTTATATGTGTATGTTATCCTTGATAAAGTTCTTTCGATTGAAACGTCGAATTGTGACGTATGTGTATTTCGTGTAATTAGCAAAACTTCATCACCGCGTTTCACGTTTTATCTATTGGATTTCAGTTTTGCGCAGTGAGTGCATATTTTTGATTTTCTGGAATATGAGGGCGGTAGCGATCTTCGCTTTCTGCGTGTCTTTACTTCTCGGATTAATCCAGTGCCCCATCAGGGTTGGGTCATCCCGGAGCCACTGTGTTCTGAAAAAAACATTTCCGTTTCAACTGGGAAATGAACCCAGGACCATTCATATGAAGCCAGTGCGTTAACCAATGCCCCCCCCCCCCAATAGGTAAGGAGTGTTGCCAATATTAAAGTACACAACATACTATCAATAGCCACAAAAACAGACGACTTTCCTACTAGAATATCTTCATCGGCACAAGAAACACAAACAAAATTGAATATTATACAAAAAGACACGAAGCCACACACACGCCATACACAAAGGAAAAGAGGAGCAAAAGTAGAAAAATTAAGTAACAACCGACTCTTTCTGTGACCTATGCGATGTCCATATAGATCTAGAAGTTTATGCTTGGTGTCTCTCGTTAATCATCTTTGAACAGTTGTACTAATCGAACACTATACATGGCGTAATCGACGACGTATAGAAGACCTATAAAGTAAAACGTAAACATGAACTAGCTGTCGATTTGCGTGCGATCTATTGGTTGGCCTTTGATATTTTTGACATGCGACTCCAAATATGTAAATAGCGACCAATGGGCACCTATGGCTTTTGCCCAACAATAATCAAAAACGTAACAAACGTGGTCCAAATTAATTCAGCTTCAAGGCCCGTAGTACTGTCTATAGCCACGGGCAAGGGAATAAACTAGATAAGACGCATACATATACAAGAGCGCACACGGTAAACATACTGAATGTTAATTCGTCGTCGGACCATCATCACTGCAAACTGGACACGTCCATAGTTGCTCCGATCTCTCCCTGAGTGTATCTGCCATTACACTTCTACTGAAGTACTGGTCCTATGCTGGTTGACCATAATTCTTCTGCGCCCTCCAAAATGTTCACTTCTAGTAACACTGAACATTGAAAAGAAATCATCATTCACACTAGTCTCACTCTCGCGTGCTATATCTCTTAAGAGTTCAAAACGTCAGCGCGATCCATTGCCCTGTACCACATTTGCGCATGACGCCAGTTGATGTGCTCTTTCATTGCCTTGAACACCTACATGCCTTGGCATGAAAATAAATGTAACCACTTTAAGTCTCGCCTTTCTCAAGGCCACAATCCACTGTTCGCGAACGAAACCCACTTGTACTTTCCTAATCATACTCATAGAGTCACTCAAGATGCAGACCTGCGTTACCTTCTGTGTGCATACCCACTCAAATGCTCTGGTCACCGCCATAGTCTCCAAGGTCATGCCACTCGTAGTTCTTCTTCTTCTGATGTCTGATGTTGTACAGAAGGCTTTCGTTTCTGTTGCTCTGGATTGATTCCAGTAGGGATCTGCAATCTGTGAATATGGCTATATTCTTTGGTCTTGGCAGTCCTGGTTCAGTGAAGGCTTTCAGTGCTTGATGGAGTGCAACTGCTTCTGCTCTAAAATTAGAGGAGTATTTCCCGGTTGGAAAAGCTTTTGATATTGTCTTCCCATCTTTGAGTCTTATAAAAATTCCACCTCCTCCATTCCTTACTGCTCCTTCTACCGATCCATCTGTGTAGACATGTGTCCAATCCTTGGGATTGTATTTTATTTATATCATCTCCAGTGTCAATGCTTTTAGTTGAGGTGGAGTTTGGTATTCCTTATTAATTATTCCAGGAACCTGTGTTATTATGGAGACATTCTGGAGACTATTGCCTGGCTCTTCAAAGTCCGTTAGTGTTTCAATTTCATTTGGGAGGTTTGTGAGGATTTCTTTATGTTGTTCATGGATATCTTTAGAGATGTGACAGAAACTGGTTCTCTTCAACCTGCTTGTGGTTGATCTAGAAATTTGCGCATACATCGGATGGCTTGGCATGCGCTTTATTTTTTCCCTTTGAACAAGCACTCTTTCTTCTCTTCTGTCATCCAGTGGGCGGATGTTTACATGTTTTTCCATTGCATGGATTGGAGTGGTTTTCATCCCTCCAGAGATAAGTCGAAGTCCTGCATTTTGTACTTTAGATAGGCGATCAGTATTTGTTTTTGATGCTGATGCCCAGGCTGTCATTCCATATTCTACTACAGGTCTGACTGTACCCATGTAGACTTTTCGGAGAATATTTCCATTTGCTCCCCAGCTTGTTCCTGCAAGTTTCTTCATCAAGGATAGCCTCCTGGTTGCTTTTTGCTCGGTGGTTATTAGGTGTGGTTTCCAGGTCAGTCGCTTGTCTAGTGTGACCCCTAGATATGTAGGGTTCTCCACATGTGCTAGCTCATTTCCATTTATTCTAAGATTTGCTTTTTCTTGGTGGTTTGAAAGTGAGAAGATGGTTGTCACCGTTTTGGAGAGGTTGATCTGGACTCCCCAGTCAGATGCCCATTCACTTAAGGTGTCAAGTGCTGTCTGCATTCTGTTTTCTGCAGTGGATAGGTTTCTTGCCGCACTTCAGGCAGCAAAGTCATCTGCATGAAGAGCCTTTGAAATATGATGTGACAGTTTCTCTCCCATATCATTGATGAATACTAGGAATAGGGTAGGAGAGATCACTCCTCCTTGGGGTACTCCTTGTTGCAGAGTAACACGTTTGCTTAGTTTACCATCTACTTTTACTCTTGCAGTGCGGTAGCAGAGGAAATCTTTTATCCAGCTAAACATTCTGCTTTCAATTTTGTTTTGGAGAAGCTCGAAGAGGACTCCCTCTTTCCACACCTTATCGAAGGCCTTACTTAAGTCCATAAAAGTAGCCAGCACTTTTTCCTTCTTTTGGAAAGCATTTTCGATTTCCTGTGCTAGGTATTGCCCTGTTCCACATTTGCGCATGACGCCAGTTGATGTGCTCTTTCATTGCCTTGAACACCTACATGCCCCGGCATGAAAATAAATGTAACCACTTTCAACCTCGCCTTTCTCAAGGCCACAATCCACTGTTCGCGAACGAAACCCACTTGTACTTTCCTAATCATACTCATAGAGTCACTCAAGATGCAGACCTGCGTTACCTTCTGTGTGCATACATACTCTATTGCCCTAGTCACCGCCATAGTCTCCATGGTCATGCCACTCGAAGTAACCGCAAAAACTCCACTCTCCTCCCTGATCGTTTTACCTGCGCACTGAACTGTGAAAGCTTAAGTACTGCGAACATGTCTAATCACAAATCCATCAGTGTATATAATCACATCCCACATCTTTGGCATTCTCACTGACCAAGCTTTCACTTCTTTCTCCACAGCTGTGGGACACCATTCTCTGCTAATTGATAGTACTACTCTCAAACAAGTTTCGCAATCTGTGGGTAGACTTATTAATGTGAATGTGTGAATACTGAATGTGTTGCTTCTCAATAAATAATATAAATTTGAAGCATCTAGTAGTTATATAGAACAAATCAGAAGGCAGTAAATGAAAATAAAACAGGTCCGTTCAGTCGCCATCTATTCTTCTAGAAATTGGAGGTCAACACATTTTCTTAACTTCAACACGCTTAGATGCGGTGTAGTCGAAATTAGAAAACGTTGACTCAAATTGTGTGGCGAATTATTGCCAGATAAACGGACATGATTCAAATACCGCCTGCGGTCTTCTGTTTCTAAATGACGCAATGATGATTATCCTCCTTTGCAAGAAAAGATGAGCATGGCATGAAAAAGAAACAACTAAAAATGTGGTGACCAAGTAGAAAAAATAAAACATTTGTGATTGTCCAATTTGGTTTGGGTTTGTGAGTTCGTAGATGCACAATGAGTCAGATTCATGCACGGAAAGTTCTATTGCAGTGCATGCAGGAGTGCAGAAAATTCTGGGTAATGGAGTTTTTGGATTTGTCATTCAGCTTCCGTCGCTTGTAAACTACCCGCTGTGTTCTTTCTTTTCAAATATGGTGATGCCAGCAGTGATCTGAGTGCGCTAAGCTAAGCGATCAAGGACTAGTCTCCCAGGAGCTACGATAGATGCTGCAGTGCTTGAGAAAGTTTTTAGGTGATCCTTGAAGCGCTTTTTCTGTCATATCCTTGAACGTTTACTACCGCACAGCTCCTCATAGAATAATCTCTAGAGGGTGTTTGTCTGGCATACGGACGATGTGGCAAGTGCAGCGGAGTTGGGACCTAGTCAGCATGTCATGGATGCTTTATATACGGGACTTCTGAAGGATTTCTGTGTCTGGTACTCGATCCTGTCAACGTACTCCCATGAGATTTCTTAGGCACCGAAGGTGGAACGAGTTAAGATGTTGAGTGTGTCTCGCATAGACAGTCCAGGATGACGCAGCATAAAGCAGTGTTTGTAGAAACACTGCGCGGTACAGGTCCAATAGTATTGTCAAACTGAGACCATGCCTGATCCAGACGGTGTCACAAAGACTCCAGAAAGCCGACGTCAGTCGTCGCAGTTTGCAATAGAGTGCTGCAGAGATATACAAACATATTGGCAGTATTGAGTTTTTGTCACTTTAATGTGATTACTGGTTCTGTGATACCTGGCGTGGTGGCGACATTACTAATGTCTTCGCGGTGCTGATGGTGAGACCGAACTCATCACAGGCGTATCACGGGCATAAATGACATAATCAAATCAGGAACACAGGCTACAACAGATTTGTACACAAGAGCTATTTATGTGTACATCACAAAGGTAGAAATATGTGCGCTTATATATATATATATATATATATATATATATATATATATATATATATATATATATATATATATATATATATATATATATAGAGAGAGAGAGAGAGAGAGGAGAGCTAGATTTTGCGTGAACACGTGAAATATATATATATATATATATATATATATATATATATGTTTATAACAGAGATATAGATATGTGTACACAAAAACTATATAGTTGTACATCAATGCGGGAGTCCGGGATAATGAGAAATCAGATAGGTTTCTGTACATGCTGCTACTACGGCTTTTGGTGGAGCGATGGATCGAGCAGACATTTTGAACGCCTATGGGAAAACGATATGATTAAAAGACATGACACCTTATTGAAGACCATACTTGAGGGTAAAGTCAAAGTGAAATGAGCAAGAGGTAGGCAGAGATACAAGTGGGAGAGTAACATCACACGATGGACAGGTTGTGATCTAGAAGAGTGCACCACCAAGACAGGGGATGTTGGAGATCTGTTGCAGCCAACCTTTGTTGCGGAGACGGTACTTGATGATGATGACGGGAAAACGCAGGAACAAATGACTGTATTATAAGTGAAGATGACTCTTGTTCCACGACTAGAATAAAGGAATTTGGTCTGAAATGTGATGTCGCTAAAAAGGAGCGGTTTCGTGGACAAGAAAGAATGATGGTCAATCAACTACGTACTGAAACCTCAGTCAACGTATAATGGCGGCTACACCCAAGGAGAGATCTGAGCACCTATGGATTGTCCGGAGTGCAGTGACGATGATCCAATGACTAACTAACTAACATCATAGAGGTAGAAATACTTGTACACGTGAACTAATCTGTATATCGCAGAGATAGAAATTCACTAACAAAATTAATATGTATACTTACGTGTCGGCCATCTTGTAAAACTATACTCCCGAAGTGTTAACAGGATTGTTTCAAACACTTTCTGTTTAGAACTGCTGAATGCTTGGGGTACCGTGATATGCTTTCTCCTATTTAGAACTGCAAATATTTTTGGGTACGTTGATATGCTTTCTCCTCTTCTAGCACTTTGATCTATATGGTTATAGTTGTAATGAAGCCAATTTCATGAAATGTATAACAAACTCACTGAAGAGTTTACCTTTGACTCACTGTCTTAATAGTTCCTAAATGCAAAAGAAATCTCAGTGTGCAGAAGTGACCCAGCCTTCTCGTGCACCTGTTAGAAATAAATGAAGTTAGCATAAAAAGAGATAAATCACCAGTCGAGATAACGTAACAAGCTTGAAATATAGCTAAATCATTTCATAGCATGAGACACATATCTGTAGATAGGACTTTGGTAAGGGATGGGGGAAGGGGTGTATTTTTTTTTCTTTCTTTAAACATGCGAATCACTTCATTTGTGTGGGTATTTTGATGAACTTTTTTTTTTAGAAAACAACTAAAAAAGGGTTTTATTTTTTGATGTTCTAGTTTTTCAATACTAAATATAATGTTTCATTTTCCTGAAGAGATTATTTGAACCTCTCAAATCTATCTCTTATATATACTGCTTTAATGAGACATATCTATTATATCTATACATCCGTAACCCGTAGGAGTATCTCATTGGATACATCAATGCACAGAGTCTTCCAGCGATTTCTATCTTTAATGATGCGAAGGAGTGAGGAACATTCTTGTCCTGTCCATTCCTTGATGTTGTCTGTCCATGTCTTTATGTGTCCTCCTCTACTACTTCCATCCACGAATCGGCATACATGTCTAAATCATGCACGTTTTCGTTGTTTTACTACTGAAAGCAATAGTTCATGTGAAAGCAATAGTTCATGTTTACTCTCTATTTTATTTCTTACGTACACATTTGTAGTATTCACTCTATAGGAGATTCGTAGAATTTGTATATAACACTTGTATTCGAAGTCCTATAGCTGTCTCTCCATTTCCACAGTGAGTCTCTAACTCTCGCAACCATAATAGAAAGAAGTACTGAGTTATCAGTTTGATTTTCACTCTTATACTGATGTTCGCTTTTCCAAATTAATTTTAGCCTTGACATAAAAGCTACAGCCATCCCCATCCTTATCTTTAATTTTGCTTTGCATTTTCCTTCGCCACACAGGCTAGATCCGAGGTATTTGAAAGTGCTCATTTCCTATGAGACATATGCCCTATCTTATGCAAGCTACAAAATGATGTTAAGATTTGTCAGCTAAACATCAATCAATCAATAAACCCGTAACCCTTCAGGGTCGTAAGGGTAGCACATTGGATTTTTCAGCACACAGAGTCCTCCAGCGAATTATATCCTCAGTGATACGGATGATTGTGGAAATATCTTGTCATGTCCATTCCTTGATGTTGTCTGTCGACGCCTTTATTTTCCCTCCTCTGCATCTTCCCCCTTCGACAGTTCCCTGCGGTATTGTTTTTAACAAGTAATCATGTCTACATATATGTCCAAACCATGATAGTTTTCATCACTTAACATCTTTTCATCATTATCAACATCATTTTCAGCTATTATTTCACTTGTATCTCTGCCTACCTCGTGCCTGCTTCCCTTTGACTTTACCTTCAAGTAAGATCTTCAATAAGGTGTCATGCCTCTTAATGTGTCCACAATATTGTATTTGCCTGATCTTTATTTCTCTTAGTAATTCTTTCTTCATATTAAGTGTTTTTAGAACCTCTGTTTTCTTCTCCTTCCATGATTTTCTCCCTATTCTTCTATATACCTTCACCTCAAAGGCATAAATTCTGTCTTCTGTTTATTTAGTGTCCATGTTTCTGAACCATACATTAATATAGAATAGATGTAGCATCTTATAATTCTCATATTTAACTTGTTTCTAATTTGTTTAGATGTTACTAATTTCCTCATGTCATTATAATGCTTTTAGCCATTCCTATTCTCCTTTTAACTTCTGTTTCACATCTGCCATCATTTGTGATTATATGTCCAAGATATTGATACTGTTTTAATTGTTGTCGTTTTTCTCCATATATCAATCAATATCAATCAAAGAAAGGCATGGACAGACAACATCAAAGAATGGACATGACAGGATTTTCCCTCATTCATCCGCATTGCTGAGGATATAAATTTCTGGAGGACTCTGTGTGCTGAAGCATCCAATGTGATACCCCTTCGACTCTGAAGGGTTACGGGTTTATTGATTGATCTCCATGTATGCTCATGTTTAGCTATTGTTCTTATTTTACTCTTGTTTTTATATAAAATTGGCTGAATAGCAAATGTCTCTCCAAGAAATTACGATATCTTTGCAATATAAAAAAAATGACAGACTAGACAAGATAATAAGAGAGGAGAATTATAGGAGGACCAAAAAATTAGGACAGACAAAGAAAAAAATGGACACAACAAAGATCACTTGAAAATGACACGTGTAGAGGTGGAAAGATTACGGTAGGGTCGTAGAAACATCTTTCGTATAGGAAAATAGGTGAAGGTTACCTCAAAGATGTCACTTGTTCGTTTTCGTAGGTGTTATTGCAACATTTTTGAAAAATCATTAACGGTTGGGGAATACAAATCTATCTACTTTTTAGCACCTGATTCCTCTTTCTTAATATCATGCTCCGACTTCCCAAGGGGGAAAATGTTTTTTAATCCCCAAATCCCCCCCTTATCTATGAATTGGTCTGGAATCTTCTGACGTAGTGGTTATGCAGCATTCTTTGTGCCCAAGAGGTTTTGGGTTCGATCCCGTTCGCAACATAACATCTTGTCCATAAAGTGGATTCTTTTGGTGCTGAGATGACTAGGGTTTATCGATTAAAGCTGCGGAGTTAAGAACTATGAGTTGTACTCTCTGCAGGCTGCATGACTCTTTGTTGGACGGAGTATATATGGATAACTCGAGTACAATTAAGTCAATCCTCTACGCCTATTCAACCAAATTGGAAGATGTTCAGAAAGCTTGTGGTGATGGCTATGCTACATGATGATGATGTTTCACATTAAATTCATAATTAAATCTGATATTATTTAACTGACCATTTTCTAATTTGTTCTAATAAGCTATATCATTGTCGTATAATATCCACGAACGTAATTATATAAATATGATGAGCAATTTATTATACATACAATTTCTCTTGAGAAACAAATTCACTGAAAATATCCAGTCTGTTTCACATGTAATCCAATGTCATGAAATATTTTCTTGCACTGAGAGCAGACGCAAATGTACTGATTATCCGCCAACTTTCAACCTGCGAAAGAAAAATCTAAGAAACAACAGAAATGATCATATGCACACACGCGCGGGAACGCACGCGCGCTTACTAATAAGGTGAGAAAATTCGTTTCTAAGTTTTGAACATTATCACTGTCAACAACTTGCAGTTAACTAACTATAACACCAACTGTAGATTCGGCAAGTAGATTCTAGTCTGCAGACGGTAGAATTTTAGGATGTTGCAGCTTTAAGATTTGGTGTGTTCTTTTATGGCTACTGAATTAGTATTCTTGTATTCACTTTTCTATACATAATATATTCTATTCGTCAAAACAACATGGACGACAACATGGTACCGTAAGCCATTTGGTCTTAACACAGATCATTCATTTATTTATATTTGGTGGTGGGTCCTTTTTTTGTGTTCTCCGTGTTGTCTCTAGGCACATTTATTATAGAAGACATCTGGGCTCATTGGAAACTATTCCTCTAAATTTACTCATTTCGTTCTCATGCCCAATATTTTATTTTAATTCGAGTCTCAACAGCAATACTTGTGTATAGGAACGCCAATGTTTCTGTGGGTGTCTGCTGTTAAATGCATGCCGTCTAATGCATTTGTGATAGTTCTTTTATTTTTACTATTGTTAATGTTTTTTTCAGTTTGTCTTGTATTTTTTTATAAAGACCTAATAGCTGAAACTGTTTAGTATAATAATAATAATAATAATAATAATAATAATAATAACAATAGTAATAATAATAATATCAATAAGACCCATAACACGTGAGGGTCGTATGGGTATTATATTGAGGCATTTGATGCAGAAATATTAGGTGTCTTGTATACTGTTAGCTGTATTTTTGTTCATACCAGTACCCAATAGTCTGATAGTCTGTGCTGATCATTGTAAAGTCTGGTCGACCTTGTGTTTTACAAAGTATATATCAAGTGACATATTCTTTCTAGAACGTTGTCTTCATCGTGGATATCTGTTCCGTGAAAGCAGGCCTGCATTGGCCAGGGACATGTGCATCCATTCTTCGATGTCGCTGGTCCATCGTCTTATTGGCCTTCCTCTTCTTCTCTCACCTGGTACTCTTCCCTCCAGAATCAGCCTATCGATGCTATCATCTCCCTTTAAGTGTCCTAAATAATGTAGTTACCTTCTTTATTTTGGTTTTTAGAAGTCACCCTTCATTTCACTTCAGTAATAACAAAATTTAAATGTTCTTCTTTTTCTCTGTTCATGATATTTGAATAATTTTTTTCTGTAGCACTTAATTTCAATTAAATTTTTTATTTTGGATATTGTCTTGTTTAAAGTCCAAATCTCGCATCCATGTGTTGCAACTGGGAAAATAGGCCTACATGATCTTAAAAGGGTTACTTTAGTGTTGTTATTACTACTTTGCACAACTTTCTCAGTTGTGTTAATTTTAGTTTTACAATTGCGAGTCTTCTCCTAAGCTCGACAGAACAAACTCCAGAACTGTTTACGTAAGTACTAATGAAGAAACGAACAACCTATAAGTCTACGGAAGTGTATCTGTTCGCCAACTAATGATGCGTCCACGACATCCGTTACCTCCTGAAAAATAACAAACTATAAGTCTTCCGGGGCGTGACCATCGATAATAGAAGACATTTGGGCTCATTGGAAACTATGCCTCTAAATTTACTCATTTCATATTTCCCGTGATTTCCATTGGCTGTTAACACAAAATATAATAATAGTGACCAATGAAAATCACAGACATATTCAAACGTACTCCACGATGTTATTATTTATTTGATTATTTCCCTTGTCGATGTTAGTCAATTGATATTTATCAATTATTAATTTAACTATTAATATTTTTAGGGTTTGGGTTAGGAGAGGTTTTGTTTTACATAACTAACACTAACCCTAAATAAATATTTATTAAAATGAATAACTGATAAACATAAACTGACAAACATTGTCAATGGAAACAATCACATCGGGGGGGGGGGGGGGGGCCGTTCCAAGCCAGAGCCTAACAAGATACTGTAGAAGTCTACCTGATTGGTGTTGTATCTGTTCTGTCCACCAATTAATGATTGATCTGTCTAATACTGATAAATATAATTCTCTTTTCTTTTGGCACCCCAAAACCTGGAAACCACTGAAACAGATTTTTAATGTTATTCCCAAGCAACAAGGAATGAAGTTTGTCGTTTTGTTTAATTTACAGGTAGAACTATGCATTCCTGTTCTGAGTTCAGCTAAGTATGCCACGTATGACGTCGATTCGGGAGAATGTTGAGAATACCATGAACTGCCAAGACGATAATGTTCAAGCGCTAAAAGAGGTCAACATGAAGACGCTCATTCTTATAATAAGAATGAAAGAATCATCATTTTAATATATACTATCAACTATTAAAAACCCATCGAAAGCGTTATTTGTTTTCACGCTTAAAATGTTTATGTATGTGGGCGATTCTTCAACCCAGAACGCATGCAAGTGATGAAGTTAGTGCAGTCCCATTGTTTTGTCGATGTGATGTTCATTTCGCATTTTTAGTGCTTCACCACAAAAGAGAAAATAAATAGATTATGAATTTATCGAAACAGATTGAAACTTGGCACACGAATTAATACAGTTTATGCGAGTTAAATGCATTATATCGTTTTTAACGGAAGAAGGTATATTACTGTTTCTTTTTCATGCTTCGACTGACGTTACGAGAAAGATGGCTAGTTGCTGGTATGTTTGTCAGTGACTACCAGAAAAATTGCGCAGCATTTCTATTGTGACCAATCAACTATAGTAAGGCTGCATCAATCATTCCTATGTATCCATACTCGAGCCAGACCTGGTCAATTTTGTGTAACAACATTCCTTTAAAATCGTTATATTGTACTTATCATCATCATCATCAGGTGCCATGCCGGCTGGCGTAGGCGGTCATGGCTCTCCACGGCTCTCTATCCACAGTATTATGTAATATTGTACTTATGCATGTGCGTAACCACTTCCAAACAATAACTCAGACAGCAGCTCATACACGGAGCTTATTATCCCAAACACTGCGAAGGAGGCTTCACTCCTCTTTGCTTGCAAAATAGAAGTCCTAACATTAGTCCTATTCTTTCTAGATGCCACATAACCAACAGACTGGCTTGGGTCCAACAAAATATTCAGCGAACAATGTTTTATTTTTTAAAACACTGCAGATTTGATTCAGCAAATGGGTTACACGGTTGTAGTTTTTTTGCGTTAATTAAGTAATCTCCCTTTGATTTTAGTGAATGTCGTTGCTAATTACGCTTTTGGGTGTGTAAAAAATCATGTCGGTTTCTATGGTTTTGTATAGCACGGAAAGCACGTAGCTGCTAACATGCAAAAACAATATGCGCTAAAAAAAACTGTAATAATATCATATAACATAAGTAGTTCTGTAATTGTATACAGTTTCACTGCGGCAAACGTTGTAGTTTTTAAGATATTTTAATGAAAAGTTTGCTTAGAAAGTACGACTTGTT
The DNA here is from genome assembly GCA_034231615.1 of Meghimatium bilineatum. Lineage (NCBI taxonomy): Eukaryota > Metazoa > Mollusca > Gastropoda > Stylommatophora > Philomycidae > Meghimatium > Meghimatium bilineatum. The sequence continues at coordinate 50,673,846 of CM067317.1, read as the reverse complement.
AAACTGTAGGATTCGATGTATGGTATGGTTGTAATCTTGAGTGTATAATCAAAAATCCACCACAGAATTTCTTGAAATTTTGTATATATATTCTAGATATAAAACAGCAATGAATTAATGAAAGAAGACGTCATAAGAAGGAATAATATAGAAACATGACAGAAAGTCACGCATATATACAATGTTGTGTTAACAGGGCCGTAGATATGATTACCTTAAGGAGAGAGTTTTAACATATTTTTTTTTAATTTTCGCGCATTCTATTTAATAGGCAATTGTAATGTCTTTTTGTGAGAAATCATTGAGGAAGTGGTTTTAATTAAAGAACATTTTGGCTAACTTCCAAGTACTGAAAGCCGTATTCAGAGTTGATAAGAGAGTGCTTTGAACACCACAAACCCCTCCCTTATCTACCGTTCTGTGTGTTGATTAAACTAATATGATAATGTCTAGCAGTGTCGGGTATAGTGTATTCATATTATTGAATGTGTAAACAGGGACCAAACCCGAAATAAAGGAATGACGAAAACGGATGTGCTGGACCTCGGACGTCCAGGTCACAAAGTGGCCAACAGGGGTGCAAATAATCACAGTTCTACTGTGGAACTTGCAGCACAACGTACTTCACGCTCCCCGGCGGAAATCACACGATAATTTCGATGTGGTTACTTGAAAGCGAACGCTGAAGAAGAAGAAGAATGTGTAAACGGGGGCGGATGAAAAAGTCATCTGCAAAGGATGTTTCAGAAGCGCTGCGAAGAAACCCCATGTGCTAAATTTAAGGAGATGTTGTTTGTTTCTGCTTCTCTCTTGACGATTATTGCTTAGCCCGGGTAGCATATATGGAAAAAGAGCCCTGCTAATTTTAAATAACCCCCTCTGGGTTCCGTTGATGACGTCCATGGGAAAACCGATGCGCCTGGAATCAAGCAGAACTGTAGGAGATGCCAGAGGATTATAATCGGATGTGACCATCAACTGCCTTATGGTTCCTCCTCCGTATTTTTTTTATTGGGATTTACTCCCCTTAGCCTTGGACACTTCCGCACTAACCAGCTAGGCAGTGGGGGGGGGGGGGTTTCTGTCAGGGATGCTCCCTTAGCTTAAAGTACTTACTTACTGACCCACTTAGACTTGTTTAGTTTAGTAATGGTTTCGCCTCATATATATATATATATCACTTTAAATATATATATAGTAGAACCTAACTAGTGAGAAAATCGGATCAGACGGTCAACCAAATAAGGCATTCCGCAGGAGTTGCTACCTGCATAGATTCCAGTTCCAGTAGTTATCGTATCCGCTCATGATATACATAGAAACTGTTACTATCAACAATAAAAATGGCGGCACATTCGTACCCGACTGCTCTGGTCATACAATTCCAATAAGAGTGCAGACTCTAAGTGTAATTCATAATCTTTTGTCATTGCAAGAAACGTTTAGGAAATTTTTAAGATGGCAGCATCACTTCGTGGCATCAGTCCTGACCTTAAAGAATATATCAGAGTCAATAAATTGCCAGGTATTTATGAGGTACAAGCAAAATAAAATAAATTTAAATATATTTAAGTATGACTCAACTGACTGATCAATTATCGTGTAGTCATACATAACATAGTGCTCTATAACTGTAAGCATGGATATTTTTTTTTAATTAAACACTGTTTAAGTGCAGGTCTCACACGAGAGAGTGCATAATTGCAGTACGTAAAGAACACAACTCACTACACACTCACCAGGAAAACTTGTGACACTTTCTTTAAATTAAAACAATTAAAGTTTAAATTAAAAGAAATCAGTTAACTGTTTTGTTTTACTTTGGCAAAACTAGACAAAAGACAGTATATTATGAGATAATGTTTACATTGCATTGGTATGCTAAATTTCAATGTGGCTTTGAACATTCTTATTCTCTGCTGTCTAGATAGGTTCACTAAGATAGATTATCCTGTGTTGTCAGAATTTCTCTGCTGTATAAATGATAAAGTAAACATAGAAAAACTAGAGAAAACTGTCTACCATGTGGTAAATGAAGATTAGTAAAATAACGCAAAATCGTTCAATGTCAGTTTTATAAATATGACAAATACATAGGTTCAACGTTTAGATCACTAGGCCTTTGTCAAGATAAGGGCAAACTTCCAGGCTGGAATAGAGCAGACAAAAAAACTACATTGAAGGAAAGTATTTAGGCATTTATGTTGCCATAGGCGAAATAGATGGAAGTAAAGTGAAGTAAAGCTTGAATACAAGCTGCATGTTTTGAAGATAAGTAAGTGGTTAATGTAAATGTAGAGGGAGAGATATGAGAAGTAGGATTAGCAAGTCCAAGTCACAAATTAAAATATAAAATAACTTTCCTGAACTGATAAATCTGATAGTGTATCTACCAACAAGAATAATGAAACAAAGATGATGGAAGTGAAAAAAATGGGACAGGAAAACACTTTCATTGCTGCATGTTTTCTGCTAAGGAGTGCAGGGAGGCTTTTTTGGTTGGAAAAGGTGGGAAAAGAGAAGATAAGTCTGAATAACTAGACCTCTGGTGATTCTAAGTCTGGTAGCCAGAGGGCATGATACCTGGACAGGGATCAAGAGAAAAGCTTGATAAATGAATGGGATATATTGATACCTTGAGGTTGAAGAGTGCCCATGGTATGAATAAAGCAGTTCTCCATATCCAAGCGGCTATTGTGGTCTGATGTGCAGGAGTGGATTGCAGTTGCTGAGATATCTGAAGTCCCTCTGTTGCTGGGATCATTGTAATGAGAGGCTACAGGAGTCCCTTCCCCCAGATGAATGTCATAGAGGTGTCAACAAAAGGCGGTCCCCAAGTCTCAGACCAGTTTTCTCAGTGTATGTAAGATGGCATCATTTACAAAGGATTACATAATGACATTTTTATACACACATGTGAAACTATCATGGATGGTGAAGGTAGCCTTGGGGAAGAACACCATGTTGGTTGGAACCACAAAATTGCAGGTTATGCATTGTCTACCACAAGGTGAAGAGCCCTGTTTGACCCTGTGTCCACTGAGAGATGGCTATGGACAAGGAGGTCCCCCTCATTTCTCATCAATGGAGAAAGTGGCCTTGGGAAATTAGCACATATGTTTACTATAAATCTACTGACGCACATGGCTTTCTGCTCTACACTTCTTCTCATCCTCCTGCTTGTCGCAATTTTCTGCCGTACTCCCAGCTTCTTCGCCTGCGTCGCTTATTACGACAATTTTCTCGACAGGTCCTCTGAGAGGATTGAGTTTTTCAGTAGATGCTACCATGAGATGTTACCATGGACAGCTAAAAAGACAAATCAAGAAGTGTTAGAATCAATAAACATTGAAGTGGGCTGGCTCCTTAACAACATCTTAACAAGAAAGCTGTGGTTTTTTTAAAATCATTTAAAGAGACATAACAGCATGGAAAAATTAATATTTGAAGGCAGAGTTAACGACAACAGGGGAAGAGGACGTCCAAGATGATAATGGTGCAGTGAAATGTCAGATTGCTTAAACATGTCTCAAGCTGAGGCAGGCCAACTCGCACAGGAGTATTCAGAGAAGCCATAAGGAAGACAACGTTCTGGAAAGTATATGTCACATGATGATTATACAGAAGACAAAACCAACATATATGTGAGAAACAAAATAAATACTCTTGCATGCCAACAAGAACATCTAGCAGTAATGAGGCATTCTCAGACGTGTGGTTTAGCCACATAATGAAGCATGATTCTCTTTCCAAAAATATCTTGCAGGAAACAGCTGAGGATGGAAGAAGAAAAAGTCAGAGAAAAGTATGGATTGACAATATTAGAGACTGGACAGGATTAAGATTCTACACACTTGAACAAATAACAGAGAGACATGGCAAAATCTTTGTGCTGATGTTTCTAGAATGACACCCCTACGACCCTGAAAGGTTATGGGTTTGATGATGATATTAATATAATTAAGCCAAAAGCGAGACAGGGTTACTTAATAATATCAGAATTTGACAGTCTTCATTTTTTGGATACATAATGAGACAGGGAGGTCTGGAGAATGTAGTTATAATGGCAAGAAAACTTGTTCTCAAACTTCTGCAGATTAACAGAATGTAGTCCAGAAAATGGAATGTGTTATGTCGTAGTTTACAGCTTTGCTGCAGTGTCCGTCTTTATATCTATATCTGCAGTATGTGTCTTTTGGCTTGACACTAACAATTTCAAAATGGCTTTTGGGTCACTTTGACCCTATATGGGATGGGGCAGCCAAATCCACTACCCCCCAAAAACCAGCTTAGTCTCCACTTACAACATGCATGGCAGGTAAACAGTGTTGCTATTCTTTACTCCTCTATTGAACCAGTCAACACATGGGTGATGGCCACTTAATGAGAATGAACCCATTTTGACCAGACGCAAGATCATACATGAGAATAGAAACAGCAAGAGGAGAAGACCAAGAGGAAGGTTGATTAACGGAGTCACCAATGATGTCACAATATTATTGCATGCCAAGTGACCACATGTGCCATAACCCGAAAACTTATCATCATTCAATCCTGTGACACTTAAAAACAAAAGCAAAGAAAAGACAATAGAATCTCAGTTTGCTACTTTGTCATAAGCAATAAATTCATAAAGGGATTAATATAATTGATCAGTTTTTGCACACTGAGCTTCTAACATGCTCATAATTATATTTTCAGGCAATCCTATGTGCATTAACCGTGATGTGCCCTGAAGATTATCTCAGCTTTATCCTTGAGAAGTTGATGTACCTGAAGAAGCACGGGCTGAATTTTCTTCACTGGTATAGTCTATTATTTATCTTGTGTTTAATCTTTTATTATTAGTGGTATCGAAACAATGCAGTCATATAGGATGTTTTTCAAAAGAATGTGTTACCTTCTGTGTGCCTACCCACTCAAATGCCCTGGTAACTGCCATAATCTCCATGGTCATGCTACTCATAGTAACAGCAAAGACTCCATTCTCCTCTCTGATCATGTTACCTGAACACTGAGCTGTGAAGGCCCAAGCACTGCGAACATGTCTGAGTGTTATTAATACTCTCAAACATGTTTTTAAATCTGTAGGTAGACCTATCAATTCCGCACCTTCTGCCACATCTTGCAATCTACATACACTTTGTATGACATCCTCAGCACATCCCATCCACGATTTCCCTCTCTTAAGTCTGCTACCTTTAACTTTCTATATTTCAGAATGAAATGGTTGTTCCTTATCTGCATGTATTTGAAGGTACACCCATGCACAGAGATACTGTAATCTGTGCTCTGCTGTTGAATAGTCAAGTAGGTACCACATAGCTATTGTCGATGTGTCTTGTGCACTCAAGAATGATACGCATTGTTGCATTCTGGATATTATTCAGTCTTTCTATCTGTTTAGCTAAGAGTCAGAATTGCCAGTGCATATTCCACCACAGCCACTACCAAACCCTGGTACAAAAGAAATAACAGCATCTACTCACACTGCGCAGCAGCCATAACCTTCATTGCTGCTAAACCTTTGCCTGCCCTTATGATAACGTGGTCAACATGTTTCCTGAAATTCAGACTTCTGTAAAAAAACACACCCAGATCTCTCATTGTGCTAGTTCTTCTAAACTTTTCCCGGACAACGAAACTTGTGGCATGGGTGTCTTTACCATGTGATTGTTCAAGGAAAACCACATCACGAATGCCTTTGAAGGATTTACCACTGCTCCCGTATCTCTACACCAATTCGTTAGTCTGTCCAGCTCCTCCTGTAATTCCACAATGCACTCTTCTCGATTTCAGTCATGCCTATACACCAGGATGTCATCGGTGTACGACATCGTTCTTCCAGCACCTGTGATTTGATTGCTAGTGATGTGTACTGTAAATACATTGAAAAACACAGGAGATAGAGACTGTCCCTGTGGCAGACCAGGGCTAGTAACTGTTGGTGCCAATATCCAGTTACCAAACTTCAGAACTACTATCCTATGCATCAGGGCCACACCAACCCATCGCATGACAAAAGGATTCACCACAAGATTTAACAGTTGGTCCATCATGACATCCAAGGACACCATTGTGTAAGCATCCTCAAGATCTATTGCAACTGCACATGTCTCCATGCATGAATCGAACCCCTAAAAAACATCCTGCGCAAAGATGGCTGCATTCTGCGATGTCTTCTTTTCTGTGCGATACCCTCCTAACAACGTTGGTAAACACTTATTTCTCTCAAGATGACACAACACCCTCCAGGCCACAATTAGTTCCAAAAGCTTGCCTATCGTATTCTGCATTGTTATTATTCTTTAACCTTGTATCCTGGTGTGATCCTTGCCAGGTTTGGGTAGTGGAACTAAATAGATGTGCAACCAGTCTTTTACTGTGATTTTAACAGACTATTATTGAACTTGTCCACAAACTCTCTCAACTCCTCATCCGTTCTCTGACTAATGTCATTATAGCTAATTCCATCTGGACCAGGTGCTGTGATCAGTGCCTTCCTAATTTCTTCAGCTGTAATTATCATATGTTTTTCCATGCTCAAGTTCTTTCATGTGTCTGTAATCTTTTTCCTGGTTTCTTAATATGCCTCCACATTTCTCAGACCAATTTGTGCGGTATAGTGTGCCAGCAATGCCGCATCTTTTGTCTTGTCTGTCTTCTGCCAGGCCATATCAGTGCTCTGGAAATTGACTATAGTTGAATAGTCGTCAGATTTACATGGATTTGTGTAAACGCCAGAACAATTTTAGTGACTTTTCACATGTGATCTCCTGGCAAAATTCATTCCATTTTGACAACTTTGCTGACTTTGCAATCTATTTGAATGTGTAAATTAAGTTATCTTTCTTCCATTTCCATTGTGCGACTTCCATGGACTGAGCAGCCACACATTTTCTTGCCCTCTGCCATAGTGCTACTGCTTTCCATTTCTCACTCCATGCCCTTTGCACCTCTTCGTTCCACCAAGGGGACTTATCCTGAACCTGATTTCCCACTTCTTGAGTCCTACGTTTCTCATGTCGAATTCTGCTCACAACATCCTCTCCTCTGCGATCATACTTGAAAGACCTGACCTTTGGCCTGATCTGCTTACTTTTGTCATTTTTTTATGAGCACAACATAGTGGTCATTGCCATGATGCTCCAGCACATCCCATTTGCAGATAGCCATAGATGCTGATGACACCAATGCCAGGTTGATAGTACCATCAGCATCACCATACCTGCTTGCCATTCTTGTTATATGACCATCATTAATGCATACCAGGTCCGTATCTGTCAAGGCCTCCTCAAGCAATCTTCCCTGTTTGTTAGAAGCATGTTTGCCCCATGATGTGCCTTGGGCATTGAAGTCACCGCAAAAAAAGTATCTGCTTTTCCTGTTCCATTATCTCCCCTAGGATTTTCCAACCCTTCAGATCAACACTTGTGTTGCAGGCATACATATTAACAATCACGAATGTGTGCTGGACCCTCACTGCCTGTAACTGGATATTGTCACTTTTTGGCAATGTTATGAGATATGGAGGTTTGAAAAACATAGTCACAACTGGCAAGATTGAGGACAATAGAGACAGAGGGCAACAACGTGAGAAATTATTAGAAATTTTAAAAAACTAGCATGGCAGGGAAACAACAATGATTCTGATACATAATACTGGAGACAGAGAGCTGTGGAGAGCCATGATTGCCTATGCCAGCCAGCATGGCACCTGATGATGAGAAAATACTACAGTAAAAAATTCTAGGTTGATAGCTACATCGTGAATAGGATACACTAAACTTTTTTTTAAAATTCTGTATGAATACCTTATTGGTTGTACAGTCTACTGCAGTCTCACTTATTATTGATTTATGAAGGACATGTAGTTTGTTAACTGCAAAATCCTCCCAAAGAGTCCAATAAATGTCTTTTTTTCTTCCCCTCTATACATGCTGTCATTATCCAGTCTATTACCAACAAAAAATTAAAAAATTAAGACAAGAGCCATCCCTGCCATACTGCAGTTCACATTGGAAAAATTTCAGATAGCTTACCATTATGAACCACTGTGCATCTAGTTCCATCATACATAACTTTTATTAGGTTCACAAGTTTCTGTAGGATTCCATAGTGCTTAAAATAGGGTGACCAGATTTCCTAGACCCAAAAATGGGACATTTTGGCATTTTCCAGCCATAAAAAAGGGGACAAAACGGGGACACGCAACATAAAAATTCAATAGTATGCAATTAGTATATAACATTTAAAGAAGTTATTTTTCACTTATAATATATAACTGAGGTGTATTATAAAGTTGTAGACTATAACCATAGCTACAATAATATGACATAACAGTATTATGACATAATAACTTACAGAAGTAAGACTTGTCCACATGACTTAGAACTGCACTACAATGTATCAACATCATCATCATTCACATATTTATGTATGAAATAATATTTTTTCAAAAGTTCTTCATCTCTACAGATAAACTCATGAAATTCTGTGCATGAAACAGTCTTAAAGTGTGTTTTTATCGCTATCATTACTTGCACCATCTTAGCGATTAAACAGGTTTTTTTCATCTGTCTACAAAGAACTTGTCAATGAAAAACTTATTTCCACAGCTGCGTTAGTTCCTGGAATTGCCATAACAAATCCAATAACTAACACTATGTTTTTGTATTGGATGTCTTTTTTCCTGTAGCACTTTAAAAACGATACACCACTTTGTATCCACTTCAGCATTTGTATCCTTCCCTTCTTCCATCTTGCTGTTCATGATATGATTACTTGTGTGGTTGATTTCATTGAATAGTGCATCTTCATCAATAATATTCAGGATATTGCTATCAACGTCACTGATGACTTTTAAAATTTTTTAAACATCAGCACAAGTTAACAGAGTCTCCAGCTTAATCCAGTGAAATGCTTTCAAATGAATCAACAGCTAAAGTTAAGAAACGACTGGCAATGGCCATGGTCGCTATGAAAAGATTAACCTCCATTTAAAAAAGCAGGATCACAACCCGTGTTAAGATCAACTTATATAAATATTTGGTTTTGTCAATATTTCTATATGGTTGTGAGACCTGGACTTTAACATAAGATTAAGAAAGAAGAATGCAGGCATTTAAAAACAAATGTTATAGATGTGTGTTGGGTATCTGTTATTGAGAACATAAGACCAATGTTTTGTACATGATAAAATTAATTCATTAATTGGGCAACAAGAACTACAGTTGACAATCGTGAAACTTCATAAACTCTGATGGTACGGACACATGATGAGACATGCCTCAATGACAAATGTTGTTCTTGAAGGTACAGTGGAGGGAGTAAGAAGATGAAGTGGACAGAAGAAGGCATGGCTGGAAAATATTAAAGAATAGACAGGGTGTGAAGTTTCCAAACTCATCAGAATGAGGATAGAGATGCGTGGCGATCTTTCTGCATCAAATGACTCATTGTGACACACCTATGACCCTGACGGGTTATAGGTTTATTATTATTATTTATTTCAAAGGTTGGAAATGGTAAATGCACTTATTTAAATATTCTAGGAAAGTATTGTAGAATAAATGTGTGATGTCCAAGTACTCTTTTTCATCAAAATCACCCTCAATTTTAAGTTTATAAATAATTGATGAGTGTTTGGAAATTTTTTAATTTTTCTGGTCATTATTTTCTGTCTCAACACGTCTAGTTCTTCTGCCATGAATTGCCAAAATATTATCCCCTTCTATTTTCATTTTTTGCAGAGAATATTTTCAGCTGGTTTCGGAGGAAATGGAGCCAAAGTACTGAATTCCGATCATTAAAAAATGCTTTCAGTAGTGTAGTGCATTTATCTTGTGACAGAAAATAAGACATGAGTCCATCATACATATCAATAACTCTACTCACAGCTGGCAGTAATGATAACCATCTAGTTTTCACACTTTAAAAAACACGTTTGTATTCTATTTCTTCAAATTTACAGAAATTCTTCAATTCCTCTACTTTCACCAGTAAATATGAAAATACTGAAAAACTTTGTTCACAATTGTTTCAATGTCGACTGGCAACATATCAGCACTTGTGTAAACACCATTGTGGACAATGTGAGCAGCACAACCAATACCACGAATGTTATTTTTTGAGTCTTGCAAGTACATTGTTGGAACCTGCTCTTTTATATCCACCAAAGTTGGCAGTCCAATTATCACCAGAAAATGCAATAACCTTTTCTGTCAATTGATGTTTCTGCAAAATTTTCGATATGTGATCTGCGAGCAGTCCCACTGTTTCCCCAGTTATGTTCTGAAACTCAATAAACATTGATTTGAATGTCTTTATCTGGAATAAAATACCTATCACTGTCCGTTATTAACTTCAAATCCCTATGGTTTGTTGTTTCCACCATAACTGAAATGTATTTAGCTTCTTTCAATTCTATGTCTATTTCTCGCATTGCAAAAAGTGCTAGAACATTTACTAGAATTGATTTGCACTTTGTTCGGCTACATGTAAATTTCTTTAAAAATAAATTTCTAACAATTGCAGAAGTACAATCCATTGATCTAATGGAAATGTTATGTTTAAGTGCATGGAATGCAAAGAGAACTTCTTGGGCTGCTGATAATTATGATGTTCCTCCTTTGCAAGGGAAGATGAGAATGGCATAAAAGAAAATACATGCGATGAAAAAAATAAATAATAATAATAAATTGATAATTGTCTAATTAGGTTTATGAGTTCTTAGATGTCCGATTCGTGCACGAAAAGTTCTATTGCAGTGCATGCAGGAGTGCTGAAGTTTCGGGGTTGAAGAATTTTCTGATTTGTCCTTCCGTTTCTTGCGCTTCCGCTGTTTGAGCTGCTAAACGCTTACTTTCATCAGTTAACTGCCCTGTCTTATCTCTTGTAAAAAATTATGCAACACATTGGCTTGAACTGCTAGCAGCAACTGCCATTTTGTGTTTTTGCATCTTCAAGACAACCTCCATTGTCAATGAAAAACATGGAATGACACACAGTACATTGCACCTTGCCTAGTGTGGTGTCTTCTTTCAAGAAGGGATATTCCTCTTTGATGTTTCTACTGAAACTGCACTTTCTTTTTGGCATCATGCAGGAGACGTAGCTTTTTAAACTTCATTGACTTCAGAAGAGTATTATGTAAACATCCTGTAAAGAATGGTAACTGTCGAGAAATATGTTTTATATAACATAGAGGGTAATCTCCCATTTTGTACAAATATTTGATATGACATGAGATAAAATTAAAAAATTTATAATGCTCAAAGCTTCAAGGACTGCTGCAGTCATGTCATACTTATAAATAAGGGGACAAATTGGGACTGAAATGGGGGAAAAAAGGTCAATTTAGCGTCCCTTTTGAGGTTCATTAAAAAATGGGACAGCAGCCCCAAAAAGGGAACAATCCAAGAAAAAAGGGGATGTCTGGTCACCCTAGCTTAAAAGCCTTCATATTGTTTGCCGGTCTACATTGTAAATATTTTTCTCATTATCCACAAAGATAATATTTATTTTTTATGGAGAAGCTGTAGATATTAAGCTGATCATGGTATCTCTAAGTCTGAAGTTATTCAATGAAAAATGCAGTGGCACAACATTTTCCTAAGCATTTCTATGGTGGGCAAAAGGGCTACTTTACTTACTATGAACAAGAATAATTTTGAAAAAAGTTAAGATGGGGAGTTGTCATAGTTTAAAAAAAAATATTTTTAAAATAGGACGATAAACAATCAAATGAAAGGCGTAAAATAATCACTCTACTCAGAAAGAAATAGCTAAACAGGCTTTCATGCAGTACATCAATAGATGAGAGAGTTAAAAAGGAATAGACTAATGATTGAAAGGAGCATATCTCACCATAAGAGATACATTTTACTTAACCAGGGCACACTCTCAGAAAACCAATAAAGGATATAGATTTAAAATCAAGGATATGAAACTCACAGGGAAAAATGAAACAGGAAAGATCAAGGAACAGATGTAGAAGAGAGACCATGAAGGACTTGAGAAACACATGGAATGAGGCTGAGAAGATATCCAAGGATAGAAGAAAATGGAAAATCATTTTCAACATCCAAGTATGTGTAAATGCCCTAGGGGGCCCAATGGTTTGTGGGAGAGGCTGAACTATAGACCTGTTCAAAATTTGGTAATATCAGTTCATGACCGATATTCAGAAAATGTCATATTATTTCATGAGTTCATGACCAATATTAATAAAATATGGATACCCATTGACTTTGAATGCTGGGAAAACAATGAAATCATCCACACCTTTATCAAAACCTACATAATAATATGAACTTGAACTAATAGCAACTGATATTTGTACATACTTTTAGGGACATGTTCATAGATGAAGACATGAAACCACGTTTTAGAACAATCACAGACAGTAATCTAGACACAATCTTCAATTTTGATGATTGGCTTATGGTATGTATCTGTCTATACTCAGTTTGAAAATGTAAATGTTACAGGAAAATCTACATACAATAATCAGTTTCAATGATTGGTATTTAGCCTATATATTTGTTAAAATAGTCAGGCATACCAGTGCCATTATAAGTCTGCTGCAGAACTTAAGCTGTTTTGAAACTTCATACTCAGCCCATGCACTTGCTTGACTGACAAACATGCATGCATCAACCATACTTCACCTCTATTCGCCAATGAATTTATTTAGGTTTCACCCCTTCACTGATAAAAATTTGATAACATAGTGCTGTTCCTTTTGATGCATGTCAATAGTGAACACGGTCATTTTCAAATTGTCATTGTGATATCATGTTGGTCATCTGCACCAAGTTGGCACACACAGGACACTCTTGACATCCTTAATAACAATTATGACAGGCTACAAGACAATGCATTGGTTATTCTACATAATTGTCACACCTTTAAGTCAAGCAAGCAAATAAGAGAAGACACTAAACAGCAATATGTTAAAAGGTGAAGTTATTTTTCTTTCTTTTCGCTTTATACCCCTTTATGCCTTGTAGCATCAGGGGTTCTCTGGATATGGCTTTTTTGTGTGCTTCATATATGTTTGTTTTCAGTGACTCTTTTATTTCTGTAATCCATTGTTTGCAAGGTCTAACCCTGGCTTTGTATCCATCATGTCTGTATAGTAATGCATTTTGAGGGACACTGTCTGATGGTAGTGGGGAAGCATGCGAAAAGCACTTTATCTGTTGTCTTCTGGGGTAATCCAGAACCTGCATTGTGTTTGTCAGTCTTCTGATGTTTTCGTTCCTGATTCTGTCTGTAATTGTTACTCTGAGGATTTAATGTATACAAGTCATTTCTGTTGTAACAAGTTTTCTATGTTGTAACAAGTGATGTCTATGTGTCATGGCCATCTGTGACATGCTGTCTGTTGGTAGTCTGAAAGTGTGTGAAAACCACTTGATCTATTGTCTTTTGATATATTCCAATACTGGTATTGTTTTGGTTATCTGTCTTATCATTTCTAATTCTATCTCTTAAAGACACTCTAAGTATTCTTCGTAGACATGTCATTTCTGCTGTCACTATTTGTCTTTTGTCTTTTGTTGTCATTGTCCAGATTTGGCATTGGTAGCACAGTGATAGGATAATAATAGTCTTGTATAATGCAACTTTAGTGTCTATGTTTACATTTTTGTTCTTAAAAATATGCATCATGTGTCCTAGAATCTGGTATGTTTTCTTGCAGCTATTTTGTATCTATTTACTATTTTTCCCTTCACTTGATAATGCTATATATTGAGAGTACTTCAACTACATAATTAGGAAGCCAGTACACAAACCACTTAATTAATTCTGATTTGTAACATTTTTATAATAGAATCATCAAGATCTACATAAAGGTTGTCTATAAATTATGTCAACATTTTGTTGTCGATTTTTGAACCCCTCCCTTTCCCTTTTCAACAATTGACAAAACTTCAGGGAACATCCAAATTAATTATGTAAAAATAAATTGCAATCCCCCCCCCCCAATAATTTTTTTTAGCAGAAAAACTATGAAAAATGTATGTTTACCACATTTCTAGACAAATATTTCAAATTAAAACAATTGCATTGGTGTATAAAAACAGTATTATTGACCTCAACCTTTGTCAGCTCCTCCCCCCCCCCCTTGTCAACAACTGTTCAGGTTTTCTAGAATCCCCTCCCCTTCTTCTAAATTCAGTAAACAGAATTTATGGACAGACCTATATTTAAATGATACCTTGTAGCTGAAAGTACTAAGACAGGTAGCTAAAAGTGCCAAGAAGTTCATGCAGAAATTTTGATTCTAATTCTCAATCGTCAAATAGTCAAGGCACCCTGACTCCACTGTAAATCAATAGTACTTACATAAAACAAGGTTGATCCGCTTTACAATTAACCACACACTAGCAGACTATAGGGTATGGGTCTGAAAACATACAAATAACAGTATGCAAGACAGTTTCAACGTTTTAACCTTGAGGTCTTTTTTTTTAAAATTGCACAAAAACAGTGAATAAACATTAAAAACAGGAAAAATAATAGACTATTACAAAAGAATTAGATGACTGATATTTAACTGCAGAGACATCCATGGTAACAATGATGTATGGTTACACAAGTATTGTTATGAGGTGTGCATTAAAAAAATATAGTGAATGAGAATGAAATAAAACAACTATGCCTGAAAACAACATGAATGACAGTACAACAATTCACTCCCCCCATCTAAATAAATGAATGATCAGCATTAAAACCATATGGCTTAAGGGTATCAATCATCAACCTGAAATATATAGTAATTTTCACTATGATCTTTTGGATATGACTGTGACCTTTAAATCATGGGTGATCACCACAGTGATCAGCACCATTGAAATGTATAGCGACAGGTGTTTTGTGGTTCTAGATGTCCATGGGTACAGTCAACAATGGTTTTGAGCTTCCTATTGTTTACAGATCTGAGAAAGTCATGACTTACCACTTATCGAGTATATTCAAGATGTGTCTGAGGGAAGACACATCTTGAATATACTGAATAAGTGGTGAATCACAGTTATTCTTGTCTTTTTTCCCTCACAGCCAACAGCAGAGATGTATACGCAAGCATACTCACATTGCAATTTGAAGTTGGAACAAATGTGCTTTTGGTAAATCACTTTTTTTTAAAAATTTATTTGGATTCTGACTATTTGACTGAGAGGTACAGAGGTGTTTCAGATAGTCAAGGTATCTGGTTAAATTTCAGCTGCAGATAGTTGTACATCCAGACTGTTCAGACAACAAACTGAAAGTAATTATTTACTAGAATATCACTGCAACTAAAAAAAGTTCTTCACTGTAAATGTTCATAACACTTTTTCATTCATCCTATTTACTACCGATTGAGCCAAAAGACATGAGCCCATAGATAGCCGGATCAACAACCAACCAACCAACCAATTGTTGATAGTAATCTCAATATCCTTCTGTAGCTTCTCATTTTTAAAGAAGCAATCCGTCCATGTGTTACCATGGCCTGAAAGAGGAGCGAAGGTTAGCAATACTGTTTACCTTCCATACATGTCGAAAGATGTGATTAAGGACGTTATGGTGTCAAGTTTTCTGGCTCATCCCATATAGGATCAAAGTGACCCAGAAACCATGCTAACTTCAGATATGTTAGGCTGATAGGTGCAGATATTGCAGCTAAGCTGTAAACCATGACACATTACATTCCATTCTTCAGACTTCATCCTGAAAACCTGCAGGAGTTTGAGAATGAACGTATAAGAAGAAGAGAAGAAAGAAGCAATCCTCTTTTCCACTGTACTATTAAATGTAAATGTTTTACAGCCATAAATTGCAACAGAGACTAAACTTGCTCTAACCATGCTTAATTCAGCTTTACTGCTGGTGCGTTGCCAAAGGTTCTTCATTTGTACTAGTTTTGATGTTGCTAATGCAATTCTTTATTCAGATGTGTAATTTATTGAGCTTAGCTTATATTTGTTCTTGAAGGATCAATATTTTTTACATCTTTCAGTTCATGGTTATCAATTATGACTTTTTGATCATATATTTACTTTATCTGTTGTCATTATTTTTTGTATTAGTTATATTTAAGCTCAAGTTCTGGGTCTCACTGTATTTCTTTGTTGATAGAATTAGTCGTTTAAGGCCTTCTGAGAAAGTTGTTAAATAAATCAATCAAATGCCATGCCGACTGGCGTAGGTGATCATGTTTCTCCACGACTCTCTGTCTCTAAGCTTTCAATAAGCTCGGTTGGTGAGCTTCTACCGTGCCACGATACAAGCCCATCTAGTAACTTTTCTCTTTGTCGACCTCTATCTCTTCTCCCTTTGATCTTTCCAGTGGTTATTAAGTGTTCAAGCTGTGTTCTTCTCAGCACATGCCCTAGAAACCTTGCCTTTCTGCCTCTAATGTTTGATATGACTGATCTTTTTACACCAGCATCAATGAGAAAACTCTCTGTAAAATCCTTTTGAAGCAACAATAAAGAATGTTGATATTTTGTATTTTTGTACATAAAATCAGTATTTGACAAATTTTTCAGCTTTGTTTGCTATTGCTTTTTATATGCAAATGTATTCCATACAGGGCAATACTACAATATCACATGATGCAGAAAAAGAAGAAGATGGATTATGAGAACAAAATGAACGTGGCGGTGAAACACCATATCAATCACTTGCTTCATGTTCATGTTTACATATGGAAGGTATTCTTTTACATGATTTTTTTAAAACTTTACTTTTAAAAAAAGAATTCAGACATTTGAATACAAGTGTTACATTGGAGCACCTATGGACATAATCCAGATTGCAATGATGTGATCTAACATATGTGTTACAGATGTGTGTTCAATCAAGCAATAACAAAATATGCTGAATGGCATCGATGATCATATTTCTCAAGAACTTTATCTCTTGTGTTGTTGATATATTAAGTTGGTAACATTATCTCATGCCAAAGTGACAGCTTAGTGAGCAATTTTTCTCTTTGTCTTCCTCTGTCTTTTCTTCTCTTGATTTTTTCAGTGGTTAATAAATGTTCAAGTTTTGCTCATCTCATCATGTGCCATAAAATTTTGACTGTCTGCTTCTAATTTTTGCTCTAATTTATCAATTTACTCCATCATCTCTGAGGAATTCCACATTAGTTTTCTTGGCCGTTTATGGAATTTTCATCATTCTTCTAAAAAATTTGCTCTCAGTTGCCTCAAATTTAGTCTGAACTTTTTTGCTCATATACATTTTAAAAAAATCAGTTTAACATCCTAGCACTTGAATTTACATATGTATTGATAGTACTCCATTGCATAGAATGTTTCTTATTTTTACATAGACATATGTTAAAAACTTCTTTTAAAAACAGACAATAAATATTTTTGTTGGAGACAAAATAACTGAACTTACATGTCAAAAGCAATCACTGTTGACAGTAATGAAACAGCAAAAACTTGGATATATAATGAAACACCACTCGCTTTCAAATAAAAATGTGGGGAACAGTTGTTGTAGAAGGAGTGGAGATTAAAAAAAGAAAATCTTGCACTTAACCGTTATCACAATCTCTGTGACTATAATAGAAAGATAATATGTATTTTCCATAAGCTGTCCATGACTATAAGCGCCAGTTGGTTGGTTGGTTGGTTGCTGATCCAGCAGTCCATAGCTCATGACCTCTGACCCAATGCCAATTTAAGTTCTGGGAAGTGTACTCATGATGGGTACTCAGAATATTTTTTTATGCTACTGGTATTTCCAAAATGATACATTTTTTGGATAAGTGCATCATTGTTGGTAAAATAATGTTGTGTTGCGGTCAGACAGGGTCGGGTTTGGTTTGACACCCTTTGTTACTTGAAAACCTCTTACTAGAGTATACTTCACACCTTTATGCAGTGCTGTGCCATGCTATGGTGCAGAAAGGCCAACCCATCTAGCAGCACCAATCAAAAAACATTGTTGGGGGCAGCATTCCAAAGAAACACCATGAAAGGTGGTTGGTATTTTGAAGACTTGCATCATACTGAGAAAATCTTCCGCATGGTCCTGCCTTTATGCCATTTTACCATATGAGACTACCTTTACCTACGCCTACAACTTATGCATGCAGTTGCATCTGTGGGTCTCACCAATGGCCCACTAGACAAACCACCCATGCAACAGAAAACCTTAGTAGATGACATACCACTATATTGAGGTCCTCTTCTTATAGAAGCTTGATGGCACATCATTTATACAATTATGCTTCTCATGCTTTTATTTTGTTGTTGCAATGTGTTTTATGCTTTGTATATTTTTATATATGTATGCACCCTCTGTGGTTGGGAGATGTACTGTGCCAGAGATGTACTGTGCAGCACAAGGGAGGAGAAAACTGACATCACTGTTTTTTCCTATTGCTGAGGCCCATCATAGAGGCACAGTGATTCAGGATGTGACAATCCTTTTGACTTGAACATTTGGTTGCATGCCTGGAGCAATAGAGAATTTCAGCATACCAGTAGTCAATTGGTGCCAGAGAATGAGCACAGTGAACCCTATCTTGGCTGCAGTGCATAGGTAGAAACCTGCCTTCCTGGCGGTGTGATAGTTATTCTCTAGCTCTGGCCCGGGGTGGGCCAAAAATCCACAGACTTCCTAACAATATAATACCTGGGTCAAAGGATATGAACCCATGGACCGATGGATCAGCAACCAACCAACCAACACCTATAACTTAAATGAGGATATCAGTTATAATGTAACTTCTGTCTCAAGCATAAAATATATTGGTACAGGTCATCATTATTATAATTTTTGTCATGATTGTATTACTATTTCTTTCATTCTCTTCTATTTGTTATTCCCTAGGCTTGGGTGAAGTATAGAAAAGGGAGGCAAGCAAGTAAGTTATTATTTGTTAGTTTCTGATTTACTTAGGGGTAAGAGTTTTACTTGCTGTCTTTTGATATATTCAACACAGGATATTATACCATAACTCTACCGTAAGGAGATGTAAGATGCCTCTTTACTTCCACTAGCCTGGAAACAACTTCAAAATGGGAATGAAACACCCACCCACTTAGTTCCCCATTTAGGATTAAAAGATGTCAGGTGATAGATAGAAATTATATATTTTTCATTGGCCAACAGCGACCTAGGGATTATATGGTCAGCACATCACTGAAGATGAATGTGTCAGGCCATCGACACACATAAAATGGTGACAATGCATTTCCATTCTCTGGACTATATCCTGTTGAAAATCTAGTAGGACTATTGTACTGCTACAAGAAAGATCCAGTGGGTGTTTGAGAGTGAATGCTGAAGAAGAATATGGTTAGCATCACTTTTGTTTTTTTTCAGATTTGATCTGACTCCCATTTACCCATATTTTATTGACCCTTACATCGTTGTAGTGAAAAAAATCCTCCTTAACTGAGAATTGATTCTGGAACACTGGGTAAGGAAGCGAGGACACTTAACCACTCCACTCCTTGCAGCTTCCAAAACTTTGAAGTGTTCTCACTTTTTCTGCATATATTTTTGTCATCTGTGGGGTTTTCACAAATATTTGTGATATTAATGTCTTGGAGTTGATATTCTTGAGGACTATGTTTAGTGTTTGCCTCAATAAGAGTATGATCATATGCTGTTTATTTCTTCTGCATTCACTCTCAAACTCCTATCTATTAGCAGGACATAGTCCAGAGAATCAAATGTATTGAATCATGGTTTACATCTTGGATGCAATATCTTTCAGCCTGACATGTCTGTCTGTATCAGCACATAATTTTTGTGGTGACTGTGATTTTCAGTGTAGTTGCTTCATCCCTAGGAATTAGAAACAAGAGAGTTCTTGCATTTTTTTAGTTGCTAAACATAAAAATACATGGAGAGATACTGCTAAAAATTACATAAATAACAATATGTTAGACATATAATTACAAATGATGGTAGATATGAAAAAGAGGTTAAGATATAATATGAATGGCTAAATATTAAGTATTAGGTATTAGTTCATTGATTATCCTCCTCGCACGCCGGACATGTCCATAAGTGCTCAGATCTCCACTTCAGTAAATCTCTCAGGGTATAACGGCTGATAGTTCCAGTTCTATATTGGTTCACTGCTCTTTTTGAAATCTTTGTCAGGTGTTCTCTATAGACTACACCCATCTTCACTCCCAATTCACTCATTCTCAATATTTAGTCATGCTCATTCATCTCAATATCCTCTGAACAAATAGCACAAATAGCAATGAGTATGTACACTCAGTCCATAGGCTGACCATCTGTTATGGTAATGTGGCTAGTAAATTGGTCAGCCAGTTCGTTTCCATCCATGCCCGTGTGTCCGGGAACAAAGATAAAGATTAGTTTCCATAGTGATGCCCACATTTAGCTCTCTCTAGTGACTCTAGACATCCCCTTCGTGCATAACATTTTTTGACTCTCATGGTTGGATTCTCATTTTATTGCTGTCCATGTTGTTTCCAGTTATAATTTTATCATTCCATACTTATTTCCCTTTTTTTTAATTCCCACCTCCATGACAATACTTAGACCATAGATTAGAAGGATATTTTTCTTACACTAGATTTGTTCGCCGACTGCAAAGCTCATCTTCCCAGATAAGTGCAATTTACCTACTTCTTTCGGAGATAAGCACAATGGCGAAGAGTCACAACACAGGCCATGCCTGGTGATGGATTGGAAGGCCATCACAAGGGCATGAGGTGAGTCCATGAGAAATGCGCAGGTAAAATCCTAGAACCCTGACATGTTTGGCACAGCAGCACCTGTCATTTTCACCTTGGACATCGTACTGTTCAATGTCTGCCATCTAGTGCTCCTGTGATAATATCATTGTCATTACTGTCTTTATTGTTTGTTCACTGTTTGTTGTGTATTTTATTTAGAAAGACCTTACGATTAAAATGTTGAAAATGTCTTGTATAATGTTATTTGTATGTTTTTGTATCTACATCACATAGTCTGTTAGTCACAGTAAAACTATGACAAAACTTGTGTTCTACATAAGAACCATTGTTATACAGTTTTTCAGCAGTCTTACCTATTATTGTTTATCTTGATAAATACCTTTTTGGTCGAAGTATTGATTCTGTGTATTATTCCATGTAAAACTGCTATTTAACAATTTGTATAAATATTTTTTTTTATTTACTTACCATTGGTGCAAAGTTTTACTGCAGTCTTCCATTTACTCAGTGGGAGAAGATTACAGAAAGTATTTATGACATAAGAAACATGGAGGTCAAACATTCATCAGATTCACCCTTTATCAGATTCTTGTATGTCATTTTCATGAACATCAAAATAAGTTGAAGTGTTAAAAGTCAAGAAATGTTATAGCATAACATTTGGAAAAGATCGTGCATATACACACAATGGGTGACCCAGGCAAACTATCAGCTCATATTGTGACATTTTATATAGAATATAAGGCTCCTTCAACAGGCATTAAGCCAAAAGCTATAAAGTCTCCTGGGTATGAAAGAAAGCTCTGAGAAAGATCCCCATTGCACATAGGAAGTAAGAGCTAATCACTTGCAATTCCTGGGGTTAGAAAGAAAGAAAAGATATTGCATACATTAGAGTTCAACTGGGTCAGAACAACACTGAAGAATATTTCTACCAATTTAAGGTTTAGTTATTTCTTTATTTTTATGTAATATCCAGGAATTACAAGCAACAAAGCTAGTTTATTCAGCCATTTCAGGTGTATGTGCAGTTTTGGGAGGGGAGTGTGGGTCTTTAGAGCTTCCTCTCATACCTGGAAGACTACAACTCTTAGTGGTATGCTTTGATTTGAGAAGAAACCTACACATGGTGGTCTATGCCCCGCTGAAGAAGAAGAAGGTGGTCTATACCCTGCTGAAGAAGAAGAAGGTGGTCTATGCCCCGCTGAAGACGGTGGTCTATGCCCCGCTGAAGAAGAAGAAGGTGGTCTATGAATGTATCTAGAAGGCATGCTCCGCCACTTTATATGCAGGCATCCAATCACATGAAAGCCTGCAAGAATTTGGTAGAATAAATGTTGGCCACTCTTTTAGTTTAAAAAAATATATTTTAATTACTTCTTTATAAGAAATGATTGTATTTTTAACAATTTACTGTTTGCTGCAGTGTCCTTTCAAATAATACAGCATATATATCATGTATCAATGGGACGAGTTATCTTTGAAGCTTGGTACAAGCATACGATGGAGGCTCGTAAACAAAGAGAGTATTTTGAGGTAAGATTGTCTCATTAACTCTGTCATATAATCTCTAAATTTTCTAAAAAATTTACATGAAGTAAAAAAATTCCATTTTTTTACAAGATTAAATGCAGTTAAACTTCTATCATTTGGCTTATATATGAAAGTTACCAAATTGGCCAACATGAATGTGTTGATAACTTGAGAAATTATAACACCAATAGTAATGTATTAATGGTACTTATTATTAATATGACCAATAAATAGAAAAAATACCAAATGTAAAATACGGTCAATGAAAAATAATAAAAAATTCAAAGGAGCAATGACCTTTTCTATCTTCAGGTCTGTTATAGGGACCTTTATCAAGTAATAACCGAGAACTAAAATTAAACAATACAATCAGTGCAATGGAATTGTCTCGCTGGCGCATTCCATTGTATTTTGCAATTTATTAGTTATATTAGTAATCAGTGACAATAATACATTATCATTGATGTTATCACTTCTTATTTTTGTTATTGTGACACTTTCCACTTTGTCAATATCCTCTGACAGTTTGGTTATTGTTTATTTTTGCGTGAGGAATATTTTTATGCAACCATAAACAATAGGCCCTATATTTACTCTTGTATTTAAAGGAAATGAAAGCTTCTTAAAAACTCATAGAGTGCTGTATTTTGTGTTTCCTTTTTACTATTTTATGTAATGGAATGTACAACTTCAACATTTAGTAACCACCGGAAAGATCAATGGGAGAAAAGTCAGAGGAAGGCAAAGAGAAAAATTTCTGAATGGGTTGTCACTGTGGCACAAAAAAGAGTCACCAACTAACTTATTAACAACACAAGAGACAGAAAGTTGTGGAGAAGCATGATCGCCTACGCATGGCACTTGATTGATTGATTGTTTGCTAGGTCATTCATAGTTAAACTGTAATTCCTTATTGATTGGCTTTATATCTGGTGGGAACTTGTGATTGTGACTTAGAAATATTTCAAAATATTCTATCATAATTTGTTATATGGTTCACTAATAACACTGCCTTCTTAGCCCATAATAATTTGATTGCTTATATATCCCTGTTAGTTTCCTTGTGATATTGAATAAGTTCTTGCTATTTCCTTTATCTGAGCTTTTTTTTGTCTCTCTTACTAACTATATTTTCTCTTGTCCATTCTAATATTTATGTTAACTTCTTTGATTATTTCTTCATAAGTCTTCTTTACTTTATTCTTCATGTCTCTGGTCTATTCTTCTTTAATGAACTAAAAACTATTTATATACACGGATGATGAAAGTAGAAAAAATTGATTAATGGAAAGAATGAAAATATTTTGTCATGCGCCACTATATAGCCTAAATGTCAAGATATTGAGGTGAAAAACTGTACATATTTTTAAAATCTGGCACACAAAAAAACAGAAGAAAAACCTTATAGAGCAGGTTCATTTATTTTTACATTATAATATTTCAATGCATTAATCACAAATAGAGAATGAAACATATTTTAAAATTTTTATGGTTTTTATTTAGAAATATTCTTTAAGATCATATGAGCATTAACTCCTTGGCTGCAGAGGTATCCTTAAGGATATGGTGACAAGTTTATGCCATTTTGCAGACATCTCCTTAAGGAGCGATGATAGTGTAAATTTCGGGTAATTATAGTGTAAAAATTCAAAACATTGATAATACGAACGTTTTAAGAATATTTTATGTTATATAAAAAGGCATTATACTTGTAAATTCATGAATTAGAGTATAGAGTAATAATATAGCCTACCTAAATTGTTGAATGCAAGAATGCAGTGGGTAAATCGGTTATGAAAAAAAGATTCAAGAACCTATAACATTTTTCAGAACTGCACTGCCGATTTGACTTATTCACTCCCACAGCTAAGTATTAAGCCATTATATTCATATTCTTGTTGCTAACTACAGAAAGCATGTAAGTAGATCTTTTCTAAGAAGACTTCAACAATGTTGGGAAAAGTTATTTTATTATAAATATGGAGCTTTCCACTGGTGTAGATTGCCTAAAATGAAATGGTTATAGCAATGATATAAGGTTACAACACCAAGTGTAATGTCTAGAACAGATTTTCTGTATTTTTTACAGAAAGTAGACAGGTTTCATTCAAAATGTCTGTATTAATCTTGGGTATTTATCTTGTAGTGAAGTACTCTATACAGAATGTGCACAATTAAATAAAAATATAAAAAGGTTTAAATATCAGTTTTAGGCTTCAACTCTGAATGTCCAGACCAAGATAGCTGCGAGAATGTATGGATTCTCATAAAGTTATAGGTATTCTGATGTTCCTACTGAACACAACAACAGATTACAGGAGTATGGTGCCAACAATTTCCTTATGAATGTGTTGAAATTTTCATTTGGAGAGGTAAAGGTCAACCAATACGTGACTAAACAAAAGATATTCCGGAACGCATGGGAATGTTGCTAGAGGAGGTGAGACAACTTGCCAGAGACTTCGTGGATTTCAGGAGATTCATAAGGAAGACTATGTTCTGGAAAGAATACGTCACATGACAACAACAATGAACAATACACAGGAACAATTGTTTCAACCAAAAGGTCTTTATCAGGAACGAACAAACATGGACCTAAAATGGAACCACAAAATCAGACAGAGTGCTTTTGACTACATCAGATTAAATAATATTAAAGCAATGTTATAATAAAGTCCTTGTTTGATTTTGTAGTGGTTCCATCCTATGATTGTTTGTCCGTCTTGATAAAATCTTTTGGCTGAAATGTTGATCCTATATATTGTTCACCATAAATATGCTATTTAACCCTTACTATAGTAAGTAAAAAGTAAAGTAACCCATAGCATTTATTAATGCCGTAGGAGTGTGAGATGTTAGGGATCTCACATTTCAGTGGCTCTGCAAATGAGGGCGGTAGCCATCTCCTCTCCCTCGCAGTCTTTACTTCCCGGTTTACTCCGGTACCCATTTAAGGCTGGGTCGATCCGGGAGCCATTGTGATCTGAAAAAACATTTCTGCCTCAACTGGGGAATGAACGCATGACCACTCATATGTGAAATCACATGCGAACCATACTATATATTTTTTTTCAATGTTTATTTACCATACAGTACATAGTTATATAGTATTATATATATAAATATGTAGTATATATTAGAAAGCGTCGCTGGAATTACATCAGACACGTGCTACGGGTGGATACTGAAAGAGTCCCCCATCAAGCTTTGATGTGGTCACCAACAGGCAAGAGAAAATGAGGAAGACCAAAAGAAACTTTACGTAGGACTATTACAAGAGAACGTTTCACCATCGGTATCAGAAACAATGAAGATCTAAAGCAAATTGCAATGAAACGAGAGACATGAAAATCTGTGACATCTGCCCTATGTGCCGTCTTTGGCCCTAGAGAAATAACTAACTAACTAACAACTAACTAACTAACTAACATAGTTATATTGCAGTTTCCCAACCACAGAATATGGACATAAATTTTGATAAACATACCGGTACATAGTTTTAGGGATCTGTCTATGGTCTTATCATACCATATGGTACATAGGTTTAGGGATCTATTTATGGTATTGTCATACCATATGGTACATAGGTTTAGGGATCTATTTATGGTATTGTCATACCATACGGTACATAGGTTTAGGGATCTATTTATGGTATTGTCATACCATATGGTACATAGGTTTAGGGATCTATTTATGGTATTGTCATACCATATGGTACATAGGTTTAGGAATATATCTTATTATACCATGCGGTACATAGTATTAGAGATCTAACTATCTATATACCTTTCAGCTGAGTGGAGGGTAGGTCCTCATTAAACCTCCTCCATCTTGTCCTATCTTTAGTTATTACTTCCTGCTCTTTCCATGTTATACCAGACCTTTGTGTCTGTGTATCAAATTCTTTCCTTCAAGTATTTCTTGGTCTTCCGCTTATCCCCTGGGTTCCAGAACAATGCTTGTTTTACAATACTTTCTGTTGGTCTTCTTAATATATGTCCTATCCATCTCCAGCACTATTTCCTTAGTTCTTCCTCCACTGGAGGTCAATTAATTCTTTGAACTAGTTCCTCATTGGTGTGCTATCATAACATTTCAAACCTTCTATTCTACGCAAGAATCCATTGATGAATATTTATAGTTTTCTTTTTTCTTTTTCTACATTCATTTTCAAACTCCTGCTGGTTATTTTTATAGCAGGACAATGGTTCTGCTAGATTTTCGGTAGGATGTAGTAGAGAGAGTGAAAATGCTCTGTGTCATCATTTTATTTATGTCAATGGCCTGATACATCCATCTTCTGCAGTTTATAGTTGTCTAATTTTAGAATATTTTGGGTTAATTTAAGAGGTATGAATATTTTTCAAGAAAATGTGCACAGTAAGAAAAAATGTACAGGTTGAATGGTACAGCTAAAACAAGCTTATTTTGACCATCACACACATTAAACAAGAACATTGAACACAGCTATTTTGAAATTAAAAATACAAGAAAGTATATAATAATATACTATAGTTATATTTTCAAGCTCTTCCTTGTACTTGTGTGTTGACTAAAATTTGTAAACATTAACGCTTAATTATAGTTTCATTTTGTCTACAAATTAACTAACACTAGCAGAATACCTATTTCTCTAATTATTTACAAATTTCCAGTGCCAGTTTGGATTTAGGTAACAATTATGTATGTGTAAACATTATATTACTGTTACTGTTTGGTTGTATCACATTATGTTCACAATTGTTGTGTTTGCATAGACTTATAAATCACTTATAAGCAGCACATTTTACTATGTCAGTATCTGTATAGCACAGCAAGCTGGATTAGTATATCACACGATTATATACAATTTTCAGTACAGTTGATTCTCCAGCCACCCAGATTAACAGCTGCAGTCTGTAAGGCCACTTATTGTGTTGTTCAATGAGCTCAGTGTTTACATTACATCAAGAAGTGACTTGTTATAGTATGTCTCTTTCAGTACTTTGAAACCGACATTGACATCCCAAAATTTCAGTCTGTATGTAAACTATCATGTCTCTCTCCGTCTCCTATCTGACCAATATATTGTTCTCATATTTATATAAGACTCTGCCTTATATAAATATTGTGAACTCTAAGTATGAAGACAACTGATATCACAAAGTACCAATGCACTATGGGAATGTACATCCAAGTAATGGTATCCATAGATTGTCAATATAATGTTGTTATTTAATTTTAATCAGGAAAGATTGTACTGGAAATTAGGGATATTTCTGTTATAACAGGCTAACAATGGAACAAGCTAGTGAAACTGTTCGGTGTTTTCATTTGTCTAGTGAAACTGCTCGATGATTCAAAGTGTGATTATATATATTTAGATATGGAATATTCTCAAATATGACATGGTAATTAAATCATCATCAGACAATCATTTTAGTGTTTTGAAATCTGTTAATTACTAAGAATAATGTTAAATAGATGGATCTCTTGGAGCACATCAGGCCTACCACCCATATCTCTACCTCTGCTGTATTTTGTCACATAGTCCTCAGTTGCTCCATCTTACATTTGCCCTTTGTGCTAAATGATTTTCGGAACCAACAGAGATACACTCCAGGCATCCCTATAGAAGTTTTATGTCCTTGAGTAGATGGCAAAAGGTATGATGATGATGTTACTGCTTCGTGAGTGAAGATAAGCATGGCACTGAAAAATGTCATTTAGATCTGGTGTTTGTGAGTCATTATATGGGTGAGGAGTCCAATACACCATCTGAAAAGTCTGATGTGAACAGAAATGAAGAAGGTCTTGGGATGAGGGAAAACAGTTTGATCTCTCTGTTCATTTTTGTCTCTTTTGAAATGACTACAGTATTCCAAGACAATGTGGCATGCCTATCATGCAATGTTTTCTTAATGTGGGCCCTGTGTTCTCCTTAATGTGTTCTGTTCATCTTAAGGACTTTTCTAAACTGTCTCTCTATTTTCTGTAGGCCTATGTTTCATTCTTTGCACAAGTAGTTATAACAGTCAGGACCTGCAGTGTATGCAGCATGTAAAATAAATTGTCAATTATAATAAAATAATATTACATATAATATTATAAAATAAATGTAATAATTGCAACATGAAAAACATTTATCTAGTAGTTTTAACTGTATGTAGGCCTACTTGTAAAACAGGATACTGCACTTGTAGTTAACTCTGTAATACTTGTAAAACAGGATACAGCATTTGTAGTTAGATCTGTAATACTTGTAGAACAGGATACAGCACTAGTAGTTAGATCTGTAATACTTGTAGAACAGGATACAGCACTATTTGGTTGGTCTGTAATGCTTACAGCACAGAATATTGCATTGGTGGAACAATGGAGATGAATAGTAAGTGATAATGTGTATAAATTTTATTTGGTAAGTTCTCAGAGGGTAGAATAATTCTGTGCAGATCATTTTTCAAAAACTACTAAAAGTGGCTGAAACCTTCAGTTGCAGACTATATGGAATAAAGGAATCACTGAAATCAAGACCAAACAAATGGAACACACTATATGGAATAAAGCAATAACTGACAAACACCTGCAGATATCATTGCACTGCTAAAGGGCCAAAGGGCAAAAACTTCAAGATCACTGGATCACCGAAGAAGACTCACTGAAATATTATCACATTAATCCACAAAATATGTTTTCCGATATTTTTACATATATTCCGTTGTATTTTGCCATTTCACTATATGTCCTGGTCTTCATAAAAGTTGTTTTTATTAATTTTAGTACTCTGCTTACTTCATGAAATTACCTTCTCATATATTGACTCTTTGCCTTTGTCAATTACTGTATTTTGTAAATATTTCAAATGATCACTTTGTTTTCATTTCATCATTATATACAATTTTGTAGCCAATCTACAGTACATTCTAATTAAAAGGTTGTTTCTTCTTCTTGCATGATCATTATTTCCATTAATAACTCTTTCTTCATATTATGTGTTGTTAGAATCTCTTTGTTTTCTTCTCTTTCCATGATGTTCTCCCTATTCTTCTATATCAATCAATCAA
Source organism: Meghimatium bilineatum (assembly GCA_034231615.1). Taxonomy (NCBI): domain Eukaryota; kingdom Metazoa; phylum Mollusca; class Gastropoda; order Stylommatophora; family Philomycidae; genus Meghimatium; species Meghimatium bilineatum. Next base: position 50,644,568 of record CM067317.1, on the reverse strand, counting down.
TAAACCCATAACCCTTCAGGGTTGTAGGGGTACCACATTGGATGCTTCAGCACACAGAGTCCTCCAGTGAATTCTATCCTCAGCAACGCGGATGAGTGTGGAAATATCTTGCCCTGTCCATTCCTTGATGTTGTCTGTCCATGCCTTTATTTGGCCTCTGCTTCTTCCACCCTCGACAGTTCCCTGCAGTATTGTTTTTGACAAGGAATCGTGCCTGCATACATGTCCGAACCATGCTTGTTTTCGTTGTTTCACTATTGAAAGCAATGGCTCCTGGACACCTGCACACATCTCTACTTTATTTCTTATGTACACATTGGTCTTATGTTCCCTATAGGAAATTCGTAGAATTCTTCTGTAGCATTTATACTCGAAAGCCTGTAATCTTCTCTCCATGTCTGCAGTGAGTGTCCAACTCTCACAACCATACAACACAACAGAAAGCACCAGCGACCTATACAGTTTGATTTTCACTCCAACACTGATGTTGCTTTTCCAAATCACAGTTAGCCTTGACAAGGACGCTAAAGCCATCTCCAGCCTTATTCTTCTATATCAATCAATCAATCAATCAATAAACCCATAACCCTTCAGGGTCGTAGGGGTACCACATTGGATGCTTTAGCACACCATAGATGCATCAGCACATTATATAGAGAGTCCTCCAGCGAATTCTATCGTCAGCGATGCGGATGAGTGTGGAACCTAGTGAAATGGTTCTTCTATATATCCACACCTCAAAGGCATCAATTCTGTCTTCTAATTGTTTGTTTAGTGTCCATGTTTCTGAGTCATACATTAATATAGAATAGATGTTGCATTTTATAATTCTCATTTTAACTTGTTTGTAATTTGTTTAGATGCTAATATTTTTCTCATGTCATTGAAAGTACTTTTAGCCATTCCTATTCTCTTTTTAACTTCTGTTTCACATCTGCCATCATTTGGGATTATGTGTTCAAGATTGATAATGTTCTACTTTATGTAGTTTCTCTCCATGTATTTTTATATTTAGCACCTGTTCTTCTGTGACATTGCTGATTATCATGGTTTTTGTTTTTTGAATATTTTTATCCAGTCCATATTCTTTACTTGATTTGTCGACTTTATCTATTATTCTTTGTAGTTCATGTTCACTTGTTTTAGATTGAGGCTAATCATCCTGGATACAAATATTGTCTCAGACTGAGGCTTATAACACATGATAAATAAATATATTTTCTCAGACTGAGGCTGATAGCCATGGTGAATAATCTTATTATATCAGACTAAGGCCTATAGCTGTGGTATATAAACATATTGTCTCGGACTGAGGCTTTGGTACTGATTGTTTTATTACACTTTATGCTTTTGGTGATACAAGAGTTTTGTTATGAAAACATTCATAGTATATTTGCTTTTGCATGTTGATTCTGATTTTGTAATTGTCCTCAACAGAAATTACAGGTAACAAATTGTTTTTTCTTATCTATTTCCTGATGATTCGCGTGTTCCTTATTATAACTCTTTTTGTAATCTCCAGTAATTATACTCCAGTATAAGTTGCAGTTTAGATAGAATAATTACTACATAAAACAATAATATTGATCATTTCAATAGTTATAAAGATTATAGATTTTATTTATATAATAAATGTTATTATTATTATAAATAAATAAAGAGATAAATAAAAGAATATCTTTTTTCAATTTATATTATTTTTACAGTAACTCTTAAAGTACAAGTTGCTTTAAGTGGCTATCAATAATCCTCCATTTTTACTAAACACCACTAAATGTATTTAGTGAAATGACACAGCCAAAGGTCAGGACAGTGACAACATAAACAAATTCTGCAGGAGAAATCAATCCCTTATCTTCCAGTTTCGAACAGGACATATAAGAGTCAATAGTCATTTAAACTATATCAGACCTTCAGAAGACCTGCACTTATTTAAGAATGGCATTGTGCCACCAAGAGTAGAACTACTCAGCAGTATTTGGATATTGACAACAACTAAATACCATCTGAAGTAGTTGTATATAGTAGTATTTCCTGTGCAGAGCTTAACAACATGGTTTTTTAACTGTGTAGGCCATATAGGCCTACTATGAGACCCTATAGGCCTAATATGAATTAACAATAATCTGCCATTTTTGGATTAGCTTCTCTGCCAAATACACAACTGCAAGATCAAAGATCAGGCTAATTTACTCATTTTAGGATAGACAATCCAATTTATATTACTGAGTAATCCACTTAATTTAGCTTAATTCATCAAATATTGACTAATTCACTCAATTTATTTTAATCATCTGAATAAGTGTAAGTTAATTAATTAAATTATGGTAATCTACTTAATTTCAGTTAGGCCTTTGTGGATTATATGTATTACATGGAGAATTAATAGACCTATAGGTAATATATGCAATGTACGTGTATCAACTAAATTTAGGTGAATCTACTCAGTGTAGTTTAGTCCACTCAACTTGAGTAAATCTACTCATATTAGGTTAGTTCCCTGTCTTTGGGTTAATACATTCAGTTTAGTTGCAATGCTAAGCTATAATAATGTTGCAGCACAAAAGGAATCACATTATCTTTACTTCAGTAATACAGATACCTGGTACTCATTATATAGCCTAAGCAGGAAATAATCACAAACTCAAATTTTCTAATGATCTAAATACACAAATCATTGACTTTAGAGGTTCTTGGTTAGTAATTAAATACTAGAATATACACTGGAGCAATGTCAAATTTTCCCTGTCTCCTTATAATGTACATAAACATGCAAAATTATGTTATTCAAGTACATGTACAACACTAAACTTTTAAAATATATATATATATAGAGGCTATGTCCAACTCTGTTGTGGCCAAGTTACTGGGTTCAAATCTTGTCTCAGCCAATTGTGCATCCAGTTTACATTCACTATTGAATATAATCACTGTCAAGAAAATCCCTACAGCCAAAAAATGCTGGGTTGATGGTTACATCATGATATGCTACCAAATATATATATATAAATGTATATACATATATATGATGATGATTGTGCATCATCATCATCATCATATAGGCCTATATATATTCTTATAAAACCTTTTACTTTTCACTACTGAAATTTATTACACTTTTACAAATAAACTTTCTCATCACTGAAGTTTATCTGATTTTGACATATAGGCCTAACCTTATCAATGAATTTACATAATTTTTACATATAGCCTCTTTCTTGTCACTGAATAAGTTTACCCAATTTTGATATATAATCTTTCCTTTGTTACTAAATAAGTTAACCTGATTTTGAAATATAACCTTTCCCGTCACTGAATAAGTTTACCTGATTTTATTATATAGGCCCTAACCTTTCCCTTGTAGCTGAATAATACTATCTAATTTTGATACATAATCTTTCCCTTGCCATTGAATACTTCTACCTAACTTTGGCATACAACCTTTCCTTTGTCACTGAATAAGTTTCTATACTAAACATATAGAGCAGCAAGGGAAAAATTATATGTCAACATTAAGTAGATTTATTCAGTGACAAGGGCATGGTTATATGTTACTATTAAGTTTTATCCATAATTTTTTCCTTGTCACTGAATACGTTTATCTAATTTTGACATAGGCCTAGATCTGTAACCTTTCCCTTGTCATTAAATAAGAATTCTTGAGACTATAGGGAATTGAACCAGGTCCATTCTAACAGCACTGAATTGCCTTGCAACTCTGATAAAAATGGGTTTTTCCGTACTTGACTAACCACATCTCCAATAAGATATGTGATTTTGTCAAGACATTCAATCTGTGTACTCAAGTCACTGAGAACAGACCAATTGAGACAAGGATTATTACAACAACAACGAACATCCGGAACAAGTATTGAAGTATCCTCAGTAACACAAACATTTAACATCTGTATTCATACTACAAAGGCCAATAGGTCTTCTTGTAAACAATGTATGCTTCAAATAATAGCTTATACAAGTAAATTCAAGTAGGAAGCAATAGGATCAATTAAAAATTCTTGAGACTAAGTTAAATAAGTTTATATAACTTTGACATGTACGCCTAACATTTCCCTTGTCAATAAATAAGTTTATATAATTTTAACATATAATCTACCCCTGGTTACTAAATACATTTACCTAATGTTGACATGTGGCCTAAATTTCCCTTGTCACTGGGTAATTTACTTAATTGTGACATTTTTTAGTCTAACAGAAATTGAAATTCATCTTCTTGAATTTAATTTTGACATGTAAATTTTCCCTTGTCACTAAATACATTTACCTAATTTTGATATCTATCCTTTCCATTGCCATTGAAACAATTACATGCTTTTGGATGTAAATTTATACTAGTGACTTTGGCTGTATTGAAGTCATGCATTAAATATGATCATTAAATGCATTAAATATGCATTAAATATTAGATATATGGTCAAGATTATATTAGGCCAAGATTAGATCCTCTAAATTTGTGCATACTTTTATGTGTGTCAGCATTAAATGTGGTAGAATGTATTTTCTACCAATATATGCCTATTTCTATATACCGGTAAGCTTTCAAACTGTATCACTGTAGAGAGGCTAATCTGACTGATCTGTGTTTTAATTTACCGGTACTGGTGGCATAGATTATAGGTCAATAGAAAGTGACCAATTGAAAGAACTGATCAGTCTTATTTGCCTATCAGTTGTGATGCAGTTGAAAGGCCCATTCTTTAATAGGCATTGCCTTATATATAAGCACATAGGCCAATCTGAATATAGCATGTAGGTTTAGGGAGGTTTATTCTCAAAGCACTGCATATTGCTGAGAGATGAGATCTTCTGGGTATGAAAGCAAGCTTTGGAGAGACTATCTATTAGAAAGTGCTCATATGAAAAAAGACTATTGATCAGAATTCCTGGGGATAAAAACAAGCAGACAAACAAATGCTAGTGATTGAAGAAGTGTGTGTTTATATTTCCCTTCTCATTAAAGACATTTTTCATTCCCTTGTCACTGAAGCAATTATATAATTTTGAAATATAACTTTTTACTTGCCATTGACAAAAATGTACCTAATTTTTATTTATAACATTTCTCTTGTCACTGAAATAGTTATCTAATTTTGATGCATAACCTTTCCCTTGCAACTGAAATATCTAATTTTGAAATATGCCTATAACCTTTCCCTATTCACTGAATAAATTATGTAACTCTGGCATAGGCCCTATAATCTTTCTCTTTCTATTGGATAAATGTATTTATTTTTTTTTATAGATTCTTAACCTATTTCCTGCCACTGAATAAATTTGTCTAATTTTTTATGTATAATCTTTTTCCTGCCACTGAATAAGTTTGTCTAATTTTTTACGTATAATCTTTTTCTTGCCACTGAATAAATTTATCTAGTTTCATTATCTGGCCTATAATCATTTCCTTTTCATTAAATACATGTAACTAATTTTAACATATAGGCCAAGGCCTCCCGTAACCTTTCCCTACTTAGTTAAGAAATTTTTATACTTTTTTTATGACCTGTTATTTGCCACTCTGAACAAATGTATCTATTTTGAACATATAGGTCCTAATTTTATTTGTCACTGAATAAATGTATTTTAACATTGAATATATTTGTTCCCATGTCACTAAAAGAAATAATCAGATTTTTCCTTCTTGTCTTTCTCCAATCACTTCACACACCATTAAAACTAATGTACAGATATTTTACACTGAATCATTTCCAGAATTTGGCTATTGTATAAATGCTTTGTCGCAGACATATTCAACTGATGTCCATGTAGATGAAAGGAACTGAGCTTATATAGAGCCTTATATAGAATAAGCCAGGAGTAGACCAAAAGAAACACTCAGAAGAACAATACATAGAGAAAGTAAAATGATCAATATCCATACTATTCAAGAACTGCACAGAATAACTTTGAACAGACAGAATTGGAGAGATCTGACCTCTGCCCTATGCGCTAACTTCAGTGCAAAAGGAAAATGAATATGTAGAATAAGGCTCTATAATTGTTGAAATAAACATTGATAAATTACTTTTTGCAAAATAAACTACATTTAACATGAATAAGATACTTGTGCGTGTTCATTCTAGTAAAACCAGATAGAGTTATTTTTTAACTTGTCCATTTGAGCAAATGAAGTTTGCAGAAAATATGTGTCTGTTGTTCCAGTACATATATTTTCTACAATTTATGGCGTACAATTTCTATATGATTTGGTGGCCGAATACACCCGACCCGTCTTTATTGCCTCTTATAGCTACATAGGTAGAATTTCATGGAAAGTTTAACTTTCCATGAGGTCTTGAAAAAATTATCCAATATTAACTTTTTTAAAGTTTTATGTTTAATTACTGAATAAATTATTGTTTTATGATTTATATATTTTACAATTATGAATTCTTCACCTCTAAGTGCTGCAAGTTATTTTTGCAACTAATGTATGCTGCACACAAAAAATGGGCATAGAGGCCTAATTCTTACATTAAGTATAAAATTTTAACAGTCACAGTTTAAAGAATTTCTCATCCTTGACTTACAGCATAATTTAAGTAGCAAATAAATTAAAATCTACAAATGTAAAATATTAAGAAATATTGTGATTGTTGAATTTGTTGAAACTGCTTTCTTTAGAGGCTGGAAAGGGGAGAGAATATGGAAGTAGAGGATCTTTTTGGGCAAGGGACAGGAGAAGCAAAAGATTCTGTATCAACACTGCCATGGAAGGTGGCTGTACAGGTCAGATTTATCCTATGGAAGATGCCTGTCTGTAATGTTTGTTTATGTTGTTTTTGGTGAACTTGGTTATTGCTTCAACTTTGGATAAGAATTGAAAAGAGTGTTGAGAAATAATTTGATGAAAAATAGATTTTTGAGTGTTCATGACATTATAATTAGTTGATGGCAGCATAATTCATAGAAAGTACAACATTTGTATAGGTTAAAGTAAAACATTATATCAAGGTTATGGCAACCTTTTTACATGCAGCAATGGGTACTATTTCTGCTTCTACAAGTGATGGTGGTATCTTTCATAGAGTATGGCCTCAGCCTACTAACACTGTCACAGACACAAATCGATAGTTTGGAAAAAGTCCAAAATGAGGCACTGAGAGCGGTACTGGAGTGTACTAGGGATACACTCATCTCTATAACCAGATTTTTGCTTGATATCCCCAGTATTAGAGTGTGGCACCAAGTAGCGCAGGTTAGGTCATACCTTAAAAGAATAAAAAGTTACCTTAAAGTAAAAGCATACAATCACCACACATTAAACCAATGTCTAGATGTGTCAAAGGGAAAACGAATCAAGTGTTAACAGATGATAGATGGCAGAGGATGAAGACACACTGCAAGGAGTATGTGAATTTGAAGAAATAGGAAAGTGCAGTGAATGGGTAAAGGTAGACATTGAGAAAATAATAACTGACTAATCACTGACAGAGAGTGGAGCACTTATGAGAGTGTTGTGATGCTAGTTTCTAATCAAGAAGACTTGCAATTGCAACAATCAAATTAGCAAAAAGAAGAACGCTGTGACAAAGTAGTAAAAATAAGATCATGTGTTTTCCCAGTGGTAACATTGGATGCGAAACTAGGACTTTAAATAAGACAATATGCAAAATAATAAATTCTTTTGAAATGAAGTGTTACAGAATGATTTTGTGAATATCATGGACAGAGAAAAAGAAGAACATTGAAATTTTGAAATTACTGAAACTAAAGGAAGGATGGCTTCTAAGCACCATTATAAGAAATAATCTACAGTATTTTGGACACTTAAAGAGACATTATGGTATCAAGAGGCTGATTCTGGAGGGCAAAATAACAGGGGAGAGAAGAAGAAGACCATGAAGACAATGGACCAGCGACATCACAGAATATATGAACATGTCTCTGACCAATGCAGACCTGCTTGCCCGGGACAGAGAGGCGTTCAGGGTATCCGCAATAAAGATAATGTTCTGAAAAGAATATGTCATTTGAAACAAGTTAGGTCTATGTGTCAGAATACACTAAAATGTAAAAGGTGCGGATCTTTGCTCATAAATAATGACATATAATAACATACATAAATCAATGTTTCAACCAAAAGGTCATTATCAAGACAAAAATTAACATACAACAGAAAACGGACAGTAAGAAAATGGACGTTCACATTGGCATGTGTAATGTAGATTGACCAGCAGAGGTGAAATGAGACTACACAAGGAATATAAAAGACAAGAATAAGGGACACAGATCAGGGATGCGAATAACAAAATGTAGGAAGCACAAGATTGCAGTAGAAAAATAGTGGAAGATCAATAATATGTAGTTATTGTGCAAAACTGAAATCCTACTATACAGGTAAATCCAGGAATAGGATAATGAAGTTTTGCTAATAGCTAAAGACACATATTAACACAAACAAATCTATGTTTCGACCAAGAGGCCTTTATCAAGACAAAAATTGAAACAAAATTAAAACAGAAAATGGACAGTAAGGATATGGACATTCACATTAGCATGTGTAAATTGACCAGAAGAGGTGAAAAGATGGTATTCCTGGATTTACGTGTTGGATTTCAGTTTTGCGCAGTAAGTACATATTATTGATCTTCCGTCATTTTTCTACTGTAACCTCGTGCTTCATACATTTTGTTATTCACATCCCCAATCTATGTCCCACACTCTCGTGTTTTATATACCTTGTCCGGTGTCTTTTCACCTCTTCCAGTCAATCTACATTACACATGTCAATGTGAACATCCATATCCTTACTGTCCATTTTCTGTTGTATTTTTTAATTTTGTTTCAGTTTTTGTCTTGATAAAGGCCTTTTGGTCGAAACGTCGATGTGTGAGTGTTATTATGTGTGTCTTTAGTTATTAGCAAAACTTCATTACCCTGTTCCTGGATTTACCTGTGGATATGACTTCTTATCTGAAACACTTTTGCACACACAAAAATTCTACTGTCTTGAGCTATCTTAAATAAGAACAGTATTGACTAACATGCACAGAATAGAAACATTAGTTATAAATATGCTGATATAGTACTATAGAAGTTTAAGTTTTAATTATCCTTTGTTAGCTAAATGTTCTTGATTATAAGGTACTAAGTATAGCATTCTGTTTATGTATATTTCTGTTACAGATCTTCAGTTACTTGGATGTTGCAGACATTGCCAACTGTGCTTGTGTTTGCCGTTTCTGGAAAGTTCTTACTCAAGCAAACCTGTTGTGGAGTAGGGTATGAACAGAGTTTGTGACTTGCAAGATGTTATAGTGTGGCTAGTTGATAGTTCATGTTTTAAGTTTTTTTCCAGTTAAGATAAAAATCCAACCTTCTCCCCTCAAACTACTTCATTCATAGTGTCTTTAACATTGCCTGACACATTTTAGGAGAATGATAATTCTTTGGAAGCCCTGATGCTAGTTAAATTAATTATTATTCTTTTTCTTATAGTCCATGCTGTGTGTCAATGTTTGTCTACAGCCATTTGTCTCATGTATTTCCAAGAATTTCTGGTACCAATATTTTTCATGCCAAGTTGCATCTGCTCGTTTGATCTTTCTTTGCCCCTCTTACTTTTATACTTCCATTTTGTTATGTTTCAGCTCTGTGGTGGCATGGTACAGTGCATGTCTGTGATGACCAAGGTACTGGGTTTGAATCCCACCACAGGAAATTTTGCATCTGGACCATTCAGAAAGCAGTAGTAAACTACTGAACGTATTTATATTGCCTAGAAAATTACTACAGCTAAAAAATGCTGGTTGATGGCTACGTACTGAGTAGGATATGCTACCAATTTTCTTCTTCCTGTCATGTTGTGCTCTACTTTAACTCTTCTCATGTGTAAATAAAATGGACTGTGTGTGCATCAGTGGCTATGTCAATAGCAATGTCTACAGCTGTGAAAAATTCAAGCATGCTTGACTGGTTAGGTTCCAGGTTGGTGTTCAGTGTACAGTATGGGAACCAGTTCTCTTGTACGGCTAGCCTACTATCAATATGGCTAAAGATGTCCACCAGTGAACAAAGTGGTAAAACACTGAATGTATTAGTTACCACACTGAAGTCAAATATGTTGGGCCATTGCATTCGCTCACATACACAATAACAGAATATTCAATTTCTTCCATATCAATATGTTCTTCATATTTTTTATAATGTGATTCTCTTTCTGGATGAGATTTAATTTTTAGGACATCCGCAATAATACACCATAGAAAACATTTATCATCCTTGTTTTGTATATTTAGAATGTAATTATTTGTAAAAGGTATAAAAGGAAGTTTAAAATAAGATGTTCCTGTTAATGGTTTAACGTTTACTATGGTTAATTATGTTACATTAATGTGATCAAAAATATAACCACTTCCTTTTATGTTGAAAACTATCTACCCAAGAAATTAATTTTTGTTGCATTAAATTTTTCTTCAAATTGATTCATATAATTTAAATTATTATAACCCGAATTAAAATATACCACTATAACACTATAATTTATTGGATGAGTGAAAAAACAACCAATAGTGAATAATTAATTTAATTGAAGTATATTCATCGAGAATACTCTCTATATTACTAAATATTTTATTAAAAAAAGGATTTATATTTCTTCCTCTTTTTTCAATAATGAGTTATTAAAACATCTTTGAAATTCTTTTTTGCTTTTGAAATTCTGCTTTCTAATTATGTTTCTTTGTGTGTTTTTGATTTTTCATGTTTTGTTAGTTCTTTTATAGTATCAAATGTTTTTTTTACAAATTAGGTAATACAATTTTGCATATTTACTTAAATTCTTTTGGGGATTTTGTTCAACCATTTTATTAGGATACATTTTTAATATACTTTTTTATAATTGTTAAAATAATCAGAATTTCTTTGAAAAAAATCTTGATATGCTTGTTTATATTTTTCTTTATTTTCTTGATACTGTTTTTGCTTCTGTGGTTGAACACATTCTTTACGGTGAGCTTTATGTTCATCTTTAAATTTATTTTATTTTGAATAGCATGTTAAAGCATATTAATTTTAAAAAATTGAAAAAGTTTTAGTCATTTTAAATATGAATAATTTGTATATATATTAATTTGGTTTTTTTCTTAATTATATCGTTTTCTTTCTTGATAACAATAAAAATTATTATCATTAGTAGTGTAGTGTTTTGTGGTCTCAAGCAATCAACATTTTAAATAATTTTTTTTTTAAATTACAAAAAGGTAATGCTTTCTGTCCCCCAAAAGCTAGTACTATTTCACTTCTTCAAATTTCATTTTCCTATTTTTATATCAAAATATGAGCATAATTGTTTAGGTACAGTACAAGTAGATGCCACTACATGTTTAATTATTTCCCTTGTCTGTGTTTGTAAATTTAATGTTCATCATTTAATTATTGAAATATTTATTTATTTAGGGTTGGGTTAGGGTTAGTTATGTAAAACACAACTATCCTAACCCAAACCCTAAAATAAATTAATATTTAAATTATTAAATATTGAACATAAAATTTACAAACACAGACTAGGGAAATAACTCAACTATGTGGTGGGTCTACGTTTACTGTACCATTTTTTATTTTTATGTTATTGTACAGGTAAACTTCAGCGCAGTTCGCAAGAGGTAAGAGAATCATTTGTTACTGTTTCTTGCATTCGTTACACAAGATCAATCAGACAATTCATAGTGCTCTAATAAAATGTTTTATAAGAGATTTCTATTTTACAAACCCAAAGCCAGTGTAATCCTGCATTTTATTTGGTACTTTTCAGAAGCCACACTTTTTTTAATTGACATACACAATGCACCGCGAAGTCAGTTTTGCCAGGCCATTGGCACAAATAAAACGGTGACAGAACACATTTCCATTTTCTGGACTACATCCTGCTGGAAATCTAGAAGGACCATTGTCCTGCTAAAGAGAGATCCAGTGGGAGTGTGATAATGAACACTGAACAATAAGAACATACAAAACATATATACAAATAAACGTATATACAAATAATGTTTTTTGTTAATTTTGTTGATATGACACATTACTTACCTGTCATTACATTACTTTTGATTACATTACTTACCACATTACTTACCTTTTTTTTTAACTTACATAATGCTTTTTTGACAATAGTTTAAACAATTTTATTTCTTCTTGCAAGAGAATTCAAATGAAGTTATTATCTTATATTTGTTTATTTCTATGTTATGATCGTCATCGATGCACTTCAATCAATAGAAACTTGTTCACAATCCCTTTTTATTTCATACAGCTAGTTCTCATCAACAGTGCACAAGTTCTGTCAGATCATCTTCTTTTTCTTCTTTCTGTCCTCATGTACCTTTCGGTGTTGAGGGGAGAGTGAGTGTACGGTCTTTTGCCCTTCTATTTGCCTCTTCCGCTGTTATATTTCCGAGTGTCTCTAATACACTTTCTATCCACCTTTTACGAGGGAATCCAATAGGTTGACTGTTTTTGTATCATTTGTTAAGTGTTTTTTGGATAATACTTTGCTCTTTCTGTCTGGTTATGTGGCCGTACCATTTAACTTGTTGTTTCTGGATGTATTCTATTGCTGACTTGATCCCTAATTGTTTCCTTAGTGTTTCATTCCTGATTTTGTCTCTCAAGCTAACTGCAATCATACGTCTCACACATTTCATTTGTCTTTAATGCTGCAGATGTTGATAGTTGCTATTTTTGTTGTTACCGCTGATCTCTTTTGTGTGTGATGTGCTCTCCATTTAAGTTTTTTATTGAGCAATTTGATGTCGGATCATCAAGATCATTATTTGTCATTTGATTTTCTTATGATATTTTGCCTGAGGAGCCAACATTTCAGCCAACTTTAATCAATTTTAATTAGTCTTCTTCTTCCATGTTCAATCTCAAACTTCTACAAATTAGCAAAATTTAGTCCAGTGAGTGGACTATGTTGTATCATAGTTTACAGCTTAGCTGTGATATCTGTAAAATTAAACATAAAAATATGACTTCAACATGGCCTATGGGTCACTTTAACCCTCTATGGGGTGAGGCAGCAAACTCCAGCCCTCAAACCTCCTTAGTTTCCTCTTACGATATGTCTGGCAGGTAATAGTGTTGCCATTCTTTGCTTTCTTTTTGTATCTTGGTAGCACACAATGTAATTATTTCTTAGACCTATTTCTTGGAGACATTCAATTAGTTTTCTTGTGTTGGATTCTGTGTCAAAGGTCTTACTGTAGTCAATGACGCATATGTACACACTTTTATTGACTTCCCTATACTGATACCACCAGTTTATGTGGGTTAGTATGGGAGTACTTTAGGCTAATGGAGCAAATCCTGGCAACAAATACTCACTGCATAGCGGGTTAGCACAAGAATACCCCAATCAAAAGGGAGTAAACCCTCATTTGAAAATCCAGAGGGGGGCCCTAAGGCAGTCGATGGTCGCATCCAATCATCCTCTGGAACCTCCTGCAGTTCTGCTTGATTCCAAGCTTATTGGCTTTGGCATTTCCTTGGACTATATCAACGGAACCAAGTGCAAAATGGCCCAGGCACTTTCCCCATATAAGCCACCCAGGATAAAAAACAAGCATCAAGAGAGAAGCAGGAACAAACAAAAGTCTCTCAGATTTGAGAAAATGCTCAATGGATTGTTTTGTCTTTTTTTTTTTTTTTTGCTTAATGGCCATCTACAAGACGCAGAAGGTCATACATACTGATATTCAAGTAATCTGATACTAAATATAGCATCACTGGTTCCTTTTGTTTTCTTCTAAAGCCAAACCATTCTTCTCATACTCCTATACATATTTTTTTTAAAAACTGTTTCAGGTATTTATTGCTTCAGTAGTTTATTGCTTATCTGGCTCATCAAGCTGATTGTTCTGTATACTGTACAGTCTACTGCCCCAGAAAAATTCTAGACAAAAGCAATTGAAATAATCAATTAAATTATTCATACAAATTTAATTGATATTCACTTATTATCAGTTATTATTACTACACTTGAATTGAAATTTGCCCTTTTAGCTCTTTCTGCAGCTCAAACAATGAGAACGATTAATAGTTTATCATTGCACACTTATTTCAATTGATCTGATATCTTGTTTTCACATAGACCTATATCTTATTTTTACAAAAAATCCTTTTTACATAAATATTTTATTTTTTCATAAATATATAGGCTTTCACAAAAATATCTTATATTTACATAAATATAGAGGTGCGAAGGGTCTCACATTGCTCTCGTGCGGACCCAGGGTTAGTAGATAGCTAAAATCCTAAAAGTATCTCCTTGTGGTGCACCCTGGAAACAGAAATACAGCTGCTCTTGCTGCATTCCTAACACTTTTAGACTCGTGTCCATGGATGTGGATACTGTAGATGGAATGAGAATTGCCTGCAGAGAGACAGGAAATATCTCAGAAACCTCTACACCATTACATCAAACATATGCAAACATCTGTGAATTCCGACTTGGCCAGCTTAAAAAGCAGAAACATTGGAGGGGCAACCAATGTCAATGTCCCTAACATACGGTGATCTTACGAGTACAACCGGATCTGTAAAAGGTAACATACGCTAGAGGGCAGCATAGTGTACATGAGTAGATTCAGTGGCAATAGAGCTACAATGGTCCAGCATGAGACCAACTGGCGGAAGTGCTGTTTATGCTCGAGAACACACAGAAGCTCACAAGCCCCATCACAATTTACCCAATTCAAAGTATAAGTTAAGACTCAGGTATTGGATACGCCAACTTGAACATGGACTCCTGAGTATGGAAGAAAGCTTTGAATATAGCTCCCCATTGCACACAGGATAAGTATTGAACAAATGTCTGAGATCACATTGTTCAAATGTCTGACCGAAGCAGTGTTGAGACTGGTGGATTGAGACGGAATCTGGACAATGTAAAGGGGGGTGTAAGTCTCTAATGACACTGAAAACCTAGCCCAACTTGACTCTCAGCCGTTGCCCAACATGGCTCATATGGAGAGAATTGGGCTCAGTACCTAAGAGCCCACTGACTATGAGAGTCTGACTATGGATTGGAAGACCATCTCAAGTGGACGAGACTAGTGCATGAGAAATGCACAGGTAAATTCCCATACCACCAACGTGTTTGATAAAGCAGCACCTCATCTAGGAAGGTGTATCAACCCTGAGTCTAATTCACCGCTCTGTTACCCAACATGGCTTATACGGAAGAAATTAGGTCAGAGACCTAAGATACAAAGGGTAGTAATGGAATGGTCTTTCTATATGAGGAACAGCTGGCTGTGAAGTGCCTCGTCAGAGGATAGACACAAAAATGATGACTGAAGCAAACTATCAGTTCATCTCGTAACATGTAGAAGGCTCCTCCAATAGGCATTGCACCAAGCTGAAAGATGAAGTCTCCTGGGTGTGAAGGAAAGCTCAGAAACCTCCCCATTGCATATAGGAAGTAAGAGCTAATTGCTCATAATTCCTGGGGTTCTCAAACAAATAAACATAAATATATGTTTCCACATAAATATCATATTTTTATATAAATATCTTATTGTCACATAAATATTGTCTTCAATGTTAACAAACACCTTAGATTAATTTTTTTGGAGGTGTGTCTCATACAAGAATATATATCTAAAGTGCTAGTTTGTTATATTGAACCAATTCTTTTCTATGTATGTACAGCATGCTGCATGGACTGTAAACATATTAACTAAAATCAAACAGAAGGCTACTCAGATGTGGTTTTTGAGAAGAATGATTAAAATACTGTGTGCAGCAAAGAAAACTACTGGTAGTGTAGAGTTTCTCAGATGCTGAAGTAAAGAGACAAATTATAGTATAGCAAATATTATAAGCAGAGACTCAAAAGTTATAGGGCAGTGAACATTTAATAACCACCAGAAACATAAAGGGAATAGGAGACAGTGGATAGGAGAATTTGCTGGATGGGTTGTCATCATGACAGGAGAGAATGTCACAAACTGAACTTATTAACAACACAAAAGACAGAAAGTTGTGGAGAAACATGATCTATTTCATGATCTAAATGGCACATGATTGATTGTTACAAATGTCTAAGATTTAACTAATTCAGCATCTAACTATTTTAGTCTTGACGGAATTATTTTATTAGCCCCCAAAAATGTTACACACATACACTGGTAAGATTTAATTATTGGTCTAAAAATTGTTTAAATATACTTTATTATATGTCAAATTACAGAGAATTGAATTAACTTGATGATTTTGATGACTGTTGTTTGATACACTTTATAATCAAAATATAAAATTAGTGGACAAAATAATTTACCCGTGGAAAACCACAGACCACAATAATTATGACAGAAAATTCTGTCTAAATGGCCTTATTTTGTTGGAAATCGACTTCTGAATACACAACATTGTACAAAATCGAGATTTTAATAACAGTTTGGGAACTGTTTCCAGTATTGTATCATGACCTTCTAGAGAAAATAAATTTCACTTAGGCCCTATATGATAAAAGAAAAGGTCATATAACATTTACACCTATTGTTACTGCAGATTCTTGGTAACTGAAATTTATTTTCTATCAGTATTTCAGTATCCAATTTAAAAATAAAAATACAATAAGCCTAGGCCTAACTAATATACATGTATAGATTCCTCATTATTCACAAATTAAATAGCAATCATACTTACAGGATGTGTTTCTGGCAAACTTCCATTTTCCATTATAAGAATTGTAAACAATATGAAAAAAATGATATAAAATACTCAAATGTTTTAATGCACAATAAAATGCAATCTTTTGTCACCCACATCAGATTTCACAAAGAAAGTGTTTATTTCCTATCGGAAGTACTTCTGGTTAGTCTAGGTTAGTCTAAATTTCTAGAAACGACAAAATAGATGTCAGATACTAATTACATCTAATATGAGATCCTTCAACAAGTCATAGCAGTTCGTGTCTCCTATGAGATCTGTCAGGACATTGCTGCATACATATTTCAGTCCTAGCATACATATTCCTACATATTCCATATACAATTGCTACATAATTAAATATGCAAATATCTACTGTGCAATTATTTATTGCAAATTATCTACTTTAAATGTTGTTCTTGTAATGTAGAAGCATTGCTAAAATATCTAAATTAGCCATGTAAGCACATACATTTAATAACAAATTAGTCATGTAAGCATCTACAGTTAATAATAAATTAGTCATGTAAGTAGGGCCTTTAGTTAACGGTAATATCAAATTAGTCATCTAAGCATGTAGGTCTACAGTTAATAAATTACTCCAGTAAATATCTAGTTAATATCAAATTAGTCATGTAAGCTTGTACTGTTAATAGCAAAATTAGTTATGTGAGCATGCACAGTTAATAACAAATTAGTCATAAAGCATGTACATTTAATAAAAGATTTGATGTGCAAGAATTTACAGTTGATAAATTAATGGACATGGTTTTCTGTGCAATAACAGCATTAATATATATTTTATACAGACTGACAAATGGGTAACTTTTTTTACTTTAATAATCTATTGTGGTTAAAATATGCAATTTATTTATGACTAGTCTGTTTATAGCCAGTGCATACCTGTCAAACTTCCAGAAGGATATTTCATATTTCAGCTTAAAATACTATTTAAAATTTTGTATTTTAACCAAAATTTCTGTCAAGTTCTATAAAAAAAAAGGCATTTCATTAAAGGTAAATGATTCTTAATTCTTTAAGGTAAATACTAAATGCAAATCAGGCACATTCAGTAACACCAGAGTGTTTTCTGCATAAAATACTAAATGCCAATCAGGCACATTCAGTAACACCAGCGTGTTTTCTGTATAAAATTCTAAATGTCAATCAGACACATTCAGTAATACCAAAATACAAGAAAATCTTTACTAGTTGACAGGTATGACAGCCAGATATCCAGTGTTCTCTTACCAACCCAACCAAATATTTGCTAGTATTCTTGCAATCTGTATCTCTGTCAATTGTTTTCAGCTGCACTTGTTTTTTTATTATTGATAGGTAATTGCTTATTGTTGTTAAGATCCTAAATCTAAAATGTAATTTTTCATTGAAACAATTCAGTAAAAAACAGTGTCTGATGTTATCTATAATTTCTGCTAACCTCCAGGGCATCATGTGAATCTACTGTCCTGGACATTCAGGCATTTATGATAATGATATAGCAAACAGGGTTGTTGGAAAATCAACTATAGTCAGTGAGTTGACAATGGATAAAGGAGATGTGTTGAAGTTGCTTAAAGAATGAATGTTAGATGTGGACACTGAGATTGATGACAAATCAAGTCCGCAATTGGGGAAGTTTAGTGCTAAATGCAAACAACATAAGACAACAATTAAAAGACAGTATAAGACCTTTATACAAAAACTGCCAGAGCATAATCAGAACTACTGAGAACACAACAGACCCATTTGAAATAAAAACAGGGGATAGACAAAGCTTCGTACTATCACCATTTCTGTTCATAACATACATGGACAGGAACACTAAAGAACCAGACACAAGAAACAAATTTTATACAGACTGACAAATGGGTAACTTTTTTTACTTTAATAATCTATTGTGGTTAAAATATGCAATTTATTTATGACTAGTCTGTTTATAGCCAGTGCATACCTGTCAAACTTCCAGAAGGATATTTCATATTTCAGCTTAAAATACTATTTAAAATTTTGTATTTTAACCAAAATTTCTGTCAAGTTCTATAAAAAAAAAGGCATTTCATTAAAGGTAAATGATTCTTAATTCTTTAAGGTAAATACTAAATGCAAATCAGGCACATTCAGTAACACCAGAGTGTTTTCTGCATAAAATACTAAATGCCAATCAGGCACATTCAGTAACACCAGCGTGTTTTCTGTATAAAATTCTAAATGTCAATCAGACACATTCAGTAATACCAAAATACAAGAAAATCTTTACTAGTTGACAGGTATGACAGCCAGATATCCAGTGTTCTCTTACCAACCCAACCAAATATTTGCTAGTATTCTTGCAATCTGTATCTCTGTCAATTGTTTTCAGCTGCACTTGTTTTTTTATTATTGATAGGTAATTGCTTATTGTTGTTAAGATCCTAAATCTAAAATGTAATTTTTCATTGAAACAATTCAGTAAAAAACAGTGTCTGATGTTATCTATAATTTCTGCTAACCTCCAGGGCATCATGTGAATCTACTGTCCTGGACATTCAGGCATTTATGATAATGATATAGCAAACAGGGTTGTTGGAAAATCAACTATAGTCAGTGAGTTGACAATGGATAAAGGAGATGTGTTGAAGTTGCTTAAAGAATGAATGTTAGATGTGGACACTGAGATTGATGACAAATCAAGTCCGCAATTGGGGAAGTTTAGTGCTAAATGCAAACAACATAAGACAACAATTAAAAGACAGTATAAGACCTTTATACAAAAACTGCCAGAGCATAATCAGAACTACTGAGAACACAACAGACCCATTTGAAATAAAAACAGGGGATAGACAAAGCTTCGTACTATCACCATTTCTGTTCATAACATACATGGACAGGAACACTAAAGAACCAGACACAAGAAACAAATTCCCCAGTAGAAGCATCAAATGATGATCACAGCTAACTCAACAAACTTCTATTTGCAAATGATCTATGTTTAATATACAAATCTGAAAATGAATAACAGCGGCACACATACTTGCTCCATACAACCTGCAAACAATACAACATGAAACTCAACACATCTAAAACAGAGACTATGAAAATAAGCAGAACACCAGGTCAGTTAAATCTGTCTGTCAATAGTACAAAATTAAAGCAAGTCCAAGAGTTTAAATACCTAGAAGCATATTTACAGAGGATGGCAAACTCGACAGAGAGATTGAAACAAGGTGCCAAAAAGTCAATGCTGTGACTTACTTGCTGTCACCAATACTTAAACACCCATCAATCTGCATGGCTACAAAACAACAATTGATAAACAGTATTTTTATACCAACTCTGTTACCAATGTCACAGAAAAAGATCACAGTTTGCGAAATGAGATGTTTGAGGAAAGCTATAAATGTCATGAGAAGAGACAGCCGGAGAAATGAAGATATCAGGTAAGAAGTAAAGACTATATCAAGTCAAGACTACATTGAGAGGCAGCAAACCAGATGGTTACGTCATGAGAATGAAAATTGCACAACCAACCCTTCATGCATACATCAGCAGAAGACCGGGCTACAAGGCACGAGGAAGACCACGAACTAGATGGGCAGAGACAATCAAAGAAACATTAAATTAACAAGGGCTTACCATGTCAATGCAACTCAAATGACCAAAGACAAAAATCTCTGAATTCCCCCCACGATACTTAACAGCACAAGTGGAAATGACAGTAGATAGATAGTATTAAATGTGCCACAAGTAAGACTATGCATTCACTTGGTATAGCAAGGAGTGATGTTTACCAGCAAGCCACAAGAATCATAAGCATGCATACCCTTTGACATCTGCCGTAGGGGACGAGCACTTATGAGTTTACCCGGAGTGCAATGATATCAACTCATAATCAATAACAATTCAGGACAAAAAAATGAAAAGCAAGAAATTTGAAGTAATCTTTGTACATTATGTGCTCAGTTTTACACATGACCTACATTGGCTTGTTCAAGTGGAAGCCAGACAAAATGTTTCAACAACTATTTGAATACACATCTCAAGTAATGCAGCATTGACTCAATCTCTTGGAAAATCACAACTCTTGATTGTCCATCCTGACATGGCTAGATCAGTACAGGTATTAAAAACTTTGAGAACAATAGAATACTGCAAGCAATTTGAAAGAGATAAAAACAAGGATAAATCAAGACAGCTTTCCCTCATGCCAAGACCTTCCTGGGTCTGGATTGAACTCTTCTGCCATTTTTAGACACAAACACGAAACCTACCATTTACATTTTTAATGTCATACCCGGTATTCATCTTTTTTGTGAAGAAGAAACTTCATAATTATCATGTGCTCAGACTTATTATAAACATAAAGGTCCAATGTACAAGATGTGTACATTAAAGAACCTTTGACAGAATATATGGTCTGGTCATGTAGGAGTCAGAGGCAATGAAAGAGCAGACTCATTGGCGGGAAATGCTGTGGTTGATGGCACAGTATTGAAGAGAGATAGGGCCAGCCTAAAAAGGGAGGTCATTGATTTTCTTCCTCTTCTGCGTTTGCTCTTTGATAACCAGCATGGAAGTTCATGTGATTTCCTCCAGGAAGCACGAAGTAAGTTGTGTTGCCATTTTACAGTATAGCTGCATTATTTGTACCTCAGAAGATCCAGTATAGTCAATTTCAGCATGTCTTTGATTCGGGTGAGCATCCCTAATCTATGACAGCCTTCCTATCTGTCACCAGACAATGGATGTGTATCGACTCTACACTGTGACAGTTTATCACACACTGTGCCCTTGGACATTTACCAAAACATGTCCCTGAGTGGCAGTCTTTGAGGTGGCAGTAATTAGATTTAGGCTTGGGTCATCTACATCTGTCTTGCACAATTTTAAAGGTGAAACCTCTTATTTACTGGGGAATAAAAACATATCTACGGACGAGTGGTTGATGAACTATTTCCCCTTTTCCCAATTACCTCCTTTAGAGCAAATTTTATCAGTGTATTTCCCTTCAAAGTGATAGATGATGCAATTTTGATGCTCAGGACCTCTTGCAGATCTTTTTTTATGTGCTATGATTTTTTTTATAACCTGTCTAATTGAAAGAAATTATTTTTAAGTATTGTTTTTTATTATATATTTTTTAAATAATTTCAGACACTGACTTATCTATACTTCCTAGTATTCCATTATTTGTATTTGTAGCTCCTCTGCAATAAGCTGTTCAGTCATATGGCTCTGGTTGAAAATCACTGCTCTAGTCTAGCCAGTATAAATTCAATACCAGACATTCTGAATTGATACAACATTTGAAATCACCATCAGGGCTACTATTTTAGTGTTCTGATGGTAGTGATAATGATAATGTTAAGAGCGTCTTAAGCACCTGTCTGACGTCTGATATTTAGTTTATGCATCAAAACCATAATTTTAAAAATTACTGAGGCATATCAGAATTTGAATGCAGGTTTCCATTGTTTCATGATGGTTGCAATCATCTTTGCTTTATGTGTGTGTTGACCGTGTTCAAGTCAGTCTATTAGAATGTTTCAAAAGTTTCTGCACCTTTTTGTATTGCCGACCTCCATGCCTCAGTCTTCTACCACATTTTCCCAGATATTGTAATCAATAGAAAAGTCTTTAATTGATGCCTTGCATATATCTTTATATCTCAGTGTACTGTCTCTAACTCTTTTCTCTTTGGAAAGTTTGCAAAACGATATTTGCTGTGGGATATACGGTTATTGTTCATTCTTCGCCCATGACAAAACCATCTTAGTCATCTAATGCTGAATATTACTATTCTTGATGATAATTTTTCCAGCAGCACTTCTGTGCTGTCCTCACAACCAGAAAAGAGGTTAAGCAACTTCCATATGTGCTGCCTGAAAGAAATGTATGTACAGTGGCAGGAAAAAGTTACCAACTCTGAGATCCTGTGTAGGATCATGCTACCAATATTAATCTCCATGTTCAGTCACATAGAAATAAAGTGGCTTGGCCATGTTCAGAACAATTTTCAACAAGTCTTATGGCGTTACATTCTCTCATCGATTTCTATGAATTTATTGATTAATTTGAAAGAAAATAGTATTGTACTATGACTGTTTTTACAGTTTCTTCTTCTTCATTCGCTTTCAGATTACCATATTAATGATAAGTCTGTTATGCCAATCTTACATTTGTGATGTAGGTAGGGGCATAGGCCAAAAAAATAACCTGATCCCATCTGGAAAGCAGATAGGCATAATTTTTTTTTAATTTAGTTGATCATGTTCACCCTTCTTTGTCATTTTATTGTAACACAGCCATGTTGGGTTATTATGTGCTTCTTTGTTGATCTTATTTCCCCAAAATTTCATTATTCAATCGTATAAGAATTTTAAATCAAGTTCATCATAGGCTTTGTATATATGTATAGCTTTTTATAGGCATGTTTTTCATAAGCATTTCAGCCATTTAATGTATCACATTCGGTAACATTTATGTCTTTCAGTCATTCAGTGTATTACATTCTGTAACATTTATGTCTTTCAATCATTCAGTGTATTACATTCTGTAACATTTATGTCTTTCAATCATTTAGTGTATCACATTCTGTAACATTTATGTCATTCAGTGTATCACATTCTGTAACATTTATGTCTTTCAAGCATTCAATTTATCGCATATTTCTTTCTGTGTTTGCTCTCTGATAACCGCCATGAAAGATTGTGTGATTTTCAATGGGGAGAGTCAAGTATGTTGTGCTGCAAGTTCCACAGCATTGCTGTGTTGCACTAGGTGCTGGCCCAGCTTATCTGAGGCCCGGACATCCGAGGCCCAGCATATCAATTTTTATCATGCCTTTGATTCGGGTAGTGGGCTTCCCTATCCTGTGACAGCCTTCCTACCTGTTGTCAGACTGCGAATACATATTTACTCTACACCATGACGGTTTATCAGCCAATGTGCCCATGGACTTTTCAGACCAAAAAATGACCCTGGGTGGCAGTCTCTGACAGTATTTTTATACCAACTCTGTTACCAATGTCAGAGTTACAAGAGACAGTAGTAAAAGATTTAGGCTTAAGTCGACTATGTCTATCTCGCAGTAGGTGTTCTGCTGCCAGTGAACTTGTCTCACGTATTTAGACATATTGTGCCTGTTCCCATTGGGTACTGAACCTTTTCACTCTGCAAGCATGATTCTGGTATAGGAAAGCATCGACGGTAGAGTTGGGTCAGGGTTTGTTCACCCTCTTAGCTGAGGTGTAATTCACCAACATCGTGAACCCCTCATCCAAATCTGAGTCTGCACATTTTGAGTAGCACCATGGCCTGGAAGATTGTTCTTGAACTGAACAAAACTCTCTCCGCGAGCATGATTCCATGTATATCAAAGCATCGACGGTAGAGTTAGGCTGGTCTCTTAGGAATACAGACAATTAGAAGTATGTTCTGGAGCTGAACAGTACTTTAGTTTTGATTTCCTTTTAACATTTTCCCTTTCTGCATGCATGTAGTGATGCCCTTTGGTTCTGTGCTGCACTCTCATTGTACTCAATATTTTGCCATTTGGACTCACTATTTGTCATGATATCTTCCCATTTTGAGACAATTGCATTGGTTTCCCCTTCAATGCTCTGGCCGGACTAAACTGCGTCACTGTGTGCCGACTGTGACTTTGTATGTGTTGGCACAGAGGTGTCAGAGATATTACTTGTATATGGCAGTCAATTCTCATTCCATCTGCAGCCTCCCCCTTCCTGGACACGATCTCAAAAATGTTTGCCAGAAGCAGCATAAGCCACAAACTTCTGTTTCCAGGTTGCATAGCGAGAAAGTGCTTTGAAATCTTGGTTATCTGCTTACCCTGGCTCCACCGAGAGCAATGTGTACACTTTGCACCCCCATCACATATTTGGTAACATTTATGTCTTAAAGCCATTCAATGTATCACATGTTTGGTAACATTTATGTCTCTCAGTTAGTTAGTTAGTCGTTGGATCATCGTCACTGCACTCCGGAAAGTCCATAAGTGCTCAGATCTCTCCTTGAGTGTAGCCGCCATTACACGTTGACTGATGGTCCCAGTACGCAGTTGATTGACCATCATTCTTTCTTGCTCACGAAATTGCTCCTTTCTAGCAACACCACATTTCAAACCAAATTCTTTTATTCTAGTCATGGAACAAAAGCAATTGTCACTTATACAGTCATTTGCTCGTGCTTTTTCCCATAGGGCGTTCAAAATGTCTGCCCGATCCATCGCTCCACCAACAGCCGTAGTAGCAGCCTGTGCGGCCAACCTATCTACTCTCTCATTACCCTGGACTCCCGCATGTTCCAGCACAAAAATGAAAGTCACTTTACGCATACAGGAATTTTTCACTGCATTCAGCCACTGTTCCCGAATGTATCCCGCCTGAACTTTCACAAGCATGCTCATCGAGTCACTGAGTATACAGGCATGCTCACAGACAGTCTGCGAGCAGATTCATTGCAAAGATTTGGTTACTGCCAAAATCTCCATTGTCATGCTGCTTGTCGTCTGAGCGAATGCACCACTTTCCTCTCTAATGGTTTCCCCCCACCTTTGAGCCGTGAAGTACCAGGTACTTCTGATGTGTCTCTCAACTGACTCATCTGTATATATAATCATATCACCTTCTCTGGAATTTAACTGATTAGAGCGAGTACCTCCGACTCAACCACTGTCAGACACCATTCCTTGCATTCTCTATTGAGTGTTATTATTACTTTGAAGGCTGTCGGACAATCTAAGGGCGCATGACTCCATTCCGCACCAGGTAGCACATCCTCTAACCTGCACACACACTCTGTATAATATCCTCTGCACGTCCCATCCACGACTTTCCTCTCTTAAGTCGACTGCCTTTCACTGAGAATTTCAGGGTGTAGAGGATGTTCTTTATCAGTGGTGATTTGTAGGTAGTCCCGAGCGCTGCAGATTTGTATTCTTTGCTCTGCAGTTAGGCAATATGTCTCTCAGTCTTTCATTTATCACATATGGTAACATTTATGTCTCTCAGTCTTTCATTTATCACATATGGTAACATTTATGTCTTTCAGTCATCCATCACATGTTTGGTAATATTTATGTCTGTCAGGCATACACATATTAAGATATAGATATTAATTCCCAAGGGTTGCTTGGATGACCAACAGACTGGATTAATGAAGCTTGTACTAACAATGAATTATTTTCAGGGCTGCAGATACAGCTTGAGAGGGTTGAAGGCAGGTTATTGTATAAAGATTTTCACTTTGCTTGTGGGGTGATGATCTTTCTTGGGAAAGCCACTAAATTGGGTTTTATCCTCTTTTTAACTTATACCTTTCTTACTAAATATTGTGTTCAGGAAATGCTGTCACCGTGAATCTGAGAGTAGGTCTATAATAGATTTAAACATCTGCAAATATTTTTGGGAACACAAAAATGTAAGTCTCTTATTGTGAAAGCACACCTATTTCATACCTATGGATATTTACACAGATTTAAGTCCATTTTGGTTATATCACATGTTTGTTATCACATGTTTGTTAGTACTAAATTTTGTGTTGTATTTTCTGAAAAGAAGAGGGGGTTCAACCATGCAACACAACTCCTCCTCTTCTCCCATATCTACAAGCTTGTGTATTTTCTTCCATATATTTATTTAATTCCTTATAACTTATTTATACGAGGTAGTTTCAAAAATTCCTGAAATATTCAACTAGTGAAATATGATGCTATGGGGATTATATGTTTAGAGGTTGGTAATGACCTTGACAAAAGTACATGACAGTAGTGACCTTCACATATATTCTTGAAGAGAAGATACAAATATTTGTGTGTTGTGCTAGTTGCATCACCAGCATTGAAAATGATTGAACAATGATTGAACAATGATTGAACAATGATTAAACAATGCATAAAATGGCAAATTCTGTATTTTCTTGAGAAGTCACCCTCAAAGACACTAACCATTGCTTAATACAGCATATTGTGAAGCCATAATGAAGAAATTACAAGTATTTGTGTAGCACAAGTGTTTCCATGAACATTAGTGTCAATGAAGATGATGCTATTACCAACGTGACAAGGCAGTTGAGTAAATTGTGAAAGATTGGGTTCCACGAATGTTTCCAGCAAGTGTATGTCCATTGGCAAAGGTGTATAGTTGCTGGTGGGAATTACTTTGAAGTAAATGTGTACATCAATTTATTTTTACTTATTTCTATATAATCATTACATTTGTTAAAATTTATCATTGTGAAATCTAACCACTGCTCCCAATAATGACCCAATATGATAATTTTATATTTTCATTTTGAAATGTTAAAAAATAATTTGTAATTATTTTTTTAATGTTAAATATTAATTTTCAATTAATTTTTTTAATTTAGAGAACCTTTTGAAGCTACTTCGTATACTTAATTGAGCCGTCTTGTATATTTATGCAATGTGTCAATGGCAGATTTTCTCATTTCTATATCCATGTATTTCATATTTTGTCGCTATTTATTATCAGTGTACCCCCATGCAGAAGATCTGAAGGTCTCATTAGTGTCCCTTCTTCATGCAACAGGAAGCCCCTAGATGATACTTATATAGTGGGCTTTCCTCTTATCTAAACCCAGAGCATTTTATTTTACAATTGTGTTTTTACCCCCTCTGAGTAGGAAGCTTCTTCTCAAAGCATTGCACATTGCTGTGAATTGAAGTCTTCTAGTTATTAAATAAAGCTCTGGGGATCTTACCCACCACCTTCTCAGTTGCACAAGAGCTCTTGTTCATAATTCCTGGAGATCTAACCAAACAACAATATAAGTTTATTTATTAGTTTAAAAGATCAAAGTGGATCATTACAATTGATCTTATAGGGCCCTGCTGTCATTACATTTGTTAAAATGTATCATTGTAAAACCAAAATTGTAATCATGTTTAAGTTTTCTTGGATACAAATTCTTAGTCCAATTTGCACAATTTTTATAATAGCTGGTATTTTTGATGCTATATTACGTATATTACCATATTGTGATGGTATACTATGAGCAGCACTAACCACTTTTTAATGAAACAAATGCATACATTATTTCACAAAATGAAATATCACTACTCGTGCATTCAGCGATCTGCTCGCTACACGCTGAGTGCTCCCCCCTACTCCCATTGTATAACCCAGGGGGACGGGGAGGCTATCAGTGCAGATTGGTGCAGACCTATTGACTTTTTAATCTGAGTTCAGTGAGAAAATGAAAGCTGAATGGTTGGTTGGTTGCTTATCCAATGGTCCATGTGGTTTCATGCCCTCCAACCCAATACCATTGTGTGATATATGCCTGTTTTTGTGAGCTGTTGTTGTGTTTCATGCAATGTGTTTTTAACGGTGAATGAAACTACGCATAATATTAAAAAGTTGAAATCTAACCACTGTTCCCAGTAATGAACCAATATGATAATTTTATATTACTTTTGAAATGTTAAAAATTAATTTTTAATTATTTTTTAAATGTTAAATATTAATTTTTAATATTTAAAAAAAATAAAAATTGTCCAATAATTTCAAAATGTGTTGAGTGTTTATGGCTTATACGGTATGAGAGTTATTGGTGGTCTTATTGACACAATCTGTGACGAAAACAATTACCTTTATGTTCGTGTAAAGATCGGAACACATCACAAAGAGAATCATAATTGATATACAAAGAGACATATGTCAGCACTGAACTTGCATTGTAAGCCTCTTCACTCTTATGGATTTATTGAGATGGAGATCGGAGCACCTATGGACTTCTCCGGTGTGCATTGATAATAACCTGCTGTCATAACTCATAACAGTATGAGAACTGTTTAGTTATTTAAGCAATTAATAATGTTTATTGGTGTGTTATGTTAGCAGATCATTTGGTATTTAAATAAGCAAGTAAATTATGAAATAATGAGAACAATATGTGGTAATTACAATATCATGAAAAAAATTCATAGTATGAACATCTCTACAGAGTAACTGACAAAGTGGCAACTCGACTTCTATTCAAGGCCAGACCATATCTAATTCATCTAAATATGAGAGCTTGTCATAAACTCAGACGACCTACTTTTGTCAGTGTCAGCGAATGCAGAAACTTGCAGGATCTGAATTTATCAGAGTGCTCAGGTTTGGATGTGAGTAAAATTCTGTTGATATAGATGTTTGGTGGTATGTTGATAATTGTGGAAGTTTACATTCAGGAAATAACAAAAGATCAAGATGGAAATTAAAAGACAAATAATATCTACAATTTTTATACCAACACTCTACTACCAATGTCAAACATGGTCTTTAACAGTCACGCAGAAAATAATAATCTTTACATGTGAAATTAGGCATAGGTGTCAACTAGTACTGATTTTCCGTATTAATATGGATTTAGAGTCCCCAAAAAATAAGCTAAATAAAACACATTTTTGGGGGGAATTTATTTTTTAAAAAAGGTTATTAGGTTTTTAATTTCCTAGTAATTATTACTAATGCAGACATTTTTATCTCAAAGCTCTCTCTGAGGCTCCTATGCACCTTCCCTTTGTTCCTTAAAAAAAGTCATTGGTTTCCATTAGGGCTCAACAAAATTTTTCAAGCTTTACTGACATTTCTAGTGCTAAATTAATGTTATTCAGTATATTATAATCCTCTGACCCCCTAGACAGGTCAGTGACATCCAATTTAAATCTTTTGCCCATGGTCCGACTATAAGTCTCTGTGGCTTACTTTGGGAACCTCAGGCCTGCACCATCTGGCACACCACACAATGATGGTCATGATTATATATAAATGCTGTCCCATAAACTGAAATATTTTGGGATTTTAAAAGACATAATAAATGTATGTCATTTAGACTATCAGTAATAATGATGGGCAAGGTACAGTGTAAATGAGACAGGGATGTGCCACAATGATGGGCTCTAGAGCTATTTAAGAGTTTAAATATTTTACTAGAATATGCAAAGTTGCATATGCTGAACTGAGATTGTGTGTATACACTTTAAGTGTAGTCTATTTCATTATCTATTTATTTCAGGATGATATTCTGAGAGTGGTGACTAAAGGTTGCAAGATCTTGCTGTATCTAAACATTTCTCATACATACATTACAGATGCCAGTCTCAGGGCTATCGGCAAGTAAGAGTAAAAACAACAGTATTTTTGTTCACAGTGTACTATGAATAGTCATATGTTATATGAGAAACTAAGTAAATATATCTAACTATGACTGTTTATAACCCCAAATGTAATATTTATGTTAACATATAGCTATGAAAGCTGGAAAATAACAAAATCATAAGAAATGATTTACCGGTAGTACATGAAGAGCTCTCTTCATCCCTGAAGGCAAGTTTCTGCCATGGGACCTATCTTTACCTTTACAAGAAATTAATTTCATTTAAAAATAAATGTCTTAGAAAACTCTTAAGTATTGGCTGAGAAGGATTCAAGATAAGCAAACAAATAAATGAAGTCACTAAACAGTAATAGGGCCTATGTTCCTACAACAATAAGCAGAATTTGGTTGGGAAATCAACCTTTTTATTTTCAGCAATTACTCAAGCACTGCATGTTCAGGAAATTTGAAGTGACACAAAAATTTGCCCCTGTACACAATCTCTAGAAAACACAGAACATATGTTGCAGAACTGCCCACTGTACCACACTACAAGAAGAAAAATATGGTCATCTCAAACAGCTCTGATGGACAAACTTTACAGCCCTGTATCCGGACTGATGACCACAGTACAGTTCATTGTGAAATCCATTTTAAAATTACTTCTAAACAACTTCAATGACATTGCCTCTCTTTTTTGCTTTGCTTGAATATTGCATTGCTGTTCTCTTCTGCACTAGAAATTGCATGAATCTCCAGTACCTGAGCCTTGCCTTCTGTAGCAAATTCACAGACAATGGACTTTTGTACCTGTCATCTGGACAATGTCATGACAAACTACAATATCTAGACATTTCTGGCTGTTTACAGGTATAGTGCACACAATTTTCATTGTTTAATCTTTACGGTATGTTTGCCATAATATTATTATAAGCCCATCAGGGTCATATGGTTGTCATGTTGGAGACAGCACAAAAACTCTCCAAACACTTATGACCCCAGCCATTTGTACCAGTGTTGAAAAATTCTTCCCAGATCATTTCTTGATGTTATTAATCCAGAATTTTTCTGTCTCTTCTGCTACCCAGGACCATTCCTTTCAAATCAGTCTTAGAAAGTGAGTTATGTCACATTACATGTCCAAACCAAATACATTTACACCATTTCACTACAATCAAAAGTGGTTCTTCATAACATGAAAGTGTATTTATTTCCTGCCAAATGATTATATCTGCCAAATGATAATTTTTGTAAACAGATGTCTATAGCACTTATATTCAAAATCCTGATTCCTTACTTCCATGCCTGCATTTAGTGTTCAGCTCTCACATCCATACACAAGGATAGTTAGCACTAGCCATCTGTATAGATTGATCTGTACTGTAACCTTAATCTTACTTTTCCAAATCCTATTAAACCTTGGTATGGCAGCCATCATCATCTTGAGTTTTATCTTCATCTCACTTCCCAAATTGACATCATCACATAAACCTTGATGTCATAAAACCAGTATGTTCATGTTAAAGACAGTACTAGCAGCCAGAAAAATTTACAACATATTGGATTAAAAAATACTAAAGATAAGAACACAGTTTAGAATTAACAACTCAAATATAATATCAATTTTGATTTAGAATGCAAAAGCTAAACATCAACCAAAACTGAGAAGCAGACTAGGTATTCAGGAAAGATACTTTATATAAAATGGAATGAGTACATGAAATAAAGGAAATGTACATTCAACAAACAGTGCCAGCAACAATAAGACAAAGAGGGTGAGTATAAGTAGGATATATCATGAGAAGGAATAAAGAATTGTAAGGCAAGTCATCGGATGGGAAACAATCAGGAGAAAAGATTGAACAAAAGAGACATTGAAAAGAACAATGACAGTGAAAGTTGAGATGAGAGGCATTGACATTGTTAATGGGATAAGACCCCAGAGATGCACTAAGAGATGATGATGTTTGTCCGTCGTAATCGACAATGACCAAAAACTCAACCATAATAATAATGACAATAAGTAATAACTAAGAGATATAAGCTACTACAAGCACTATGTGACATCCATCAGCAGTGTATGATAATCATTATTATCTTCTTCTTCTGAGCCCATTTTCAAACTCTTGTCAATAAGCAGGATGTGGTCTGGAGAATGGAATTTGTTGTGTCATGGTTTATAGCTTAAGTGAAATATCTGCACATTTTGGCCTTACACATCTAACATCAGCATGACCCCTAGGTCATTTTGACAGTCTATAGGATGAGACAGCCAACCCCATTCTCAAAACCTTCTTAATGAAACATTAATCTTCTTAATCTTGTGACATGACATGTGATGGAGGTGTCTATTCTTGTTCCTCTTCATACCCCAGCAACACATGGGCAGTTATTTCATCTGTACATGTTTGTTCTACTCATATTCCTGCTTGTTCTTCCATGCAGTGTGTGAGCATTGTACTATCACAGTTTTACAAGCCAGAGTGAAAAAACTGGCAAAATGTCTGATGCTCATTTAAATATCTGCATGTTGCAAAATGCCAAACAAAGTCAGACAAATTTTTAGAATTGTAAAAGTAATAGTAGCTTGAAGATGGAGTATGTTGTTTACTTATTCTCTTGTTATAGGCGGTTGATCTGTGGCTTAATAAGTCACCATCTTGAAACATCCTTTGCTACAGAAACAGTAGCACTGCTTTGTATGTAAATTATCATGGGGAAGGCAAATGGCAACAGCAAAGAAGGTCCTCCATAAGAAATTCTATGCAGAAAAATCAGCAAGGAAGCCTCAATATTGGACATAAGTCACTGTACGATACCACAAGAAAACTATGGCATCTAAAACAGCTCTCACAGACAAGCTCTATGACCCTTTCTCGGGGCTGGCGACCACAGCATATGAAACCCATATCAGCATCCAACTTTGACTGGAGAATGAGGCAGAAGAAGAAGAAGGGCATACGTAATTCATAGAACTTTAGCAACTTGCAACAAGGCACTCAACATGAAAAGAAATGTCCTGCCCTATGCACCATCTTTAGCCCAAAAGTGTCATAGAACATGGGTGTCCCATAAGTGCTCATCTGCCTAGCCAGTGGTAGACAAAATACCAGCTAACCTAATACCCCTTCAGGACATTTACAGTAGTGATGTGATCATTCCTAAACATTCCTAGATCATGAATCCTGGTAGTTAGGCAGACCACAAGAGTAATTTGTGTTTTTTTTCTAATTATGAATAACTAATGGATTCAAAACTTGGTTTACTCGTTGGCAAGTGAGAGACTTTGACAATATACCCAGCTCAAAATCCTAGATTTACTTGATACCAAGTGGATTTGACTTGAGCAATGAAAAATGACCAGTTCTGAACAGAAATATCAAAAACAATGACAACTTTTTAAAGAAAAATGTCTTTTCTTCTTTCACTTTACAATGAGAAAAAAAGAAAATGAAAATTTATGAAAAAAAATTATATTATAGATGAGCAGAAATATGGTTCAAATATAAATACAGAAATATATAGAGAGTACATTTTTACCACGATGCTCTTGTGATAATATAATGACTTTAATTTTGACAGATGACCCCTCAAGGCTTCCAACATCTGGCCAATGGCTGTCCAAATATTCTAAGTTTAATCATCAATGAATTTCCTACTTTGTTGGATGAGTGCATAATGGTACTGTTTTTATATATTTGACTTATATAGCAATTTTTACTAAATATTAAACAATTTTATATGCATATATATTTGATAGTTGGCATTGTAGCATAGTTGATGGTGAATGTGCCTCGCAAACTCATCAAACTATGTGGTTCTAGTGCTGACCATCCACATTGTACTGACGAGACGGTTGGATGTATTAATTGTGCCTCTAACTTCAACAATAGTTCAATAGCAATGTCCGTTAAGGATACACATCAGTGATCATTATTTATATATATGATACTCCTGAAAGATGTAAACTTTCAACGGAAAAAGGTCAACTCTCCCAGAACCGTGAAGTGTTCAGAGTATCCATAATGAAGATTAAATTCTGGAAAGAGTCTCACATGATGAATGAAAGATATATATACTTGCCTACTTCAGAAAGCTGTTTTGGATACAATGGGAGATAACAAATAAAAGTTCTTTCTTTGAGGACAAATGCCCGGAAGTGAAATGCATATGGTATGTTTCACAGACATGATTAAAACGGATAGCAAGAGTATTTATTTCTGTGTTACCAAGAAAAGGAAACAAAAAAATAATACTGTGACCTGTCATGCATGTCAGAACAGATAACTAAAAAGGGTTGGGCATCTTATATCACGTCAAAGTAAAGACAGTCAACAAACACTTGTATTCACATTCCATTGTCATTAAAAAAATCCAGCCGTACCATTTAACTTGTTGTTTCTGTATGTATTCTATTGTTGGCTTGATCCCTAATTGTTTCCTTAGTGCTTCATTCCTGATTTTGTCTCTCAAGCTAACTGCAATCATACGTCTCACACATTTCATTTCAGTGGTGTTAATCTTATGTATTGTTCTAGAATCTAATGTCCAAGTTTGACACTGATAACACAATGTTGGTAAGAAAATGGTGTTGAAAAGCGCTTTCTTTGTTTCTAGTGTAATATCTTTGTTTCTTAGTAAAGGTGTTAATTGACCAATGATCTGACAGGCCTTATTACATTTTGCGTTTATTTCTGCTTCTTGTTTGTTGTCATATCTCAATGTGCTGCCCAGATATTTGAATTCATCTACTTGTTTTAGTTGTTTATTATTTATCTGTATGTTGATGTTCTCCTTTTCTCTTGCAATATTCATTACTTCTGTTTTGTCTATGTTGATTTTAATTCCAAATTGCTTGCCTGCTGTGTCTATGATTTTTTTATTTTTTTTTTAATTAAAATAAAATTCCAAAAAAAAAATAAAAAAATCATAGACACAGCAGGCAAGCAATTTGGAATTAAAATCAACATAGACAAAACAGAAGTAATGAATATTGCAAGAGAAAAGGAGAACATCAACATACAGATAAATTATAAACAACTAAAACAAGTAGATGAATTCAAATATCTGGGCAGCACATTGAGATATGACAACAAACAAGAAGCAGAAATAAACGCAAGATGTAATAAGGCCTGTCAGATCATTGGTCAATTAACACCTTTACTAAGAAACAAAGATATTACACTAGAAACAAAGAAAGCGCTTTTCAACACCATTTTCTTACCAAAATTGTGTTATCAGTGTCAAACTTGGACATTAGATTCTAGAACAATACATAAGATTAACACCACTGAAATG
Source organism: Meghimatium bilineatum (assembly GCA_034231615.1). NCBI lineage: Eukaryota > Metazoa > Mollusca > Gastropoda > Stylommatophora > Philomycidae > Meghimatium > Meghimatium bilineatum. Next base: position 50,609,498 of record CM067317.1, on the reverse strand, counting down.
AAATGTGTGAGACGTATGATTGCAGTTAGCTTGAGAGACAAAATCAGGAATGAAGCACTAAGGAAACAATTAGGGATCAAGCCAACAATAGAATACATACAGAAACAACAAGTTAAATGGTACGGCCACATAACCAGACAGAAAGAGCAAAGTATTATCCAAAAAACACTTAACAAACGATACGAAAACAGGAGACCTATTGGACGCCCTCGTAAAAGGTGGATAGATAGTGTATTAGAGACACTCGGAAATATAACAGCAGAGGAGGCAAATAGAAGGGCAAAAGACTGTACACTCACTCTCCCCTCAACACCGAAAGGTACATGAGGACAGAAAGAAGAAGAAGAAGAAGAAGATTTTAAAAATCACTGAATGAAACGGCATAGAGGATTGACTTCATTATGCTTAGGTTTCCTACTTATAATTCATTCCTCTCAGCAGAGCAAGTCACCTGCAGAGAGACCACTCATAGTATACAACTCCATAGCTTCAAGTAATAATCTTCAGGGATGTATTTAAAAATTAAATAGTAAACAAGACACCGTAGCTTGGAATTGAACTCATTACCTCATCAACAAAAATCACTATGCCATGGAAATGACCTCATGCTAACACTTCACTGAATGAAATAAGGCATAGAGGAGGCCATATTTGGAATTATGAAAAGATAGGATGTTTCACTGAAAACCATATTGTAACAGATTCAGAGCAGTCAAACAATGGGAGAAATTGTGACATTTTTAGCAAATGCACATGAACTGAGAACCTATATTGCACATTGAGTGTTTCAATGTTCAATTTTTTTAGATGTTTCTGTTGTCTGTTTGTTTTTAGTTCGCTCCATAATTAATAATCAACATGAAGATTTGTGCAATTTCTGCCAGGAGTGTAGTTATGTTGTGCCACCGTTATGTGCCTTGTTGGCCCATTATTGGACTGATTTTGGTATGCATTAGCATTTCAGGTGGGCTACTCTAGCCTGTGACAGCCTTCCTATCTGTTGCCAGGCGGCAAAAGTGTATTGACCCTATGCCGAGATACTTTGTCCTTCACGTCTATCTTGCACAAGGTGTTTTGCAGCCATTGAACTTAGCTTGTGTAATTAGACATATTTTGCGCATGCCCATTGGGTACTGAACCTTTTCTAATCTGTGAGTCTGGTTCTGGTTTAGGAAGAACTCGACAAAAGTGTTGGATCCGGGCTTGTTTGCGCTCTTAGCCGAGGTACTGTTCACTGACGTCGGGAATCCCTCATCCAAGTCTGAGTCTATACACAAATTTAGGAGCTCCTGGGACTAGAAGTTTGTTCTTTAACTGAACATAGCTTATCTCCTTGGACATTTGTGCCTGTGCCCATCAGGTACTGAACCTTTTCTCTCTGCGAGCATGATTCCGGTATAGGAAAGGCTTGACAGTAGAGTTGGGCCTGGGCTGGGAGCACCAGTAACTAGAAGCTTTTCTCAAGCTGACAATGCTTTTATTCCAACTTCCTTAAATTGTTTTTTCTGTTCTCTTTACACTTGGCACTGTCCTCTGGTGCTGTGCTGCCCTTTCAGTGTACTCAATATGCTATCCTTATGGAGTCTGACAAACCAACTCATAACTGCCCACTTCTTAATATCTGCATTGGCCGCCCCTGCAATGCTTCCTCCGAACTGACTAGCATCACTGTGTGTCGACAGTGCTGCTGCATGTGTTGACACAGAGGTTTCGAAGATATTGCCTGTCATTTCTCTTTCTATCTGCTGCCTCCACATTCACGGACAAGATCCCCAAAACTTTTAGCCAGAATCAGCATGAGCAGCTGTATTTCTGTTTTCAGGGTACACTACGAGAAGGTACTTTTGGGATCTTGGTTATTTGCTAACCATGGATTTATCAAGAGCAATACGATACCCTTTGCACCCCATGTGTTTTCAAGTATGTATTTTTTGAAGTTTGAAATTTCATTTTTGCATAACAGATCTCTCGAGGTATGCAAATTTTTTTACATCAGATAATAGCTGAAAAATGTGTAAAGATTCAGACAGTGTCCATGCTGGGTTGTCCACTACTGACAGATGAAGCTTTTAAAAAATTAGCATTAAACAGAAACCTACAGGTCCTAAAAATTGATGGTAAGAAATAACTACAGTATATTTGTTTGAAATGTTTTGCTTACTTTATAAAAAAGTTTCTATAAATCTCAAAGCTTATATTTGTCATATATTGTCTCTTTCATCTTAATATAAATGATGTCCAAGCTTTTGTTCTGTTTTTATTATGTCATTATTACTATTGATAACACTTTAATTTACATATTATTGTTTATGCTCGCATTTACCATGTGTTACCACAGCCCCTATATTTCCAGCTTGTTGAGTTTGCCTTGACACTATGATGATTTGATCTTTCATTCTTTCATGCTGGCAAACATTATATATTTTTCACAATTTTATTCTATTCTCAAAGTTGGCATATCATGTATTATTCTCAACTCTTTATCCTCACAACCGCCTGAATGGCAACTGGGGACTGGACTTCTAGTTCAGGGTGCAAAACATAGTCTTCTTTCTAGAGATGTTGCAGGCAATCATTAAGGAAAGTTGGGGGATAGGTTGACAACTTGTCACCTGTGAAAAAAATCATTGTCACATCTTGTCTCAATTTCTTACTTTTGACATCTATCAAAGAATCTCAATACATGATGAAGAGATGCAGGTCAGTGAACATTGCATCTTTGGCTGACTCCTAGGTAACGAGGAATGCCAGATATGCCATCACTGTGGATGGGTCAACAAATCTGACAGAAGAATGATAAGATAGTTGACCCAGAAGTGTGTGCTGTGTTCCTGTCAGGATGTGATGATCCTTGGATGCTTACACACTGGAGTGACTCATTTCAGAAACTAAACATACAACCATAAATCCCTCCTTGACAACCATGCCTTTGAGATCGTAATATGTTACAAAGTGGAATATGGTTGCTTAGTTGATAGTGTGCTTGCTTACTTCACTTGGTTACAGCATGCCAGGTTTGAAACCACATCTTGACAAAATAATTCAGGTCGTGATTTCTGACACAACATCTCCAGTTGACACAGCTGTAAATGGGTACCTGATGTATGAGTTAGGGAAGGTAAACACAGCAAGGAAGGGATCTGGCCACCCAGATGAAGAATTATCTTCATCCCTGACAGCAGGTTGCTGCCATAGGACCTACATTTACTTTTATATTAGTATGGGTGTTGCCTCAGTTATACAACCTGTGCGTCACGCCAATATGGCGCAGTATTTTTTTCACAGTGTCAGTTGTGCTAATGTTTTCAAAGTTGTGTTAACATCATAGCAAGTGTATAACATCAAATTGTGTATTTTAAGACAGTCTAGTTGAGGCTATCAAATGGATATATCTGCGTGATGTGAAAAGAGTGATTATATATAATAATGTTGAAGTTTATGTGATGAACAAATTTACTTCGTTGTCAATAACACATTGAAATCGCTCACTATTCACAATGTAGCTACAACAATAGGCTTGACAATGTCGTGTGAACACAGCACCAGTGGACTGCCTGAGGTGTGTTCTGGCTCCACACTCGACTGACAGCCTGTTTAGGCAGTCGTAAAGTAGGTGATATTGTGCTGAGACTATCTCAAAAAGCATAACGGTCTTGTCAACCTAAACACGTAAAGTCTGATATTCGGCGAATTTACACGTACAAGGTACGATGGTTTATCTGCCCACCGGGTAATGTAGGCGAACACCAGCAACGCGGTGTGGACCGCATCGGGCATGGTGAGACATGGAGAAAACCATGGTCATCCACTGCATCGTACTTCACTTCCAGTCGTTTTGATTCGTCTTGCCACTGGTTTCAAATGAGGTCCGACAAGAGAGTGAGGGTGACACTTTGCACAACTCTTCCTCACTTTAATCAAAATTCCCAGTGCAAGTCATTTTCACATCCACGAAAATTCACCCGAAGGGAAAAGCTTTTCCCACTGACTCTAGGAGCATGGAATGTATGCACACTCCTCGACAATGACTCTAACACAAATAGACCGATTCAAAAAACAGCCCTGATTTGGAGAGAGTTAGCAAGGTACCATATTGACATAGCAGCTCTGAGTGAAACACGACTTGCTGGAGTCGGTCAACTCTGTGACAGAGTTGCAGGCTATACATTCTTTTGGAGCGGAAGAGATATTGAAGAAAGACGTGAAGCAAGAGTAGTCTTCGCCATTAAAACATCACTCGTTGGCAAACTAGCAGGCCCATCAAAGGTAATAAATGACCGCCTCATGACAGTAAAAATCCCCCTGCTCTCTGGTAAAAATATGCAACAATCATCAGTGCGTATGCACCAACGCTGACAAATCCAGAAGAAGTTAAAGATAAGTTCTATGATGAACTTCATGCAGCTATCAGTGCAGTTCCAAAAACTGATAAGCTCATATTACTTGGAGACTTTAATGCAAGGGTCGGTAAAGACAATATCTCCTGGAACGGTGTAATAGGAAAATAAGGAGTGGGTCAGTGCAACAACAATGGACTTCGTCTGTTACAAACTTGTGGCGAACATGACCTCCTCATTACCAACACCATATTTCAACTCCCAATCCAAAACCGGACCTCCTGGATGCACCCTCTATCAAAACACTGGCATCTTATAGATTATATAATTGTAAGAAGAAAGGACCGACAAGAAGTTCGAGTGACAAAATCCATGTGCGGTGCAGACTGCTGGACTAACGATCGTCTTATTGTGTCAAAACTAAGAATTCGCATCCAGCCTGCCAGACGCCCACAGGGAAGCAAAGCAAAGAAACGTATAGACGTCAGAAAGCTATCAAATGTAAACACACAACAGTCCCTAGCCTCTACTCTGGATGAATGTCTGAAATCTGCACAACTAGAGCAAGATGTAGATACGAACTGGACATATCTGAGCAAGCAAATTTATGACACTGCTACTGAGGAACTAGGTCATTCTATCAAAAAACAAAATGACTGTTTTGATGAGAATGATAATAAAATCAAAGAAATTTTGGACGAAAAACACCACCTTTTCAAAGCATACTTAAATGATCCAAAATCAATGTCTAAAAAAGAAGCACTCAATTGCAAACGGAAAATAATTCAAAATAAACTACGCCATATGAGGGACTCATGGCTGAATAAGAAAGCAGATGAGATACAAAGATTTGCAGACACAAACGATTTGAGAAACTTCTATGATGCACGTAAAACGTTATATGGTCCAACCTCATCAGGATCTTTTCCACTTCTCAATGCAAATGAAACACAACTAATCATAGAAAAAGATAAAATCCTGTAGCGCTGGGTATAACACTTTGAGCACATTTTGAATAACCCATCATCTATAAATGAAGAGGCTATGAACCGACTACCGCAGGTTCCTCTCAATGAAATGCTAGGTGACATCCCTACTTTAGAGGAAACTCATAAAGCAGTTCATCAGCTTTCTAGTGGAAAAGCACCTGACTCTGACTCAATAACAATCGAAATATACAAATATGGTGGTAATAATCTTATTGAGAAACTTCACATAATTTTCAAACAGTCATGGAAAAGCGAAAATTCCACAAAATTTTAAGGATGCTACAATTATACACCTGTATAAACGTAAAGGGAACCGCCAGTCCTGTAACAATCATCGTGGTATCTCTCTACTGTCCAGATATCTTTCTAAATATGCTGGAAAGGTATTTGCCAGAATCCTTTTGAACCATCTTACATCTCATCTAAATGAAGGACTACTACCAGAAAGCCAATGTGGTTTTAGAAAAGAACGTGGAACAACTGATATGATCTTTGCTGAAAGACAGCTTCAAGAAAAATGTCAAGAACAACACTGTGACCTGTACACGGCATTCATAGACTTGACAAAAGCATTTGACACAGTAAGTAGAGAGGGTCTGTGGAAGATTCTGGCAAAGTATGGGTGCACAGAAATTTATCTCAATTGTGCAGCAATTGCATGATGGAAAGAAAGCTAGAGTTCAGGATGATGGAGAGTTATCTGAAACGTTTCCTGTCTCAAATGGAGTAAAACAAGGATGTGTATTAGCACCTACCCTATTTAGCATCATGTTCTCTGCTATGTTGGATGATGCTTTCAGAGATCTAGACCTGGGAGTAAACATCACCTATCGCATAGACGGAAAATTGTCCAACCTTCGTCGGCTTCGAACAAAAACCAAAGTTAAATCACACACAATCAGGGATCTTCTATTTTCTGATGACTGTGCCCTAAATGCCAACTCTGAGGCTGATCTACAATGTATTATAGACAGATTCTCCAAAGCCTGTACCAACTTTGGGCTTACCATTAACACAGAGAAAACAGAAGTAATGTTACAACCAGCACTTGGCAAAAGCTATCTCGAGCCCTGCATAAAGGTAAATGGTGTAGCACTGAAGGTTGTGAATAAATTCACATATCTAGGCAGTACGTTATCACAAAATGCCAACGTTGATGATGAAGTGTATACAAGGATCGCCAAAGCAAGCAGTACTTTCAGCAGATTGTATGCAAATGTTTGGAGTAGAAATGGCATTAACCTACAGACTAAGCTGAAAGTTTACAGAGCAGTGGTACTTCCAGTGCTGTTATACGCTAGTGAAACATGGACTGTGTATAGACGTCATGTGAAAAAACTCAATCATTAAAATACAAATTGTCTCAGAAAAGTTATGAACATCAGATGGCAAGACAAGATTCCAGATACCACTGTCCTTGATAGAGCTGGTATCCCAAGCATTGACACGATCCTGATGCAGACACAGATTTGTTGGGCAGGTCATTTGGTACGTATGCCAGACTATCGTCTGCCAAAGATACTTCTCTATGGTGAGCTAGAGAAGGGTATACGATCTCAAGGTGGCCAAAGGAAGCGCTACAAGGACTCGTTAAAGAATTCACTGAAAGCCTTTGAAATAGACCACGATACATGGGAAGAACTTGCACAAAATAGATCTACATGGCGTTCTAAAATAAAAAAGAGCGCATCATCTTGTGAAAAGAAGAGAAATGCAGCAGCTCAACAGCGGAGAGCAGCTAGAAAGTCACGGATAGACCAAGATCCGTCTACAGTCGTCATTTCATGTCCGAACTGTCCAAGGACATTTACAGCTCGAATAGGGCTCATTAGCCATCTACAAACTCATAATCAAGGACATAACTAAAATTAAATTTTTAAAAGTGGATGTAACAAATGGTCATCATCACTTGTGATGGACGAACAACACGAGTCAGAAAGGCTATAGGCTGTCAAGAGGTACCTGCTCACACAAAGGGATTATTTCATCATCATCTCCATAAGAGTTACCCAGTCCTGCCATATTTGTTGTCAAAGACAGCCATGTTTGTGTTAAGTATAGAACTTCTTTGCTACGTTGTATATATATATATATATATAAAAGTTTAGATGTTCTGCTACAAAGTTTTTATTATGTTTTGCTGGAATATTTGTAATCACAATTCCTTCATACTTTCTTCAGGGGAATAAGGAATAGTACTTCAAACTTCTGTGTGTTGGTGGGGACCAAAAGAGGAGCAAAGAATAAACACTGTTTACCTTCAATGCATGTCATAAGAGAAAATTAAGGAGGTTTTGGAGTAGAGTTATCCATCCCATATAGGATCAAAATGACCCAGAAAATATACTGCAGTCAGATTGTTTAAGGACTAAAGGCTTAGAAATCACAGCTAAGCTGTAAACCATGACACATTTTGTTCTCTGGACTACATCCTACTAATCTGCAGGAGATGGATAATAACCACAGATGAAAAAGAGCCCTGCAATATCTTATACAAGTAAATTTAAGTAAGAAGAGCTTAGCTACAATATCTTATACAAGTAAATTTAAGTAAGAAGAGCTTAGCTACAATATCTTATACAAGTAAATTTAAGTAAGAAGCATGAAGATAAATGAATAAATTCTTATCCTGATGAGAATTGAATTTGGCTGTGATATCTGCATCTTTCTGCCTGAGATATCTGATTTCAGCATAGTTTTTGGGTCACTTTGACCCTATGTAGGATGAAACAGCCAAAACCTCCTTAATTACCTCTTACAACATGCATGGAAAGTAAACAGTGTTGCTATTCTTTGCTCCCTTTTCAGTCCTCGCAACAAAAGGGTAAGTGTGTTGTGGTTCTGATGTATAAAATGTGACCTTATTTAGTATGAGTACAGTCCTGATGTGTCAAATGTGATCTTAGTATGAGTCACAGCCCTGATTGAAGTGTGATCTTAGTATGAGTCTCAGCTACTTTGATGTGTGAAACAAGGCCCTAATTAGTGTGAGTCTTAACTCAAATGTGTGAAGTGTAAGCTGGTCAGTTACAAAATAAACCAGCTTCATACCAAATATATTTTGCATATTCCAGATGGTAAATATAAAATTTGGAATTCTATATCAGGTAACCACAGGGTCTCTGATGCCAGCATGAAGTCATTAGGAAAGATGTGCCTTGACCTCAGACATATCTACTTGACGGACTGCCCTCGGCTTACAGATGTCACGCTCAAATCCTTCTCTGGCTGTAGAAATCTAGTGGTTCTTAATGTTGCAGACTGTGTTAGGTAATAAAATGCTGCATCTTTTTGTGATTCTTTTGATAATTATCTAATTAATTCATTGTTTGAATATGTTTTGCAAGGACCTGAAAGGGTTTCAAAGAATGGTAACACTGTAACCTACCATACATATCTCAAGAAATAACTACTTATTTACTTACTTGTCCGATCCCCTGGAGCTTTCACATGTTTTTCCCTGTGCCAGGTGGTGGTAGGTGAATGTATTCTTCAGCTGTACTGTGTCTGTATAAAGGGTGTTAGTGATGGAGGGTTTTGGTGGTAACTTGTTTTCACAGGTCTTGTAGTGCAGAGCATTTAATAAGTTGGAAGAAATTACCAAGGAGGATTAGGAGAGGAGTTTAAGTGTAGAGTTTAAATTAGGTGTACCATTCCTGAAGCAAGTAAAAGTGAACCATTCTAATCTCAGATGTGTCATTCTAATGTCATATGTGTTTGATTTAACAATGTAGATATTGGAGCCAGAATGTAAAACATAACACAGGGCATTCAATTCTTTAGACTATAATCTGCTAACTGTCACAAGATTGAGAACACACAAAGAAGAAGAAGAATTGTGCATTGTATTGTATGTTTTATTTGCTCCGCCTGCCAGATGTTGAAGGGAATCATTATAGCACAGCTTCAGAGTTGGATTTATGGAGTGGCATGAATAACTTCCAATCTATCTATCTGTCTGTCTGTCTGTCTGTCTGTCTGTCTGTCTGACTGTCTGTCCGTCCATCCGTCTGTCCATCCCATACTGACATCTATCTATCTATCTATCTATCTATCTATCTATCTATCTATCTATCTATCTATCTATCTATCTATCTATCTATCTAATCTATCTATCTATCTATCTATCTATCTATCTATCTATCTATCTATCTATCTATCTATCTATCTATCTATCTATCTATCTATCTGTCTGTGTATCTATCTATCTCTATCTATCTATCTATCTATCTATCTATCTATCTAATCTAATCCTAATTCTAATCATAATCTAATCTACTCTAATCTAATCTAATCTATCTATCCTAATCTATCTATCTAATCTATCTATCTATATTACTATTACTATTCAATATCGCAATTGACTGGGCTATGAGAAAAAGCACATCCAACAGAAATTTAGGAATCAAATGGATAAATAAAACCACATTAGAAGACCTAGATTTCACCGATGATCTTGTACTATTGAGTGAAAAACATCAAGATGCACAAACAAAAACGGATAGATTAAAACTCATTGCAGGACATATAGGTCTCCAAATAAATTCATAAAAAACAAAAATTATGGACTTCGCCAATTCACAGAACGAAATTACTTTAAATGGACAAAAACTTGAAAAAGTACACAAATTCTCCTATCTAGGAAGCAAATTAACACTCGATGGTAATGTCATGACAGAAATTACAACTCGCATTGCCCTAGCATCAAGTGCATTTAACAGACTGTCTAATATCTGGAAGTCAAAGTCAATCAGCACACGCATGAAAATGCGCTTATTTAATTCCTGCGTTATTCCGGTGCTATCATATGGATGTGAGAGCTGGAAAAGCTCTTTATCTTCAGAAAATAAATTACTGAGTTTCGAGAACAAATGTCTTCGTAGGATAACTAACACCCATTGGAGTGAATTCAAATCGAATGATAAAATCAGAGAAGAGACACATCAAAATTTCATCACAGATGTTATCAGAAAACGCTGTTGTTCCTACATATGGCATGTCCTACGCGCAGACACCAACAAAGTACACCACCAATCATTTGAATGGATACCTACAGGCAAAAGAGCCAGGGGTAGACCAAAAGAAACACTCAGATGAACAATACTTAGAGAAAGTAAAACAACCAATATTCATACTATTCAACAACTGCACAGAATAGCTTCAAACAGACAGAATTGGAGAGATCTGACCTCTGCCCTATGCGCTAACTTCAGCGCAAAAGGAAAATTAATGAATATTTTATAGTCATGATATCTATGTGTCATGGCCATCTATAGCATGCTCTCTGTTGGTAGTATGGAAGTGTGTGAAAACCACTTTATCTGTTGTCTTTTGATGTGTTCCAATACTGGTATTGTTTTAGTTATCTGTCTGATGTTATCGTTTCTAATTCTATTTCTTAATGCCACTCTGAGTATTCTTCGTAGACATGTCATTTCTGTTGTCACTATTTTTCTTGTGTCTTGTGCTGTCATTGTCCAGATTTGACACTGGTAGCATAGTGGTGGAGTAATAATAGTCTTGTATGCAACTTTAGTGTCTATGTTTACATTATTTTTATTAAAAATATCTGGTATATTTTGTTGCATCTATTTTGTCTGCTCATCAGAAGACAAAAACTTGACTTTCTGTGTTCTGAAAAATTCACTAATAGAAGGTTTCTGTCAGAAATTGTTCAAAGATAGCACTAGAAAATATGAATAGATACTTCAACTATTATCAAGAGAAAAATTGTAATAGAAACATCAAATCCAGGAGAGATAACTTATCAGTACTGCAAGAACATACAAATGTTGACAAAAGACATGACCATTAGAAGGGACATTGCTGGTTTGTGTATGCAATCATGGATCTCCACTATTCTTAATTTCCAGTGTTTGTTATCAGCTTCACTGCAGAATATATTTCATGCCATTTCACCAGATTGTCCAGAATCTTTGTTTGTTTGTTTGTTTGTTAAATGCTGGATTCGACCAGGCCATCTTGGGATGCCTAATCATGTTGCTTTCAACCTAAGTCCTAAAAAAAGGACTATGTTGGTTATATCATGATGCTGAGTACAGTAGGGGAACTGACTAAAAGTACTGGAGTCTTGGCGAAAATGTTGAAAAGGCTGTCAAAAGTTGCTGAAGATTGCTTGTAATCTCAGGACAAACTGCTGTTGAGAAGAGTTCATTCTCTCATGGAAGTTTCCAAGTGCACAGCAGGTTCCCACTGCAGCTGAAGATCATGCTATACTTGCTAACTTAGCCAGAATAATCTGTTGCTGGGGGTACTCCGTGAGGAGGAGTAGCAAGGTCTTGACTCAATATGAGTCCTGGTACTGATGAATGAAGCAAGCCTTCTGCTCATGTCATCATCTCTAAGCCTTTCCAAGTGTTTCTGAAGAAGTGAAGTAACCAAGTTACTCCAGTTTCTCCGCGGACCTGTATTGATTCAGTTGTTATTCCATCAATTCCCGCTGATTTATTCTTTTGGTTATTCTTGATAACTTCCCTGACTTCTTGTTCCAAGATTTCAGGTTCTTTTTCATTTGCATATTTTGGTTTGAATGGTGTTATATGTATCTTTTCTGGTATGTTCAGGAGGTCTTTAAAATATTCTTCCCACCTTTCTCTGATCCTATCTTCCTCATATATAGGAATGCCTTGTCTGTCATTTAAATATTCTGTTGGTTGAAAAGGTTGGTCTTATATCACTGTACCATATCATAATTAATTTTCTTAGCTTAACATGAGACATGTAACATTCTTCTGTAAACAAAAATTCTATGTAGTTTCCAATGTTCATCTTGATCGTTATAACAGTGGTTCTCAAACTTTTACGGCTCGTGGCCTCTTTTGGGCAAATTTTCTTCTGTGGTCAACCAGGAACTAAAAAAAATAAAGCTTATCTACTTTCTTTGAGATGTGATGTTATATTTCTTATTAAATATTATTCATATAGCTCTCTGTGACCCTTAGTAGGGACCATAGCCCCCTAATTTCAAATTTTTCTTAGTGACCTCCATATTGTAGTCCACAGGGAAAGCTGTACGGCCCACATTGAAAACCACTGAACTAGAACATTGTAACAATTAAAATTCATGGATGGGGAGACATGAAGAGAAATAAGAAAATATTCTAGACACTCTGGGGAAATTTAATTTGAGAGGTTCAGCAATAGAATACATTCCTCACATCTGGCCTTAGAATTGAAGCTCCCACTCCTACGCTAACGGCAAGTATGGATGTGATCAACCATCATTCACTTGGGGAAAGACAATAGCAATAGAACAGATTGGAAACATTGATGATAATGAATTATGGAGATCCACAACTGAAACTTCCTAATGGGTGGTTTAAATTTTTAGATTACTTATCTAGTTGTATTATATTATTTCTCTGTGTGACATTTTATTTTAATGTGTAATGTCATAATACAATTGTTTTTTGTATTATTTTATCTCTTACATTATGATTTTAAGTTGAACTTTGTCCTAGTTTATTGTTGTACTTTATGAATCCCATTTTGTTTTGTGTTTTGGTAATTTTTCTTTTAGATTAAGTGACACTGGGGTCAGACACTTGATGGAAGGTCCAGCTTCTGCCACATTAAGAGAGCTGAATCTGACAAACTGTGTCCGAGTGGGAGACATGGCCATGGTCAGCTTACACAAGAGGTGTTTGTTTACTTTTGTGTGCTTATATCTGTAGCAATTACATAAATAGAACTCTTGTATTTCATTTTGTGAAATGGGGAAGGGAATATTTCTCCAGAACTCTAATTATCAGCAGTCGGCAATGCATTGAGAAGAATCCTACTCAGAGGTGTACAACATAATTGTATAGATGAAGTGTTGTGGAACTTCCCCAAGTACAGATGAAGTATTGTGTGACTTCCCCCAAGTACAGATGAAGTATTGTGTGACTTCCCCCAAGTACAGATGAAGTATTGTGTGACTTCCCCAAGTACAGATGAAGTATTGTGTGACTTCCCCAAGTACAGATGAAGTATTGTGTGACTTCCCCCAAGTAGAGATGAAGTATTGTGTGAATTCCCCCAAGTACAGATGAAGTATTGTGTGACTTCCCCCAAGTACAGATGAAGTATTGTGTGACTTCCCCAAGTAGAGATGAAGTATTGTGTGACTTCCCCCAAGTAGAGATGAAGTATTGTGTGACTTCCCCCAAGTACAGATGAAGTATTGTGTGACTTCCCCAAGTAGAGATGAAGTGTTGTGTGACTTCCCCAAGTAGAGATGAAGTGTTGTGGAACTTCTCCAAGAGGAAAGCTTTACTATATAGGTATGTCATCTATTAGGGGTTTGCTTTTGCATTTGTTCTTGTCCATTTGGTGAGTCACTAGTGAGACCTTCTGACTTTCTGAATACAAACTTGGGAAATAATATTAAATTAAGATTCGAGATTGTGATGGCTTCCATGGCAAGGTTGAATATTATGTGGAAAAGTAAGATCAGTATTATAGTAAACATAAATCTAATCATATCACGATTGTACTTTTACACGGATGTGAAAATTAGACACTAAATGCAGACACAGATACATCGGTCTTTCATTTGATCTGATTGATCACTTTTGGCATCTCATTTTCTTTAATCTATTGGAATTTCTGTCTGTCAATGGTGCGTAATCATTGTGAACCCACCTAATTCTTCATCTACTAAACATGCCTCATTATTTGATGTGTCTTGCAGGGAGAAAGACATCTCCAAATAATCAAATTTTGTGTTTCTTGTTTATGTGTTTCTTGAAAAAGGTCCCAGTTGGGCTAAAATGTAGAAAAAAATTACTGTTCTTTTGTTTATTGCTATTTATTTATTTTTTACATTGATATTTAGGCTATAACAGTAACCTTAGTACTTTATATAGTATTTATCACTTATTTGTTTTGTTACTATAGCACTCTCCACTTTGTCAGGCATCCTCTGACATTTTGGTTTTACTGTGCAAACATGGAGAAGGATATATTGTTTTAAATATAAGTGCTACAGATATTTGTTAAGAAGTTATATAGTTATATATTCAAAGCTATATATTATTTTAAAGACAAGACAAATATATTCATCTGGCAGCAAATAAACAAACTTTCAGGTTATCAAGAACCACTTTTTGCAGTGGTGAAACAACATAAACTTGTGTGGTTTGGATATGTGACTAAACACAGCTCATTTCTAAAACTATTTGCTAGGAATAGTAGAGGGAAGATGGAGAAGAGGTGGTAAAGAAAATCATGGATTGATTTAAATCAAGGGATGGTCTAGACATGATTTTTCTACACCTACACCCCTGGAAATGGCTGATGGCAGAGGTGTTTGCTTTTTCAGCATGTGGCAGCAGCCACACTTCTAATACAACCATGGCAGTTACGATCTTTTAGGAGAGTTAGTGGACTCTAATATAGGCCAAAGGCCCCAAGTTCTGTCAATGTAAAGTCTTGATGCAGCAGGCTGCACAAAGGTACTCATTCTCCTATTTGGTCAATCTGCAGAAAGGTGTCACCCAGTAGGCTTTTTAAGGCACTGCGAGTACAGTGAAACAGAAAGGCACCCTGGTCATCTACTGCACCCCGACACACAATTATTTTGACTTTGTCTTGTAACTGAGACTTTGTACATAGGGATGAGAGAATGAGGTTGATGACATTGTGCAACTGTCCCTCATTTTAATGCACATTTATAGCGCAAGCTATGGCGCAAGCTATGGCGCAAGCTATATTCTTTTCTTCACATTGCAGCAGGTCTTTCAGAGTCCAGATTGGACTCCTCTGCCATCATCTTTTTCTTCTGCATTCAGTTTCCTATGCTCAGAAGTCTATACATTCAGGAGGGCTACGTCTATGAGTTCAGTCTTAAACAGGAGGTCCTTATGGTTGCCCTATATCTTCACCTTCAGCTTTGTCTCTTGGGGCCAGGTTTTAGTCCTCAAGTCGTCAAAGAGTGGACTTGTCTACAGGATGTCTGGAATCTGTTCTGCCCTTTTTACATAGACTGATCATTTTGGACAACTTTTATTTTGCAGATATGAGTTTATAGTCTACAGTGTCCAGTGTGGAGCCTGAAGATGGTAGTTTTCTGTAATCTATTCTGCTTTTGGAATCCGCTATCTAAGTATTCACAAACAGTCAAACCAAACCCGACCTCTCTTAATCCCATGTTCATCTTTGCTTGTGAAGGAGGAACATCATCAAATATAGTATCTCTGATTCAAGCCTATTTTCTCTATTATTGTTGCTAATGCCTGCATGTCCACCTATATGAATGTCATTCTAGACACCAACTTTTTTTTTAACCTTTTAAAGCATTTTTATAAGAGTTGAACATAATAATTGCCATAGTAAATGTAGTAAAGAAATGGTCTGATATAAGATCACTGAAAGTAACTTAGATATTGTATGTGATTTTATGTATGTTCATTATGTTATATGTCAGAAAAAAAAGATTAATCAAGAGAAACCACTACAATAAAACATAGCTGTTAAACTTATTAGGCTATGCTGACGCAGTTAGAATTATAGGAAAATATATGGTGTCAATGTTCTGTACTTCTTTCTTACAGGTGTCACAACTTGACCTACCTGAATGTGAATTTTTGTGAGCATATTAGTGAAGCAGGTGTTGAACTTCTGGGACAAATTCATAGCCTTGTGTCTCTGGACATTAGTGGTTGTAACTGTGGAGATCAGGTATCTCTTTATCATTGTAGCTGTGGGGGTGAAGTGTGTTTTGTGGTCAAGACTATGGAGAATATACATTTTTGTTGTGATTGAGATTGTGGAGATTAGGTAAACAGTGTTTTCTGACTCAGATTGGGGAGATTAGGTAAACAGTGTTTTCTGACTGAGATTGGGGAGATTAATATACAGTGTTTTGTGATTGTTATGGTAGAAAATTTAATCCATGGTGATTTAGTGGTTAGTGCATTGGTTTCTGAGTTAAGTGGTCAAGGTTCACATTTTCAGCTCAACTGGAATAATTTTATACAACCAAATGACTCCTATGTTGATGCAGCCTATGGAAATGAGAACCAGATATTCTGGGAAAGTGAATGTGGCATGTAATACTGTCTAACCCAAGTTACCAAGTTATTCCATTGGTCAGGACAAATTTTAGACTAACAAAGTATGGCCTATTCCCCAATATGCCTCAATGGCATGACAAGGGATTATATTAGATTTACAGCAGATGACTGGTACGTCTTATGATAGTGACTTTAAAGATAATATGCTTTGTGATTTATTATCATCAGCAGAATTTCTTTTGTGATTTGAGTAGGAGAGTGTTAATATATATTGCTATGGTTTTATTTGCACCATATAGGCCTAGAACATCTGCTATTCACATGCATTTGGTTGAGGTGAACTTCACTAGTTTGTGAGAGCCTTCCAATCTATTGATAAGATATGAAATGTTTATTAACTCTTTATATGCCATAACAGTTTATTACCCACCGTGTTCTTAGGATTTCCAGACAAAATACCCTTAGTGTCAGTTTTTAGGATCAAAATTGTTGCCAGTGGTTGAACATCTCATTTGAGATGGATGTAGTCAACTAGACTACATCCATCTCAAATGAGATGTTCAACCACAGATAAACTAAACTAAAAATTGGTCATCATCATCAGGTGCCATACCAGCTAGCATAGGCGATCATGGATTTCCACAGTTCTGTCTCCAGTATTATGTATCAGAATCATTGTTATTTCCCTGCCATGCCAGTTTGGTAAACTATCTAATATTTTCTCACATTGTCACCCTCTGTCTCTGTTGCCCTCAACTTTGTCTGTTGTGACTATATTCTCCAAACCTCCTTGTCTCATAAAGTGGCCAATAAATGGAACTTTGTCTTTTTCTTATATTATTGACTAAGCTCCATCTCGCATTTGACTCTTTCAACACCTCCACATTAGTTTTTCTGGCAATTCATGTTATTCTTAAAATTTTCTGTAGAACCACATCTCTACTGCTTCTAATTTCCCAATTTCCAGTTTGTGTATTGTCCAAGACTCGCACCCATATGTTAGTATAGGAGTTATATAACATTGCAGAACTCTTTCTCACCTCTAATGACAAGGTCACATTACACAATAATTTTACACAAAAATTGGTACATAGGGCCTATCCTATTTAGGATTTGGCTATCAACCCAGCATTTTTTGATAGTGGTGGTTTTCTAGGGATTATATAGGGCCTATACATTCGGTAGTTTACAATTGCTTTCTGAATGGTCTGGATGCATAATTCTCTGCAGTAGGATTTATATCCGGTACCTTGGCTGTCACAGACATGCTCTCTACCATGTTGCCAAAGAGCTGGATGAACTAGTCTAGATATTGGTGAACTAATCTCATGTAATTAGATAATCCATTGTGCATGGGTTTCTTATCTGAGAATCATTTTCATATTTACAAAACACTTCACAGTAGGAGTTAAACTTTAGTTTATTTTTCTCTC
Source organism: Meghimatium bilineatum (assembly GCA_034231615.1). Classification (NCBI taxonomy): domain Eukaryota; kingdom Metazoa; phylum Mollusca; class Gastropoda; order Stylommatophora; family Philomycidae; genus Meghimatium; species Meghimatium bilineatum. Next base: position 50,591,721 of record CM067317.1, on the reverse strand, counting down.
TTAGATGGGATTTGTTACCAGTGGTGGAAAACATCTCATCTAAATATGAGGTTCCACATTTAATTTTCTCTAGAACTGGACAGTGGTGCTTCTTACCACAATCACTCATTTTCAACATGAGTTATTGAAAGTTGGCAAAAAACATACTTTCAACCATGGACACTGCTTTAGTCATGGCTTTAATATTTGATTTTATTAGAAACTAGCATGACAACATGTGTGGCACTCCCATAAGTGATCCAATCTCCATTCCAGCAGCCATCCCAGTGTATGTAGACTCAAGAGTCCTGGTCAGGTGTTGATTGCGTGATCTTCAGTTCTTTCCAAAAAGAGTACATTTTCTTCCCTCACCTCTAATCACTTCCATTTCTGTCATTCTTTGTATGTGTACATTTTCAGTCTCATTGTCAACATCTTTATTTTTGCAATTAATTTATGACTGCTCTAATTAAGTTAGCTCTATCTCGTCCAAGTACTGTGCCGTAAATCACAGCAATGCCTGCCAATGAGTCAGCTCTTTCATGTTCTCTACGGACCACGGCTATCCTCACTCCAAAGTCATGCATTCTCAATATTGACACATGCTCATTTATCTAAAAAATCCTCTGATCTTGTAGACTCATAAAGAGCACTGCACTGAGTGTGTCTGCTCGATTTATGGGCTGACCATCTGATATGGTGGCAAGGCTAGCTAATTGGCTGACCTGTTCATTTCCCTTCACCCCCATGTGTCCAGGGACAAAGATATTTTCCGTAGTGAGGCCCACATTTGAGCTCTCTAATGATTCCACCCATCCATACGTACATCACCTGTTTTTACTTTCTGATTCATATTCATTGAGTCACTTAGTATGGATGCATGAAAATCTATCTATACATCTATACGCTGTTGCCCTTGTTTGCCTTGCGGCATCAGGGGTGGAAGAGTTCTCTGGAGATGGCCTTCTTGTGTACTGGTTGTAAGCTTGTTCCTATGACTTCTTTGATTTCTGTGATCCATCTTTTACATGGTCTGCCTCTGGCTTTATAGCTGTTATGTCTATGTGTCATGGCCATTTGTGGCATGTTATCAATTGGTAATCTGGAAGCATGTGAAAACCACTTGATCTGTTGTCTTTTGATGTGTTTCAATACTGGCATTGTTTTGGTTTATTGCATGGGAATAGGCTTGCAAAACTTGATTTTCCCTTGAATCTAAAAATAGAAAGCAGAATTAATTATTTGATTTTGTAGTTATCTGACTGATTTCTTGTAAAAAGAAAAATGTTTTTTAAAATTGTAACGGTAATGTTAAATTGTAGAAAACTGTTAGATTAAAGTTAAAACTGTTGTATTTTAGGGTTTGTCAGCTCTTGGCAGCAATTCTAGACTCAGAGATGTGGCTATGTCTGAGAATGCAAATGTCACAGATTTAGGTCTCCAGAAATTTGCTCAACAGTGTAAGGAGATTGAAAGGCTGGATTTATCTCATTGTGTGGTAAGCCAAAGTGATAGAAGAAATAATTTTATACATTCTGTGATAAACCATAGTCATAAAAAGAGATTTATCTTTAAAAAAAGGCTCAAAAGATGTTGAGGATTGACTTAATTGTACTAATGTAACCCTATATGTGTTCTGCCCCTCTCAATGACGGGCATGCTGCCTGCCAAAAGTACAACTCATAGCATCATCATTAAGTGCCATCTACACAATGAAGGTTGACTTCAACAGACCATCTCATGATGTTAATCTCCCACTTGTATCTCTGCTTTCCTCTATAGCTCGACTTTACCTTCAAGTAAGATCTTCACCAAGGTATCATGTCTTTTAATATGTCCAAAATATTTTATTTGTCTGATCTTTATTTTCTGTATTAATTCTTTCTTCATACAAAGTGATGTTAGAGCCTCTTTGTTTGATTTCTTCTCTTTCCATTATGCTCTATGATTTTTCTATATATCTATATCTCAAAGACATCAATTCTGTCCACTAATTGTTCTTTGTTGCCCATGTTTTGGAGCCATACATCTGTTGATGTCTGCGCGTAGGACATGCCCGATGTAGGACCAACTGCGTTTTCTGATAATATCTGTGATGAAATTTTGATGTGTTTCTTCTCTGATTTTATCATTCGATTTGAATTCACTCCAAATTATACATATATATAACATATAATTTCTGTTGTGACATCTGTCTCCAGAATTTGACTGATGGTGCTATAAAGAACCTTGCTTTCTGTTGTCGGATGCTGACTGTACTAAATTTGGCTGGATGCAAAAATGTAAGTTGGTTATTGCAAAAATATGAGTCTTCTGCATTCTGTTGCTATGTTATTTCTTCTGGGCAATAACAAAAACACATTATTCCTCTCTGTCCATGATATTTTTTACTTTTGCTTCAAATGTGATTTATCTCTTTCCATTATCAATACTCTGACACAGCACAGTATTACTGCATATCAAGCGACCAAACGGTGAAAACTGTATATCTCGAAAACCAATCATCAATCCTGCAACACCTCACAGCAAAAGCAGAGAAAAGACAATAGTCCCTATTTCACTATTCTCTCCCATGTTGTATTGGGTCTTCCATGTTTTATTTCAGGTGTCCATCTTATATCAGTTCTAGCAATATACAAGTTTCTCACGCAACCGTCTCACATTTATAATATTATTCATATCTTGTTATCTAAGATCTTGTATAAGGTATTCTCGGTTAGAGATGGTTCTAAGATGTTATGTAAGACATTCTTGGTTAGAGATGGTATGTAATTTGGTTAGAGATGGTTATTTACCAGAAAGTGAAGTGAAAACATTGAATACCTGGTTAGTGGCTGTCAAAAAATTACATAAAAATTAAACGGGTGATCTGAAAAAGTTTGACGGAGGAAGATCTGAAAATTACATAAAAATTAAACGGGTGATCTGAAAAAGTTTGACTGCAAAAGTTGCAGTCAACAATAATGTTTTCATACACCCCTGTTAAATAGTCTGAATTTTAAAAAGATTTGTACAAGCATTTTATATAACATGCATTTTCTTTAACTTTTTCTCAGCTAACAAATTGTTGGGGGGGTCACCCATTGGGGGGGGGGCACGGGTATTCACTTCACAACATGAGAATAGGTGCCAGCTGAACGGTCCTGGTTCAAATCCCATTTCCTACCTTCTAAATTTTTTATATAAATCCTTGATGCTTTGTAATTATATTATTTATTTACTCAGATGGAATTAATGATCAAATTTAGAGATTAACCTTTAGAACGTGTGCGGCAACTTTATTCATCGACATTTCCCCTTCTCTGGTTAGCGAGCGGCGAGTATATTTGCCACCGTAGACCGCAGTTGCTAGGTACACTTCAATCAATTAAAAATCTCCAATATTTAATATTTTTTTCACCAGATTTGTTAAATCTGGCATTTTATTCAATTGACTACCTTTTCCAGCAGTTTTAGTGGCAACCATATGCCTCTTGTCATGTAAATATCAATATTTTCACAACATATTGATAATTTCAAACAAAAGCATCACCATGGTAGTAAATTCTGTTTTATAGACGTATATTTTATAGAATTTTCATTAAAATTATTATGGATTGTGATTCAAATGATTATTTATGGAGAGATAAGTCATTTCCACACTCGAAAATTAGTTACACCACGCTGTTTTATCTAATTTGGTATTAAAACATCAACCAAGTTCTGTACTAGATCTAGGTTTATAGAAAGATTTTAAGACCTACCTGAAGGTGTAATCCTTGTAATCCGTGAAATTATAACAATTAATCCATGAATGGCTCCTGAATGACATGCTAACTCTGTCTATCTTATACTGTTTCCACTCTGGAATATTTAATAAACTTCGTGAAATTGTATTTTTGTTCTAAAGGTAAAAATCTCTAGATTTTTTGGGAAATTGTCTTTGAGACTGTCTTACATGCCTTGTATCACACACACACAAACAAAACCTACAACAATATATGCAGAATTCGATTCTTTATTTATATGTGCAAAAATTATTTAAATATCTCTAACAACAAAAATGTAATCATGACTTCAACAGTCACCAACTATTACGTAACATTTCCAAAAATTAATTCAGCGGCAGGACAGAAATTACGTAAATTTAAATACAGCGTTCTACAGGTTAAATGTTATGGGGCTATCACAAGAGGAAAGCCCACTATATAATAATGTAATTTACTAGGGGGTTTAGTCTTGTATTGTAGTTAGTGTGGTGTGCTGCAGGTATTCAGACTTTTCTCATGTTAGTTGAGGTAAATAAGTCACATGTTAGTTTAGATAAATGGATCACATGTTAGTTTAGTTAAATGGGTCATTAATTTGTTCAATAATTGATTGGTTTGCTCATTAGTGAATCAGTTGATTGGTTCAGTCATTGGTCAGTCATTTGGTTTGTTGCTTGCATAGTTGGTTGGTACCCATATATCTGCATATTGTTGTTTGTTGTATGGATATTTCAATGGTTCTAAACATGTATAACCATAACTTACTACTATATATATGTTGCTATTCAAGCTTGAACACGCTCTTGTCTCTCCAGATTACAGATCTCAGTATGCAGTACTTGTCTGGTGTATGTGTTTACCTCACACACTTGAACATCAGTGAATGCGTACATATTAGGTAGTCATTTTTTAATTCTTTTTAAGGATACAAAAAATACCTTATTTGTGCTATGTTAGTACTTTTCTGAGAATTTAGATATCTAGGAAGTGTTTTTAGAGAAGATGGAAAGCTAGATTGGAAAATTGAGACTAGATGTCAAAAAGTCAATGTATTATCTTATCAACTGACATCACTACTTAGACATCCAAACATCAGCATAACAACTGACATCACTACTTAGACATCCAAACATCAGCATAACAGCTAAACGAACATTAATGAATAGCATTTTTATACCAACATTGTGCTATCAATGTCAAACATGGACCCTTTTCAAAGAACAGGAAATTAAGATTACAGCATGTGAGATGAGGTGTTTCAGAAAGATTGTCAGCGTCATATTGGATAGTGAAATCAGATAAATAGTAGGAACTACACAAGTCAATAACTACATCAAGAGATAACAAATCAAATGGTTTGGATATTTAGTGAGAATGGAACTTGATTGCCTCTCAATAAGAACTTATAACAACAAAATATCCGGAATGAGGGCAAGAGGAAGACTAAGATGTAAATGAATCAACAACATCAGAGACATTCTACAACCACATGGGATTACAACAACAACAGCAACACATTTGGCAATAGAACATAGACTTCAGCTCCAAATGACACTTCACAGGACAAGTGGCTGAGATAAGACAAGTTAGTGTTTTGTTGGGTTTTTTTTTAGTTCATTATCAAACTCCTAGTGGATCGCATTTCTTGCAGGATAGTATTACTAGATTTCCTGACCAATGTTGTCCAGAAAATGGAAGTGTGTTATTTCTCCATTTTATTTCCATCATTGGCAAAACAAATCCAACTTCTGCTGAATATTTATTTAAAAATCATTAATGTGGAAAACATTTTTAGCAAGCCTTGAGATCATGTTTGATTTGCTAGCACAGTCTCTCATTGTATTCAGTGATTGTATTAAACTTCTGCAATGTCACTGGTAATGTTATATATAGACCTTGTCATTAAATTTAATTTGTCAACTGCATAGACAACAGTGATCTCTATATCAGCAGCATGCTCAAAAATCACCCTTGGAGATGGTACTGCAGTTTTTTTATAGCATTAATACAGCACTTTAACAAACAGCCAGAAGTTTAAATATCCCATCTGAGTCTCACTCTTGTACTAATGCTACCTACAAAGTGGATCCTCAGTGCTCAATAGCAGTTTTAACAATAGGGGTCACCAATTTGTCACACCAGATAATTTTATGACCACTCAAATCAGGGGTTCAATTCAAGGGAATTAAGAAATTCCAAAAGAGACAAGAACTGACTTCAATAAATTAATGTTTGTAATGTTATTTTATTTCTTCTTCAGTCTTCATTCTCAAACTCCTGTTGTATCTCTCGTGTAGCAGGACAATGGTCCTACTATATTTCCAGCAGAATTAAGTCCAGAGAATGGAAATACATTGTATCATCATTTTATTTGTGCTAATGGCCCAACATATCCATCTTTGATGGCTGATTTGATATAAAAACTTAACTTCTGAAGATCAAAGTAACAGCGATTCATGATTCCAATCATATTATATTTTAGAATTGATATGGTAACTATCAAATCAATTTTGCTATTTGTAATGGTGAATAAATTTATTTTTTCTAACTTAATCTGCAGTATAGCACTGACAAATTTGATAATGTACAATTGAAAGTAGTGAATATGCTAAATTAACAATAACGCCAACCAAAAACTATTTAAAATACAAGTTTCACAGTAATAACATTTAAAATGAAATATTCAGATCTTGGAAATACTGACTACTTCTAGATAAAGTACATATATATCGTATATGTAAATGTTAAGACTGTTTCAGATTTACTTTCTCTGGGAAAGTACAGTGTCTCTGCCTGCTGTTCAATAATCACTAAGCATACAAAAATCTGTCAGGAGGGTAATAAATATGCCAGATTCTGTCATGCCCAGGAGACAAATAAAGTAAAACATTTTGAGCTACGAGAAACCACTGTGCGCCTATGATAAGAGTCATCATTTCTATGTCACTTTCCAATGAGTTTTACTTTAATCTCTTGATTGCTGTTTCTCTGACTTGAGTTTTTGATGGGGATGTTTTACAGAGCTAATTAAAATTCCAGATGAATGCTTTCATCAATTTGGCTAAAGATTACAATACCATGAGCTGGACACTCTTCTTCTCCAAAAGGGATTTTCTGTGACTTTCTTGTGATCTTGTGATTATTATGCTGCAAATAAACGATTGATTCCCTCCCAGAAAGTTATGTATAGGTCTTCGGCAGGCATTATTACAGTTGAGATCATGGGATGGACATGTTGAGGACATTTCAACAGGTGCCCCCGATCTTACCTTGAGTATATTTATGATTGCATGACGACTGACATTTTCAATTTTCTGTTGTTTGACAAACATTCTTTTAAGCACACAATATACTAATTTCTGACAACTCCATATTTCAAGCCTTTACTCTGGGCATCACTATCTCCATCAATAATAAACACCTTAAACAGGTAAAAGAGTTCACTAACTTAAGAAGAATTATATCAAGTGAAGGGAAAACCAGTAAAGAGATACAAAATAGCTGGAACAAAACATACCAGATCCTAGGACAGACGACACATATTTTAAAAATAAAAATGTAAACATAGACACTACAGTTGCATTATACAAGACTACTATTATCCCATCACTATGCAACCATAACCAGAACAATACGAGTACTGAAATACATCAAAGACAACAAATCAAGTGGTTTTCACACACTTCCAGACTACCAAAAGACATTGTTCTACTGTTATAAAGACAGCGGCAGAACTCATTAATATGTCACAGTATGTCTGTCAGGTTCATTGTTTTACTGTGCAAGACAGTGGCAGAACACCAATATACCTAACTGCTTAGAAAATATTGAGAGAAAAAACATTCCTAACAATTTTCATGTAAATTATGTATGGGTCCCTCTCAGACTTAATTTACTTTCTTTTTCCAGTGACAAAGCTTTGAAGTACCTGAGGAAAGGTTGTAAGAAATTACGGTGCCTTAACTTGATGTACTGCAAGAAGATCAGAAAGTAAGTCAATGATTAAAATCACCGATATCTAGATACAAGGATATGCTACAGAATTTGTGACATCACTGCAAGGGTTGATTGTAAATAAAAACATTGTTTGGATTTCCATTACAATTGCCCATGTGTGGCAACTTTTGTCTAGACTAGAATAGTCATAGGACTATTCCAAGCTTGTCATAGGAGGTAACAAAGAAAAGTTGGGAGATATGGTAACAACCTGTCACCTGTGAAAGAATCATCATTGTTACTGCATGTCTTGTCCAGATTGTTTACTTCTGTCACATCATCCTCATGGATGATGCAGAGATGCAGGCTAGTGGACATTTCACCTTTTGTGGTGGACTCCTAGGTTGTGCAGAATGCCTAGATTTATTATTACTGCAAATGAATCAACAGATCTGACAGAAGACTGATGAACTAATTGGCCCAGAAGTATATGCTATGCTCTTGGCATGACATGATGACCCTGGGATACTGCAGCACCGGATGCTCAGGGACTAAACATGCATACATAGATCCCCATAACACAACCATGCCTTTGAGATGGCAAAGCATATGCCAGTTTGTGTGCTGAAGCATCCAATGTGGTACCCCTACGACCCTGAAGGGTTATGGGTTTATTGATTGATTGATTGATGCCAGTTTGGGTTTCATCTCAGTTACTCAACTGAGAAAAGCCTATGCTTCTGTGAGAAAGGCTATATGATGTGAAGAGCTACCTGCTCACATCTAAGTGGATTACTTCATCATCATCCATCTTATGTCTTTGAGCTATACTAATGAAAACGTTTTAAACTGGTTGATTTCCTGCATACAATTTTCACCAGTGTATTTAGAAAATGTATTTACTGTAAGGCAGGGGTCGGCAACACGTCGAACTATAGATTTAGTAGATTGCCAGCATTATTAAGAAAGAAATTTTATTTTAAATGTAATGATTAACCTTATCCATGACTTCAAAACATATAGAAGGGGCTGATTACCTTATTTTTATTTAGTAGTTATATAGATCTATATCTTATGGAAGATGTATCTATAGCCCTGTGTATTGCCTTAAGTAGAAGCCCATAGATAGGGGCATTGGGGTATTCAAATATTCAAAACTCCTCTTTAGGAAATAAGAGCATGACTTTTAGATTAGGTGTTTAGCCAAAAGGTGGATGAACACCCACCTCCCCCCCAACGAGCAATGAGTTTCTGCAAAAAATACATCAAATTTCTTCAGAGAATGAGAGATGATGATGATTAATGTAAATAATCTCTTTAGCTGTGAGCAGGTAGCTCTCAACAGCCGATAGCCTGACAAAAGCCAAGTTCATCTCAGTCCTGCAACTGAGACAATACCAGGACTCATTTCAGGTTGCCTCAAAGGCATGGTTGAGTAAGGAAGGTTTATAGATGCATGTTCAGTCCTCAAAGGAAGGCATTTCAGTGTGTCAGTATCCCAGGATTATCACATCCTGCCAGGAGCACAGCACACTTCTGGACCAACTATCTCATCATTCTTCATCAGATTTATTGACCCATCTGCATTGATGGCACATCTAGTATTCCCCATCATCTAGGAGTCTGCCACTAAAAGACAACAGAGCAATGTCCACAATCCTGCATCTCTTTGCATCCATGGGGATTATTTGATAGAAAACAAAAGTAAGACATTGAGACAAGATGTGACAGATTTTTTTCACAGTTGACAGGTTGTCAGACTATTCCCAAACTTTCCATAGATATGACTGGAAAGAAAGAAGGCAATGACCCTATTCTTTGTACCCTGAACTAGAAGTCCAGTCATTTACATGAAATCATACATGAAAATGGGCAAATGAAATTTATTTTTATTGGTAAAAACATCCTTTCTATACAGCCCTGCTTAAATATGTATTTTACCATTGCCATAAATACAGATATATGGCTGTTGTGGTTATTTAAAAAAGGGTAGGAAGGGTAGATTGCCTAACAATGTGAGAACTTAAAAATAGATCACCAATGCTTCCAGGTTGTAGACCCCTGCTGTAAGGGAACTCCAACAAACCCCTGATGTTGTACCAAATTTGTAATGTCACAAATGCTGTACCTTATCTTTATATCTAGAGATCTGTGGTAACTAGGCACTTCCTCTGCTTTAAATTGCAAGCCACAAAGGTTTACTGCTCCAGATACAATTCTTCTTCTCCCATTCTCTATTTCTTGTCCTTGTTGTTCTCCAATGACTTCTTCTACTGCAATGGATATCAAACTCCTGCAGATTAGCTGGATGTAGTCAGGAGAATGAAATGAGTTGTGTCATGGCTTAAAGCTTAGCTGTGATATCTGCACTTTTCGGCAGTCAGTCTGTCAGTCAACTGTCAGTCCTTCACCAGGCCGCTACATAAACTGTTTGATTTATATAAGATGTTTTTAAATTAATATTTTTGTTGTAATCATTTTTCTTATTATTATATGTTCATTTAGACAAAGATCTTGAATCGAATCGTTAACCGTTTTCATCCTTATTTATTTTATTGTAAATGTTTTGTTTTTTATCATCCTTTTATTAGTGGTTGATATTTTTAACACATATTTACTTATTCACAATTATTATTTTAGTATTTGTGTTGCTGAGGCCTATACCTTATTGTTAGGTATATATATCTTTTTTGGTAATTAGATACTATCCCTTTGGGTCAGCACCATTACCTCATGTCAGCACTATCAAGAAATAAACAGTATTGCAATTGATGCCAGATTACTTTAGAAGAGGCTGATTTCAATTTAGGTAGTTTGTTCCTTTTGTACCATAGGTGGCACATAGGTCAGAAGTTTTAATACTCCATGCGTTGTCTGCAAATTTAGTTGTTGTATTGACGTGCAGCCCGTTGTTTCCCGTTCTTTAAGTATGGTGTTTAGTAGATGTGTACAAGTGATCTGATTTAGTAGATAAAGATTTTCTGTAGCACATTGCATTTCCTTGAATAAAAGCATATTTTTTAAACTGCATAATTGGACAATTCTGAAGAATTGCAACACAAGGCATGTCTAAACATTCCACCTTTCACGCACTAGTCTGGCTCACAAAGAGAAGCTAGTTAGTCATCAAATAATCATCATTGCACACAGTACATTTCCATATTTGCTATGATCTATTCTGGAGATACCCACATTAAATGATTACTGACAGTTCTAGTTCTCTGTTGACAAACATGCTCTAGTTCTCTGTTGACAAACATACTTCTAATTCCACAGTGGTGCTCATTTCTGATGACACCACATTTCAAGTCAAGCTTTTTTAATATGGACATGAAATCATCACCTCTATTAAATTCATTTTTCCATGCTTGCGCTCATAAGGATTTTAGTATTTCAGACCAGTCCATTGCTCTTACTGCCCAATACAATGGCAGCACATGACAGTCAATCCACTGTCTCTCTCATTGCCCTCAACACTCATATGACCAAGCATGAAAATAAATGCAACCCCTTCCAACTTTGGCATCTTTGCCACTTCAAGCCACTGTTCACATATGTGGCCCACTTATATTTTGTGCTGATCATGCTCATAGACCCACTAAGAATGCAGATGAGTTGCATTCTATTTCAGTCCAGTTCAGTACATTGTCCAGCTCTGTGGCGAAGTGGTACAGAGCGCATCTGTGACGGCAAAGGTACCGAGTTCGATCCTCACCACAGGCAATTGTGCATCCGGATCATTCAGAAAGCAATGGCAACCTACTGAACGTATTTATTTTGCCTAGAAAATCACCACAGCCAACAAATGCTGGGTTGATAGCTACGTCCTGGATAGGATATGCTACCAATTTTTTTTTTTTTTCAGTACATTGGTCACTGCCATAGTTTCCGTAATCATACTGCTTGTAGTAACAGCAAATGTTCCACTCTACTATTGGAAGCTCCTTATGAGTTGTGAAAGTCCAAGCACTACGCACATGCTTAACAATCAAACCATTTATACATACAAGCATGTTACTTTCTCTGAAATACTTGCTGACCAATGCCTGCACCTCAGACTTCACAGCAAAAGTACCTGGTATAGAAGAAATAACAATTTCTGTTTGCACTGAGCAGCAACCATAACTCTCATCTCTGAAAAATCTTTTCTTGCCTTAAAATTATGTGGTCACCGTGATCCATAGGTTTCAACTAGTACAGATATTTTCAGTATTGATATAGATTTGAGCACACAAAAATATGTTTTAAAAATCTTTTTTATCTTAAAAATATTAATGAACCAAAAAAATATTTAATTTTAAACAAAAAAGGTCTTTTGGTGCTAAATACGAACATTTTTATTGAAATACAGAAATACATTGTTAAAAATACGGATTTATGAAAAAATAAGATAGCTATGCAGTGACCTTTAAACACCTAAAAAGCACTCCAAATTATTTCATTGCATTGGTTCTTTCAAGGAGATGACAACATGAGCTTTGCATTGACGAAGTCTGCTGAAGACCCATGCCTGAACAATTGGAAGGAAATAACTTTCATCTGCAGAATACCACAAGATTGCACACAAAAATGTAGAAGAGTAGAAGACTGGCCAGATAATGGCATTGCACCGTACAACCACATTGGTCAAATAGTCATCTTGGACCTGAAAAACCTGATCAAAAAAGAATGACAGGAGGAACACCAATCATGTGCCACTTTGCATAACAAAAAAACAAAAAATGACAAACTCATACATCTTTTGGATTCTCAATCAATAAATAGAATGACTACAGAATTTTGTCCTGTTTGTAAAAGAGGGATCAGCTCACCTGTTCTAGTTCTTATAAAACAACAAATGTTTTTAATTGTAGTTTTTTTAATCAGTGTTAGCTTCCTGACTTATGTCAACAGTTCTCTTGTTCATCTTTTCTCTTTTCTTGTACCTGCTGTTACATCTGCTCTTTGTGGTTATATTTGTTCAACATGAACTTTAGATAATATTCTTGAACAATAATTTTCATTTAATCTTACAGACATGCTGCTCAGAAGATTCAGCGACATGTAGAGGTAGTCCATTACAGCAATGATGAGGCCCCAGGATATTTCAATTATTGAGAGTTTTAACATAGCAAGCCCAGGAGATTGCAATTATTGAAAGTGTTAACATAGCAGGCCCAGGATATTTCAAATATTGGGAGTATTAACAAAGCAGGCCAATGATATTTAATTTATTTAGGGTGTTAAGAAAGCAGGCCTGGGATATTTCAATGATTGAGGATGTTAACAAAGCAGGCCCAGTATATTTCACTTATTGAGAGTGTTAACAAAGTAGGCCCAGATATTTTACTTATTGAGACAGTTATAACAAGTTTCAATGATACATCATCGATTGAGAACCTCATTTCAAGATCCCAGGATTTTTTTTATCTATTGAATACTCAATAGATTCCAACAAGATTCCAGGATATTTTATCTATTGAGACAGTAGTAAAAAGATCCCAGGATATTTCATTTATAGAGACTGTCATAACAAAATCCAAAGATATTTTATCTATTGAGACAGTGGTAAAAAAGATCCTACGAAATAGGCTTAGGGTAGCCGGGGGCAATGATGCGCGTTTTTCACTTTTTTCCGTATTCTGACAAATAGACTTAACTATGAGAGACCAAACTAGCAGCAGTGTGTAGCTTATCCATCCATCTAACAATCGTCAGGGTATTTACAACATACAATCACGTTTAGTCCGAAGAATGAGATTTTATGAACATGAGTATAATCCCACCTTTGCCCCAATTTCTGGGGCAAACACGCGCAGGCAAAAACAATTACAAAATCATGGGAAAATTGACAAAACCAGCAAAATAACAACGTCACTTCCTATCTAAACATAGTCAGTCACAATGTGGGAAGATAATAGAGCACAAACACTAGGCATATGTATCTTTATGTAACTTTAATACGAAAAAAAATGAAAAACGTAAATATGAAAAACAAAATTTAATACGGAGAATGGGTGCTTAGATCCGTTTAAAACTATAACAACGTGTTGGAGTGCTCTATAAAGCGTTTGACTATAATTTCAACTATCTATGAATAGCGGAGGTCGTGCATCTATGATCAGCGGAGATCGTACAACTATGACAGGCAGAGATCGTGCAACTATGACCGGCGGCAATTATGCATCTATGACTGACGAAGATTGTGCATCTATGAATAGCAGAGAACGTGCATCTATGACTGGCGGAGATTGTGCATCTATGACTGGCGGAGATTGTGCATCTATGACTGGTGGAGAACGTGCATCTATGACTGGCGGAGATTGTGCATCTATGACTGGCGGAGATTGTGCATCTATGACTGGCGGAGATTGTGCATCTATGACTGGCGGAGATAGTGCATCTATGACTGGCGGAGATTGTGCATCTATGACTGGCGGAGATTGTGCATCTATGACTGGCGGAGATTGTGCATCTATGACTGGCGGAGATTGTGCATCTATGACTGGCGGAGATTGTGTATCTATGAATAGAGGAAATCGTGCATCTATGAAAAGCGGAGAACGTGCATCTATGAATAGCGGAGATCGTGCATCTATGAATAGCGGAGAACGTGTAACTATGACTGGCGGAGAACGTGTAACTATGACTGTCGGAGAACGTGCATCTATGACTGGCGGAGATTGTGCATCTATGAATAGAGGACATCGTGCATCTATGAAAAGCGGAGAACGTGCATCTATGAATAGCGGAGATCGTGTAACTATGAATAGCGGAGAACGTGTAACTATGACTGGCGGAGAACGTGCATCTATGACTGGTGGAGATAGCGCAATTATGATCGGCGGAAATCGTGCATCTATGACCGGCGGAGAACGTGCATCTATGACTGGCGGAGAACGTGCATCTATGAATAGCGGAGAACGTGCATCTATGACTGGCGGAGAACGTGCATCTATGAATAGCCGGGAACGTGCATTTATGAATAGCTGAAATCGTGCATTTATGTATAGCGGGGATCGTGTATCGGCGGAGGTCGTGCATCTATTATCTGCGGAGGTCGTACAACTATGACCCGTGAAGATTGTGCAGCTATAACCGACAGGGATCGTGCAACTATGAATAGCGGAGAACGTGCATCTATTATCGGCGGAGACCGTACAACTATGACCCGTGGAGATTGTGCATCTGTGATCGGAAGGGATTGTGCATCTATAGCAGCGACTGCTTCATTTTCAGTCAGTGGCATCATTTTCTCAATTTTCCGTTTGTAATTCCTAAAAAGAAACATAACGTGACAATAAAATATTGGTTTAAATATTTGGCAACATGAGGGGGAAGTGACTGGGGCAAACATGCGCAATCAGTCAGCAGCGCATGTTTGCCCCGTCAGTGTGCGCGGCGTTACCCCAAAATCACACTGTTCACAGTTTTTATAAAATATCATGAAAACAAAAATTATCTTGACAATGTAACATGCTTAATAACTTAACAATACAATATAGTTTTCAGTTCAGATATGTAAAATAACATGACAGTAATGATAACAGAGGACAAAGAGTGATAGGTGGAAAAAAAGTTAGATCGAGAACGTTAAAAAATGAATTTACCTCATAGCTCAAAAATGACCTGCCCGTGACTGATGAAAATTCGTTGTGCGACAGAAACGGATGTTATCGTCCGGCGTGGTCATGTGGTTTGCGGGAAAAACCCATAGTTCCTGAAAAAAACGACTGCGAATCTTTGCCCCCAGCGCATCTTTACCCCCGGCTACCCTATAATTTATTAAGAGAGAAGGCTGTGAACAGACATATGGTAATAACAAATATCATATGGCATAGACCCTAGGTCTGCAACCTTTTATGATCTGATGGTTGCATGCACAAATTCACAACTAGTAATGAGCCAGACGTAAATAAAATTTACCTGAAAGCTTAATGACACATTATTTATTATATTTATATAAATGTAATATTGAGCTCAGGGTGTGCACTGGATTATGGAAAGGATCAGCAATAAAAATTGTCAACCTTCACCACAAGGAGCGAGTTCAGCTACTAGTTTACAGAACTGCATTAATATTAAACATTCATTACAATTTTTGTTTAACTTAATTACATATGTAACTTATATTTCAGTGCAGACAAATTGACACAATATATAAGTCATGTGGTTCTAGACCTACTACAAAATAAACATTTTGATTATTTTTTAGGATCACTGTGGGTCAGAAGTCTCAATTTACTTTCAGAACTGACAGGCCATATAATTTGGACACGTGGGCCGAGTCCAGCCCATAAGTTGCAGACCCCTGGCATAGGCTATAAGAAGATGTCATATAATTTTATAAAATTGTAAAGTTGACAGAATCACTGTTTTAATTAAAAGGTCTTATCAAGTAAAGGAAACAATGCATAAAAAGGAGAGAAAAACCACGCTTGTTGGGTACACAACAAGATTCCATATGAAATTAAAATGTGTGAGCCACAAGGATGATGATGATGAAGTACTCTTTTTAGCCACGAGCAGGTAGCTCTTGATAGCCCATAACCCTTCTGATAAAAACACAGGTCTTTCTTGGTGTCTCAAAGTCATGGTTGGTCAGGGGGATTTATGTATACATGTTTAGTCACCACAGAGACCAAAGTTTAGTGCATCAGTATCCCAGAATCATCATGTAGCGGCAGTAGCGTGGGATACACCTCTGGGCCAACTTATTCATCATTATTCTGCCAGATCTGTTAACCTATCTGCAATGATGACACATCTAGCATTCCTCACCACCTATGAGTCTGCTACAAAAGGACAAAGGTGCTATGTCTGCTGGCAAGTAAATTTAAGTAGGAAGCCAGAGGACAATTTTTAAAAATTCTTGAGACTAACGGGAATTGAACCAGTCCATTCAACGGCACCAAATCGCCTAGCAACTATTGAACACGCGTTCTTCCGTACTTGACTAACCGCATCTCCAAAAACAGATGTGATTTCATCAAGCCTTTCAAACTGTGCACACAAAGTCACCAGAACGGATTGTCTGCTTGTCTCGATCTGTCCGTTCTGGTGACTTTGTGTGCACAGTTTGAAAGGCTTGATGAAATTGCATCTTTTTTTGGAGATGCAGTTAGTCAAGTACGGAAGAACGCATGTTCAATAGTTGCTAGGCGATTTGGTGCCGTTGAACGGACTGGTTCAATTCCCGTTAGTCTCAAGAATTTTTATGTCTGCTGGCCTGCTTCTCTTTGTCGTTCATGGTGGTTATGTGATAGAAGACAAAAGTAAGAAATTGAGACAAGACATGCAATGAAAATGTTTTTTCACAGGTTTCAGGTTGTCAGCCAGCTTTCCTTAGTCATCTCGTATGACATTCCTTGAAAGAAGATGGTGGCCCTATTCTCTGCACCCTGAACTATAAGTCCAGCCCCTAATTGCCACATGGACAGAGTCCCAAGGAAGTAAAAGATTATTTTTAAATTGTGACTAAATTGTCCTTTTTTGTTTGTTTGTGGTTAACATAAATAACAAGTAGCCAAACAGAAAACTGGCCTCAGAATCACAATGGCACAGGTTGAAATCAAGGTATAGATTGGAATTGTTATTCTAGATATAAATTTAAAATCCACCCTTAGAGTAGCTGGGGGCAAGATGGCACACAAGGTACGATGGTGCAGCGGGCTTTTCCCATGCCTATGGGTTTTTCCAGTAGTACACGTGACTAGGTCAGATGCCAACATTCCAATCTTTGACACAATTAAATATAATAGGTCAAGGGCGAGTCAATTTTCAGCAATGCAGAATAATATTTTTAGACTATGTTTGATCTTTTTTTTCCAGCTTCTGGCACTCTGCCTGCTGCTATCATTAATAGCGTGATCTTTCAAATGTTTAAACTGAAATATATGTTGTGTTGTTAAGTTCTTAAGCACATTATCTTGTCAGCCTACTTTTTTTTAAATTGAAATTTATTATAGTTGCTAAAAATGTTATTTTGGGGTAAGATGGCGCATTCAAAATTATGAAGAAAATGACGATGTCATGAGGCTGATCTAAAGCTGGGAAAGCCTGATACATATTTGTTATAATGATCATCCAACCTTACAAAGACATTACCTTTAAAACAGAACTTACAAACTATTTTTTTTAATCAAACTTTTTTCATAGTAAAGTTACGAGACTAGATCTATTTTTTATTCTTACATACACATGTTCTTAGCACACATTTACATACTGCCGGTTTGCTAGTCCTAGGCAGTGGTGATCACCCACAATTTTATAATGGTTTGTATCACCTTTTTACCCACATCATTTTGCCACATAAAATAAGGCAAGATGGTTTTTTACATCTCATTCTACTGTCTACACATAGGTGTATATTTTCAATACTCTCACTAATGTTACATGGATGGATAAGCTATACAATGATGGCAGTTTGGTCTCTCATAGTTAACTGGTAGTATAAAACTCATTTTTTTTTAGAAGATGTTTGATAGTTCCCCAAAATACGACCTGTCTTTTTGCTAGATGTTTGGACATATTGCCACAAAAGTCTTCATTAAAAGAGATTGTAAAAATACTGTAGTATTTCATCCAATTACAATAATTCTAAAGGTCTTGCCTCGTGATTATGGTCAGCCATTTTGTGATATTAGTTTAGGAGCAAATGAAATCATAAGTTGAAATGTAGTCAGTATTTGATCGGCAAAGACTGAACAACTTTTGCAAAATATTCAAATCATCACATAACTTTTATTTGTGCATAGAAAGATTCAAAACTTTCCAGATAGTTGCAGAAATTGATATACCTTACAAAACTACCAACTTTAGATGATAGTTTCATGTTGCTGAGTCTGTAAGTATTTTTGTATAAGTTAGCCTACTGATTTGTTTTCGTTTTACAATCATTAGACCTATGTTTTATCAGAGATTTTCCTCTAATGTACAACCTATTCTGCTCTTCAAATAAAACAATAGACATATATTCTAGAAATCCCATTCAATTCTGCACATTTTGATGCATAGTATATCACTGTGGGTATACAAATAAATAAAATATTTCACAAAGACTAAATGTAACTTGGAAAATCTGTATTTTTGTAAATTCAACTCATGTCAACAAACACTGAAATCATCACAAGACATTTATTTGTACATAGAAACATTGAAACTTTCCCAATAGTTGCACAAATATATATACTATACAAATTAGCCAACTACAGATGCTAGATAAATATGTCTGCTATTATGGATATTTTGAGGGGAATTATCTTTGTTCAAATTTTGTGTTTGTTATGTTTTATCAGGAACTTTCATCTAATATACTATATATTTTCGCTCTTCAAACAAGATAATAGGTGCATATCCTGAATATGGCATTCAATTTTGCACATTGTGGTGTATATTACATCACTGTAGGTTTACAAATAAATAAAATATTGTACAAACACTAAATGTAAACACACTCTTAATTTTGTTGCTTAAAAAAAGAGTATGTAAAAATGTGAGTTTAGTTCACATATACTAAGAGTTAAGTAAAATGTGAGTTTAGTTCACGTATACTAAGTTAAGTCTAGTTGTCAGAATATGCTAAAACTTTAAAACTGGGCTATCTTGTCCCCGGTTACCCTATATGATGTGGTAAAAGCTACAGCAAAACTTCCTTTATTACAACATTCAACATAATCCTTCCCACAAACCTCAACAGGAAAGCTTGCAGTAATTAAAGTTTCTTGTATCTCTTGGAAAGAATAATATAGAGTGAAGAGAAACAAACACAATAATATTTGTCCAACTTCTTGTTTTTATTAACTAACTTCTTTTAAATTATTATATAAATAAGAGCACAAAAGTCATAGGGCTTACACAATTTAATAATGTATCTAAGAGATCACAAGCTCTCCTATGCATGAAGTATAAAAAGTAGTGTTAATAAATAAAAATAGAAGCAATATACATATCACAGTTATGATTGCTACAAGTGAAGAAAACCTGCAATTCTGATCAACACAATAGTAACAGAAAGTAAAAATAAAGGACTATTAAATTAAATCACAAAAATGAAGAAGGGATGGTCATTTGAAAGAAGCAAATTCCACTTCTTCTTATCCTCTTGTAAAACTGAATTAAACTGTTCTACGACTAGATTTTTTTTCTAAATTCTAAAAATTCAACAATTATTGAATAGCAATATCATATGTACAGCTCTGTGGTGGTGTGGCACGGTGCGTGTCTGTAACAGTTAAGGTACCGGTTCGAATCCTGCCGCAGACAATTATGCATCTGGACTGTTCACAAAGCAATGGCAAACTACTGAATGCATTTATATTGCATAGAAAATCACTACAACCAAAAATGCTGGGTTGCTGACAACATCCTGAATAGGATATTCTACCAATATTTTTTAACGTCATATAGGATGTTTTCATTTAAACAAATTATAATGCAGTGTTAAAAGCAGCAATTAGTACCATGTCTTTTTAGTCTGATTGTTCACGGTTTAAACCTTGGTAGATATCAGATTACTTTTAGACCACAAATGACTCCTGGGTTGACCAAAGCTCAAGATTTGGGTACCAGAACAAATCTTGGACAGTAAAGGATGCAGGGGTGTTGATGACCACCTCATCTCCAGTGTAATGTAACCACAGAAAAATATAGACCAAATAGTCTCACTGATGTGAAATGAAAAATACTTATATAGCAACACTAAATTAATTTTACTTTTAAAAATCTGTTCACAGATTAGATTTATTATTATTCACTAAATTTACATGTATTATTCACAGATTCAATTTATTATTATTCACACAGTTTAGATTTATTATTATTCACACAGATTAGATTTATTATTATTTACACATAATAGATTTATTATTATTTACACAGATTAGATTTATTATTCACACAGATTAGATTTATTATTATTCACACAGATTAGATTTATTATTATTTCCTCATAATAGATTTATTATTATTCACACAGATTATATTTATTGGTATTTTCCTAGGAAATGAGTCAACATTTTTTCACAATGAAAAAAAATAAGTATAATTTTTACTAAAATAAGTCGATAAAACAACCAAACAACGAGACACAGTGACAGATGACGTTTCGACTAAAAAAACCTTCATCAGGACAAATAAAATACCACTGTAAGCAAATCTTACATAAGGGCACAAATGATGGTGATATGCAGGAAAAAAAAAGGTGAAGGACAATAGCGAATGGATACAGAGGAAGCAAAAATAGGGCAGCATGACAGGGGAAAAGAGGATGTCAGGGGGAGATAGAGGTGGGAAGTAAGGGGGAAAAGATCACAGAAAAAGTGGAAATACATGAGATATAATGCAAGTAAAATGAATTCAAAATACTTATCTCAATAGTAGTCGGGTGAAAAAGAAGTATAGACCAGAGATGCCTGGTTAAATAGCACACAGTAGCAAGTTCCCACCCGTTGAAGGACGTGGGGGCGAGAAAGATATCAGCAGGTAATTAGAGACAATAAAATCAAAGGCCAAATCAACAAGGACAGGGAGTTAAGAAAATGCGTGGCAAACAAGAAACTAAGTGTAAAGCAGTGGTGTAGAAGCCAAAAAAAAGGGGAGGCAGTTATGTATCCATGACTCGAACCAAATGAAGAGAGAGATGAAAAGAGATGAGTGGGGCTGAGAGAAGGAAGGAGAATTAAAAAGGGGTAAATAAAGAGGTGAAAAAGAAGAAGAGAAGTGAAAGTAGCAGATCAACGTGAGCCTCAAACTAAAATGGAGATACATCATACAAGGAAGGAATGTGGAGGTGGGAGGGGGTCTAAGGGACACAGGGAGGGCACAGCTGGAGAGAGGGGGAAGCCATAACAGAAATACATGTTGTAGGAAGGTATAAAAAAAAGGCTGACATAGAAAGATGTGGGTAGAAGGTGTTGAAGAAAAGGGCACCAGTTCCGAGGTGTGAAACAAAACATCCAAAAAATGGGAGACAGCACTGTTCTCTTATTTGTTTTTTTATTATTACTCGTCTATATTTATCATTCTGGTATTTATGAGGCGTCAGGTGAATGTTTATTTTTAATTATTTAAAGACAAGAAATGGGGGAGGGGGAGATTTATTGAGGAAGGTTATATGGGTGGAACAGATGGTGTTCGTACAGGCCCTGCGTGCATATCTGTGCACCCAGAAGCACTACTCACAACTGTAACAAGCGTACTGCATCATTATCAGTCAAAGACAAGTTCAGCATAGTTACGGTAGCCATTTTGTAACTACAAATTAGACTTGGTTTGCTATGTCCTCAGAGACAAGGACTTATTCCCCATCTACATTGCTCACAAGGTGCAGAGTCTGAGTCTCAACACTGCTGTGTTCATAAATGTGAACAATGTGCTTCCAAAGCTGTAACAAATGTACTGCACCTTTAGCAATTGACTGCAATTTAGCCATTAGCATAGTTATGGCAGCTATTTTACAAATAGAAATGAACAGACAGAGTGACGTCACAAATTACTTAAAATTTCAGATTAGCGCAGATTTCTTTAAAAGTGTGAAATGTAGACGCGTCTCCTAGAAAAGAACTGATTTCTTATTCACACAATTTACATTTCTTATTCACATAATTTAGATTCATTTTTCGCACAATTTAGATTTATTATTCTCATAATGTACATTTATTATTAATATAATTAAGATTTGTTATTATTGACAGTTCTAAGACCTAACCCTGGTATCATAAACTGAACTGCCATGTTACAGAACTACAGAGGGAAGAAAAAGACAACTTGATTGAGAACTGAAAAAAATTTAATGGCATCTCTCAAACAGTCATGAGACATCAACAAGCAATTAATAGCCATCATGATTGGTGGAATATTCTATAGAGGGCATCAGCTTGACCAGAGATAGATGAAGTAGTAAATGGTCTTTATTTCTGGCTGTGACTTGAAGAGCATAAACTTGACTAGAAACAAACAAAACAATCAATGTTCCCTCAAGTACAACTGTGTGTCATGGAGAACAACAATGGCTGCTAAACATATAGAAACATTTATAAATAGGTCCTCATACAGAATACATGTATTGAATGGAATAGTATGATAATGAGGATTTTAAAAATCTCATAGAGATTAAAATTCAAAATACATATCAAGTAGACCCAAAAAATGGTATCAATTGTATTCATGACCAGCACTGATCCCAGAGAAGTTCAAAGATGTATAGGCCCACATTTATTTCAACCTGCTTTTTGCCACTTGAGACTCTAATCTCAATAAATAAAACTGCTTGTTGTCACTTGAGACTCTAATCTCAATATATAAAACTGCTTGTTGGCACTTGAGACTCTAATTTCAATATATAAAACTGCTTGTTGGCACTTGAGACTCTAATCTCAATAAATAAAACTGCTTGTTGCCACTTGAGACTCTAATCTCAATAAATAAAACTGCTTGTTGCCACTTGAGACTCTAATCTCAATAAATAAAACTGCTTGTTGCCACTTGAGACTCTAATCTCAATAAATAAAACTGCACTGTCACACTTATGCGCACGCACTCCCACACACACACACACACACACACACACACACACAAAAGGCCTATGAGTTTTCTACAGGTTCAAAATGCAAATAAAAGGCCAAACTATTTTACAAATTCATTGACTTCCTCCTACAATTATGATTTCTCCATGGTTTACTGTAATGAAAGATTCAGGGTCCATTTCCTGTTTTTGTAACTCTTCTTTGATCAATTCCTTTGGCTCCAAGTAAAACTGGGGAGTTATGTGAAATATATTAGACATTTCTACTGTATTTTGAAGAAATTATATAACTGGATTACTAGAACTGCAACTTAACTATTGTTTTATGATTGTATGTGCTGAGAAGAACACAACTTGAACACTTAATAAGAGTGGGGACAACAAAGAGAGAAGTTGCTAGATAGACTAATACAGGAGATGTTTACCAATCGAGCTTATTGACAACACAAAAGACAGAGTCATGGAGAAACATGATAGCCTACACCATTCAGCATGGCACTTAATTGATTGAAAGTTCTGATGTAACCAAATTGCACTAAAGTCTCTGGTTAAAAGGAGCATAATTCACTATAAGAGGTACATTTTACTTAACCAACTAATGGTGGTTGTGGTGAAGCTCTGATATACCCAAATTGGACTAACATCCACAGTTGAAAGGAGTGTAAACACCACAAGAGGTACATTTTGTTTGACCAACCAAAAAAAGAGGTTGTGGTGAAGATTTATCTGAGCTATGACTATTATTTTTTATGGCTATTTTTATTTCTCCCCCATCATTATCAGGGGCCACATTGTCTGGTATAGGCAATCATGGCTATCCACAGCTTTCTATCTCCAGTGTTATGCATCAGGATCATTGTTGTTTCTCTGCTGTGCCAGGTTGTTAAACTGTCTAAAATTTTCTCACTTTGTCACCCTTTGTCTATGTTGCCTTTAATCTTGCCTGTTCTCACTATGTTCTCTAAACCTCCTTATAAAGTGGTCAAAAAATGAAGATTGGCTTTTTCTTATATTATTGATTAAGCTCAGCCTTGCATTTCACTCTTTCAACACCTCCACATCAGTTTTCCTGCTAGGAAAATGGGAGTCCATGAAACTCTCAGCATTCTTCTGTAGAACCACATCTCTACTACCTCTAATTTCCTACTTTCCTGCTTGTTAATTGTCCAGAACTTGCATCCATATGTTAGTATAAGAGCCGCGTTAGCGCACAGGCTTCGCATATGAGTGGTCCTGGGTTCATTCCCCAGCTGAGGCGGAAATGTTTTCAGATCGCAACGGCTCCCAGGTCGACCCAGCCTTAAATGGGTACCGGATTAATCCGGGAAGTAAAGACTGCGAGGGAGATGAGATGGCTACCGCCCTCATTTGCAGAGCCTGTGAAATGTGAGATCGCTAATATCTCACACCCCTACGGCATTAATAAATGCTATGGGTTACTTTACTATAGGAGTTATATAGCACTGTAGAAATCTCTTCCTCACCTCTAATGACAAGGTCATATTACACAATATATTTTTGATTTTTCTGAATGTTGTTTTTGCCTGCCCTATTCTGCTTCTTATTTCTGTTGAACTTTCTCCATCTGCTGTAATTGTTGTACCTAAATACTTTAATTGGTGGACATGTTTTAATACTATATCATTCACTTTGATCTTGCAAGCTGTGTTATTTTTATTTATTTTTTTAAATAACCATTACTTCTGTTTTCTTGATATTTAGAAAGAGGTCTTTTCTCTTTACTTTTTGTGACTACTACATTAATTAAATCTTGAAGGTCTTCCTCACTTTTAACAATCAGAACAGTGTCATTTGCATATCTTAAATTATTTATGTTATGTCATCCCACTGATATTCCTGGGATATCAGCTATTGTATCCATTATGTTTTCACCATATAAAGAGAACAGGTCTGGTGAAAATTAAAATCACTGTCTAACTCCTTGCTTTATTAGTTGAAATGAGCCAAATTGATTTCCTCATCTTATTGCTGCTGTTTGTTGCCAGTGCATGTTCTTCGTGATTCTTATATCCTTACTGTCATTCAAATTCTCTAGCTTGTGTATAACTTCTCTGTGCTTAACCTTTAGCACGCTGTGTTTACAATTACATAATTTCTCTCCTGCCGCTAAATTAATTTTTGGAAATTTTATGTAATAGTTGGTGGCTGTTTTGAAATCATGATAACTTTTTTTTGTTGTTAGAGATATTTAAATAATTTTTGCACATATAAATAAATAATTGAATTCTGCATATATTATGTTGGTTTTGTTTGTGTGTGTGTGTGTGTGATACAAGACATGTAAGACAGTCTCAAAGACGATTGTCCACAAAACCCCCAGCGAATTTTGACCTTTAAAACGATTTTATAATTGTACAAAGTTTATTACATTATTTGTAAATATTCTGGAGTGGAAACAGTATACCAGGACCTAATCTGGCACGATTTATGGTCAATTTGTTGTAAAATTCAGGGATTAAACGTACAAGTATGTTTTAAAATCCTTCTATAAACCTAGATCTAGTCCATAAATGTACAGTTCGTACTTGGTTGATGTTTTAATATGAAATTAGATAGATAACGTAGTGTGGTTTAACTGATTTTCGAGTGTGGAAATAACTTATTATCTCTCGATAAATAATCATTTGAATCACAATCCATATGATTTTAATGAAAATTCAATAAAATTTATGTCTATAAAACCCAGTTCACCATCACAGCGATGCTTTTGTTTGAAATTGCCAATATATTGCAAAAATATCGATATTTACATGACATTAGGCACATGGTTGCCACTAAAACTGCTGGAAAAGGTAGTCAATTGAATAAAATGCCAGATTTAATAAATCTGGTGAAAAAAATATCTACCAACGTCGGTCTACTGTGGCAAATATACTTGCCACTCACTAACCAGAGAAGGGGAAATGTCTGTGAATAAAGTTGCTGCACATGTCCTAAAGGTTAACTTTATCAAATGCTTTTGTGTAGTCTATAAAACAGAGGTACATGTCTGTTTTTACCTCTATAAACATCTCTATTATTGTTCTAAAAATATATATAACATTATTGGTACCTGTGCCTTTTACAAAGCTACATTGTTCTGAACTTATTTCTGTTTTTATTTTGTTTCTCACTCCCTTCATGATGATTCTGAGAAGTATTTTTGTTAATTTGCTCATGAGGCTAAATGTATGGGGTTCTTCACATTCAGTGGTCCCTGGTTTCTTTGGTAAGACTATAAATATGGACCTCATTAAGTCATTGGCTATTATATGTCACTATTATATAAAACATTTAGCAATTTGATGATTATAACCCCTAACCCTAAAAAATGAATATTTAAATTAATTATGGATTAATTATTGATATAATATTTATATCAATTAATCCTAACATAAGCAGGAGGACACTGGTTCCAAACAAGAACCTCAATCCTTTGTCAGTTCAGCATACTCTAATGATTTTCATTGGTAAAATTATATTAATTTCCATACACTAAAAATGTAAGTTGAATTACCTCCCTTGTCAGAATAAAAGTTCCCCAGTGTATTCCAATAGATTTCTTTGATAAAATATCATTGTGAATCTGAATTGCCTGGGCTGGATCAACATGTTGTGGGGCCAGAATTGACCTGAAGAAAATATTAATCATTAATAATTTTCATATCTGTTTCTTTTATTTAACAAAACTGTTTAAATACATCTTAACTACATCCACCATGTTGGTATCTTCTTCAGCATTCATTCTCAAACTCCCGCTGGATTTCTCTTGCATCAGGACAATGGTCTTAAAATATTTCCAGCAGGATGTAGTCCAGAGAATAGAAATGTGTTGCATTGTTGTCTTATGTGCACAAATGGACCAGCATATCCGAGGTCAGGTTTACAGCATTACCTGAACCACGATCTCCAATGTTTTTATGGTTATATAACCAAAATAGACCAATGTTCATTGTTGAAAGAGGTTCATCATCATTAAGTGTCGTCTCTGTGACGAAGATTGGCTGCAACAGACCTCCAACATCCTGTCTCTTGTTGTGGTAGTACACTCTGCATGACTGGAACATGTCCATCTTATGATATTACTCTCCCATTTGTATCTCTGCCTACCTCTTGCTCACTTCCCCTCGACTTTTCCCTCAAGTAAGATCTTCAACAAGGTGCCATGTCTTCTAATATGTCCAAAATATTTTATTTGTTTGATCTTTATTTCCATAAATAATTTGTTTCATACGGAGTGTAGTTAGAACCTCTTTGTTTTTTTTCTCTTACTCTCCCTATTATTCTATATCTCCACATCTCAAAGGCATCAATTCTTTCTTCTAATTGTTTGTTTATTGTTCATCATTATGAGTCATACATTAATATAGAATAGATGTAACATTTTATAATTCTCATTTTAGCTTGTTTGTACTTTATTTAGATGTAAATATTTTACTCATGTCATTGAAGGTACTTTTAGTCATTCCTATTATAGTTCTCGTGAAAATTAGAAACAGAAAATCAGGATTTTTGGGGCATGTGATAAGGAAAGTAAAACTTGAACATTTAGTAACCACTGGAAAGATCAAGGGGAGAAGAGACAGAGGAAGACAAATAGAGAAATTTCTGGATGGGTTGTCACTTTGGCACAAAAAGTCACCAACTGAACTTAACAACACAAGACAGAGTTATAGAGAAGCGTGATTGCTTGGCCAAGCCACTTGGCATGGCACTTGATTCTTCTTTTAACTTCCATCTACCATCATTTGTGATTATGTGTCCTAGATATTGATAATATTCTACTTGCAGTATCTCTCCATATATTTTTATGTTTAGTATCTGTTCTTCTATGACTTTGCTGATTATCATTGGTTTTTTGTTGTTGTATTTTTATGTCTAGTTCATATTCTTGATTTGATTTATCGACTTGATCTATTAGTCTTTGCAGTTCTTGTTCACTTTCAGCTAAATGGACAGTGTGATCTGCATATTGCAGGTTTTTTATTATTTTCCCACTCATCTTGAGTCATTCTATATGTTTAAAAATATTCTCTGTGTGGATGTTAATTAAGCTGGGTGATAAAATACACCCTTTTCTTACCCCTCTTTTTATTTCTATTTATGGTTAGTAGCTGTTTTCACACCCTATTGATGTAGTTTGTTCCATTATATATTTCTAACCAGTCTGATGTCTTTTTTATCTACCGGTATGCCTATTTCTTAAAGACATTCAATAAATTTTTAATGTTGGACTCTGTCAAAGTTCTTGCTGTAGTCTATGAGGCAAATAGGCAATATATATACTTTTTTGGACTTCTATGTTTTTATCTATCAATAATTATCAGATTGTTCTTCACCGACTTCAATGTCTATCTTGTTTTTAATTCTTTAATATATTATCTTGAGTAGTATTTTGGTTATGTGGCTCATCATAAAGGTTGCATCGCCATAAAAAGGTTGACCCACGAACTACCATATTGATAACTTATTATAAAGAGACTATTTATATCCATTTGCTCATTTCTATTACTCTTTCAGTACAGTAACTATGCCACCTGCCTGGGATGATATGCTCCAATCGGTATTGTTGACAGTGTGAATGGCCCAAAATGACTGCCTATTTCCTTAAAACCAGTACAGTAGCCAGTGTCTCCAGCAAAAAAAAAACTGTGTTTTGGCCCTCTAACAGACCAGCTGGTCCACAGCACCTGATTCACCAGAAATAGACAATGCAACCAATAAATATTACATGGAAATTTACAATACAATGAATGAAATGGACCATATCCTGCTGAAAATCTGGTAGAATCATTTTCCTGCCACAAGAGAGGTCTATGTGGAAGTTTGAGAAGTTAGTGGTCAGATCATCATCATTGCACTCCAAAACATGCCCATAGATGTTCTGATCTCGATTTGAGTGTATCCATCACTACATAATGGCGGATAGATCCATTTCAATGTTGGCCAGCAAATATTCCTATAAGCCCACAGTAGTTCTCATTTCTGGCAATGTCGCTCCTCAAGCCCAGCTCCCCCATTCTGGACATGGAAAAGGAACTATCAACCTTACCAACTTCATTTGTGCAAGGAGCGAAAAATTTCTTTAAAATGCCAGCACCACAGTAGCACTGCAAGTCTACCAATCCTCTCTCGTGTTGCCCTAAACACCCACATGACCAGGCACAAAAATTAATGTGACACATTCCAACTTCAACAAAAATGTTTTAAATAACACTTTAACAATCATTGTTTTCAAATGAATTAAATATCCTTGAAAATAAACAATAAATTTCAAAGGTAATCAATGAAATTTCCTTGGAAATAAGAAATATGATTAATGAAATGTTTTTATAAATAAACAATATGATGAATGAAATTTGTTTGGAAATAAGCAATATGGTCAATGAAATATCCTTGGCAACAAGAAATATGACCAAGGAATCAGACTCCTCAATTAGTACAGATTTCATGTTTTGTACACAAAATATTCAAATGACATGGAATATTTCTATATTGAGCTTGATTTTTTAGCTTTAGTGAGTACTCTTTATTCAGAATGTGAACAGATTTTTGAATGAAAATATAGAAATTTTGTTTGTAATTTGGGCTGAATCATTCTTGAAGTTAAAAACTATTTCATTAAAATGCTTTTTGGAAAATAAGCAATATGATCGATAAAATTATTTAGAAAAAATCAATATGACCTTTGAGATACTTTTAGAAACAACTAATATAATCAATGAAATGTTTTCGATAACAAGTAGTATGATAAATAATGTATAAATAATTACTAGAAAATTTGCTGACAAACCTCGTTACTGCTGAGTAAGTTACGTTTCGTCCAGTGCTGACACGGTGTGCTGATAAATGTCACACCTGAATCATCACTATGTAGATGCTCTTGCCACCAAGACAATTCAATTACATTATTACACCCACAATCGTTCATCCATTTCTTGAGACCCATTGGTACATACCATCTCAGGGTGTCTCCAAATCTACACATGGATAAGAATAAGATAATTGTACCAAAAAAATGTCCACAACAATACAGTACACTCCAATACAGAACAGTAATAATAGTATTATTTTGTCTTCTTTTTCCTGAGCTTATTCTCAAACTCCTACCTGTGGACAGGATGTAGAGACAGAATGGAATGTCTTGCATAAGGGTTTACATGATGGCAGCAATATCTACAATTTTTGTCAGATACATCCAGCTTCTGAGTGGCATTGTTGGGTCACTTTGGCGTTCTACATTGTTATAGTAGCCAATTCCTTGCCTGACACATCCTTAATTGCTTCTTAGAACATGTATGGCAGGAAACAGTGTTACTATTCTTTGCTCCCCTTTCAGACTTTGGCAACACAAAGACAAATAATATTTAAATTGATGGACTAGATGAATTGAAGCCATAAAATCAATTCACCATGTAGTCAAAAGTTGTTCTTCTTCTGCGTTCGTTCTCAAACCCTTACAGATTTGCAGGATGCAGTCCTGAGAACGGAATGTGTTGTGTCATTGTTTTATAGCATTGCTGCAATATCTACGCCTTTTGGTCTGACACATCTGATTTCAGCATGGCTTTGGGTCACTAAACCCTATATGAGATGGGACAGCCAACAACATCCTATAACCTCCTTAGTCGCCTCTTACTGCATGCATGGAAGGCAAACAGTGTTGGTATTATTTGCTCCCCTCTCAGGCCCCAGCAGCACATGGACGGTCAAAAGTTGTTCATATTGACACTACCAAATGGTTGGAGATTTTCACGTGATTGGGTGTGTGCATCCATCATTAAACCCATAACCTGTCAGTCCTCCAGTGATTTATATTGGCAGTTAAGTAGATAAGTGAAAAAATCATGAGTTGTTCAGATTTTTATATCCACCCATGATTTTCTTTGTCCTCCTCTGTTTCTTCCTATATAAACTTTCAACTATATCCTGCAATATTCTTATTAGCAGGGAATTATATCCGCATGTTCCATGTCGGCAGGAAACATGTTCAAAGCATGCAAGTTTTTGTTGTGTTACTATTGCAAGTAGTGATTTTTGTGAACCTTCAAGATATTTAACTTTAATTCTTATGTACATATTTGTCTTAAATATGTTAGATATCTGCATACAAGATGGTGAAACATGCTTTCTACATATAAACAGACGTTTTCTGAGCAGCAAGCTTCTCAAAGCATTGTTTACAGGTAAAAGTTTAAATCTTTTGTATATTGAAGAAAGCTCTGGAAATGACACAACTCCGCCTTTCTCCTTGCATATAGGGAACAATCTTCATTGAACTTAACAGCAAACAAATTGATGGACTTATCTTAGCAGCATTGCATTTACGTTAGTGGCAACCTCTTATGGAACAGTATATAGACTGTTAGATAACATAAAAGCGATATATCAAAAATGCCAAATCTCAGTAAGAACAACAGATGGAATGACTGAACTTTTTGAAACAAGATCTGGAGTAAGACAAGGATGAGTACTTTCACCCCTACGTTTCAACATATACATGGACAGAATAATAAAAGAAGCTCATATCAACAAAGAGGAAAACATTGCAAATAAACCTGATGAAGAACTTAATAATGAAATCAATGAACTATTATTTTCTGATGATCAAAGTTTAATATACAAAGATGAAGAAACTTTGCAAAAGCACATCAGTGCATTGTTGTTAGCATATCAGAAGTACAACATGAAAATTAATGTACAAAAAACAGAATTTGTGAAAATTAGCAAGTCTTCAACACCAATGAATATAACAATAGATAACACCAAAGTGAAACAAGCCAAAGAATTTAAGTATCTAGGCAGCATTTTTTCCGAAGATGGAAGACTAGATAGAGAAATAGAAACAAGGTGCCAGAAAGCAAACACAGTGACTTACCAACTTTCACCATTACTTCTTCATCCAAAGATCAGGATGGAAATTAAAAAACAAATAATATCTACAATGTTTATATCAACACTGTGCTCCAATGTCAAACATGGTCTTTAACAGCTTCGCAGCAAAGAAAAATCGTCACATGTGAAATGAAGTGTCTGAGGAAAGCTGCAATGGTTACCAAACTAGATAAAATAAGAAATGAAGAAATTAGGAAAAGAGTTGGAATAATATCATGTATCGAACATATTGAGAGACAGCAAGTAAAATGGTTTGGTCACCTTATGAGAATGAAGCCAAACCAAATACCAATAAGAGCATATAATACAAGAATATCCGGGCTTAAAACCAAAGGTAGACCACGAAAACGGTGGATAGAAAACATTAAGATAACCTTGAACAAACATGGACTAAATGCAACCTCAGCGACACATCTGGCCTTGAAACGACAGCTTAAGATACCACCCCTATGCTTAACGGCAAATGTGAATGCGGTCAACAATCATTCACCTGGGGATAGACAATAGACTTGTCTTAGCAGCATCCCATTTATGTTAGTGTCAACCTCTTATGGAAAAGTATATGGACATGTCTTAGAAGCATCACATTTACTTTAGTGGCAACCTCACAGAGAACAGTATATCAATTTTTTTTAAATATAAACACAACATTTTAATTATTTTGCTGTTCTGTCTTAAGCATTTCTTCTTTATTTTAGTCAACACCATTATTCACCATTGTGTTGCCAGGGCCTTCTTCTTTGTGTTTTGCATTCAGCATCTGCGGTCATGTTACACTGTCAGGCCTGTCATCAGTTCACAATCGTTTCCAGGTCAGAATAGTTGTCCAATAGCTTTTCTCTCAAATCTGTATCATCTGGCCAGATCTGTCTGCTGGTTGACGGGCTGGTAACTTAACACTGCACTAATTCTTCTATCAATCAATCAAAAAACCCATAACCCATCAGGGTTGTAGGGGTACCATATTGGATGCTTCAGCGCACAGAGTCCTCCAGCAAATTATATTCTCAGCGATGGGGATGAGTTTAGAAATATCTTGTCCTGTCCATTCCTTGATATTGTCTATCCATGCCTTTATTTTCCCTCCTCTGCCTCTTCCCCCTTCTACAGTTCCTTGCAGTATTGTTTTTGACAAGGAATCATGTCTGCATACATGTCCAAACCATGCTAGTTTTCGTCATTTTACTATTGAAAGCAATGGTTCTTGTACACCTGCATACATTTCTATTTTATTTCTTACATACATATTGGTCTGTAGAAATATGGTCTAAATCCAGTCAAGATAATATGCCAGATATAAAAACATAAATTGCAACTCTTGAAGACTGATAACACAGTGGATGAGCTGAATGATTATCTTCATTTAAAACAAACCTGCGATTGAGTTCAATCACGCTGCTGTAATCCAGGTGATCATAGTGGTTGTGGCTGATAACAACACAATCAACTTTAGGTAACTCCTGGATTGTACAGGGTGGTGGTCTGTACCTCTTTGGACCAAACCACTGAGAGGGTGAGCAGCGATCACTGAAGATAGGATCTGTGAGAAATGTAATACCATCAAACTGGACAAGTGAAGATGCATGGCCAATCCACATATGTCGAATACCTGTTACTGGTGATGTTTTATACTGTGATAGGTCTGGTTTAATAACTGGTAAGGTATTGTCCAGCTGCTGTAATATAGACATATAAGAATTGAGTTAATAAAATACTACAATTTAAGCATACTCAGTAGAGGATTGACTTCAGTGTAGTCGGGTTACAACATATGTATTCCATCCTTCTCAAAGAAGCAGCAGGCCACCTATTGAGAGTAAAAGTAAAGTAACCCATAGCATTTATTAATGCCATAGGGGTGTGAGATGTTAGCGATCTCACATTTCACAGGCTCTGCAAATGAGGGCGGTAGCCATCTCCTCTCCCTCGCAGTCTTTACTTCCCGGATTAATCCGGTACCCATTTAAGGATGGGTCGACCTGGGAGCCGTTGCGATCTGAAAACATTTCCGCCTCAGCTGGGGAATGAACCTAGGACCACTCATATGCGAAGCCAGTGCGCTAACCACTGCGCTAACGCGGCTCCAATTTTATCACTCATAGAATACAATTCCATAACTTCAAGCAATAATCCAAAGTGATCTCTAAAAAAAATTAACTTTATAAACAGGATGTTTCTAGTAGGATTTGAGCCATATCCTCTTGAGAACATAGCAAATGACTTAACCACTATGCAGGGGACAGGGGAGATCCCACAACAATGTACTTTCCTAAAGTAATGTATGGATGAGAATTATGAAATTTTATACAAATTCAAAAATAGAACATTTCATTTTTCAAAACTAAGTGTTACTGAAAAAGTCTTAGAACATCTGAAGATGTAGGCCTATATATTGAAGATACATATAAAAACATTACCAGAAATCTAAAAGAAACTGGCTCGAAACAAATATTGTCTCAAAACTGAATTAAGGTAGATAATAAGGAAACAAAAGAGCGTTGTAGTTGCTGTTGTCATGTGATATATTCTTTTCAGAATGTAGTCTTCCTTATGAATCTCCTGAAATCCCTGTGGTCTTTGGCAAGTTGTCCCGTTTCCTCTAGCGACATGTGCATGCAATCCTGAATATCTCTTGTCTAACGACATCTTGGTCGGCCTTTGTTGCCTTTTATTGCCTCCTTCAAAAACACTCTTTCCATGTCATGTTGCAGTACAGCAGTCAAAAATAAACAGATGACTACATTTAAACTATCTACCATATGGTAAATATATAGGCCTAAATTTTAAAAAATGTATTTTAGTTTTACGTGGAATAAATATTCATTCATTTTCCTTTTGTGCTGAAGTTAGTGCACAGGGCAGAGGTCATATCTCTCCAATTCTGTCTGTTCAAAGCTATTCTGAGCAGTTCTTGAATAGTATGGATATTGATTGTTTTACTTTCTCTAAGTATTGTTCTTCTGAGTGTTTCTTTTGGTTTACCCCTGGCTCTTTTGCCTGTAGGTATCCATTCAAGAGATTGGTGGTGTATTCTGTTGATGTCTGCGCGCAGGACATGCCCGATGTAGGACCAATGCCGTTTTCTGATATCATCTATGATGAAATTTTGATGTGTCTCTTCTCTGATTTTATCATTCGATTTGAATTCACACCAATGGGTGTTAGTTTGAATAAATATAAATAGTCAATATTTTGAATAATTAAATGGTTCAGCCACTTAATAAGAATTAACCCATATTTGTCAGCAGAAGGAGCATACAACATGAGAATTGAAACAGTAAAAGGAAGAAGATAACCAAGAAGAAAGTGGATTGAAAGAGTTACCAACGTTCTGAGATGTTACAATATTAGTGCATAGGCCTATCAAGCAACCAAAGACACCATAGCTCGAAAACCAATTGTCATTCAATCCTGCATTGCCTTACAGAAAAAGTATAGAAAGACAATAGATAGAAAGAATATTTCAATCAAAAGGTATTTATCAAGATAGGAACAACCTACAAAAAATGCAGAAGAGAACGACAGAAGATGACATAGAGCAATGTAACACAACTATTTTACATCTCATCAATATGCCTATAGCCTTATAGGCCCTATGAACATACTGGCAAAGTATTTGAAATGACATGTACAATTACTCAGAGAAAGTTCATTTGTACATTAGTTGTTATATGTATTGTTTAATTTTAATGAAATGTTGTGGACAACAATGATCAACTTACTGATTGACTGGGGACATTTGACTCATTTTTCGTCTTAAACTGAAATGTGATTGCGTTTTTCACTTTAATTGGATGCTTCCAAGTTGGCCAAGGATTCTGAAATCGTCCATTTTTATAAATTGGTCGGGTAAAAGTGCAATCCTCTTCAACTTCAGTGATTTTATCAACAGCTGTATCGCCTCTTGCCTCAGCCATATTAAAGATAGTCCAAGCACAATATTTAAAGTTTATAGAACACAACTTCGTAAATCTAATGTGTGCTAGTGTCAAATTGCACACTTGAAACCGTTTCGTTTATAGTAGTTTGTATGTGATTGCATGACTTAGCATTCTGGCTGTTATCAGACACAAGTTAGTCACTGATAGCGTAAGTTTGATAGCAATAATCAATCACACCGGCATGGCTCGCATCAATGTAGTATCATGAATAATATACGCTTAATATGTAATAACTGTGGCATTATTTATTTTTTACAAATCGTTTTTTTCCAAATATAAAATCCTACTTTGACAAAACGGGCAAATTATCATTTCAAGTTATTCTAAATCTGCAACTGTGACGTTGGTCACTAAGTGTGACGTTTGTTCGTTTTAGTTCCCCTCATTTCTTGTTTTTGGTCTTCCGTTAAATGTGTGAATCTTCATTTACATTCAAGAGTACTTTAAAATAATACTCGTAAGTTTAAAATACAGCATGAACAGCGACATTACTTCTACGCATTTGCACAGAACGAGGTAATAACTTGTTTTGGTTATAACAGTTCAGCCAATATGTAAACAAAGGGGGCACCACTCTTGTTGTTCTAGGTCAAGGTAGCCATCATGCTATATATTTTTACGAAAATTCAAGTAGGAAGATTGAGGGTAAATTATTGAGGCTGACATGAATTGAACTAGTCCTTTCGAGAGGCTCCGAATCGCTTTGCAACTCACGTAAACGAGCTTTTCCGTACTTGATTCAGAACCATTAGGTACCGTGATGACTAGCGTAGGTGATCAGGGATCCTGCACAATTCTGTATTTCTATAATAATAGTATCATGTATTAGGATGAGCAGGCCCGTGTTGATCATCATCATCAGGTAACATATTCTTTCCAGAACGTAGTCTTCCCTATGGATATCTTGAATTCGCCGCGGTCTTCAGCAAATTTTCCTGCCTCTTCTAGTTACATGCGCAAGCATTCTTGGACGCCTTTTGTCCAACGGCGGCTTTGCCCCTGCTGCCTTCTATCATCCTCTCCAGTAACACTCTCTCCATGCCGTCGTGTCTCTTAATGTGAAAGGAAAAATAAACTTTTTCTTTAATATGGTGTTCAGGCGCCAGCCTTCCTGAACGTTACTTGTTCGTAACACCTCGTGGTTTGATTTCCTTGCTGTCCATGGTATTCTCAAAGCTCGTCTATAGCACTTTCATTTAAATTATGTTATTCTCTTGGCCACTGTTTTATTTAGTGTCCATGCTTCACATCCACATGAAACACACATGTTTGTAGTATTACAACTTGGTTCTTATGTTAGTACCCTGCCATAGTTTCTTTGGTTGTTTTAATTTCTTCTTCTTGATTCTTGA
Source organism: Meghimatium bilineatum (assembly GCA_034231615.1). Classification (NCBI taxonomy): domain Eukaryota; kingdom Metazoa; phylum Mollusca; class Gastropoda; order Stylommatophora; family Philomycidae; genus Meghimatium; species Meghimatium bilineatum. Next base: position 50,554,367 of record CM067317.1, on the reverse strand, counting down.
TTAGAAACTGGCTTCACAGCACGCGGGACAGTCCCATAAGTGCTCCGCTCCAGCAGCCATCCCAGTGTATGTAGACTCATAGTTCCGGTCAGGTGTTGATTGTGTGATCTTCGGGACTTTCCAAAAAAATTACTTTTCCTCCCCTCATCTCTGCATACTCCCATTTCTAACATTCTCTGTATGTGTACGTTCTCAACCTCGTTGACATCATCTACATCTTGAAATGAATTTATTACTGCCTTAATTAAATCTGCTTTATCTCTTCTCAGCAATGTGCCGTCTATCGCCGCATTGCCTGCCAATAGGTCGGCTTCTCGTTTCCTCTGACCCCTGCATGACTAGGGCAGTATATTCATGTAATTATCTGGACAACGGAGTTGTTCAATAAGTCCCACCATTCTTTTCTTAGCATGAACTTTTCTATCTTGCGCAACATGCTTTGAGAGTCTATGAGTATTACCGAGTGTGTTGATGTATCAGTTATCAACCAATTAAGAGCTGCTGTAACTCCATCTATCTCCATCCTCATGCTCGATGTGACAGTAGAATATGCTGAAGATTTCTTAACCAAGTTCACACCATTTCTGTAGGCAACAAAACCCCAACCGCTTTTATTTGTGTTTCTGCTAACAGAGCCATCTGTGTATATAATTATGACTTGTGGTTTCGAGTGTAGTTGGGCGAGTTCGTGCACTGTATCCTGAGCCCTGACTGCCGTCCATTTTCGACACGCTTTATCTAGTTGTATTATTACTTTAGTCAGTGATTTCTTCTCAGTGTCTACCTCCACCCATTCACTGCCCTTTCCTATTTCTTCAAATTCGCATACTATTCGCAGTGTGTCTTCAGCCTCTGCCATCCATGATCTGCCACGCTTGATTCGTTTTCCCTTTGACTCATCTAGACGATGGTGTAATGGGTGGTGGTTGTATTCTGGCACTTTAAGGTACGACTTAACTTGTGCTACCTGATGTCGCACTCTAATGTTGGGGAGATCAAGCAGAAATCTCATAGCAGAGATGGGTGTATCTCTAGTACACCCCAGTGCCGCTCTCATTGCCTCATTTTGAACTTTTTCCTCCAGTCTATCGACTTGTGTCTGTGACAAAGTTAGGAGGCCGAGGCCATAATCTATTACAGATAGCACCACCACTTGCAGAAGCAGAAAAAGTACCCATTGCTGCAATTCGAAGGTCGCCATAACCTTGATAACACTGATCCCTCTTCTAGCCTTCTGAATCATATTTGTGACGTGCTTGTTGAATGAGAGACTTCTATCAAAGATTATCCCAAGATATTTAAGGTCATGTTCTCTTTCAATGAATGAGCCCATGCAACTAACAGCTGACAGTGTGTCATTGACCAGATTATTATTTAAGGAGTACCAGACGACCTTTGCTTTCGAGGGATTGATCGCAGCGTTGTATGTTCTACACCAAATCCACAATTGTTCTAGTCCATTTTGTACACTGTCAGCGATATCTGTTCTGTTCCTGCCCATGTTGTATAGTAGGATATCGTCAGCGTATGTTAGAACTCTACAATTGCTTGGAGTTTGCAATTGATCAACTCTCAATGTATGCACATTAAACAGTACTGGGGACAGAGGAGATCCTTGTGGCAAACCAGGTGCTATTGTTCTGATCTCAGACGTCCAGGTACCACACCTCAGAGCGACTTTTCTACAGATTAGCACATTTGCTATCCAGCGTATGATCCAGAGTGGATATCTTGTTCCCTTAGCATGTCGATGAGATGGGTATAGCTAACTCTATTGTATGCATCTTCCAGGTCTATCGCTGCAACTGCAGATTCTTCTTTGTTCTGAAAACCTTCATAAACTTCATATGCAAGAACTGCTGCATTTGTGACTGTGTCTCATCTAGGACTGTATGCACCTAGGTTATTTGGGAGAACGCCTTTTATCTCTAGTTCCCTGGTTATGAGTCTAGCTACAATTCGTTCCAGAATCTTACCGTACACATTCTGCAGTGTGATGATACGATAACCTTTTATGTCCGTATAATCTTTGCCTGGTTTTGGCACGGGTATAAGATAGCTATGTAGCCACTCCTCTGGTACTACTCCTGTTTTCAGACTCGCATTATAATCGTCTGTTATTTTAGCTAGCATATTCTCCCCAATGTCCTTGAGTAAGCTGTACCTGACTCCATCCGGACCTGGAGCGCCATCGGATGCATTCTTAATAGCCAGTTGCACTTCTTTAACATCTGCAAGCTGGTCTTCTTTGGCCCTAAAATCCGTGATGGATGTCAGAATATGCAGCATTTCTTTGCGCTGATTTAAGTCACCCTGATTAGTTTGTTGAAGATATCTACAGTAGAAAGCTCTGCCTTTCATATCATCTGATATCAATGTCTGCCCTGTGTCGTCCCTCACGCTTGTACTGGGTTTCGATTCTGTTCTCCGCTTCATTGTTTTAATTTTGACAGCGCCATTGCTGTTTTTCTCTTAAAGTCAACTGTGCAGTCGCTCGCAATGTTTATTAGTTATGTAGTTAGTCGAATCATCATCACTGCAAACTGGACACGTCTATATTTGTTCCAATCATTCCCTGGGTGTATGTGCCATTATGGCCTACACTTCTGCTGACAGTACCGGTCTTATGCTGGTTGACCATCATTCTTCTGCGCCCTCCAAAATGTTTACTTCTAGCGACACCGCATTTCAAACCCTGATCTTTAATCCTGGCAATTGAAAAGTTTTCTGCTCTCCGCTTGAACATTTACCATCGCACAGTTCCCCATAGAATAATCTCTTAGGAAGGCGCTTGTCTGGCATACAGACGATGTTTATACGCTCTTTGTATTGGGCATTGTTTATATAAGTTCCTAAATAATCAAAATGTGTGACCTCTTCTAAATTACAGTTCTCAATATTAATTTGGGGTTTTGATTATGTAAGTTGCTATTATTTTTATCTTTTTCATTTTAAGAACAAGTTTTGTTGTTCTTAACCACAAATCTGAACATGATTTTTAGTAATACGAACTTAGCCAAAAGTTAAAGGTGAAGGTATGTCCTGCTGTCGATGATGAAGATAACTGTTCATGTACTAAGCCGCAGAAGTGTACTAAAACTAAGAGTTGACTATATATGCCCCAACCCCACTGGACTGGCCACATCGTCCGTATACCAGACAAGCCCCTTCCAAAGAGTTTATTCTATGTAGAGCTGTGCGATGGTAAACGTTCAAGTGGAGGGCAGAAAAAGTGCTTGAAGGATTACCTAAAAAAAACTCTCAAGTACTCAGCATCGATCCTAATTCCTTGGAGACTGCAGTCCTAGATCGCTTGATCGTTGAGCGTGGCACACTCAAATCTCTGCTGGCATCACTAAATTTGAAAAAGAAATTTGCACTGCGGGCAATCTACAAGCGACGGAATCAGAAGGACAAATCCAAAATTCTCCTAACCCGAACCTTCTGCACACTTGCATGCACTGTAATAGAACTTTCCTGGCACAAAATGGACTAATGAGGCATCTACGAACTCACAAACCAAACTAGACAATCACAAATGTTTTTTTTAAACTACTTGTTCATCACATTTATTGTTTTTATGTCATGCTCATCCTTGCTTGCAAAGGAGGAACATCATCATAAAGCTGCAGCAACTACTAGGTGGGGGTGGCCAGTTCCCTTCCTTGCTGTCTTTGTCTCTCCTAACTCATGCGTCAAGTACTCATTTACAGCTGAGTCAACTGGAGTAGTGGTTGTGTCAAGCGAGAATGCGAGAATTAACAACCCGGTTTTTTTGTGGTCCGGATGTGATTTAGAACCTGGCACGATTTAAACCGGTGATAGCAAGCAAGCTCACTATGAACTAGGCTTGTGCGCTCCACAAAAGCCAAAAAATAGATAAAAGAAAAAAAAACCTTATCGATTGTTAGCAAAGAGATCTTCAAAACGTCTGTCAAATAGTAATAAAAAAATGAATCAAAGACCTTTTAATAATTTTGTTTTTATCAAGGTAATCATATCTACGGCTCTGCTCGGGAGGCATTCAAAATATAAAGATATTTTCTTTTTTATATTAGGACTAATCGTTAACAACTTCTCGTATTTGACTTCTCAAAGTGTAGGTTAGTAATATTTTCGTAGGTCGTGATTGAAGGACTACCTGAACCACATCCTCCATTATCTTATTTTTATTAGAGCTTTGATTTATAGCGCGCCTCAGTATAGAAGATACTTATAATCAGAGGCGTCACTAGATCGGTGCGGGGTGTGCGGAACGCGCTGGGGTGACACCGTCACATGGGTGACACCAAAATGCAAAATATTACTGCCCATGATTCTATATCTATCTGTCTATCTATATATTCGCTAAACCCTTTGTTGTCTTTCAGCATCAGGGGTAAAATAGTTTTCTGGAGATGGCACTCGTATGTGCTGAGTATATTGTGGAATTAATTTGTCGCCTCTTTTATTTCGGTAGTTCATCATTTTCGTGCCTTTAAGTCTGCCGTTACTGTATCTGTGTAGCATAGATTGCTGTGTCATGCTGTATGATGGTAGTCTGCTGTTTCTATGTCACTCTGTGAAATTACTCTTATGCATTATTTCTACCCAGCGACAGGATTTATTATTGAAATTTTAAAATATCTGTTTTTTTAGTTATAAACACAAAAAGGTGTTATAGTTTTGTGTGTATAATAACTTCTCCATGAGATAACATTAGATTATCAAAAGAAACGAATATACCTAATGTTTAGGTCTGTTCGTACTAACTTGTGAACGTAGCGTAGTGGTTAGCGCACTGGCTTCGAATATGAATGGTATGTGTGCATTCCCCAGTTGAGGCGGAAATGTTTTTTCAGATCGCAACGGCTCCCAGATCGACGAAGCCTTAAATGGGTACCGGATTAATCCGGGAAGTAAAGACTGCGAGGGAGAGGAGATTGCTACCACCCTCATTTGCAGAGCCTCTGAAATGTGAGATCGCTAACATCTCACACCCCTATGGCATTAATAATTGCTATGGTTTACTTTATTTTTTACTTTTACTAACTTGTGATAAGCTGCACCGAAATAACGGAAAAGTTCGCAGAGCATACCGCCCCCCCCTTCTACTTCCTGTTCACAGTTTTTAAGAATTTTGCGCCCGTAAAAGTTTTTATTGTTTTTGGAATGCCCACTGAGAATGGGTGGGACATGTACTGGCGTTATATTTATTGTAGACACTATACCTACCCCCCCCCCTTGCCCAGCCCCCCCCCCCCCTCCCACCCAAATCCTAAAATTTAATAGTATCCTGCAGTTGTACTAACGTACTGCAAGTGACGAAATTTATTAGACCCTGCAATAAAATTAAAACAATGCGCAAACCATAATACTCTACCAATGAACATGTGCATTGAATCCTGTTTCGTTCATATCCCGCTTTAATGAAATATATGGGGTATGCTCTGTGATTATAGAACGAGAATGACTGTCAAATTTAAAATATTTGCAAAAGTACACAGATTAGTTCACGAAAAACTAACTTTACAAATGAATGGAATGAGTGCAGCTTCGCACAGTTAGCTAGTTGACGTCTAAACTACAATGATGTTTGTTTTGCTTTGCTTGTGTAAAGTAAATTTGAGTAATTTATATTAATCAAAACAGGGGCGTAGTTGTGCCAGGGCGGTGCCCCAGTCCTTTTTTCATGTGCCTTTTTTCTTGCGACTTTTTTAAAGACAAATTGAATTTGACTGTCCTGGTAATTTTTGTGCGTGGAGACCTTTTTTTTTTTTTTTTTTTTTTTAAGACGAAGCTCCCTGCCTACACAGAGACTACACCCCTGATTATCTAAATATAATTATCTCTGGCCTCTGTCATTGTCCGCAAATAATATTTTCCCGTCTATCATATTTTGAGTCTCATACATAATTTTTTTGTTATATTCGACTAATACAACAAATACATGCACGCGTATAAATGTCCCGCCTAACTAACGTATTAATTTGAAGGTTTTGAGTTTCGTCTGAAAAGTCATATTATAAATCGTGACGTGAGATCCGGTAAAATTAGAATTTTTCAAAAAATTTTATGACAATAATAGAAGAAAAATCACAAAACGTTTACTATTACATATTATTAATTACGTTTGCTGTTAGTAATTACCAAATAATTATTGGAGGTTGTTCAATAATGATAATTAATAACGTGGGTTAACGTTGTGATTCTGTCATTTTTATTTGTAACAAGATTTTCAGGAGTGGGTGACACCATGAAGTGAGGGAGTGACACCCATGTTTTAGCGCACTGGACGACACCAACTCTAGTGACGCCTCTGTCTATAATTATATTTTTATGTAGGCCAAATTACAGTAGTTATATGTTATGTGAGGTGAGGAGGCACAGTACCCGTCAAATTTGTGTTTGCCTTCTCGAACTGTTCAAAAAGAATACATTTTTATATAGGGCGGAAGACTAATGTGGTCGTGAGTGTTCTTAATCCAGAACCTTTGAATATTTCTAGTGACAATATATACATATGATTGTCAGACTTGAGTACTGACTTCCGTGATTGATAAGATAGGCATATTATTATTTGATTTGTAAATATATAGAAAGGTTCTAAGAATATCATGGACGGATGACAATCCAACGCAGACATCCTTCAAAATCAAAACATAGAGGAAGACTGGCGTGTCAAAACTATCCACACACACACAATACAAACTTACATATTTTGGGCATATAACAAGACATAATGGGCTAGAAAGATATGGTAGGAGAAGTTCAATGGAAGGAAAACAAATGTTTCCCACGACGTCGATAAACACATGTATCGAAGTCTTTTTTGAAGATAATGCTGGAAAAGGTAGGACAGTTTTCACAGAACTAAGAGGCTTACAGAGTGGCGGCGCGGACACATTGCAGAGAAGTCAGAGGCTTACAGAGAGACAGCTTGCATAGAACAGAGAGACATACAGAGAGATAGCGAGGACTGATTGTATAGAACTGAGAAGCTAACAGAGTGGCAGCGAAGACAATGTTCTGTAGAGGACATATCACTTAGAAGAAGAAACACGATGACTGTTGGAAAAGTATTTTATTTGTTGGAAGATAGTCCCTGTGGTAACCGGATACTTGACTTCTAGTACAGGGTGAAATGAATAGGGTCACTGTCTTCTTTCCATGCATGACGTAGGAAGCGATTAAGGAAAGTTGGGGATATGCTGACAACCTCTCATCTGTGAAAAGATCATCATTGACACTAGTTATCAAAATCTCTTTCTTTTGTCTTCTATGAAATAATCACCATGGATGCTGAAGAGATACAGACCAGCGAACATTGCATCTTTGTCATTTCTGTAACAGACTCCTAGATGATGTGGAATGCTAGATGTGTCATCACTGCAGATGGGTCAACAAATCTGAAAGAAGACGGTGAAATAGTTGGTCCAGAATTGTGCTGTACTCCTGGCAAGACGTGGCAATCATGGGACACTTACTCACTGGAATGCCTCCCTTCAGGGACTAAACATGCACCCATAAACACTCCTTACACATCCATGCCTATGAGATCTTATGCGTCCGGGTGTCACCTCATTTAACAACTAAGAAAGATAGGCCATTGGCTATGAAGAGACCTGCTCACAATTACAAGGATTATTCCATCATCGTTGGAAGATCCCCGACATCAAACATATAGCCCCACAATATTATGAAATTAAAAGTAGGTCTACACAGAGAATGTTGTATATCCAATGACCATTAAATAAATAGATTGTAAGTCCCCACATCCATTTTTCAAGATATTGTGCAACATTATTTCAGTATTTATGTTAACTCAAGCGTGTACGCTGCAACTTTTTGTTAGCAAACTATGAGAGAAACCGGGCTAGAATCATGACAGGCCGGGAAAACACTTCATAAACGGGACAATCCCGGTCTTCTTCTTCTTCTGCGATCAGTTTCCTATGCTCATAAGTCTATACAGGAAGGTGGGCCGCCTCCATGAATTCAGTCGTCAGCAGGAGGTCCTCACGGTTGCCCCACAGCTTCACCTTCAGATCTGTCTCTTGAGGCCATATTTTGGTTCTCACGTCATCAAAGAGTGGGCATGTCTGCAGAATATGTTCTGGAGTCTGGGGACCCTTTTGACATGGGCATTGGTCAGTTTGGGCAGCCTTAATTTTGTGGAGATGTGCTTGTAGTCTGCAGTGTCCTGTGCGAAGTCTAAAAATTGTGGTTTGTTGTGACCTGTTTAGCTTTAGAATAGGGTCCTGTGGAAAGTTACTGCCTGTTCTCTGACTCCATGTATGTTTGTATATTCCTTTGATGAGGCTTTAATCCCGGTCTAACCGGAATGTATTTTAACCCAATCTATGACACTATTTTGTCTTCTTATTTCAAGAATACGTTTTTATTTGAACTAGCGTTTTAAGCCCATTTAAATCTTAGCCCAACGGTTAAGTGGGGCTTAAACCGCTAGTTAAAACTAAAACTTCAGAGCCCAAATAATAAAATAATAAATTAGTGTTTAAATATAAAATGCGAACGTGTAACTGAAAAGTTTAATTGGTTTCCTAAAAATGAATTATATAATTATTCTTTTTTTTATTAACCAGTAAAAAGTGTTTATGTGGGAGATTGTTACTTATCAGGAATTATCACTAATAAGACGACACGTCGAAATAGTTCTAGAATTATCTGAGCAAGAGTCACTACAAAGAAGATTTATAGACGTTCAATCACTTTATTCGTATGTGTAAGGACTGCATGTTGACAGTTCCCGTTGCATGCTGGTTATTCTCAGTCTCTTGAGTTCTTACATTATCCCCTGTCGTTTGAGATTCACACTCTTGGCTAAATTTGTCACATGTTTAGATTTATTTCAACACAACTGATTGTATATAGTTTGTTACATATTTATAATAGGATGGTACGAACACGCAAATTATTGAAACTGAAACCGATTGTTGCACGTTTGTAACTCCCGAATTTTGTTCTTTTTTTTAACGTATCTTGTGCGTGTTATTTCTACATGCAATTCCACTTATTTGTTCTGCAGGACCCCGAAAAGAGTTGACACTGATTTGTCATGCATATACATAAGATGCAACTAAGAAGTGTTATTGGTGGGAATTATGTTGTGGTTAAAGATTGATGCGTTATCTGCGTGTTTTGATCCCATAAATGCGAATTCAGTATGGGGTTTTAAGACCACTTAGACATTATGTGGAATGTTTGTGAGCTTGTTTAGTCTTAACTATAAAACAGTTCTCAATAGAAAATGACTCATTTAGAGTTAAGCCGTTTGATTTGTGCTGAAGAGGTTCGAACTGAACCAGGTCCTAGATAAGAGTGTTAAAATCCCCCTTCCCTTCCCTTAGCAAATCTTAACATGATGTTTAGTAGTATGAACTTGGCCACAAAGATGGCAACATCCCTCACCTCAGCGATTTTTCACAAAAATGTAATCAAATTTTGCAGCAAAAGATAGATCTCATACACGAAAATGCACGAATGACCTTTTTTAAGTGACCCCCCCCCCTTTCTTCCACTTGAGAAGATCGTATCGGCGGTCCTGTGAATGCCACACATGAAAAATACTCTAAAAATTACTATAGTAAAAACTAAAAGATAAATTATTTATAAATATAAATATATTTATAATTATAAATTATAAACAATTATAATTTGTACACATTGAATAAAATGTAAGAAAAACTCATAAATTTAAAAAAAAAGAGGTGGGTCCGACTGTATCGGACAGGCCGCCTACTGACGCCCATTCACGGGTGCGATCCCACTACTGCTCAACACGGGGACTTTTGCCTGCTGGGTTTCCCCCCTGGGCCGGTTCGTCCCTCCTTAGGCAACCTGGAAATCTCGTGCTCCCACAAGATTACCATATTGATGCCGAGCTTAGCGCGGACACCCGATCGACATGGTACGCCTGAAAGCGGAACCCCCGCCCTCAAACCGTCCTCCAACTCAAGCCTCCAAGTAGCTGGATTACAGGAGCACGCCACAACTCCCGGCGAGATCTGAGACAAATATTAACTTTATATATGGAACATCACGAAACAATGGCTTATTTAGTATGAATATGTTTGTTATAATAAATATTATTTGTAAATGACATTATTTTAAACAAACATTTAACATTTGACGAAAATAAAGACATTTTAAGACACAAATAAATCGTTGCAAATATGTATTTTTAGTTTAGCCTCGTTTTGAAAATAAATAACACTTCAGACAACTCTTACACATGGTTTATTTAGATTTCATGAATTATCTCTCTTTCTTGGTAGTTCTGTTCTATTTGGGTATAAGGTATGTTGTTTATCCCCTTCGTACAGCGGACATGTCCGTAGGTGCTCAGATTTCCGATTCAGTCAATCTCTCATGGTATAACGGCTGATGGTTCCGGTTTTAAAAGTTATGTTCAGGAAGTACAGCAATGACGTACAGTGCACTCGGACAGAAACTTGACAGGTCCAAGGCACTCGGACCGCTCACCAAGCAATGGCAACTATGTAAAATATTGCTAAGAAAATCACTAAATTCCCAATTTCTTGTTTCTTAATTGTCCAAGAATCGCATCAATATATTAATATAAGAATTATATAGCACTGAAGAATTATCTGTCTCACTTTCAATGACAATGTCATATTACACAATATATTTTTTTCATTTTTCTGAATGTTGTTTTTAACCTGCCCTATTCTGCTTCTTATTTTTGTTGAACTTCTTCCATCTGCTGTAATCGTTGTACTTAAATATTTGAATTAGTGGACCTGTTTTATTACTATTTTATTCAATCTTGCAAGCGGTGGTGTTTTGTTTCTTTGAAATAACCATTACGTTGTTATATAAGTTAGTAGTATATCATATACAGAACGTGGTGGTAAACTGAGTATTTTTTGGATCTAGTGATTTTTTAGCTATATTTTATTTAGTTGCCATTGATTTGTGAGCGGTCCGAGTGCCTTGAACCTGTCAAGTTGCTGTCCGAGTGCACTGTACGTCATTGCTGTACTTCCTGAACATAACTTTTAAAACCGGAACCATCAGCCGTTATACCATGAGAGATTGACTGAATCGGAAATCTGAGCACCTACGGACATGTCCGCTGTACGAAGGGGATAAACAACATACCTTATACCCAAATAGAACAGAACTACCAAGAAAGAGAGATAATTCATGAAATCTAAATAAACCATGTGTAAGAGTTGTCTGAAGTGTTATTTATTTTCAAAACGAGGCTAAACTAAAAATACATATTTGCAACGATTTATTTGTGTCTTAAAATGTCTTTATTTTCGTCAAATGTTAAATGTTTGTTTAAAATAATGTCATTTACAAATAATATTTATTATAACAAACATATTCATACTAAATAAGCCATTGTTTCGTGATGTTCCATATATAAAGTTAATATTTGTCTCAGATCTCGCCGGGAGTTGTGGCGTGCTCCTGTAATCCAGCTACTTGGAGGCTTGAGTTGGAGGACGGTTTGAGGGCGGGGGTTCCGCTTTCAGGCGTACCATGTCGATCGGGTGTCCGCGCTAAGCTCGGCATCAATATGGTAATCTTGTGGGAGCACGAGATTTCCAGGTTGCCTAAGGAGGGACGAACCGGCCCAGGGGGGAAACCCAGCAGGCAAAAGTCCCCGTGTTGAGCAGTAGTGGGATCGCACCCGTGAATGGGCGTCAGTAGGCGGCCTGTCCGATACAGTCGGACCCATCTCTTTTTTTTTTAATTTATGTGTTTTTCTTACATTTTATGACAATGTAAAAATTATAATTGTTTAACTATATTTATATTTATAAATAATTTATCTTTTAGTTTTAGTCATGATCAGGCCATTACTTGATGTTATTATCCAGGATTTTTTTCCGCATTATTCTCCTTTCACTCTCGACTGTTCCTTACAAATACAATTTTAGAAAGTAAGTCGTGTCTCGAAGCAAATATGAGAAGACACTAAAAACAGAAATATGTTTCTAAAGCAATCAGAAGTAAACGATGCACTTATATCGGACATGCACTATTATTAACTGAAAACAGACGGCTACTACAAACATTTAAATAGTTACCAGGTGGCAAATGAAAGGAATGAAACGATAAAGGAACAATTTTGTAAAAAAATAGGTAGGTGTGTTACCAAAATAAAACATAAAACAACTTAACAACGAGATACAGAGACAGACGACGTTTCGACTATAAAGCCTTCATCAGGACAAACAAATGACCACAATAAAACAAATCTTACATGGAGACAAATAGGGTTATAATGAGGACAATAGCAGATAGGTAATGAGGGAAGAAAAGATGTGGAAGCATGACATGTGAGAAAAACGTATGGGGAGAAGTTAGTAGTAAGTAGGGAGGAGAAAGTAGACTGAAAAATGTGAGATGAACAAAGGAAAAGATATGGTAGCAAGTAAATTACATTAAAATAAAATAAAAATACTCACCTCAAAAGTGGCAACAGAGAATGAATGCTACAGACAAGCAATCATGATGTAAGGGAAGAGCAAAATGAGATGGTACGTGGGATCAGGTGGGAGAGAGAAAGAGGCCAAAAACGGCAGGAACAGACGAGAATGAGCAAACAGCAGAAAGAGAATATGAGCAGATAATGGTGATATATGAGAATAAAATAGTAGTAAAATAACTTAACTGATGCAGCGTGTAGTCAATGTTCCTTCCATGTGAATGAGCACACGCATAATGGCAACAAAGTAAAGAATGGACAGTGAAAGTTAGATTTCTATCAAGGGTCATGATAGCACGTATTTGTACAGGTTAGAAAAATAAAGACATGTCACAGTAATAGACGGTACCCGAGGCGCCGAAGTGAAAAGAAAACACATCCGCGAAAGGTGGAACAATGGAAAAGACAATAGCCTGAATTGGTCACAGCGCATACCAACTGATGAGAGTACAGGGGCGTAAGTAAATAGCCACAGAGAAAGATGACAGAGTATTTAAGTGAAGTGCGGGTGGGAGGGAGCCCTGAGGACACAGGGAGGGTACAACAAGGGAGGGTATGGGACTATCACGGGGAAGCACGTCGTGAGATGGTGTCTGGCTGATATAGCGAGACATAGGAAGAGGGTGCCGGAGATAAGGGCACAAGAGAAGATAGGGAATAAGGAGACAGGAAAAGAAGACCATAGCGGGTGGAGGCAGACCCGGAGTTACAGCCAAAGCATGTGAGGAAGTGGAGGGTCATAGCGTCGTAGGTGACAAAGTAAGGGTCATCAGTCCACAGTGTCGTAGTAAGAGGAGGTCGGTGTAGCAGAGGTCCCAATGAAATGTGACGGAAGATGGACCAAGGTCACAACCGCAACGACAAGTACCTTTTGGCCAGGTGTTGGGAAATCAGACCGGTCGCATAAACCGAAGATGATAAAGGGATGAGTTAGCCGCACGTCGCAACCTCTATGTGGGTATTGCTCGCACTGTACACTAGCTCATCTATGGGAGCAACGATCAAAGGACAGAGACTCTGGCCACGATACACGATCCCTTGGTTTGGGGCATGCACCGTGGGGAGCGAAGTGTCCGATGAAACGAGGTTCGCATCTGTGTGAGACCAACCGTACGTTGCAACCCGTTTGGGGGCGTTGCCCGTACTGCACGCTGGCTCCATAAATATATATGGGGGAACCACTGCATCCGAGCCATGCAAGTCGTGTGAAGCAGGAAGCCTGTTGGCGCTGCAAAGTCTATTTATTTAAAAAAAAAATAATAATAATAATAAAAAACCTTTGTCAGTCATCAAACAGTCACCACATACCACATGCTACGTAAGTGTATAGGTAGCCGCCCCAATTGATAAGAAAGTGGCCAGAAGAAATATGATAATAGGTACGTGGTGTCGCTCACGGGCCACAGAGAATGGCACAAGAGAAAGAGCGGACATAGCCCTAAGCAATGGAAATGGAGAAAGTAGACAGAGTATGACAAAGAATCTAAAGGAGAAGAGGAGGATGAAGCATGGGTGAAACAACCATGGAATACAGCGGTGATTGCATTTTGAAGAAAAAAAAGCAGTAAGATGGACTGCACTAAGTATAGAGGCATATCACTCTTGAGCCACATAGGAAACATCTTTAGCAAAATACTAGACAGAAGGATGCATTTATATATAGAACCAAGCTCAACAACACACAATTGGGCTTTCGGAAAAATAAAATCTGTACAGATGCAATCTTTACCCTCAAACAACTTTCAGAAAGAGCGACAGAACATAACCAAGACTTATATTTGGCTTTAGTGGACCAAGAGAACGCTTTTGGCAGAGTGGATAGAGCACAACTATGGATAGCACTACAGACACATGGAGTTGACCAACATCTGATAAGCCTATGTCAGAACATATACGTCAATGGTTAATACGCAGTAAGAACGAGCACAGGTACATCCGATAATTTCCAGATTCACTCAGGAATGTGTTTACTATCCCCCCTATTGTTCATAACATACATAGGTCACATCTGCAAAGTAGCAAAGACAACGGAAGAAAATAATCTGATGGATAACTTAAACAAACTGCTATTTGCAGACCACCAAACACTAGTAGCATCATCAGAAGAGCAACTACAAAGACAAATAAATAGATTACATCTAACATGCCAAACTTTTAAAATGACGATAAATATAGAAAGGACCGAAGTAATGTAGATAGGAAGAACAAAAATAAACACCAATAAATATATATTGGAAACAGCAGACTTAAACAAGTGACAGAATTCATATTCCTATGAAGTAATATGACAACAGACGGCAAGAGCAGCAAAGAAATACACAATAGATTTGATAAAGCATACCAAGCCCTAGGGCAAATGACAGCAATCTTCAGAAACAAAAATGAAAATGTAGATTTAAACACCAAAATAACACTATTCAAAATGATTATTATGCCAACGATGTGCTACCAATGCCAAACATGGACAACGACAGCACAAGACAAACGTAAAGTTGTGACAGCTGAAATGGAATGCTTACGAAGAATCCTAAGAATATCGCTAAGAGACAGAGTGAGAAATGAGGACATTATACAAAAAACTGGCTACACTCCAATATTGGAATATATTAAGAGCCAACAGATCAAATGGTTTGCACACATCAGCAGACTACCACCAGAGAGCATACCACAACAAGTTATGCTACACAGATACAGTGAAGGCAGACCTAGACCAACCACAAAAACGATTGAACATCGAAATAAAAGAGGCGACAAATTCCACAATATACTCAGCACAAAAGAGCGCAGTCTTCAGAAAACTCTTCTACCCCTGACGCTAAAAAGCAACATAGTGTTTAGCGAATAGATAGTATAAAGATTTTTACAGACAGAACAAAAAATAATAATTTGATGGGGAAAAAACATGGAACAATCCTACCTAATCTAAATAACTTGATGACAGGGAGAAATGTTTTATTGGATGCGAAAGAATAGTTTTAAATTTCCTAATTAAATCCAAAATAACACTAAATTTCCCTGTCCCCGAACGCTCCGATATAACACAGTAGGTAATATAATAATGGTTGAAAAGAAAAGGCCTTCTATGCGAATGCTTTAATCCACAAATTAACCGGGGGAAAGATCAATAAAAGAAAGTATTTTGGACATATTAAAAGACATCACACCTTAATGAAGTCTTGGCATGAAAATAAAGTCTAGGAGGTACGCGCAAGAGGTAGTCAAAAGTACAAGTGGGAGACATCACGAAATGGACAGGTTATAGTCTAGCAGAGTGTATCACCAGTGCAGGAGTCAGTAGATGTTGGAGGTCCGTTGCAGCCAACCTTTCTAATGACGAATACACAGATTAAAGCTAAAATAGCCACTTTCATTTATACTCACTGGTGCATATGAACGGGAATCTCCATTTATGAATTGAAACACAATTTGGTATATCCCATAAGAAATCACTTCCGCTTCAATGGCGGAATAGAACGATTCATATCATTTGCTTATTTTCAAATCTGTATAACGGCCATTTAAACGGGGTTCAATCATTATCTTTGCATTAAATGTAGGCAGACCATTCTAGTCTCTGAGCCCATGGGCTATACTTGACGGGGTGCAAAGCTACACCCCTGTTGCCACAAAAGGCAGCATACTTGGGGAAAAGCAATAATGTTCTGATGAATCAAATGGGCAACTGTGTTTTTAAGTGTGGGTACACCTTGTACGCCGACACCTGTATTGGACGATGCATCCATAACAGGTACATTGATGCCTTTCAGAAAGAGTTTGGAGAAAACGCTGTTCATTCAAAACTAACTCCGTTCACGTAAGTTTGACATCTCAAGACATTTTTTTTAAAAATGTTTTCCCAATATTGCACTGTTCCTGTAGGCATACTTATTTACCAAATACTAGTAATTATATTTCATGTAGATATTATAGAATGTCTTCTTCGTCAGCGTTCATTCTCAACAAACTCCCGCTGGATATCTCTTGCAACAGGACAATGGTCCTACTAGATTTCCAGCAGGATGTAGTCCAGAGAATAAAAGCATCAATAATTTATCTTCCGGTAAAATGGTGCGCCATAATAGCTGTGTTTTCTGTGGTCATTTCATTGTGGGAATTTCGGAGAGGATTTGGGCACCACATCTCCAGCGATGATAAACAATGCAACCGGTGTTTGATAATTGTAAACGGAGCAATAGACCAACCTTGACAATCAAAACAAACCCACGAAACTGCCATTTTTGTTTTTATGATGATACATTCCTCGATGATAACATATGTTCTTCAAGGTACGGTGGAGGGTAGAAGAAGACTAGGTGGTAGGAAAATGACATGTCTGGATAATTTCCAGGACTGGGTAAGATGTGTAGTTTCCAAACTCATCATGATGGTAGAGGATAGAGATGTTGGAGATCTATCTGCACCAAATGTCTAAATGTGACACCGAAATGTGTTGTGTCACTATTTGATTTTCGTCAATAACCCGACACAACCGACAGGCAGATTATAGGATTTAATACGACGGTTGTTGAGAATAGCACATTGAAGAATCTATATCCATTTCAACCCTACATTTCAAATGTGTTATTTATATTCACATCACAGTGAACATGTAGTTCAGTCATTGGGACAGGGCGGATCTAGCTAAGACATTTCAAAACATGAAAATCTTGATGATGAAAATGACTAATAATGATGATATAGTCATCATTTGATATAGTTGATATAGTTGATATAGTTGATATAGTTGGTATAGTTGATATAGTTGATATAGTTGATATAGTTGATATAGTTGATATAGTTGGCATAGTTGATATAGTTGATATAGTTGATATAGTTGATATAGTTGATATAGTTGATATAGTTGATATAGTTGATATAGTTGGTATAGTTGGCATTGTTGATATAGTTGATATAGTTGGTATAGTTGATATAGTTGATATAGTTGATATAGTTGATATAGTTGATATAGTTGGTATAGTTGATATAGTTGATATAGTTGATATAGTTGATATAGTTGATATAGTTGGTATAGTTGATATAGTTTATATAGTTGGTATAGTTGATATAGTTGATATAGTTGATATAGTTGATATAGTTGATATAGTTGGTATAGTTGATATAGTTGATATAGTTGATATAGTTGATATAGTTGATATAGTTGATATAGTTGGTATAGTTGATATAGTTTATATAGTTGGTATAGTTGATATAGTTGATATAGTTGGTATAGTTGATATAGTTGATATAGTTGATATAGTTGATATAGTTGGCATAGTTGGTATAGTTGGTATAGTTGATATAGTTGATATAGTTGATATAGTTGATATAGTTGGTATAGTTGGTATAGTTGATATAGTTTATATAGTTGGTATAGTTGATATAGTTGATATAGTTGGTATAGTTGATATAGTTGATATAGTTGGTATAGTTGATATAGTTGATATAGTTGATATAGTTGATATAGTTGGTATAGTTGGGTGTAGTCGTGATGATGATGATGATACTTCCTCGCACATGTCCCCAGAAGATTTAATGATGGTAACTAGCATAATCAACGGGATGTCTCTCTTCAAGGAGGAGCGTGGTAGTTTAGTGAGCTTGCTTACTATCACCGGGTTACAGCGTGCAAGGTTCGAAACCACGTCATAACAAAACAAAAATCCAGGTCTGAATTTCTCGCATGGTCCATGGAAGGAAGGGAACTGACCTTCTAGTTGCTGCTGCTTAGTACATGATGGAATTATCTTCACTTCCCCATGGAATGCTGCTATGGATACAAGTGTCTCACACGTGCCATCTAGATGCAGAACAACAAAGTAACGCTATATTGGCTGCTTAAAGATGATAGCCCCATTATCAATATACATCAAAGAGAAATAACGTTCTGTTATCTGGTTTATTGAATTAATGAAGGAGGGAAACAATGAGCATTGCACGAAAGACGATTTCAAGCACCAAAACTTCAACCACCAAGACTTCAACCACCAAGACTTCAACCACCAATACTTCAACCACCAATACTTCAACCACCAACACTTCAACTACCAATACTTCAACCACCACTACTTCAACCACCAACACTTCAACTACCAAAACTTCAAGCAACAAGACTTCAACCACCAAGACTTCAACCACCAATACTTCAACCACCAATACTTCAACCACCAACACTTCAACTACCAAAACTTCAAGCAACAGGATTTCAACCACCAAAACTTAAACCACCAAGACTTCAACCACCAATACTTCAATCACCAATACTTCAACCACCAATACTTCAACCACCAACACTTCAACCACCAAGATTTCAACCACAAAAACTTCAACCACCAAAACTTAAACCACCATGACTTCAGCCACCAAAACTTCAACCACCAAGACTTCAACTACAAAGACTTCAACCATCAAAACTTCAATCACCCAGACTTAAACCACCAAAAATTCAACAAGAAAATGTGTGAATATATGATGTAAGAAAACAGAGAAGAACATCTCGAAGAAATGATGGGACAAGGGCTCATGCTTGTTTAACTTCAACTTTGACATTGAAACTGTCACATATACAACTGTCAAACCGAATGCCGCCTTCATATTTTCATGGAATGTAGAAATAAATACTAGCAACTTCTGTAACCATCTATTTGACTCGGATGAGTTGGGATAATTATTGTCAAAACTGTTAGAGAAGTGCATATTAAGACGATCATTAACAGCAGGATATCAGAGTAAAGAATGCATCTAGAACATTAATAGCGTTATAGTATGGCAAGGGAGAGTATTAAGGAAATTACCATCATGACATTTTGCTCAGGGAGAGCATCAAATAAATGTAAACCGGACATGGTAAAGGAGAATATTAAGAAAATTAACACCAGGACATTGTGAAAAGGGAGAGTATCAAGAAATTTAACATGAGGAAATTGCGGTAAGGGACATCATCAAGATCCTAAATACCAGGACATTATGGTAGGGTATTGTATCATGAACAATACTTTTTAAGAGCACTACAGACACGATGTTTCTGGATGTGTTTAGGATTGTCCTAGCCAGATTACCACATCTCGTGCATTACTGCAAAAAAACTTGGGGTCTTTGTTACCTCTAATATTTTATGATGGTGCATCCTGATATAACCTAATTGGACTTTGTTGTCTGCTGGTTGAAAGGGTGCGTCTCTCCAAAAGAGCGATAAACTCATTAACTACCACACCTCGTGAATGGCAAACAAATAGAGACAGCGAGTGAGAGAGAAAGAGAAATGGAGAGATAACGAGAGTGCATTGTTTGTGTGTTATGATTGTGTGTTGCACGACTATATAAGCACGTATGTTCTTCTTAGTATTTATGGATGTGCTCCAACGGGCTTGTGTATACTAATGCACGTTCTTGCATGTGTTTAAGTTCGTTCGTATTTTGCGTGTACTTTTCTGCGATCGCATGTGTGTAGACAACTCAAATAAAGCCTAGCACATTGTATTTTGTATTTTGATAACACACTGTACCGATACCTTTGTCTACACCAGGTTCAATGAATTGTTGATTCTTCCGATACCCGTACTTACCAGCAACTACGCGTACCTGGTAGCTGATATACCTGGCAATAACTTCATATTGGTTGATGTTGGAGACGCCTCATTGGTATGTTATTGCATTACGTGGAAACAGGTTATGGGACAAATAAATGAGATCGCTTCACTCTTTAGTAGATGGATAGTAGTGTGAACAAATTGATGATTAAACAGATAAGTGTGTGGATGAATTGATGGTTGGATAGATGTATATATTCATGAATTGATAGATATATAAATGTGTGGATAAATTGATGGATGGATAGATAAATGTGAGGATGAATTGATGGGTGGATAGATAAATGTGAGGATGAATTGATGGGTGGAAAGATAAATGTGCGGATGAATTGATGGGTGGGTAGAGAAATGTATGGCTTATTTGACGGTTGGATAGATAAATGTGCGGATGAATTGATGGTTGGATAGAAACATAAATGGATTTCTTTCTCTCATTTTCCATCGCGTGTGTTGCACTCCATGCCCACACGAGGATAAACTTGGGGGGGGGGGGCGTTGAACTAGTCCATGCACCAACGAATGGTGCCGCTGGCTTTGGTGAAAAAATGTGTGTATTAATTGATGAGGTAATTAATAAATGCATGGACCACTTTATCTAATTTATGATTGAGTGGATAAATACATGGACTAATTTATGATTGGATGGATAAACATATTGACTAATTTATTATTGAATGATAAATACATACATTAATTTATGATCTAGTGGATAAATACATGGACTAATTTATTATTGAGTAGATAAATACATGGACTAATTTATGATTGAGTGGATAAATACATAGACTAATGTATGGCCGAGAAGATAAATGCATGGACTAATTTACTAATTTATGGATAAATTTGGATAAATGTGTAGACTGATTTATGACTAAATTGATAAATATAAGGACTAGTGTATTATTTTTTGAATAAATATATGGTCTAATTTTTTATTCAAGGGAAAAATACATTGACTAATTCGTGATTTAGTGAATAAATACATACACTATTTGAGATTGAGTGGTTAAATACATAGACTGTGATTGAGTGGTTAAATACATTGACTAATGTAGGATTGAGATTATATATACATAAATAAATGTGTGATTTAGTGGATAAATACATAAACTAATTTGTGACTGAGTTAAGAAATATATAGACGTATTTTGATTGAGTGGATAAATACGTAGATTAATTTGATGCAGTGGATAAATATGTGAATTTATTTGCGTATGTATAGGGGCCTTACCCCTCAGAAAAGTTCTTTGTTCTGTTTCTTATTTCATTCCCTGCTACTTTCTATGTTCTTTTTAAACTCTTTGTTTTTGTAGAACAAGTATTCATTGTTTTCTGATATCGCGTAACCAAACTACACAATTTGTAACAAAGGTGACACTAGTCGCTTGAGGTAGGCTAATTGAAGACTAGACATTTGCCAAGGTCAATTGTAATTTGGCCTACTTGCCCTATTTGCTAAATGCTCCCAGATAATACCGTCCCATTTGTCACGTGCTGAAACTACTAAACAACATTGCCTAGAAAATGTTCATCCAGTATCGTCTCCGCAAGGTTTGCTGCAACATACCTCCAACATCCCGTCTCTTGTCTTGGTGGTGCACTCTGCTAGACTGAAACCTGTACGTTCATCTTGCGAAGCCCATTAAGAAAATTACTACAGCCAATAAATGATGTGTTGATGGCTACGTCCTGAATAAGAAACTCTGCCATTTTTTTTTAATTTTGCGTGTACTTTTCGAAACGTTGTCTTTACTGGTACGTTGTAAAAATGTCATTTCTGCGAAAGCTGCCCTCCTCGCTGAATATCGCATTTGGGATGCTCTCACATACCTTGTCTACCGACATTTGTGTGACTCCTTTCTCATTTCTTGAACCTTGCCTGTGGACAAAAGAGTTCAAATCTGTTAACTACAACACAACATATTCCGTTCTGCGGACTACATCCTGGTAATATTTTTAGAAATTTGAGACCGAACGCAGACGAAGAAAAAAGAAGTTTCAGTTTGAGCCTTTTATGAGTTTCACATAAATCAAAATATACTGTGCATCCAAAATATGTTATCTAGCTTGCTTGAAACCAATCTTTTTCTCTGGTAATACCAGCTATTTTAATATCATACGAATTAAAGTCCTGTCGAAAGGCGCAACTATCGCAGCACAGCTGTTAACTATGGTACAGCACATTCCCGTTTTCGGACAGCACCCTGCTAATATGTAGGAAGATGAGAATAAACGATGAAGAAGAAGAAGAAGGTAATAATCAAATAAGGAGATATATGTGGCCTAGTGGCTAAGCTTTGTGTTCATGAAGTTGTTGATTCGATCACGTCCAGTCACAGATCAGTCAATAAATTACATCAACAGTTAAGGGGGAGGATGAAAAAATGTTACAGTTGTTGAGAAGGGGGAAGGTGAATTGACAAAAGTTGACATCAACAATATTTTTGCGAATACCATTTTAAAAATGTCAATTTAAAACATTTTTTTCCCCTAAAAAATGGGAAAAAACTTCAATTTTTTCGTACTTTTTCAGCTAAAATATTTTAGGGGAATTAGGTATATATGTTGTGACATAACGGTTCTGACATAACAATGAACGACTTTGAGGTGGCTTGAAATGGAGAAGAAAGAAACACCATGGCACATCTCAACACCATCTTGAAAGCTATCTTGCAGAATTAATGTGGAGATCAAAGCTAACAGCAATAGAAACCGCATTTGACGCTATTCTCCTTGTTTTCAAAGATTACTTGTTCCAATAAAATATGTTCAACTATTTTAGATTTTGTTCCTTGTCATGTAATTTGGTGTTATGTCCCTTTGTACCCTAGTTACGAAAAAGCTTTGTTTCGTTCAGTTTTGTTGCGTTAAAAATGTGTTGGCGTCTACTTGTGCAGTACCGACATAACTAAGCTGGAAAAAAGGGTGCTTAATTCTTGACAGTTGTTGGCAATGGAAGTAAGTTGGAATAATATTGCCACAAAAGTGTTAATATAATTTACGAACAGCAGACAAGTGAATATTTCCGGGTCCTTTGGGAGTTATCACGTGAAGCTGCATAGTTGCGTGCTCTGAGTGGTACTTTAGGTATGCAGTGTGCTGCTCTGTTGAGGGGAACGGAGTGCAAGGAAGGTACAATAAAGTATATGCTCAATTCAGTTTTAGCCCTGTTTGAAAGATTAAAGTACATTGGTATAACCAATAAATGTTTATATGTTCTCCCACTCAGATCAAAAATGTTCTCTACGAACCCGACGCCATACTCACAACACACAAACATTGGGATCACAGCGGAGGAAATAGAGCTATGAGGTCTCATTTCCCTAATCTGAAAGTGTATGGGGGAGAGTTTGATCACGTCCCTGATAGCACCAACAGTGTCTCCGACGGGGAGGTACTTACGTAAGTTAGTCTCTGTGGTTTCGACAGTGCCTTATGGGGTTTGAATGGTCTACTGTGACTTACCCTATACTGGTAAGACAATTCGCTAAGTAGTTTTTTCAAGTCTGTTAGTTTTTCAGACTGGAGAGCTTGAAGCACTGACCTTGCATCTGTCAGGAATACCACAGGCTGTAGGTCAGAGTTGGAGTTCAGCAGTTATTTAGCTGCCACACTAATTGCCTGGATTTCTGCATCATAATTATTGCAGAATTTTCCTGTCGGTGTTCTGATTGTATCTCTATGCTTGTGTGGATATTCTATATATACACCTGCACCTCCATTCCTCACGGCATTCTGTGCTGACACATCTGTGTATACTCTGATCCATATATCTTGTGGATATTCCTCATCCAGGAAACTGAGGGTGACTGTCCTTCGCTGCACACTGTTCTGTTCGTCCTCGCTTAGTATTCCTTTCACATGGGTCTAAATGTATATTGGCATTCCATGCCTTTCACTCCACAGGGTTTGTTCTGGTACAGGCCTTAAGGGGCTGTCAACTTCAGGTAGGTCTGTAAGTTGTCTGCGGAGTCGTTTAGCTTGATGGATAAAGCTGCTTCTTTTCAGTCGTCCCATTGCTAGATTTTGGAATCTTTCCTTCATTGGATGACTTGGCATACACTGAAACTTTTCTGCCTGAATTAGTACTTTTGTGTCTCTGCGTTCGCCAAGTGCTTGCATTCTTCCCATTTTCTGCATCTCTGCTATGGGTGTTGATTTCATTGCTCCCAACATTATTCTAAGTGCCTGGTTTTGCACTTTATCTAGATCTTGTAATGTGGTGTTTGATGCAGGACACCATGCTGCTGAACCATATTCCAGGTGTGGTCTTATGCCTTGCTGGTAAACTTTACTGAGTATATTCCCACTGGCTCCCCATGTGGTTCCACTTAGTTTTCTCAGGATAGCTAACTTCCTCCTGGCTTTTGTTGTTGCTTTGTTTGTGTGCTGCTTCCATGTCAGTTTATCATCAAAAGTAACTCCGAGGTATGAGGGTTGTTTGTCTTCTTTCAAGAGCTCTCCATCTATTTTGATATGACCGGCTTTTTGTTTTGGTGAGAGGGTAAAAAGTGTAGTGCTGCACTTATCTGTGTTAATGCTGACGCACCATCTATCAGCCCATAAGGTTAGGGCATCGATAGCTCTTTGTATTTGTTTAGTGGCCACTGTCGCATGTTCTTCTGTGCACCAGATCACCAGGTCGTCAGCATACATTGCCACTTTGATCCCGTGTGGTAGTTCAGCAACTAGGTCATTGATGTAAACCAAGAAAAGTGTGGGCGACAGGACTCCTCCCTGGGGGACTCCATGACGCAGTAGAACTTTCTTGCTCTTGCGACCATTTAATTGTACCCTGGCTCTTCTATTATGCAGGTATGTTTTTACCCATTTGTACATTCCTGAGCTAACCCTGCAATTTCGCAATTTCTTTAGGAGCCCTTCTTTCCAGACCTTATCAAATGCTTTCCTGAGGTCTATCCATGCTGCTAGTACGAGTTTCTTTTCTTGGAAGGCATCCTCAATCTCTTGGGAGAGGTAGGTTGCCTGATCTTCAGTAGAGTAGCACTGTCTGAAACCTGCTTGCTGTGATACCAGAAGGTTTTCACTTTCAAGGTACCACTGCATCCTAAGATTGATAATGCGTTCCATTGTTTTGCATAGACAGCTTGTGAGGCTGATGGGCCTGTAGTTGGAGACTGTGTTGCCATCTTTTCCTGATTTGAGGAGTGGTATCATTATGGCTTCTCTCCACGCCTGTGGTACATTACCCGTGGACCAGCCTGTGTTAAAGATCTGCAGTAACTTTGCTCTTGCTGCAATTCCCAGGTTTCTAATCATTTCATTGGACACTCCATCAGCTCCAGGGGACTTTTTCATTTTCAATTTGGATATTGCATGCTCCAGTTCTCTCATTGTGATTGGTGCCTCCATGACTTCAGGTATAGGTTCGCCTTGTCCAATGTTTTGCTGGTTCTCTCGAACCTCCTGTTGTTTGTCTGGGCTGACTTTGATGTTATTGTCTTCTGCAAAAGAATCTGCAAAGTAATCAGCTGCATGTTTACCTGTTAAAATGTCTCTATCTTTATAAAGTGTGATCCTGGTATTTCTCCCTGTACCTTCATCATTTAGTTGTTTTACAAGTTTCCATAATTTCCTAGTATCTCTTTCTAGGTTCAGCGACTCTGTTTTTTCTTTCCAGCTACTCCGTCTGGCTTGTAACTTGGCTCTTTGAAATTTAGCCTTTGTTTGCTGATATTTGTTGTGATGTTCTTGGCTAGGTCTGTTCTCAGCCTGCTGTCTAGATGTTTCCATCTCATTTTGCAGCTTTTCCAGTTCATCATTCCAGTAGGGTTTGTAATTTTTGCGTGCTCCCCTGGGTATGGTTTTACTAGCAGCATGTAGTATACATTTATTAAATTCACTCACTGCTCTATTGATGTCTTTGTCCAAGTTCATGTCCTTAGCTAGAACACTGGTTAAATGCTGGTACATTTTCCAGTCTGCCCTCTTATAGTTCCACCTAGTGAGCGTGCTGCTGTCCTTAGTAAATTCATTTTGGATTTCCAGAAATACTGGTCTGTGGTCACTACCCCCAAGCTGCTTTCCAACGACACGTGTGATGTTCCATTCCAAGCCTGGTGAGTGGAATGCCAGATCTGGTGTAGAGGTGGTGTGCCATGCTCTCGAGTAGAAGGTTGGTGAGTCTGCTGGCTGGTTAATAAGGATGAGATTATTTTCATCCTGCCAGCTCTCAAGTTCCTCACCTCTCTTGTCGATATGATCGTAGCCCCAGCTCTGAGAGTGGCTGTTGAAGTCACCACACACCATAAGTCTCTCTTTATCTGGAATTGTGTCTAGTGCCAATGGTTTATCATTTGGGCAGTAGTAGTTCAGGAGATGGAATTCTGCACTGTCTGTTTTTAGGTGGAGCATCTGGTATTCTGCCCCTTCCATATATACTTCCAGCTGACATGCGCTGATATTGTTTTTAACAAGTGTCAGAATTCCACCCTTTCGCCTGTCCTTTCGGTCAGATCGGTAGCACTGGTAGCCTCTGATTTTGAAGGCTATGTCGCTGCTGAGGTGTGTTTCTTGGATACAGCATATATTAACTTGTTCTTCACTGAGGACATTTTCAAGTTCCAATTTTTTGCTGTATCCATCTCTTTTACTGTTGACACCCTCAGCATTCCAGTGCATTATTTTTATTGGTCGTTTGTTTGTTTGGCCAGTAGCTCTATTCCCTTGCCTCCTGGCTCCTTGGGGCAATTGAGAAGGACTTCCAGTAACTGACGTTGGGCCCTTTCGAGGTATAGGGCCCGGCACCGTCCCTGCCTGAACGTCCGCCACAGGGCAGGCACCATAACTATTTATAGATGTAGACATGTTTCCATTGTGTTTTGTGCGTGGCATCCTGATTATCTGTGCGCCTTTTGGCTGGATGCCTCCGTCTTCAGCACTCTGCTTACTAGGGCAGGACTATGGTCCTGCTCGAATGGGACTGCCCGACCAGTCTTAGTTTCCAGCCCCTGATGGCTGAACTAAGCCCCATCACCTCTGCACGGTGCTGGTCTCGATGGAGCTCGGTTCATATGACATTTTCCTCCACACAGTACATGGTCCACGCAGAAGTATTGTGTGGGGGTTTGATGCATCTATCGCTACTCTTTATGGATGAGCCAGCGTACAGTGCGAGCAATACCTACCAACGGTGTGCGACACGCAACAGGCTCATCCCAGTTACATCATTTTCCCTGTTTGAGACCGGTCACATTTCTCGGTACACGGTCTAAAAATGTACATTGTGTTGTGTCTGTTGTCCGCGGTCCATCGTCCGTTATGAATCGGTGGGACTTCTGCCACCCTGACCTACACCGACCACAACATATGAGTCCCACGACGCTGGTTAGTTACATACGACTGACCGACATTAACCCCTGTGCCATGCAATACACTGTATATGCCGTGACTGCAGCTTCGCGTTTGCTTTCCTCTGCTATGACGAAAGATTTCGTTGCCGCTTCTTCTTCTACCACAGGTACTCCCTTCTTTGTTCCTGTCTTCTTATTTTCTCCCTTCCATCACTCATCCGTTGTCTTTCTATTACAGTCAACCTCTCATCTATGTACATAGTGATACCTTCTTATAACGCGCATGTCCGGGACGGTCCCCACCGTTTAGTAGTGTCTTTCTGGTCACCTTCCCTTCTTCCCATCCCCACATATGAACCGACTGTGACATATGTTATATTTCGTGGGCCCTCACCGGTTCGCTACTATGGTTCCTGGCTGTATATTTCCTCCTACTTCTTTCCTTCTCTCACTTCCTCTTTCCTCCAATGTCTCTATACCTTATATATATGTTCGTTCATCTACCTCTCCGTTCCTTTATATGCTGAAGTCGTGTCATGAATGTTTTGTTGGATCGCGATATCTGCACCTTTCGGCATGTCCCTACTCTTCCGTCTCTCTCTCTCTCTCTCTCTCTGGATCAATTTGACCACCTATGGACCCTGTCTACTTACTCCATGCCCTCCTTTTACTCATCTACTGCCATGTCTGATATCTGATAATTCTTTAGTATTATTTCTGGCCCGAGTAGATGGTCTTTTTATGTCTAGATGTTGGTCTTTGTCCTTTATCCACGCTTGATCTTCTCGTATCCATTATGTGACCTGGAACAAATCATACATTGGTATTGTAGGTTGTGTACTGGGATAAGAAACCCATTTTATTATTACATTTTTCTCTCATTTTATCGCCAATCAGTATCACTATCCCTTCCAATATTTCTTCTCGTCATGCTATGTCTGTCTTCTCTTACTTTGCTGGACACTTCCATCGTTAATATTTCTCTTCCCCATGACATGTTCATAACCATGCTTTAATCTCTTCTTCCTACCATCTGCATATGTGCTTTCTTACGTTTAGTATTTTGTTTATTTCGTTTGTTGTCTTTCGCGATATAGGCTTTTAGTCGAAAGTTCGTCTGTTGCTGTGACTCGTTGCCTGTATGTTTTATTTAGTAATATTGATAACACTTCTACATATTTCCGACCATTTTTACGTTTAACTTTTGTTACCCCGTCTAACATTAAAACACTTGTCTATCATAAAAACACTTGTCTTTTGCAAAAATAGCTGTCTATCATTCAAACATGTATCTATCATTCAAACATATGTCTATTAGTACAAATACTTGTTCTAATTAGTACAAACATTTGTATATCAATCAAACACATGTCTAATATTTAAAGACATGTTTATTATTAAAGCGCGTGTCTATCATACAAATATGTGTCTATCATTTAAACACTAGTCTATTATTCAAGCATTTGTTAGTTAGTTAGCTAGTAAGTCATCGGATCATCATCACTGCAAACTGGACACGTTCATAATTGCTCCGAACTCTCCCTGAGTCCCTGAGTTTATCCTCCATTACACTTATGCTGAAAGTACCGGTCCTCTCCTGGTTGACCATCATTATTCTGCGCCCTCCAAAATGTTTCCTACTACCAACACCGCATTTCAAACCCTGATCTTTAATCCTGGCCATTGAAAAGGAATCATCATCCACATTAGTTTCACTCTCGCGAGCTGTCTCTTATGAAATAGAAAATGTCAGCTCGATCCATTGCCCCATCGCACTGTGCCACAATCACGCATGACGCCAGTCGATCTGCTCTTTCATTGCCTCGAACATCCACATGTCCCGGCACAAATATAAATGTAACTACTTTCAACCTAGCCTTTCTCAATGCCTTAATCCACTGTTCGCGAACGAGATCCACGTGTACCTTCCTAATAATACTCATAGAACCACTCAAGATGCAGACCCGTGTTACTTTCTATGTGTCTACCCACTTAAATTCCCTGATCACCGCCATAATCTCTATGATCATGCTACTCGTAGTCAAAGTAAAGGGTCCAAGCACATTAAGGGCCGAAGCACTGCGAACATGCCTAATCACAAATCCATCAGTGTATATAATTACACCCCCCCCCCTCTTCGGCATTCTCACTGACCACAGCCTGCGCCTCTTTCTCCAGAGCCTTAGGACACCATTCTCTACACTCCCTGCTAAGTGTTATTACTACTCTCAAACAAGTTTTGAAATCTATGGGTATACTTATTCATTCCGCGCATGCTGCCACATCTTGCAATCTGGACATGCTTTGTATGACATCCTCAGCACGTCCCATCTACGACTTCCCTCTCTTAAGCCTGCTACCTTTAACTTTCTGTATTTCGAAATGTAATTGATGTTTATTGTCTACATGTATTTGAAGGTGCGCCCGTGCACGGCAATACTGTAATCTGTGCACTGTCGTTGGACAGTCGAGCAGGTATCGCATAGCTCTTGTCAATGTGTCTCTTGTACACCCAAGTATGATACGCATTGCTGCATTCTGGATCATATCCTGTCTTTCGATCTGAATTTAGCTAAGTCAGAATTGCCAGTGCATATTCCACCACAGCCACCACCTAACCTTGATACAAAAGAAATAACAACCTTTGCTCACACTGCACAACAACCACCATTGCTGCTAAGCCTTTGCTTGCCCTTATGATAACGTGGTCAACATGTTCCCTGAAACTCAGATTTCTGTCCAAAAAAAACACCCAGATATCTGATTGTTCTGGCTCTTTCTAACCTGTTTCCGGCCAAACGAAACATGTGGTATAAAATAGTTGTCTATCACTCAAACATGGTCTGTCATTAAACACTTACCTATCATTCAAGCATCTGTCTATCACTCAAACATGTGTCTGTCATTAAACACTTACCTATCATTCAAGCATCTGTCTATCACTCAAACATGTGTCTGTCATTAAACACTTACCTATCATTCAAACATGTGTCTATCACTCAAACATGTGTCTGTCATTAAACACTTACCTATCATTCAAGCATCTGTCTATCACTCAAACATGTGTCTGTCATTAAACACTTACCTATCATTCAAGCATCTGTCTATCACTCAAACATGTGTCTGTCATTAAACACTTACCTATCATTCAAACATGTGTCTATCACTCAAACATGTGTCTGTCATTAAACACTTACCTATCATTCAAGCATCTGTCTATCACTCAAACATGTGTCTGTCATTAAACACTTACCTATCATTCAAACATGTGTCTATCACTCAAACATGTGTCTGTCATTAAACACTTACCTATCATTCAAGCATCTGTCTATCACTCAAACATGTGTCTGTCATTAAACACTTACCTATCATTCAAACATGTGTCTATCACTCAAACATGTGTCTGTCATTAAACACTTACCTATCATTCAAACATCTGTCTATCACTCAAACATGCATTAAACACTTACCTATCATTCAAGCATCTGTCTATCACTCAAACATGTGTCTGTCATTAAACACTTACCTATCATTCAAGCATGTGTCTATCACTCAAACATGTGTCTGTCATTAAACACTTACCTATCATTCAAGCATCTGTCTATCACTCAAACATGTGTCTGTCATTAAACACTTACCTATCATTCAAACATGTGTCTATCACTCAAACATGTGTCTGTCATTAAACACTTACCTATCATTCAAGCATCTGTCTATCACTCAAACATGTGTCTGTCATTAAACACTTACCTATCATTCAAACATGTGTCTATCACTCAAACATGTGTCTGTCATTAAACACTTACCTATCATTCAAGCATCTGTCTATCACTCAAACATGTGTCTGTCATTAAACACTTACCTATCATTCAAGCATGTGTCTATCACTCAAACATGTGTCTGTCATTAAACACTTACCTATCATTCAAGCATCTGTCTATCACTCAAACATGTGTCTGTCATTAAACACTTACCTATCATTCAAACATGTGTCTATCACTCAAACATGTGTCTGTCATTAAACACTTACCTATCATTCAAGCATGTGTCTATCACTCAAACATGTGTCTGTCATTAAACACTTACCTATCATTCAAGCATGTGTCTATCACTCAAACATGTGTCTGTCATTAAACACTTACCTATCATTCAAGCATGTGTCTATCACTCAAACATGTGTCTGTCATTAAACACTTACCTATCATTCAAGCATGTGTCTATCACTCAAACATGTGTCTGTCATTAAACACTTACCTATCATTCAAGCATGTGTCTATCACTCAAACATGTGTCTGTCATTAAACACTTACCTATCATTCAAGCATGTGTCTATCACTCAAACATGTGTCTGTCATTAAACACTTACCTATCATTCAAGCATGTGTCTATCACTCAAACATGTGTCTGTCATTAAACACTTACCTATCATTCAAGCATGTGTCTATCACTCAAACATGTGTCTGTCATTAAACACTTACCTATCATTCAAGCATCTGTCTATCACTCAAACATGTGTCTGTCATTAAACACTTACCTATCATTCAAGCATCTGTCTATCACTCAAACATGTGTCTGTCATTAAACACTTACCTATCATTCAAGCATCTGTCTATCACTCAAACATGTGTCTGTCATTAAACACTTACCTATCATTCAAGCATCTGTCTATCACTCAAACATGCATTAAACACTTACCTATCATTCAAGCATCTGTCTATCACTCAAACATGTGTCTGTCATTAAACACTTACCTATCATTCAAGCATCTGTCTATCACTCAAACATGTGTCTGTCATTAAACACTTACCTATCATTCAAGCATCTGTCTATCACTCAAACATGCATTAAACACTTACCTATCATTCAAGCATCTGTCTATCACTCAAACATGTGTCTGTCATTAAACACTTACCTATCATTCAAACATGTGTCTATCACTCAAACATGTGTCTGTCATTAAACACTTACCTATCATTCAAGCATCTGTCTATCACTCAAACATGTGTCTGTCATTAAACACTTACCTATCATTCAAGCATCTGTCTATCACTCAAACATGTGTCTGTCATTAAACACTTACCTATCATTCAAACATGTGTCTATCACTCAAACATGTGTCTGTCATTAAACACTTACCTATCATTCAAGCATCTGTCTATCACTCAAACATGTGTCTGTCATTAAACACTTACCTATCATTCAAGCATCTGTCTATCACTCAAACATGCATTAAACACTTACCTATCATTCAAGCATCTGTCTATCACTCAAACATGTGTCTGTCATTAAACACTTACCTATCATTCAAACATGTGTCTATCACTCAAACATGTGTCTGTCATTAAACACTTACCTATCATTCAAGCATCTGTCTATCACTCAAACATGTGTCTGTCATTAAACACTTACCTATCATTCAAGCATCTGTCTATCACTCAAACATGTGTCTGTCATTAAACACTTACCTATCATTCATGCATCTGTCTATCATACAAATACTTGTCTATTATTCGTATATTTTTCTATCATTCTATCATTTGCCTATCAGTCCGATCTGACATCTCCAGGACTCTCCCATGAATTTGTATCTATTTTGAAGTGAGTCAGTGATGTCTTTAGAGTGTCTTTAAAATGCTTCTTTTGTCCTATGGCCTAGCGGTAGCCAGTCTAGTTTCTCCATATAAGAAGTGTTTAGGTAGACGATGAGCTTTCATGCCAACCATATATCCTGCTCAGCAAGAAATGATATAATTATAAATTCTTGAAATTATAATAATCAAATATTCGTGAAATGATATAATTATAAATTTTTGAAATTATAATAATCACATATTCGTGAAATGATATAATTATAAATTCTTGAATTTTTAATAATCAAATATTCGTGAAATGTAATAATTATAAATTTTTGAAGTTATAATAATCATATATTCGTGAAATTATATAATTATAAATTCTTGAAATTATAATAACCAAATATTCGTGAAATGTAATAATTATAAATTTTTGAAATTATAATAATCATATATTCGTGAAATGATATAATTATAAATTCTTGAAATTCTAATAATCAAATATTCGTGAAATAATATAATTATATATTATTGAAATAATATATATTTCAAATTATAATAACCCAATATTGAAATAATGTGCCGTACTTTTGCTAGGTTTGGCCGACTGAAGTTCACAGCAATATGGACTCCTGGTCATACTAGGGGGCACATTGTTTGGTGGTTGCACGGCAATGAGTTCGGAACTTCGGACAGCGTTTTCACCGGAGATCATCTAATGTTAGCGGGATGTGGGGCTGCATTTGAAGGTACTATCGATTGTGCTGGTGTAATGTACTTTCTGTTTCCAGGTGATTAGTCGTGCTATAACATATGTTACTGCTAAAACGAAATTTCAAGTCTTAACATGTAAGATGATGATGAAATATCATTTTAGCTATGATCAGGTAGCTCTTGACAGCCCATAACCGTATGATAACAGAATCATATGTTCTTCTCAGTTGTGTAACTGATACAACACCCGGACTCGTATAAGCTTGTCTCAAATGCATGATTGGGTAAGGGGCGTTTATGGGTGCGCATTCAGTTTCTGAAAGGTGTCTTTCCAGTGCACAAACATCCCAAAATTACATTGTTCTGCAAAGAGCTAGGCCCGTAGATAAGGTGGAGGCGTTGGGGTCAAATCAATCCCCCCCCACCCACCCTTAGCAAATCTGAACATTGCTTTTAGAACTAGGAACTTAACCACAATATCGGTAAAACACCTCCTTTCCCCCTCCCCTCCAACTGTAGCGATTTTTTA
This sequence comes from Meghimatium bilineatum, assembly GCA_034231615.1. Lineage (NCBI taxonomy): Eukaryota > Metazoa > Mollusca > Gastropoda > Stylommatophora > Philomycidae > Meghimatium > Meghimatium bilineatum. The sequence goes on along the minus strand of CM067317.1, from coordinate 50,520,186 downwards.
CAAAAAAGTCTTAAAATTTTCCGTCATATAGTGAAATTTATGCATGAAATCGGACCAAAGACCTCCCTGCACATTTTTACGGTAAAATCCCCTCCTTAAGTTAATTATGTCTACGGCAATGCCAGGAGCACAGTGCGCACTTCTGGTCTAACTATTTCGTAATTTTTCTGTGAGATTGTTGATCCATCAGCAGTGATAGCATATCTAGTATTCCCCGTTACTTATACAACGTGATTCATGGGCAGTGATGGCATGTCTCGTATTCCCCGTCACCTATACAACGTGATCCATGGGCAGTGATGGCATGTCTCGTATTCCCCGTCACTTATACAACGTGATCCATGGGCAGTGATGGCATGTCTCGTATTCCCCGTCACTTATACAACGTGATCCATGGGCAGTGATGACATGTCTCGTATTCCCCGTCACTTATACAACGTGATCCATGGGCAGTGATGGCATGTCTCGTATTCCCCGTCACTTATGCAACGTGATCCATCGGCAGTGGTGGCATGTCTCGTATTCCCCGTCACTTATACAACGTGATCCATGGGCAGTGATGGCATGTCTCGTATTCCCCGTCACTCATACAACGTGATCCATGGGCAGTGATGGCATGTCTCGTATTCCCCGTCACTTATACAACGTGATCCATGGGCAGTGATGACATGTCTCGTATTCCCCGTCACTTATACAACGTGATCCATGGGCAGTGGTGACATATCTAGTATTCCCTGTCACTTATACAACGACGAATACCAAAGATTACAGCAATATCAGCAAAAAACTACTGTATTATAAAGTCTTATTCTTACATTTCATAAAGCCAAAGAGGAGCTACCACGCAGCGGTAGAGATCATCAATAACTCCTTAATGGTACAGTAGACAACAGATAAAATACAGAGACTTAATGGTACAGTAGACAACAGATAAAATACAGAGACTTAATGGTATAGTAGACAACAGATAAAATACAGAGAATTAATGGTACAGTAGACAACAGATAACATACAAAGACTTAATGGTACAGTAGACAACAGATAAAATACAGAGAATAAGATAATTAAATAAGATTTCATTAATATTTTATAACAAGTTACAGATAACCAAGTCTGTCTGTTACTTAAAAGCGCGAGAACGCTTGGTGGTGTTGCTATAAGTAAGTATAATTTTCATTGCATGAGGATGAATGAAAATAATTCTTACGGCTGACGGGAATTGAACCAGATCCCTTCTAGCGACACCCAGTGCCAGATTGGCCTATAAGGTAAACAAGCTACTATAACTATAGCTTAGGGACCCCAAAAATCTGTATATTCTTAATCGTTAAAGGGCCCCATATCTGAAATAGCTTAGGGCCCCATATCTCACATAGCTTAGGACCACGTCTAAATCAAGTCTAAATCCAGCCCTGGTGGCACCGAATCGTCTTGCAACTCGAGTAAACAGATTTTCCGTTCTTGGCTAATCACATCCCCAAAAAAGATGTGATCTCGTCCAGACATTCAATCTATGTGCTCTAGTCGACCGACAACAGACCAATCGATACAAGGACTATTACAACAACAGCGATCATCCCGTACAAGTTATTAATAATTTTATGTAATTGTTAAATGAATCGATTTTCGATATATTTTGGTAGTGTTTTAATGTGTAAAATATAAATGGTGATTCGAATATGGAAATTGTCCCTACACTAAAAAAACTTATACTGTATGAGGCAAAGATATAATTATAATTGTATATACTTCTAATGTGTCTTTACATCTATCATCGACAATGAAGGTGTCCTCGAACATAATACCCCATGAGAGAAATCACCGTACATCAAGTACAAAGATTATGAGTGGGGGGGGGGAGAAGAGTGTGTGTTTTCATTCCCCCCACCGCACCCCTCAATCTTATGAAGTCAGAACATGGCATTTAATATTTGTAAGCGCCCATGTATTGCCGAGGCCCGAAAGGGGAGCAAAGAATAGCAACACTATTTACCTTCCATGCATATCGTAAGAGGCGACTACGGAGGTTGTGGGATGGAGTTGGCTGCCCCATCCTATATAGGGTCAGTGACCCAAAGCCATGCTGAAGTCGGATTTGTCAGGCCGAAAGGCGCAGATATCGCAGCAATGCTGTAAACCATGACACAACGCATCCCGTTCTCCGGACTACATCCTGCTATCTGCAGGAGTTTGAGAACGAACACAGAAGAAGAAGAATACTTGGAAGCGAACAAACAACTGGTTAAGACCCTTCTCCTATTAATGTTTTTGCGCCCCCCCACCACCCCCAAAAGGGTACCATAAATTTCATGAAAAATAACGAAAATAGTAATTACCTTTTTTTTAAAGGTAAACTTCCCTTTTTTATCGAAACCTTACCTACGGCCCTGTAGGTAATGTAGTATATATCGATGTAATATCTATATTTGATGTCTGAATAATGTTACACTTTCTCTTAAAGGCCCTATTAAACAGTTAATAAAGTCACTAAACCTGCTGAGTGTGTTGCCAAGCGATACACTCGTGTGGCCAGGTCACGAAGTTGGTCTGGAGAACCTACAACTTGCCGCATTTATAGAACCAGACAACAACGTGGCTGTGCTGAAGTTGATGTGGGCGTTCAACCGGAGGGAGATGATGCTGTGCACGTGTCCATCAACTATGGGTATCGCTTATTAAGTCAAATCTTGTGTGTTTATTTTAATGATAAGTTGGAAGATTAGCACAATTATTAAGTCAGAAATTGAGATGAACTAAGTTGGAAGATTAGCACAATTATTAAGTCAGATATTGAGATGAACTAAGTTGGAAGATTAGCACAATTATATAGAAGATGAGCCTTTAACAAATATTTCATGGAGTAGCCTGTAACCAATCATACAGATATTTCTTTTGACTTTCTGATTTACTGCTTCATATGTCTGATGTTCTTTAACTTTTACATATATAGTTTTGCATTTGTTTATGTCCACTTTCGTGTTTTTTCTCCTTACTTTTACCTTGTTAAAGGTACCTTTTGTCATATTACCCCATTCAAATAGGAGCCAGCTCAAAGCATTTCAGACAACTGTAAGTTGTAACCTTCTAAGTATGAAATATGTTCTGGAGTACCAACCTCATCGCACACAGGAAGTCAAAACTATTTGTAATCTATGGTGATCGAAAAAAATAACAATATGTTATTCATTCTTTATGTTTACGTATTTTACAAGATTTCTTACCTCCTACAAGATTTCTTACCTCTTACAAGATTTCTTACCTCTTACAAGATTTCTTACCTCTTACAAGATTTCTTACCTCTTACAAGATTTCTTACCTCCTACAAGATTTCTTACCTCTTACAAGATTTCTTACTTCCTACAAGATTTCTTACCTCATGGGCTCAGACACAAAAGGAACAACAATTTAGCCCTGGCCTAACTCTACTGTCAAGTTTTCCTACACCGGAAATACACTTGAAGAGAGAAAGGGTTCAGTACCTGATGGGCTCAGGCGCTATTGGGACAAGGACGCTCAGCTCGAGAGCGCCTTGCTCTCAAACGCGTGGTGTGAGACTCGAACTTGGACAAGGGGTACACGATGTCGGTGAACGACACCTCGGCTAAGAGGGCGAAAGAGCCAGGGTCCAACTCCTCTGTTGAGTTCTTCCCCTTAAGGAACCAGGCTCACGGATGAGAAACGGTTCAGTACCCAATGCGCACAGGCACAGCACGTCCAATTACACGAGGCAAGTTCATAGACAGTGGAACACCTCGTGCGAGTCAGACGAGAGCAAAAATCGTCTGGGCGAAGAGTCGCCACTACGCGTGCCTGGAGACAGATATAGAGGCTGTCACAGGCTAAGGGTAGCCCACCCGAATTGTCAAGGCATGCCGAAATCGGATGTGCTATGCCTACAAGGCGCATAACGGTGGCACAACGTAATCACGCTCCCGGCGGATATCCGTGATGGTTACAATGGAGCGAACGCAAAACAAACAAACAAAGAGCCAAGTTACAAGCCAGACGTAGCAGCTGGAAAGAAGAGTCGCTGAACCTTGAAAGAGACACTAGGAAAATATGGAAACTGGTAAAACAACTAAATGATGAAGGTAGAGGGAGAAATACCAGGATCACACTTTATAAAGATAGAAACATTCTAACAGGTAAACATGCAGCTGATTACTTTGCAGATTCCTTTGCAGAAGACAATAACATCAAACTTAGCCCAGACAAATGACAGGAGGTTCGAGAGAACCATCAAAACATTGAACAAGACGAACCTGCGCCTGAAATCATGGGGCACCAATCACACTGAAAGAACTGGAGCATGCAATATCCAAATTGAAAATGAAATGAAATGATTATAAACATGCGAACTGCAGCAAAAGCAAAGCTACTGCAGATCTTCAGCACAAGAGGGACCACGAGTTATGTTCCGCAGGCATGGAGGGAAGCAATAATTATTCCACTCTTCAAATCAGGAAAATATGGTAACACAGTCTCCAATTATAGGCCCATCAGCCTCACAAGGAAACTAGTACTAGCAGCATGGATAGACACCAGGAAAGCATTTGACAAGGTTTGGAAACAAGGGCTCTTAAAGAAATTATGAAATTGCAGGGTTAACTCAAGAATGTACAAATGGGTAAAAGCATACCTGCATAAAGGAAGAATCAGTGTACAATTTGATGGTCGTAAGAGCAAGAAAGTTCTACAGCATCACAGAATCCCCCAGGGAGGAGTTATTTCACTCACACTTTTCTTGGTTTACATCAATGACCTAACTGTCAAACTACCACACGGGATCAAAGTGGCAACGTATGCTGCCGACAAAGAACCTGCGACAGTGGCCACTAAACAAATACAAAGATCTTTTGATGCCTTAACCTTATGGGCAAATAGATGGTGCGTCAGCGTTAACACAGATAAGTGCAGCACTACACTCTTTACTCTCTCACCAAAGCAAAAAGCCGGTGATATCAAGATAGATGGAGAGCTGTTGAAAGAATACAAACAACCCACATACCTCGGAGTTACTTTTGATGATAAGCTAACATGGAAACAACACACAAACAAAGCAACAACAAAAACCAGGAGGAAGTTAGCTATCCTGAGAAAACTAAGTGGAACCACATGGGGAGCCAGTGGGAATATACTCAGTAAAGTTTACCCGCAAGGCATAAGACCACACCTGGAATATGGTTCAGCTGAGTGGTGTCCTGCATCAAACACCATATTACAAGATTTAGATAAAGGGCAAAACCAGGCGTATTGGATAATGTTAGAAGCAATGAAATCAACACCCATAGTAGACATGCAGAAAGTGGGAAGAATACAAACACTTGGCGAACGCAGAGACACAAAAGTACTAATACAAGATGAAAAGTTTCAGTGTATGCCAAGTCATCCAATGAAGGAAAGATTCCAAAATCTAGCAATGGGGCGACTGAAAAGAAGCAACTTTATCCATCAAGCTAAACGACTCCGTAGACAACTTACAGACCTACCTGAAGTTGGCAGCCCCTTAAGGTATGTACCAGAACATACCACTTGGATTACCTTTTGTACGGAATACCAATATACATTCAAACCCATGTGAAAGGAATACTTGGCGAGGACGAATAGAACAGTGTGCAGCGAAGGACAGTCACCCTCAGTTTCCTGGAAGACGAATATCCACAAGAGATATATGTCAGAGTATACACAGATGGGTAAGCACAGAATGATGTGAGGAATGGAGGTGCAGGTGTATATATAGAATATCCACACAAGCCTAGAGATACGATCATAACACCAACATGGAAATTCTGCAATAATTATGATGCAGAAATCGAGGCAATTAAGGTGGTAACTGTAACACTGCTGAACTCCAACCCTGGCCTACAACCTGTGGTATTTCTGACAGATGCAAGGTCAGTGCTTCACGCTCTCCAGTCTGGAAGACTAACAAATTTACAAAAACTATCTTACCAGTATAGGATAAGTATGCAGTGGATACCCTCTCACTGTGGAATACCAGGAAATGAAAAAGCAGACCAACTGGCTAAGAAAGATACTGCCGGAGACCATTAAGATGTACCAATCACCTACCATCAGAAATAACAGATTAGCAAGTCAATAAGAAAGCCACAAATACCAACACAAGATGATTAACACATTATGAACAGATCAAAACAAGTTGCAACTCTACGCCTCAGAACAGGACACAAACAACTCCGCAGTCACATGTGCACAAAGTTAAAGATTGACAACACAGCCATGTGTACATGTGGACAGGTAGTACAGAGTGCCAAACATATATTTCAAGAGTGTTCAGAGTATGAAACGCTGAGACAGACATAGTGGCCAGAGGAAACAACACTGGAATCAAAGCTCTATGGCCCACTGTATGAACTACAAAAGACAGTGAGTTTTATTCGGGAGGCATAATTATAGATATAGACATGTTTCAGGTGAACGAAAGAAGAAGAAGAATCAAACACCACACTATAGAACTTGGACAGAGTACAGAACCAAGCACTGAGAATCATTACATGAGCAATGAAAGGCATACCAATTGCAGAAATGTAAAATATCAAAGGGATGCAGTCTTTGAAAGAACGTGGGGATACTAAAAGTATAATTCATTGAGAAAATCTCCTTTTCCACCATTAGTCACCCACTGAAGGAAAGATTCCAGAATCTGTCACAAGGACTGCTTAAAAGAAATACCTTTATACACCAGGTCAAGCGTCTACATAGACAGGTATCGGTTCTTCCAGATGTAACAATACCATTGATATCTCAACCAGTACACACCCCATGGTAAAAACATACATACCTACAAGTGACCATCCAAACAACAGTAGCAGGTGTGCATGGGGATGAACATCAGAATAATCTGCAGAAAAGGGTAGCAGCTCTCAGCTTCCTCGATGACGCTTACCCAAGAGATCTATGGACTAGAGTGTATACGGATGGATCGGCACAGAATGCAATAAGAAATAGGGGAAATGGTGTATATGTGGAATACCCAGATGGCACCACTGATACCACATGTATACCAACCGGGAATTACTGTAACAACTATGACTCTGAAGTCAAAGCTATTTGCACAGCTGCAGAAAACTGTTAACATGGGACATAACCTCACACCCTATTGTAATACTTACAGATGCAATGTCAGTACTAGAGGAACTACAATCCAATAAACTACCAGTTAAAATAAATATTAATTATACTGCAATGTATTCCATCACACTGTGCAATAGCAGGAAATGAGAGAGCTGATGAATTGGCCAAGGAGGGTTCTAACATGCAACAACCGGATATACTAATCAGCTATTACCAAAAGAAATCCATGATAAAGGCACAACGAAAGCTAATTTATTTTGACGTGACGACTACCATCTACTTAACAGATACAAACAGGTCATCATATATCGATTCAGAACTGGTCACAATAGACTAAACAGCCATATGCATACAAAATTTAAAATTGGCATATCGGCCAATTGTACATGTGGGCGAGCCAACCAGACTTCAGAATATATACTTCAAGAATGTGCAAACTATGACACAGCAAGGTGCACATATGGCCTTCTGGAATGTTAAACTCTATGGTACAAAACAAGAAATTGAAAACACTGTCCAATGTACACAAGAAACAACACTGCAGATATAGACTTTATTGGCGAACGAAAGAAGAAGATGAAGACAGAGATGCAATTTTTCACTATATCTGGGATTTTTGTCGGCGACTGGGATGTTGGGGTTATTTTGGCCAAACTTACCTTTTTTGGGTAAATTACATTTTTTTTTTTAGAAATTCCTCTCCGAAATCAGAACATGACCTTTATAGTAGGAATTTAACTTAAAGAGGGGTAAACCTTCCAAACCCTTGACGATTTCAAAAAAAAACCTCACCAAAAAAACTAGAAATTATGGATTACATACGAAAATGAGATTTTAAAGCCAAACTCGCTTTTTCTTACTGAAATTAACTCGCTTTTCTTACTGAAATAATATCTCGAGACTGACCTTATTGGGATGCATTATATAGTCTCGGGTTATCTCGGGGGTTTTTTCCCAGGGTCTTCTATGGTTATTTCTAAAACATCAGTGGTAGCAATGTATACAATTATGTCGTATGTTTCCTATGATATAAGACGATGTGTACGATGTATATTTGTAAACACTTTTTTTTCAGACGAAGAGAGAAAGTACAACCCATTTCTGCGAACTGGTGACGAGTCTCTGTGGACATCCTTGGGAATCTATGACACCATTAAAAACAAACCAGTTCCTGAAGATGTAATCGATACTTTTTGTTTTGAAATCATTATCTTTAAAGCGATGGAGATGAGGCGGATTAGGCAAGCTATGAAGAAGGCTGAAAAGAATAAGGATGAGACAGCGATCAGTGAACATAATGACCAACAGGATACATCAACTGAATACACACAAACTGAAAGCCAGGTGAAGTGAAGGTGTAACTTCTGATTTTCTCAATCCGAATTCATCTACGAGGAAGACCTTGTTAAATGCTTGAAACTAAAAGAAGAACAAGTAGAAACCTGGGTTTGTTCTTACATCCAACAAACCTGGTCATACTGAATATAAATAAATCTATATAAATATACATATAAATTCTTTCGTTACTTTCCTGGTTGGAAAAATTAATGAATTATCGTTACCTGTATTATCTTATATCTATCCTATTATTTCTTGTTACACTAGCGGAGCACTGGTTAATATCTATCCTATTATTTCTTGTTACACTAGCGGAGCACTGGTTAATATCTATCCTATTATTTCTTGTTACACTAGCGGAGCACTGGTTAATATCTATCCTATTATTTCTTGTTACACTAGCGGAGCACTGGTTAATATCTATCCTATTATTTCTTGTTACACTAGCGGAGCACTGGTTAATATCTATCCTATTATTTCTTGTTACACTAGCGGAGCACTGGTTAATATCTATCCTATTATTTCTTGTTACACTAGCGGAGCACTGGTGTGGGAGAGTAAAGAACAGTAACCGTGTATCCTGCTAAGTATATGTTTTTGCGTTCTTACAAACGGTATTAAGCATAGAGAAAACATCTATATAAAGTTTGGCCTGGGTAATTTTTAAGAAACTGAGTTTTGCCTAGTATTTACATGCCATCTTTAGACGCTACTCTCACATTCAATACAGGCTGTCTTTCGACGCTACTCTTACATTCAATACAGGCTATCTATAAATTACATCAACAATTGTTTACCCCTTCCTCTCCCTTGTCAACAACTGTCAAAAATTCACCCCTTCCCTTTCCGTTGCTTAGTTATGTCCAAACAATGTAACCCCTCTCGCTAATAAATGTTAGCAGACGAAGTCAGAAAGCAAACGATATGATTATATTTTAAGATATATAAAAATGTATTATATTCAACAATTTAATTGATGTATTAAAAAACAGTACGGTTGACGTCAGCTTTTGTTAACCCCCATCTCCTCATTTTCAACAAATGTCACAATAAATCATAATCATAGCTGACAGTGAAAAGCATGGAAATAATCATGTGAGTTATTTAGAAAACGTGTCTTCCCATTAGCCAATAGACCTTATATTTATCGTCGGCCGTCATAGTCCATCCAACTGACACTGATTAGCCTCAACTTTAGCACATTTACTAGCTTCACCAATCAACATCACATAAAAACACAAATTTATAAAATGAGTTAATATCACCATCGGTTAAATTTGCAATTTGTATGAAAACATGTCATGTTTAATGTTTCGTATGAGCAACTAAAGGGAACGTATTCATCGTCTGCTGAGGAAGGGTAACTACGCGTTAGAACGCACCTGGCATTAGTAATTATACTGCGAAAACATACCTGCTCTTTATCTATCTCTCACTATTTGCGTGTTTACGATTACACATCATCATCAAGTGTTGTCTCCGCAATGAAGTTTGGCGGCAACAGACCTCTAACACCCTCCTCCCCTGTCTCCTGTTTTGGTGGTGCAGTCTGCGAGATTGTAACCTGTCCATCATGTGATGCTACTCTCCCACTTGTATCTCTGCCTACCTTTTGTTCGCCTCCCTACGACTTTACCCTCAAGTAATCTCTTCGAATAGGTGTCATATCTTTTAATGTGTCCAAAATATCAAAATATATTATTACACGTGCACGCAGGCATATATATATATATATATATATATATATATATATATATATATATATATATATTATAATATATATATATATATATATATATATATATATATATATATATATATATATATATATATATATATCTTCCGCATCTCAGCATTATACTCGTGTGCTTTGAGCCGGAGAGAGTGAAGTACGTTGTGTTGCAAGTTTTACAACGGAGCTGCGTTTTTTTGCGCCTTTCAGCCCTGCACATCCTATTTCGGCATGTTTGTTTTTTAGGTAAGCTTCCCTAGTCTATGATAATCTTCCTATCTGTCGTCAGGCAACGAGTGTTTATCAGCTCTACGCCACGACGTTTTATTACCAACTGTGCCATTGGACGTAACAGACCAAAACATGTCCTTGTGTGACAGTTTTCGAGGACACTATAATCAGAGATTTGTATTTGGGTCGATTATATCTTTCTCCTACGAAGTGTTCTGCTGTTAGAGAACTTGTCTCGTGTAATTAGACGGTCTATTTCCCGCTGTGTCCTTGGGTACTGCCATTATCTAGACTGTGAGCCTGGTTCCAGTATAGGAAATTACTCACACAAAAAAGTTGTACTAGTGTTTGTTCGCCTTCTTAAGAGCAGTATGATGGCCATTGCCGTTGACGTGTGTGGCAATAGAAGTAGGTGTTCTGTGCTTGATGACATGACGATGGTTACAGAAGCGGTCGCTCAATATTAAGTCGGTTTCCACGATGTACTGCTTGCCGCAGCGTTTACATATAATCGCGTAAATAACAGTACGGGATTCACATGTAAAGACCTCATCGATGGAGAAAGTTGCCTTGGGAAATTAAATGTAGCGCATTTGAACCACATAAGGACATGTATAGCAACGAACAATACCAAAATGGTCGGGAACAGAAGACTTAAGGTGACTATGGACCAAGATGTCCTTCATACTTTTGTCGCTCCTTTAGATCCTGGAAAGCGGTACAGATGTCAGGATTAGACTGGAGAAAGGAATAATGTTTACGCCTGATGCGTCGGACAGAAGAGTTATGGGGATGAATCATTCTATATTTACATTCGACCAAAATCAGGCCTTTTGGTCGAAACGTTGATTTTGTCATGTGTATGATATTGCTTGTTTTCCGAAAGTGATAGTGTGTTAGTCGTCGTGCAAATAAATTTAATCACCTGTTTTCTACTTAAGTACTGTTTAGTATTAAAAGTCATGTTCTATGTTTCTGTGAGATGGGATTGAGGTGGTGTTGAGGTGGGATTGAGGTGGTGTTGAGGTGGGGTTGAGATGGGATTGAGGTGGTGTTGAGGTGGGGTTGAGGTGGGGTTGAGGTGGTGTTGAGATGGGATTGAGGTGGTGTTGAGGTGGGGTTGAGGTGGTGAGGTGGGATTGAGGTGGTGTTGAGATGGGATTGAGGTGGTGTTGAGGTGGGGTTGAGGTGGGGTTGAGGTGGTGTTGAGATGGGATTGAGGTGGTGTTGAGGTGGGGTTGAGGTGGGATTGAGGTGGTGTTGAGATGGGACTGAGGTGGTGTTGAGATGGGATTGAGGTGGTGTTGAGGTGGGGTTGAGGTGGTGTTGAGGTGGGATTGAGGTGGTGTTGAGGTGGTGTTGAGGTGGGATTGAGGTGGTGTTGAGATGGGATTGAGGTGGTGTTGAGGTGGGATTGAGGTGGTGTTGAGATGGGATTGAGGTGGTGTTGAGGTGGGATTGAGGTGGTGTTGAGATGGGATTGAGGTGGTGTTGAGGTGGGGTTGAGGTGGGATTGAGGTGGTGTTGAGATGGGATTGAGGTGGTGTTGAGGTGGGGTTGAGGTGGTGTTGAGGTGGGGTTGAGGTGGTGTTGAGATGGGATTGAGGTGGTGTTGAGGTGGGGTTGAGGTGGTGTTGCGGTGGGATTGAGGTGGTGTTGAGATGGGATTGAGGTGGTGTTGAGGTGGTGTTGAGGTGGTGTTGAGGTGGGATTGAAGTGGTGTTGAGGTGGTGTTGAGATGGGATTGAGGTGGTGTTGAGATGGGATTGAGGTGGGGTTGAGGTGGTGTTGAGGTGGGGTTGAATATTCCTTATCTACAAACTCGCAGAGTAGAAGAAGGTAAATTAAAGTAAGACAGATCAATAAGACCTCCATAGAAAACTGAATCCTTTCCTTGTGATGTAGAGTATTGCACACATCACACACGCAATAGATGATATATATATATATATATATCTTTAGTTGTTTTAATATCTTTATATGTGGAGCAAATGTGTTGTGACCTAGATTTTCAGAACACCAACCAGCTGCTTTTGTGTTCAATAAAACTACACAAAAATAAATACGCCGTCAGCTGAACTTTTTTTAAAACAAAAACAACAACCAAAAAAAAAATACAAGGGCAACACAGGATACCAACAAGGATTGATCAATAGTGTATAAAGATCTTGCTAGCCATAGAACGTTCCTTGTTGGTAGCAGATGTGACGGTAGGAACGTTCTGATTTGTTCAGGTGCACACAAAGAGTAAAACCTAAGTTCACGGTCGACGGGGGAGACAAAGGTGAAGGGAGATAAAGACAGATGGAATTATGTGAAATATGTGTATTTAAAAAAAAAAGAAATAAGAAACGAACACAAGTAATAGATAAATAAAATGATGTGTTGTACTTTTTGTTGACGGGCCCGAAAGGGGATCAAAGAATAACACCGCTGTGTACCGTCCATGCATGTCATAGGAAGCGACTAAGGGGGTTACGGGGTAGAATTGATCCATCTCGTTCCATCCCGTATAAGCTCACAATTACCCAAAAGCCAAGCTGAAGTCGGATTTTTCAGGTCGAAAGGCACATCTATCACAGTAAATCTGTAAACCACGACACATCGCATTTCGTTCTCTGGACTACATCCTGTTAATCTGCAGGAGTTTGAGAGCGTACGCAGAAGAAGTAAGATGTGAAAAGAAAAAGATCGTAATGTTATACTTCCGAAAATTGAAAATAGCCATCTTGTCATACACTAGTTTTCTACCCGAGGTAGAAAGGGGAACAAAGACGTGTAACGCTGGAACTGTCGTGCGCTTCTTATAAGAGGCTACTAAGAAAAATTAAGGGTAGCTAATTTTATTTTAACCTGAAAGTCGAGGTGACTTGTTTGCCAGAACCGCGACCGCCACTATTTTGTTATGGATGTAAAGCTAGGATATAACGAAATAGGGCTAACTTGAAAGCAGCGTACCCCACCAAAAGAGGTACATTTTACTTAATCAAAACTATATTAAAAGTAGCTGCCTACCAATTTCATTGAACATCAAAGCAGCCCAACAGTTTATGTTAAAAGTTCAATGGGCGGACAGAAAGCAGTATATATATCGCGAAAAATATGTACAAACAAACAGTACATTTTGTTATCCACACTACACGTGACCGGACTCTAGTAAAGAGCTGTGTACACAAAATAAGTCTGAAAGGCTTATTTTTATTATGTCCGTGAATTTCGTTGGTCGGTGTTAGCTTTTTTTGGCGTGCGACTAAGTATATAAATAGTCTATCTACCTACCTACCTAACTATCTATCTATCTATCTATCTATCTATCTATCTATCTATCCATCCATCCATTCATCCATCCATCCATCTATCCATCTATCTATCCATCCATCCATCTATCAATCAAGTGCCATGCCGAATGGCGTAGGCGATCATGTTTCTCCACGACTCTCTATCTCTTGTATTGTCAATAAGCTCGGTTGGTGAGCTTCTACCGTGTCACAATACAAGTCCATCTAGTAACTTTTCTCCTTGTCGTCCCCTATCTCTTCTCCCCTTGATCTTTCCAGTGGTTATTAAGTGTTCAAGCTGTGTTCTTCTCAGCACAAGCCCTAGAAACCTTAACTGTCTGTCCCTAATGTTTGATATGATTTATCTTGTTACACCAGTATCAATGAGAACCTCTGCATTAGTTTTCTTTGCTGTCCATGGTATTTTCATCATTCTTCTCAGAAACCACATTTCTGTTGCCTCTAATTCGCTTTGAATTTTTTTTTTGGTTCACAGTCCATGCTTCACATCCATAAAAAAAAAGAATTGGTTCGATATAACATCTCAGCACTCGAATTCGGGTCTGCATTCATTACACAAAATGGTTCTCATTTTGTGGAATGCTGATTTGGCTTGTGCTGTTCGGCTCTTTATCTCACTGGAGCATCTACCTTCTGATGTTAACAAGGTGCCAAGATATTTCACTTGTTCAACTTGTGCTAATTTTGTGTCATTAGTTATTATGTTGCATCATGGTGGTGTATGTCTCTTCGATACAACCATTATTTCTGTTTTCTTCTTGTTTAAACTGAGGCCTTTGTTTTCACTTTCTTTCACTACTTTATCTAATAGGACTTGTAGTTCCTGTTCGCTTCCTGAAATCAATACTGTGTCATCAGCATATCTCAAGTTATTTATATTGCATCCTCCCACTTTTATTCATGGCATATCTTCTATATTCCGCATAATGTATTCTGTATACAGGGAGAACAGGTCCGGTGACATTACACAACCTTGCCTGACACCCATTTCTATCTTTTGAAATCTATCTATAGTGTTTTTATTAATTATTAATGTTCTTAATAATGAAGCGTATAAGAGGAAAATTTAAACCAGAGATAGTAGGTGAACATTGCGGATTCGCAGAAAGAAAAGGCACAAGAAATGCCTTTCCAGACGAAAGAAAGAAGAATTATACTTCGTTTCATCAGTCAATTAAAAGCACAGAAATGGGCGGGCTGGTTAACAAAGTGATGTAATGAGATAACACTCCGGCCAATTATAACGTAAGTCACGCTAACTATAGAACTAAGATTCTAGAACGAAGATATGCGAGTGTACTCTGATAAGTAAACGAGGACGCCTGCGTTCAGTTGGCAAATTTCCCAGACATAATTATTGAAATATTGTATCTAGGTCATGTTTGTACATAATTATTTGTTTGATAACACCAGGAATTACGAGCGATTAGCTCTTACTTCTTATGTGCAATATGGAGTTTTGCTTTCTTTCATACCCAGGAGACTTCACCATTCGGCGTGGTGCAATGCCTATTGGAGGAGCCTTCTAATTATTTGGGGGGGGGGGGGGGTAAATGAGACGAGACGAGGATAGCTGATAGTTTGCGTGGGTCTCCCATTGTTTGTCTATCTTCGGATGAGGCGCTTCACAACCAGCGAATTGTTCCTCGTGTAGGAAGACCATTCCAATACCACCCTTTGTGTCCCTAGGTCCCAGATTTAATTTCTTCCGTATGAGCCGTGTTGGGCAACGGCGATGGTAGAATTAGATTCAGGGTTGATAAACCTTCCTAGATTAGGTGCTGCTTTGCCACACACGTCGGGGGTCTGAGATTTGACCTGTGCATTTCTCACGCACTCACCTCGTCCGCTTCAAAACGCTTCAGATGGCCTTCAAAATCCATAGCCAGGCGCGGTCTGTGTGTTTTTACTCTACGCATTGCTTATAATACCCAAAGAGGTAGGTAAAATACAAATCTCGGACGAGGAGTTTCACAGTGGGCCCTTGGGTACTGAACCCAATTCTCTCTGTATGAGGCGTGTTGGGCAACGGCCGACAGTAGAGTTGGGCTATGTTTGCAGTGTCGTTGGAGACTTGCGCCCTCCTCTACTTTTCCTCCAGTGTCTCTCAATATACCACTCAATTCCTGGAACGTGGTCTCTAATGTTGCAATTAGTGATGAGAAAATAGAACCAGTGCGCCAGAAGGTTAGAAGATGTGTAGTCAAATTGATGTGTAGTCTTGTGTTTCTAAACTTTTAACTATTGATGTTTTAAGTAGATTGTGTAATGATTGACCCGTTGTACCAAAGTATATTGATGAAATAAACATTATTTATCTCTGAGAAGTGAAATCCTTGGATGAGTTAGCAGAAGTTACGCATGAGAGTACAAATATTAATCAGAGTTAGGGAACTGGTTAACAAGAGATGATGCAGACTGTAACCACACCACTGTTAAACAAATATAGTACGGACCCCACTGTTAAACAAATAGAGTACGGACTCCACTGTTAAACAAATAGAGTACGGACCCCACTGTTAAACAAATAGAGTACGGACTCCACTGTTAAACAAATAGAGTACGGACTCCACTGTTAAACAAATAGAGTACGGACTCCACTGTTAAACAAATAGAGTACGGACCCCACTGTTAAACAAATAGAGTACGGACTCCACTGTTAAACAAACAGAGTACGGACTCCACTGTTAAACAAACAGAGTACGGACCCCACTGTTAAACAAATAGGGTACGGACCCCACTGTTAAACA
Organism: Meghimatium bilineatum; assembly: GCA_034231615.1. Lineage (NCBI taxonomy): Eukaryota > Metazoa > Mollusca > Gastropoda > Stylommatophora > Philomycidae > Meghimatium > Meghimatium bilineatum. Next base: position 50,503,741 of record CM067317.1, on the reverse strand, counting down.
AATAGGGCACGGACCCAACTGTTAAACACACAATCTGAAGCGACGGTCTAGAATATTTGTTACGTGTTCGCTGTTAATCTGTTCAATAACATGCCTTTCATTGAGGTTTCAATACCTATAATCCGACTACATCAAAGATTATTATGGTTGATGGTCGTCGGTAACAGTTTTCTTGCTTCACGTGAGTTTATTGACCACCCGACTGAATATATATACGTCACATTTTACGCAAACGACCAGGTAGCATGTGGGGAAACTGAAGTAATAAATCTCATATACCGGTACACTGTCCATTGTTATTTTCAACCTCTGTAATTTGGTTCACCAATTCAAACCAAATCCTTCTTCGCTCATAAGCCCTGCCAAATATTTAAACACAGTGTAACTGACCTTGGCTGATCCGACTTTTTATTGGTTGGCAATAGAAAGTCTTCTACAATTTGGGGAATTCGTTATTAAACATTCTTCAATAAAGATTGTGCGCCTGCGAGTTAGAGCGATGCAACTCAACACTAATTGTAAAAAAAATAATTATTAATTTTAGCAATGCTTCTGAATTCATGTTTCTGTTAGGCCTATATGGTGTATCTTCTTGCAGTTTAGCTTCTCGTTCTTGTATTGTGTGGGTTTGTTTTTCTTAGTTACCATTTATATCAGGCTAATGAAGACTACATACTGCAGTGTTGTCTGTCCCCTTCTAAATGTGTGCAATTGTGTTTGTTCCTGTCTTTATAAAGACCGTTTGATAGAAACGTCGATTCGTTCTGTTGTAGGCTCTCTGTAAAACCTATTTAACCTAATATACATATATTTTTAATAACTATAATTAATACGGGGTGATGTACCTACATTTCAACAGTTTATCAAACCTTGTCAAAATGGTTAATTTTATCGGAGATTAAAAGGTCGCTAGGACTTCTCACTGGATGCATTGGTCTGCTCGCTAAGCAATGATAGCGCCCGCACCCATGGTCATCCACCGGTAGCGCGCAGATTGATGTATCCAGAATTATACCAATGCATCTAGCGACTATAAAATGCGTCTTTATCGATATTTTGTTTCGATAAATAATTCAATAATTTGTTTCGTTAAAATATAGGTATTTCATCCCGTATTGTACCTTAATTAACTACGTATATGGTAGATCTATATATACGGTTTTACGACAGTCTCAGATTTACTTAATTTTTAGAGCAAGGAATGGTTTAATCATCAATCCATATGAACTATAAGAATGCAAAGATCTTGGGCATTGCTGCTGGAGACTGAAGTATTTAATTTATGTGTTTACCTAGTGTGCAATGATGCCAGATCCTATATAATAACAATGTGTACAAAAAATTACCAATGAAAAGTTCGGATCTGTCACGTCAACCAAGATGAGCGACTACGTTTCACGTTTCTGACTGCTTCGTTCATTGACAAACTTTTGTAGATTAGCATGATCCAGTAGTGAATTCCTTGTCATGGTTCACAGATTAGCATGATCTAGTAGTGAATTCATTGTCATGGTTCACAGATTAGCATGATCTAGTAGTGAATTCATTGTCATTATTCACACATTAGCATGATCTAGTAGTGAATTCCTTGTCATGGTTCACAGATTAGCATGATCTAGTAGTGAATTCATTGTCATTATTCACACATTAGCATGATCTAGTAGTGAATTCATTGTCATTATTCACACATTAGCATGATCTAGTAGTGAATTCATTGTCATGGTTCACAGATTAGCATGATCTAGTAGTGAATTCCTTGTCATGGTTCACAGATTAGCATGATCTAGTAGTGAATTCATTGTCATGGTTCACAGATTAGCATGATCTAGTAGTGAATTCATTGTCATTATTCACACATTAGCATGATCTAGTAGTGAATTCCTTGTCATGGTTCACAGATTAGCATGATCTAGTAGTGAATTCATTGTCATGGTTCACAGATTAGCATGATCTAGTAGTGAATTCATTGTCATTATTCACACATTAGCATGATCTAGTAGTGAATTCATTGTCATTATTCACACATTAGCATGATCTAGTAGTGAATTCATTGTCATGGTTCACAGATTAGCATGATCTAGTAGTGAATTCAATGTCATGGTTCACAGATTAGCTGCGATATTTACGCCTTTCGGCCTAACACATCTGACTTCGGCATTTCTTCTGGATGACTTTGACCCTGAATGGGATAGAACAGCCAATTCTACTACAACACCTCCATGCTTGGTAGATAACATCGTTACTATTCTCTGCTCTCTCTCTCTCTCTCTCTCTCGGTTCTGGTAACACTTTCTAAGTAATTGACAAGAATTATATTTGGATACGGACTTGCTCTTGTCGAGATCAGTACTCCTTGTATCAGGCTACATGGTAACGCATGTACTAGTGTGATATAAACCACTAATGTGGTATTATTGATGGCCGAAGCTCTGATAACCAAATTGGACTAATGTTCGCGGTTGAAAGTATCGTAACTCAGCATAAGAATTGTACGTAACACACAAGGTCGACCAGATTTACAATAAACACACAAACGATCAAACTGTAGGGTATGGTTATGAAAAAAATACAAATAACAGTATGCATGACAATTTCAGCGTTTCAACCTTAAGATCTTTTTCAAGAAAACACAAGACAAACAATGAAGAAACAGTAAAAATAATGGCACTATCATAAAAAACCTTGGGCGGCAGACATTTAACAACAGAGATATTCAATGTAACAAACCATACGAGTTACATTTTACTAAACCAGGGTAAATTTAAACTCTTTTGTCGATTAGCATGATCTAGTTGTGAAATTATTGTCATGGTTCACAGATTAGCTGCGATATTTACGTCTTTCGGCCTGACACATCTGACTTCGGCATTAAAAACTTATTTTTAAATGTGTGCAATGTGAAACTATTTAATGGGTTTTCCCGTAGTGCGGTGGTGTCAGCTCATCATAATCGTTACTATAACCATAATCATAATATGATAAGATTTTTAAAGCCGTAAAAATATCATCGACGTCCTTATAAAAACTTCAACAGGAAGGAATATTCTTGGTTTAAAAAGAACTATATCTGCCATAATGCACTTCCTGTGAAACCGATATGAATTGAAATCAGGTCAGCACACAGTCGCACACAGCACATTCTGCACAGCGTCGTATCACGAGAAGAATCCAGGTTGACAAACTGCTACGTCGAATTCGTTTACAATACAAAACCTATTAGTCAAAGGGAAATCATCATCAAGTGCCGTCTCCGCAACGAAGGTCGGCTGCAAACGATCTTGTCTTGATGGTGCACTCTGCTAGACTGTAACTTGTCCATCGTGTGATGTTACACTTCCGCTTGTATCCTTGCATACCTCTTGCTCTCTTACCTTTGACTAAGTAAGGTCTTCAATAAGGTGTCATGTCTTTTAATGTGTCCAAAATAGTTTATTTGCCTGATCTTTATTTCTCTTAGTAGTTCTTTCTTCATATTAAGTGTTTTTAGCACCTTTTTTCTTCTCTTTCCATGATGTTCTCCCTATTCTATATACCCACATCTCAAAGGCATCAATTCTGTCTTCTAATTGTTTATTTAGTGTCCATGTTTCTGATCCATACATTAATATAGAATAGATGTAGCATTTTATAATTCATATTTTTTAACTTGTTTGTAACTTGTTTAGATGTTAATATTTTCCTCATGTCAACGGGAAAACGGTCTTAAAAATGACTTTTTTCCACATGATTTTCATTGGTCACTGTGATTATACTTTGTATCGACAAGCCAATGAAATCACAGAAAAAAAGCAAATAAGTCATTTTAGAAGGATATTTTGCCGTTTGGCAACGGGTGAAACTATTGTCAAAGATCACGGCCAGGCTCGAAGACATATACAGGTATTATTTTTCTACAGCATTGATCTCAAACTCCCGCTGGATCTGTCTTGCAATATGACAATGGTTCTACTATATTTCCAGCAAGATATAGTCCTAAGAATGGAAATGCGTTGTCACCATTTTATTTGTGACAATGGCCCAACATATCCGTCTTCGGTGGTAGCCTATGTTAAAGGCCTGTATTTCATTGGCTCGCTTCCTGATAATAGTTACTAACAATAAAACATTGGTTATTCCATGCGTCCGTGTACTGCTGAGGTCTGAAATGGGTACAAAGAATAACGACACAGTGGTATGTATCATCTTCATCAAGTGCCTCCTCCACAGCGCAATTTGGCTGCAACATACATCCAATATCCCCTATCTCGTGTTTTGGTTGTGCACTCTGCTAGACTGTAGCCTGTCCATCTTGTGATGTTACTCTCCCATTTGTATCTCTGCCTATCACTTCCTCGACTCCCCTCGTCTTACCCTCAAGTTAAGTCGTCAATAAGGTCTTCTAATATGTCCACAATAATTTATTTGTTTGATCTTTATTTCCCCTAATAATTCTTTCTTCATACGAAGTCTTGTTAGAATATCTTTGTTTTCATCACTTTCCATGAAGTGCTCCCTATTTTTTCCACATATGCACATCTCAAATGCATCAATTATGTCTAGACTTCTCAATATATAATAGATGCAACATTTTAGAATTCTTATTTTTAGTTTTTTTTGTAATTTGTGTAGATGTTAATATTTTCATCATGTTTATTGAAAGTACTTTAGCCATTCCTATTCTCCTTTTAACTTCTGTTTCACATCTGTCATCCTTTGTCCAAGATATTGATAATATCCTACTTACAGATTCTGTGCATACGAAGACATACGATTTTAATGTTAGTACATGTTTTTCTGTAATTTTGTTGATTATTATGGTATTTTAAAAATGTTTTATATCCAGTTTATATTCTTTACCGACGCAGTGGTATATACATCCATGAATGTAGTAATAAGCGACAACAGAGGTTTTGACTGTGTGATTGGCTGTCCCATCCCATAGAGTACCAGTCACCCAGAAGCCATGCTGAAGATAGATGTGTCGGAACGAATGATGCAGACAGCGTAACGAAATGGTATCAGCTACTTCTGTGCATTTCAGCCTGACGCATCAGATCTCATCCTGGTTTTTGAGTCACTTGACCCTATATGGGATGGGATAGCTAACTGCCCACTAAAACCTCTTAAGTAACCTCTTAAGACATGCATGTTAGGCAAGAGTAACACTATGTATTTGTCTCCTTTCTGACTTCGGCAGCATATGGGCGTCAACATTTATGAGTTTTCGATAAACTGTGTAGCTTTACTAGTGAAAGCCTGTCGAACTCCGCATAATCCATTGACACAATTTGCATGGGTATAACTATAGAGAAATAAAATAAATACGGGAACTCTCGTGATTACAGTCATTACAGTGGTGTGGGAAATCCCGGAGTACACGTATCCACTTTACCTTTTCGTTTCTTCTCGTTGTATAGATTTATAATATTGATCTGGAATATTCAGAAGCTAGACACGCAAGTGGTTATGTAAATCATGACCATCGAATATATAAGAGCTGTAGGCTAATTGGGAAAACCTAGACCCTAAGGCCCAAAGCATAAATCTATCTATCAGTCTGTCATATTATATATTTTGGTGTATATAAGGTGTCTTTGCTTGTCTCCATCCATCTAGTTCTTGGTCTTCCTCGTACTCTGTAGCTCGATCTACTGTCGTATGCACGAAGGGCTTCAATTCTCGTTGTGTGGCCAAACAGGTTTTCTGTATCTCAGTGTAGTCTTTCACTTGAGATAATTTTATTTCTATCCTGATATCTTCATTTCTCCTTCAGTCTCTTCTGGTGATATGTATAGCTGTCCACAAACATTTCATTTCACGCAAAGTTTGGTGAAAGATAAATATCTGCTAAAACAATGTATACAACTTTAGTGGATTGAACTAAACGGAAACTATAGCCCCGAGCAAGACAACATGAACTAATTGAACAGACATGACCAGTTCACGATATTTCGACTGAGAGCGGATAATTGGCCATAAAAATCACACTTTCACCGAATCGGTAGTAGTGACTCTGCGGCCTGCATCTGCGGAGCAACACAGCATAGATACTGGAACTCAGAATTGTACAATACTACAGAATTTCACAGATTCGCTGTTCACAGAACGACAATCTGGCTCACATTAGTTTCTCTGGAAAACAAGTTGTGGGGGACCCAGTATGACCTAAAACAAACCACGGTATATCCCGTTGAATTTTGTCATCAATACATAAGACCACAAATTTAATATGGTTCAGTTGCGTAGTATCCTGCATCAGACACCACATTACAGGATATAGATAAAGTGCAAAACCAATCGCTGAGGATAATGTTGGGAGCAATGAAATCAACACCATAGTAGAGATGTAGAAAATGGGGAGAATGCAAAAACTTGGCGAACGCAGAGATACAAAGGTGCTAATACACGCAGAAAAGTTTCAGTGTATCTTCTTCTTCTTTCTGTCCTCATGTACCTTTCGGTGTTGAGGGGAGAGTGAGTGTACGGTCTTTTGCCCTTCTATTTGCCTCCTCTGCTGTTATATTTCCGAGTGTCTCTAATACACTATCTATCCATCTTTTACGAGGGCGTCCAATAGGTCTCCTGTTTTCGTATCGTTTGTTAAGTGTTTTTTGGATAATACTTTGCTCTTTCTGTCTGGTTATGTGGCCGTACCATTTAACTTGTTGTTTTTGTATGTATTCTATTGTTGGTTTGATCCCTAATTGTTTCCTTAGTGCTTCATTCCTGATTTTGTCTCTCAAGCTAACTCCAATCATACGTCTCACACATTTCATTTCAGCGGTGTTAATCTTATGTATTGTTCTAGAATCTAATGTCCAAGTTTGACACTGATAACACAATGTTGGTAAGAAAATGGTGTTGACAAGCGCTTTCTTTGTTTCTAGTGTAACATCTTTGTTTCTTAGTAAAGGTGTTAATTGACCAATGATCTGACAGGCCTTATTACATCTTGCGTTTATTTCTGCTTCTTGTTTGTTGTCATATCTCAATGTGCTGCCCAGATATTTGAATTCATCTACTTGTTTTAGTTGTTTATTATTTATCTGTATGTTGATGTTCTCCTTTTCTCTTGCAATATTCATTACTTCTGTTTTGTCTATGTTGATTTTCATTCCAAATTGCTTGCCTGCTGTGTCTATTGTCAGTGTATGACAAGTCATCTAATGAAAGAAAGATTTAAAAATCTACCACTGCAACGATAAAAAAGAAGCAGCTTTATCCATCAAGCTAAACGACTCCGTAGACACCATGCATATCTACCTGAAGTTGACAGCCACTTATGGTCTGTACTAGAACAAACCCCTTGGAGTGGAAGGCATAGAATAGAATATACATTCAGACTCACTTGAAAGGAATACTAAGTGAGGAACAGTGTGCAGTGAAGGACAGCCACCCTCAGCTTCCTGGACGAGGAATGTCCATAAGACATATGGGTCAGAGTATACACAGATTGGTCAGCACAAAATGTAGTGAGGAATTGGGGTGCAGGTGTATATATAGAATATCTTACAAGCCTAGAGATCAGAACAGGAAAATTCTGCAATAATTATGATACAGAAATTTAATACAGTGGTTTAAGTCTTAACTTCTTCATCTGCGTTCGTTCGCATACTCCTTAAGATTAGCAGAATGTAGTCTGGAGAACAGAATGCGTTAAGTCTTAACTAAAATATCCATATATTTCGAGTCGAAACATCCGACTTCAGCATGTCATTCTTTAGATACTTGTAATTTCTACACGACTGGTAGTTTTAATTTCTGCCAACAACACACCAAACACTTCTTTGTATGTTCTTAGAACACGTGTATCAGTTAAGTGTTAATTATCTTTACCGCTCTTTCTTCCCCCACATCTTCTCCTTCAGCATTCGTTTTCAATCTCATGCAGATTGGCATTATGTAGTCCAGAGACTCAGTCACGTACCATGCAGAGTGGCGTGTGCGATCATGATTATCGACAACTCTCTGTTTCTTGTGTTGTTAATATGTTCAGTTGGTGGTATCTGTTTGTGCTACATTGACAATACATTCATAAATTTATCTCTTTGTCTTTCCTCCAATTTATCTTTCCTTTGGTTACTCAAGTTTACATTGGTTACATTGTTCAAGTTTTTTTATTTTCTCATCACATGTTCTAAAAATCTTGATTGTCTGTTTCAACTTGTTGTTATAATTTGTCGTTTTATTCAAGCATCTATGAGAACTTCTACATTAGTTTTATTGTTGTCCATAGAGTTTTCATCATTCTTCTTAAAAACCACATCTCAATTGCCTCCAGTTTATTCCAGAGACTATGAACATTACAATGGTTAAATGTAAAGTACAAGTAAAGTATAGTTACCACATAGCATTTATTAATGACACAGGGGTGTGAGATGCTAGCAATATCACATTTCAGTAGCTTTACTATATGAGGACGGTGGCCATCTCCTCTCCTCGCAGTCTTTACTTCCCGGACTAATTCGGTATCCAATTTGAGGCTGTGTCGGCTCGGGAGCCATTGCGATCTTAAAAACATTATGGCATCAACTGGGAAATGAATTTTTTAAAATAAATTTTTATTTATTATCTTCCAGCATTACACAAGCATGGTGATATATATTGTGAAGTGAGGTGATGCCCGTGAAGTGAAAGGATGAGAGGTGGGCGTTACAGTGTAGTGAGATGGGTGATTACAAAATTAGCACCTCAGGCATTCCATGTGGTGTACATAGATATACATGTTATAATGGTGAGGCATGGTTGAAAAAATATTGGGAATTTAAATAGAAAATATAGAACAGTCATGATATATCAACACCTCAGGCATTCCATCTGGTGTACACGGATAAAAATATTATAATGACATGTTTAAAAAAAATTTGAAATTTGAATAAAAGGTACAAAAACCAGAGGGTCATGGTATATTAACACCTCAGGCATTCCATATGGTGAACATACATATACATGTTTTTATGTTTAAGAAAAATTTTTGTGAAATTGAAAAGTAATGCCCAAAACAACAGTGATACATTAACACCTCAGGTATTCCATATGGTGTAATGGTGGGGGGGGGGGGGGGTTTAACGCAGTTTGCATTTAAAAAGCTTCAACAAAGAAATTATATTTTCGTTTTAAAGGACACACATTTTGGTTAAAAGTTAAAATAGACAAAGTTAAAAAAAAAGGCAGAGTATGTGTCGCAAATTGAGTGTTTGTAAATGTGGTGGAATATATGTGTGTTGAAAACCCGTCCTTTGTGTGTTGCTGCAGTTCCATACTAGCAGTCTAAAAACAGCTAGTATGGTCAGCATTGTGCAGTGTATGTCTGCGGTTGTTTTTGGTATTGTGTTTAACATGATTGCTTTGTATATGTCTGTTGTTTTCCCTGTGTGTGTGTGTCTGTGATCGTTTTGAGCGTGTTTTTTATTTGTGTGATTGTCTTACATGTGGAGAATGGGGAATGAATTTTGAAAAACGCATTTCAATTGTGAACGAAATCAAAATGGGTACCAGATGGCGAAAGAAAAAGAGGACCACCAAGAAAGACCCTTCTTCATAGTGTATGACTATGGGTCTCAACAACGTACAGCAATTACACTTAGTAGCATTATATCACTCGAGCTGGATAACTCACTCTGGTTTCTATCCTATACATCTTATTCGGCGCTGAATGATCATAGTTACGATATATAGTTCAGATAAGTGAATGTGTTATGTTATAGTTTACAGCCTAGCTGCGATTTTAGGTCAGATATATTCGACGTCGGTATGACGTCTGTGCCACTTTATGGGATGGGGTAGTCAGCCCTACTTCCAAAATTTCCATAGTCTCCTCTTACAGCATGCATGCGGGTAAAAGTGCAGCTATTCTGTGTTCCCTTTCGAGCCGCGACAATCCAAAAAAAATGCTCTTGCCAATTATACCAGCAACTTACTTTTATTGTCTCATGTGAATGTCCAGAAGTGTATATATGTATGCTTATGTGTAGTACTGTATGATGCATATCTGTGCATATGTAGGCATACATATATATATATATATATATATATATATATATATATATATATATATATATATATATATATATATATATATATATATATATATATATATATATATATATATATATATATATATATATATATATATATATATATATATATATATATATATATATATATATATGTAGGCCTATGCATCTACACTAGTTCTAAACCCCTGCAGATTAGTAGGACGTATGCATGCTTAGGCTAGACCTATATGTATGCTGGCCATTTATTTGTTTTTCATTTATTTACTTATCTGTGTGTATATGTTTGTTTATTTACCGATTTAGGTTGTTGATTGTGCAACAGCTATGACTTACGTTTGCTCTCCCAGACACCCACACACAGGATCTTTGTCACCTTCAAAAGGATTGAGTGCAAGAATAGCGGGAGTGGGAAAGAGTCAGGACAACAAGAAAGAAGAAAATATAGAAATGACGCACTTTAGCCTAAGGTCAAACAAGGCATCTCAAACACACGAGGCGCTGTCGAGGATAAATGTAACACTGTTGCTAAAATGGTGATAAGAAATATTTACAACTATCTGAGTCAGAAAAAAATATGTGTTCACAGCTAGTAAAATAGTCAATGGTTAGGAAAGAAAACTCATAATGCAGCACACTAATTAGAAAAGACATTAGCATTTTGCTAGAATGACAAAGGTTAACCTCTGATGTTAAGAAATCAACAACGCTAACCTGATTTCCGATACACCAATCGTACTGCACGAAATATACACATCGTTATGTTATGAACGATTTCATTGGCTAGAATCATGGTAAACCTTCCATGTTGTTTGACGTAGGTGCGCACTGGATGCAGAGAGGGAGACATGTTTTATTCGTAGCGAAAGAATTTCTTTTTCTTGTCGTGTGTGAGAGTGTCTGTTTGTGTGAAATTGTTGTTCTAGAAACGAAAGTTTCATCAACAGACATACTGTAAACCAAACGTGAGTATCCTATTCTACATCTAACATCGGAGAGGACCTAATATGTTAAAGAGAACTGATTTAGGCCATAAAATAATTGACTAGTGACTAGTCTGGGACAGTCTCTGTGCCTTACGCCTACGGTGTTGTCGTTACTGAAGTTAGTAGGATATCCTCAAGAATTGAATCGACTCTATTTCGAACCAGTTAATATATTTTTATTTTAACTACCTATCTTATACGTCTGGTTTCTTTTTTATTGTTTGTTATAAACATTTGGCCTATATTAAATATTATCAAGTGTTGAATTGTTTTAACACACCCGACAGTTCGTTACTGAGATGTAGACGTCAACACTAGTATTAATAATGACAGTACCTTTTATAACGCCTCGATATAACCAACATGGACACTAGTCTAGGTTGAAAGTGGCGGGCCTCGACCAAATGAGGCATAAACCTCTACTTAATTTTTTATGACTACCTCATTTCTTGTGTCGATTTGTTAACGGAACTCTGAAATGGTTGGTTCAACTTTGCAGACCTATGTTTTAATGCTATTTGATGGGGGCCTAACAAATAACTGGTGCAAATAATAAAATAAGCCTGGGCCTAATAAAAGAAATGTAAAATTTTTGTCCAGTAGGTTAGCCTATCTAATTTTAGTAGTTCCTACATAATTTTAAGTCATGAAGTGCCGTCTCCGCAACATAGGTTGGCGGCAACGTTCCGTCACTTGATTTGGTGGTGCACTCTGCTAGACTGTGACATAACCTATAAATCTTGTAATTTTACTGTTAACTCTCCCACTTGTATAGGAACTGTCTACTTCGGCGCATTTCACGTTCAAGTAACTGTTGTGACCTTTGGCCTGGATTCACGGTGTTTCCTAACCTCCACCATTGTGACTGTGCAGTATTAGATAAGTTGTGTAAGGTTATAGATTTTGGTAAATGGGGGTTAAAAGGATTAGAATTAGTTTTATAGATTTTTTGGGAGGGGGGAAAAGGGTTAGAATCAGTGTTTAGAATTAATAATTAATTCTCTAAGAATTCTCATTCCTAAAACCACGCTGCGCGCTTGGACCATCCTTTTTGCTTCTGCGGTGTGACGTCACGGCATCCATTAATTTCATTGGCAGTGCGCGGAAATCCATGACGTCTGGTAGTCCGGAATATAAACATTGCGCTATTTATAGCACAGTGGTTACTTGAACAAGAAATTTACCTCTACTTCTTGCTTGTTCGCCTACCTTTGACTTTAGCCTTCAACAAGATGTCATGTCTTTTTAGTTATCCTTTTAACTTGTTTCACATCTGCCATCATTTTTTATTATATGTCCAAGAAATTCATAATGTTCTACTTCTAGTTGCCATGCATTTTTATGGTTAACACTATTAACAGTAATAACACCTGTTCTTCCTTGACTGCTGATTATCATGGTTTTTTTGTGTTGAAATTTTACCAGTAGGTAATTTTTAGTTTAAATAATAAAATATTGCCTAAAAAAATAACCACAGACACAAGGTAAATATTTCTTTTCTACGGACACTGCACTATAAATAGCACACTGATTTCATTTTTAAGCAGACGACATCACGGAGTTCTGTGAGAAAACCAGAGAACCAGTCAAATCAATGGTAAAAATGCTCTTTGAGTAGCTGCTGTGCTATAAATAGCACAATGTTTATATTCCGGACTACCCGATGTCATGGATTTCCACATACTGCCGATGAAATTAATGGATGCTGTGACATCACACCGTGGAAGCAAAAGGAGAGTTTTTGCGTCGACGTGGCTTTGTAAATGGCAGATCCATTCATTTCATTCGCTTTGCGTGGAATACGGTGAAATCTATAGTCGGCCAGTTCAAAATATAAACATTGTTAATTAGATTAAATACGTACCTCATTCAGCTTAGCTTGGTGGATAAACCGAGCTTTATTTCACACAAGAACTCCTGGAAAATGTCTGCCGACTTCTACCAAATCCGTTGTAACCATTGAACCCGTCAATTCTGCTATCAATTTCTATCACTTTTATATATCTGCCACCCGACGGGCACACATAATAGTTACATATCAAACCTTCACGAATAAAGCAATCCAAAAGCTAGATTGTCATTATCAAGTCACTGACTAAACATCTTTACCTAGTTTGATTGCTGTTCATTGGTTAAATCTCATTTTAACCTGATGAATTGTCTATTTATCAGACCTTAGGTTTCATATTATGTTTATTTTAGTATATTTCCTACATCTGATATTGTAATATTTCAAGTGTTTGCTTTTGGTGTCATTCCGTTATTTAGCCATTCCAATAAAGAATTGGAGTAAACATTCTATAAAAATAATACATGTTATGCTATCTCGGAAAGTTGCCATTAATAAATGACAAGAAGACACTACTTTATATGGAAGGAAAGGAAGACATTATATTTTATGTATATAGAAGGAAAGAAAGACAAGACTTGATACCTTATCCATTACCAGTGATTAGTCGAACATTACTCGTCACCTAGAAGTCTTCCACAAAATGACTAATGTGTAATGTCACTAACATGCATCTCTTCGTCATCCATGGTAAAAAATGTGATAACGGCAATAATAAGAAATTGAGTCACAAGCAGCAACTTTTATTTCACAGGTTACAGGGTTGGGTTGTCAGCTTATCTCCCCCCCCCCCCCACTCCACCCTGAGGTTCATGTTTTCTCCTACGATTTGCCTAGAAAGAAGACAGTGGCCCTATTTTTTGTACCCTGAAATAGAAGTCCAGACCATTTGGATGAGTTTGCACTAGTAAACACACCTAAAACAAATTACTATTTCATTGTTGGTACTGTACTGTAAACTAAGTATTCCTTCAACAATTGTTAATTAATTCACAATAACTTTCATCCATTTCAGATCATTGTATATAAAATTGAAGCAAGAGGTGTCATTTTATTAAGTCAGCCTGTTCACATACTGGAGTTGCGTTATGCTGAAGGAAATTAAAAAAGCAGTGGAGATTTTCCACAGAATAGCTTTTGGGACTAAAAATAATGCCTGCAAGTTTCCAGAAACAAAGCTTGCTGCCTTTATTACAGTCCTTACAGAACTGCTGACAGCTCGGTATGAGAAAAACTGGTACCCAGAAAACCCCGATCGAGGCAGTGGCTATCGCTGTATTCGGGTTAATAATCAGAGTGTTGATCCCGCCATTGTTGAGAGTTTGAAGCGAGCAAAAGTTGAGCTTACTAAAAGTTTGATCCGCACAGAGTTGACTATTTGGGTGGACCCAGGCGTTGTGTCTGTACGTATTGGAGAGGATGGTAGTATTGGATCTGAAATGATTGATGAAGAAGAATACAGTGGCCATCGCACAGAGTCTGCACTGAAACGATCTGGTTCTGAGTCTGATGAAGGATTTTCATCATCGCGCAGTTCCAGTCCTGAGTCAAGTTCATCAGATCACTCTTCGTGGTCCCTAAGTTCATCTGTTAGCTCATCCCCTGTTCCTTCAAAGTACTCAGTCTCACCGTCACCACCTGCCATGGAGTACAACCCTTACTCCCCACCTGCTCATGTTTCATATCCCAGCCTCCACCAGCGTCCAGCAACTCCTTCCCAACGACCCCATACAAATGCATCACCCACCGCCAATTACTTCCAAACACAGGGAAGATCTCAGGGAAGGTCTGTCACTCTGTCTGGACCACCTATGTCATCCACCCCAGTTGCAGACATTGGCCAACAAGGTCATCGTCCAGTCTCACCAGCTCAACGTGCTGCAGCATACACTCGTCCACGTGCCCTGTTCACTGCTCAGGATAATGGCAGTGCCTCAAGGACTTCTCTGGATGGGGTTGGGAAGATGGCCTTAAACTTATATCATGCAGCACCTATGATGTATGGAGGCAACCTTCAGCAGACCAGCTTCTATGACATTCCAGCAATGGCTTAGTAAATTGCCATATCTTGTCTTGGACTCATCTGTGTTGTATGCATGTTATAGCAAATTTTAATTCTGGTGTTTTTATTTTTGTTTGTTTTTTCTGTCCTACCAATGTAATGGATAGTAAGGTACAACTTTTTCTTCTGCTTTCAGTATAATTTTTGTTGGTCATTTTCGACACAGTAGTTGCATGCCCTTTAAATAACTTTCTCTGGGCACATTTCCTTATGTTAGCAACGAAAACTGCTCACATATTGTGTAGTGTGTGTAGTGATATTTTGACATGTGTGCAGGTGATAATTGGATTATATATTCCAATTCCAGGGATTAATAAAACAATCAAACGTGATATGCATGTGGTTCCCAACTTAATGAAGTGCTTTACAAAATAATTTGGACGCGCTATTCTGTGTAGCACAATTTTAACATATCTATGTATTTGAGTTTGATTTGTACCATTAATCTTAATATCACAGATTTCACTGGGTTGGCTGGGAAGCTATTTTAAGATGTTTCAGATCAGATGATGAATCCTCATTTAAGTTTGCCTGGCACAGCTCCAAACTAAATGTATTTTACTGAAAAATGACTTTTTAAATTCCAAATTATAGTTTGGCCATTTGTCACATTTCATGGTATTCTAAGTATGAATAAAAAAGTTTGAAGTATGAATATTTAACTTTAAAGGGATTAACTATACATATGTTTGTTCACATTGTTTTACAGTAGAATAGTTTAATTTATGCTGTCATTAATTTATAATTTGTCTTAGATAAATTAGGACTTTTGAGTAAATTATTATTATTTGCACTTTGTGTGTGCTGATTTTATTTTAAAAGTTAAGTAAGGCCCTTTTACAAACAATAGTCATTGGGAATACATAGTCACTAAGTTCTGCATAGACCTGCAGTGTTATCCATTATGACTGCTCACTGGGGCTAGTTTAAAGTGATATTTTAAAGTAACAAAGAATCAATACATTTAGAATTTCTCACATCAGAATGTGCAATATGTAACATTTTGATTAGCTGGTTTATTTTAGTTTGCTAGAAGAGCAGTGCATGCAGTTTAAACACTCACACCCCCACTAAATTACAAAAGAGAACTTGGTAGGGACAGAATTTAGAATTTATGTTGGTACATTAAGGAAAGTGCGCCCCCCCCATAACCTGGTTATGTCCTGTACATGTGAAACTAGCTATTATTGTTAGTGTCATACACTGGAATGTGTAGAAGTGCTGTAATGTCAGACAAATTAAAACAAACAAAATATCGTGAAAATATGTCTGCACTGATGTGATTTTTGAATAATATCACAAATTCAGCCAGAGTGATATAGTTTTCCCGAGTAGAAGTCAAGAATTTTGTAGAAAACATTGGGTCTGTACACAATTTTCATGAGATTGCCACGTTATGAATACTTTAGCATCATTGTCAATAATGAGTTTATCAATTTACAGCAGATCGGACAAATTTGTATGTAACATAACGCAAAATACACGCAAGGAAAGAAGACATGCTCGATATCTGTATCTGCCACTGAAAGAACACATCTTTTTTTTATATTAGGACAGGTCTGTGTATTCTGCTTGAGTATTGCATGTACTGGAGTACATATGACGTTTCGGGCATATCAACCTGTTTAGGAAAAAGGAAATTTGAGAATATATCTCAATATGACTCCACTACTCAGCACTCCCAAAGTATAAAAAAAAAAATTTCCCCCACAATATGTTGAATTTTACAGTTTATTTTTTAAAATATATATGTATTAAATTATCTTTGATATATGTTCATTAAAGACTATTCATTTTTCTGTTGATCTGCCAATTCTGAGTGTGATATGCAGAATAGTTTGAAAGTTTTGACATCATCATATTGATAATTTGGAGGAGTTCTGCCCCGTTTCTTAGTGAGGGGGATTGACAATAGGGAAATCCTATAGTGGTGAAAAGGTTAAAGAATCACATATATAAGTAAAGTTAGCCCATAGCATTTATTCATGCCGTAGGGGTGTGAGATGTTAGCAATCTCACATTTCAGTGGCTCTGCTATATGAGGGTGGTAGCCATCTCCTCTCTGTCATTGTCTTTACTTCCCGGACTAATCTGGTATCCAATTTAAGATTGCGCTGTGCAGCCCCCATATATATATATATATATTTAAATACGGCAAAACCCCAGGTTAGAATTTGCATGCGCAAGACAATGTGTAGTCCAAGCTAGATTCTCTTGTGAATCTTGTAGCAGAAGGGGAGACAGAGAAAATGTATGTGAATGATACTAAAGAAATGGTTTTAGGTGGATGTCACTATAAGCACAGAGCAAAGTGAGACGTTGCTTAGAGAAAATATTTTGGAATATGGCAGTTAGCAGCAGGCTGACCAATATGCAGTAAGAGGAATCTTGGGCATGAGGATAGGTCAGGATATGGGACATAAGTGCATATGGAGGAGGTTACATGTCAATGAGAGAGAATACATGAAATTATCTTTCACCCCCAAAGTGAATCAATTGACCTACCACATATAGAATGTGATTATCAGATGTGCAAAGAGCGATTAATGTACACTTAGATTTTCTTTTGTCAGTAATGGAAATTGGTAGCAATAGGATAGAGCGGATCATGTGTGTCTTCTGGTCCATGCTGTTACAATTGAAGTTTTAATACACTAAATAGAATTGGTAATGAGTAGTTAATGACTTGGGAAAGTGTTCATATAGGTGGCCAGAATAAAACGGGACATGTACACTGAAGCATGTTATAGTGTCCGACTGTTATTTAGGGATGGATATATTCAAAGGTTATAGGTGGATAATTTGGGCCACTTTGGTGACATCCATGGGGATGACATTGACCCAGAAATTGGAAGTGATTTTCTGAGGCCATCATGAGTATTGGTGGAGTAGAGAAAGTTCAGCATCTCTTAGGTTGGATTAGAACGTACGTTAGCTCCAGTAGCCATGAAAGTCCTGCTAGCCCATGGGAGGAGAGAGTATACAATTGAAATGGAATGAACTCAGTTTTCTGATGTGTTTAGTTATATCCAACAATTATTTATGGTTGCAAAAGCATGGTTATAAAAGCAGCTTACATAGGTGCTCAATCTTTAAGCTTTATGAAGAGTATCATACCTGGTAATTGCATGACAATTTCGCAATTAAAAACGTGGGTACCTGTTTTAATTTAGGTGAGGCTAAGTAATTGGCATGTCTGGAGATTGAACCCCTATGTAGTGATGATTGCACTGACCTCTATGTATTGCTTATTACAAAATCACATCCTTTGTCGGTAGCAGCTACTTCACAAGTTTCAATCTGGGTGCATTATAGCTTTTATGTGTCTTCACTCCCCAAACCCCTTGCATTTAATAAAGTGGTTTGATGATTTATAGACAAAATATTAATAATACATATAATTAGAATGTTTGGATATAATTATTTACTATGTTGTGTTGTAATTTTTTGCAGCATGTATATTTTATTTTACAGTTATCTGTACAATCTTTACATGAGAAATTACCCACGGTAGTGGTGTTATGAATGTTTTGTGCTGCTGTTTCCATAGTTGATTATCCAATGCATTATGTGGGAATTTTGTCTCAGTATTTGTTGACTGGATTACTGCAATGGATATGTTGATCTCAGGTCAAAATGGCAATTCATCTGATTAACTCATTACATTTGATTGATTCCAAATTCGTCAATTTTTATTGAGATCATTTTTAGAAAGAAAAAAAAACAAATTAACTTGGTATATAAATCTAGCTGGACGACTGGTCTGCCAAATCTGTGATACATTTCAATGCCTTCACAATTTTGATATTAGCAGTTATCCTGCATATCATTGTCGCGCTGTTTATAATTGATATACCTTCATTATTATTTTCGAAATATCATCAGTCATGATATCTACCATTTGTTCTTGATGCCTGAATGAATTATCCATAGTGTATTTTAGCAGCAATCATTCACATTTCTTTTCTGTTATCAAAATGATGGTGTGGTAGTTTTAATTTAGAGTAATATTTTGTTTTCAAATGGATTGATAGTATTACCTTTATTTACCTGTGTCATACATTCTAATTGTGTTAATTACAGGTATGTCAAATTGTATATATGTTGTGCAATGATACAAATCATTCTCAAAAGTATTGAGTCATTATGGTTGCTGAATATTTGATAGCGTGACCTGTTAACTATCAAGTGCCGTCTGCTGTTGAAGTTTCTGAATATTATATTTTTTTTAGATGATATATCTGACAAATTTTGATATTTTGCATGGCTATGTCAGGAATCTACAATTTCTTTATTTGTTGGTCACTAATGTAAAGTTTCCCTTTTTCGCACCATTGAGGCATATTCAAGACTATATAGTGTCAGGCCTGTATTTTTATTTACCAACAGCTTATCTAGTGATGATGTGACAAAGATTGTGGAATATGAGAGGCAGGGTTTATTTTTTTTAAGTGTCCTGTTTTTGAGAAGTGAACTATGCCACATTATTGATAACATTTGTATCAACTTTTAACACTTTGCTGACCATAGAGACCTTGATGATTGTCGAAACCGCTATGATAATCAGAAAAACGACAATACGTGTTGCGATAGTTACTAAAAAATAGCTCATCCAGAAAGTACTTTGTACAAATGGCGGCACATGTGAAATACGGATATAGACATTGTGGATGAGTTTTATCATGAAATATAGAAGATTTTGACGTTAATATTGTATGATGTATAGAAATTAATGTAAATCTAGGCCTAGCATTATGATAAGTAGCGTTTTACACTTGAAATAACTGAGGGTTTTCAAATTTATTCAGTAAGTACAAACATTCATTACGCCACACATAGAAAGTTTCACGTCTCTCTCACACTAGATCGATTTTTAAAGAAGCTGATGTCAATGTATACATTTTTGCGTGCACCCTCGGTAATGGCGGGTAAGTATGCTCTGGATTGCTAATCAGCAAAGTGTTACATGTAATTGGTTGGTGATTCACTGATCTGGTCACGCTCTTTGAACCAGTATTAAAGTTTAGTTAGTGTGCACCATTTTTTTTATTACTCGAATTATTTACTGTATTTTTAATTTGTTTTAATTACCAAGAAACTCCATCAGAATGCAACCTGAGAACATTGATTAGTAGTATATTTACCTTTACATAAAGAAGTGTTAAACGCTTGTAAAACACAACAAAACAATAATGCTGGAAAGTGTTCATGTATTGAGCTTTCTCCTGAAATGTCCCAACGTGCCATTATTCTTTGAGTTTGTTGCATTGTCTATGCTTAGGGCAGCTATTAAGACTTGACTGACCAGCAATCCAGAGCATAATTACCTCACCAAGAGTGTCAGCTATTTTTTTTAGATATCGTGATTATCAGACATGTCTTAACAAATCTGTATACAGTTAAACATATTCTCATTTAGATTTGAAGTTTTCTGTATCCTAATGAATATATGCATTTTATTAATGAATTTGAGAGTCCCGGAATTATTTCAAAATTGAAATTCTAGTTATCTTGGGGGTGGATTTAGATTAATTTCTATGTCATAAAATCTCGCCATCCAGAATTTCGGATTTTTTCAGTAACACTTATAATAACCGCATTAGGATAATGTTTTGTGGGTGTCACCATTTTGCAATGCCATTCTCTCCCGGATGAGGTATTCTTAGTAATACAATTGCTATGGTTCTTACAACATGCATGGCACGTTAAACCATTATTCCTTGCATCCCTTTTAGGTCCATGCCAATGGAAGTGACCCAGAATTTAAGGAGCAGAAAAGGTTAACAAGTCACTGCATGTCATACATTGTGTAGATAACAACATAATACTAACTACTATTTTTCTGTAAACATTCTGGGGTGCTCAAATACATTGTGCTAGTTTACAGCGGAGCTTCAGTTTTTTTCACCTTGTCCAGCACATCTGATTTCATAGATATGTAAGATTGAATGAAGAATAAAATTTCTCCAGTACACTAAGTTCATCCAAGCTGTCTATAATGTATTTACATTTCTTCAACATGGCACAGATTGAAATATCCCATTTAAATTCATTGTAATTAACCAACTACATTTTCCAATTTGTTTTGGATACTGTTGCAATATTATTTTACTATCTAATGTAATATTGACATTTAGATGTACATTTTTGTTGTTGGTGGTGTGGTTTGTATTTGTTGCCAGCAGCAAATTGCATTGTGATCTCTTGTATGAGGATTCTCTTGACATTCATTAATTGAAGTTCTTCATGTGTAGTACTCATCATGTGGTCACTAGCACTAATGTATACACAACAGTATAAGTAGCTACAGATAGTAGTTTGTTGCACATTAACACATTGTGCACAAAACATTGCAAATATTATCACAAATGCTGGAGTTTTTCTGTGTTCATTCTCAAACTCCTGCAGGTTAACAGGATGTAATCTGGTGAACGAAATACATCATCATCAGGATTTCAAGGTCAGAGTGACCAACACAGTGGGATTGGACAGCCAACTGCACCTTAAAACCTCTTTCAACATGCATGGCCAGTAACAATGTTGCTATTCTTTGCTCCCTGCTCAGGCAACACTAGCAGTATTGGAGTTCAGAAAGCAAACATACATTACTTCTAGGCTGTCTCACTTTAAGATATGTTGATTTTGTACTGATAAAAGTATCGTGATTATGTTGCATGTACAATTTCTCAGAATGCAGAAGTAAAATATCTTTTATAGTGTTTTGAGAAATATTAAATTCTTAAATTGTTTCCAATTTTAAACTTTTGTTTCCTATAAATTGGCACCATCATGAGTCTTGCAATGTTTAAAGTTTTATTTAAATAATCTCCATCCTGGTAATAAGAATTGTTATTTCATCATATAAAATGGGAGATTCGTTGCAAATCTGAAATACATGTATATAACACACATGGAGCAGCACTATGATCATTATGAGAATTGCTGGCTAGAAAGACAGATTCAATCTTTAAGTTTCGCCTTTGACCAATGCTCACCGAACTATGCCTTTCTTGTTTCGGGTTTCGCATTGAATGCATGACGCATATCCGAAGGCTAGTGTCATTTCCAGTGCATCGTTTTTGAGCTGAACCTTCAATTAAAAGGAGCATGTAATCTATTATAGGGTTCAGTTAAAGTTAACGACTTTGTTTAGTGGTCGCATGCTGTATCTATCTGTTTATGCTATTATCAGATAACGGCAAGCTTACAGTAAATATGTTATGTGTAGGTTCGAAGGTGTGTGATACCGGTACCTATATAGTTCTGAAGATGTGATAATTATTGGACATGTACTTTGACAGCAAGGTGTAAACCAGCGCTTCCTGTGTGGGGGATATTATTTACCAATTTGGAGGTGGTATAATTAGAAAATTTGTATTTGGCACCGTATCATGAATATAGTACAGTACTTCACTTTTGTAGTTATGCTTTTGAAGACGTTGAAGCGGGTGTTGATGTTTGAAAATCTGAGTGATGTGAGGTGTAGCTTAATAGATGTCTGTGACAACAACGAGCATTTAAAGTATTGATGATGTTATCTTGAAGCTAGCAAATCTCATATTTTAACAATCAAAAGTATGTTATACCCACACATCTCTACCTTGTTTATAACAAACCATGTTTTAAGTGCCACACATATCACTGGTGTGTCCATGTGTTATTATTAACTGCATAGTGTGCAGACATACCTGTGTTATCTCTCTGAATGTGTACCTTGCATTGGTGCAGTGATTATCTTTGTTGAAGTGCCATTGTCAAGTTATTTCCAGTGTTCAAATGTTGATACAAAATCCACTATTGTTAATGCTATTGATTGGTTAACTATGGAGTATGTACAATACAAACTGGGCGCATATTCAAGCCAAATATAACTTGCTTTATATCATAAATGAGAAAAAGCAAAAAATTAACACAAAAAAAGACAATGTACAGATACTTTGTTCAATTGTGTATATGTAAACATGCAAGAATAAATATTGTTTAGTTTCAAATATTCATCACATTTTGTGCTCGTTGGGTTTTCTATTTCAAATATTAGTTTTGTGAACAGGCATCCATTGTACTGTTGAGGGCATAAAGGTCTTCCCTATTATTGTGTGCTGAGGATTCATCTTCTACATTTTTAAACTGGGGTAATGACGAGTTTCATGTCGTAATTTACAGCTTGGTTCAGTAGTGCAGTATCAACTCAACAACTCTTGACTGTATTTGTATGTACTAGGTTGTCATTCATATTTGGATCCTGATATGATGCCAGGCAGTTATCACTGCGCTGATTCTATGGGTTGCTTACCCCAACAGCCCCTGTACTGTTGAACAACTTGATTCTAATCGATACTGATTACAGTTTCTAGTGAATTTATTCCTAACATGCACTATCCTCATTGACTCAGAATCAATGTTTCAACCGCAAGGTTGTTGTCAAGATGGAGACAAACACAAAAATTGGAAATGAGTTGAACAAAACTACATGTAAAGAAAATATTTGTCTATGTTACCATAGGAAAATTACCATTGAAAAAGCAGCAATGGTGAGAGAATTCGAGGGCAAATAAAGTATGTACAGACATCAAGGACTGGACAAGACAAGGAAGATTTTTCCTCACTCGTCCGCATCATTGAAATTGCTGGAGGATTATGTTGTATTCCAATGTGGTACCCCAACGACCCTTACGGGTTTATAAATAAATGAGATAGTCTTGGTGTTGCCTCAGTTACGCAGCTGAGAAGAACCAGTGCTTTTGTCAAAAAGATTATGGGCTTTTTTTTTCTATGAGAGATCCTGTTCTCCACATTTGTGTTGCTGGACCAGTTGCTGTGTCACTTCACGGTGAAACTAAATGGTTAAAAGTGTTTTAATCAGATTACATTCAGATTAAAAAGCACATTTTCCATCTGGGAAGCACTGAAACACAATCAGATGAAAATAAAACTTGTCATGTTCTATGACGGTCCTCTTCTTTGCACCCTGAACTAGATGTCAAGGGCCCAATTGACACACAGGCGGGTTGTAGTGATAGAACACAGTGCATGTTGGTCACTCTTTGCACCCTGAACTAGATGTCAAGGGCCCAGTTGACACACAGGCGGGTTGTAGTGATAGAACACAATGCATGTTGGCCACTCTTTGCACCCTGAACTAGATGTCAAGGGCCCAGTTGACACACAGGCGGGTTGTAGTGATAGAACACATAGTGCACGTTGGCCACTCTTATTCCCTCTGACAAACAGTAAAACTTTACATTCATCTTCAGATCTGGTCATGTAACTATCTCTGATAGTTATTGTCCCATAAAAAAATAGACTAATATATGTGGAAGAACTTGCACAAAACAGATCTACATGGCCTCTACAGTCAAACAGAGCGCATCATCTTGTGAAAAGAGAAGAAATGCAGCAGCGAACAAGTCTCCCGCCCCTATGTTCAATGGCAAGTGTGGATATCACCAACCATATTTCACTTTGGGAAAAATGGAATCAAATGAGTCATAGAAGGCTTTATTTCCCAGAAGTCTCTTTTTTTAAGTCATTCGGGCTGAAGGATGCAGTACCCTGATCAGGATAGTCAATACCTTCAACAAGTTTATCTATATCACAGCAGTAGATAATAGTTAGGGTAGCTAACCACACACACAACTTCTTAACCCCGTCTCTCAACATGTTTGTTTGGCAAGTATCAGTGTAACCATTCTTTTGTGTGCCAGCAATTAGTGGTGTTATTGACACAATCTGTCACCATACCAATTACCTTCTTTATATTCGTGCCATAACATGCAGATGTTTATAGTAATGAGCGGGCGGATACACTGACTAGAATATCCACATTGTTAATGTGTACATCAATGGATTGATCTGACATGGTTAATGCATTATCATTAAAGGACCTCGTTCGCTCATATTTTCAAAAGTGTGAATGGTGGTCTCTCAAGACTGAGTTTGTTGTAAAGATAGAAACAGTCGGCAAAGAGAAACATAACAGATAGGTCTATATGAAGAGACATTCATCAGCGTGGAACTGTCAGTAGCGCCCCCCCCCCAAAAGCCTCATCCCCCCTTCCTACTTATGAACATCCCTTGTAAATGGAACCTTTCATGTGGCAATACCACCCTTGTTGATGTCTTAACTCTTGCTTATGAAGATTCCTTCAATCTTACAAAATGTGTCATCAATTTATGTCATTCATTTGAAAGATCGCTAAGCAACATCGACATCTTTCCCCTTTCCTTCTCTGTCCTTTACTAAAAATTCCCAAACTTACAAAACACTCACAACTTTAATTTGTTCAACCAATGGAGAATCCATTATAGCAGCTTGATCCGGACGAATTGAATATTATGTAATAACAGAAATTCGTACAGTACGAAGTATAAATATAATTGGGGATTTTGAAAAGTGTTGTAATATAGTAAGTGTGTTATAAAATGATGGTTTATAGATGGATTTCACTGTATCCTATACAGCATTATCTCCAATGCAAGTAGCACTTTTCGTAGACTATATTAAAACAACTGTAGAACTTCTAAATCAACTATCTGCCAACAATAAAGTTGTGCTGCAGTGGATCCCTGCACACTGTGGAATAGCAGGAAATGAAGGAGCTGACAGACTGGCAAAAGCAGGTGCAAAAAAGGAACAATTCCACCACAGAATATCACTGACTGAAGCAAAAACCCTCATCAAAGGAATATACAAACATACATGGAGTCAGAGAACAGGCAGTAACTTTCCACAGGACCCTATTCTAAAGCTAAACAGGTCACAACAAACCACAATTTTTAGACTTCGCACAGGACACTGCAGACTACAAGCACATCTCCACAAAATTAAGGCTGACCAATGCCCATGTCAAAAGGGTCCCCAGACTCCAGAACATATTCTGCAGACATGCCCACTCTTTGATGACGTGAGAACCAAAATATGGCCTCAAGAGACAGATCTGAAGGTGAAGCTGTGGGGCAACCGTGAGGACCTCCTGCTGACGACTGAATTCATGGAGGCGGCCCACCTTCCTGTATAGACTTATGAGCATAGGAAACTGATCGCAGAAGAAGAAGAAGAAGTAGACTATATTAAAATGTGTAAAGACTGAACCTAATTTGGAAACAGCATCATCAGTGTTATAGAGTGAAAATCAAACATAACTCACTAATGGTTTCTTATGTGCTGTATGGTTGTGAGAGCTGAATACTCACTGCAGGTATGGTGAGATGATTACAGACCTTCAAATGCAAATGTTACAGACGAAACTCCTACAGAAAGCAAAAGACAAATGTAGATGTAAGATAAAAGAGAGATGTATATTATATATATCCACCAGAACCATTTCTTTCGATAGTGAAACTGAAAACTTGCATGGTTTAGACATTTATGTCCGATATGTTACTGTACGGAAGGGAACCGTCGAAAGTGGAGTAAGCAGAGGACAAATAAAGTCATTGACAGACATCAAAGATTGAACAAGACAAGAAGATTTTCTGACTTAGAGGACTGTTGATACCATTAGTTACTTCTGCGACCTCTAGGGGTACGGGTTTATAGATAAAAATATGTGGCATATAAATTGCATTAACCTACAAGGCTGAAGGTCTACATCACAGTGGTACTAGTGTTGCTATATTCTATAAAAAAAATAAGTTATTACAACGAAGTTATACAAATGGTGTATCTCAACTTCAACCAAAGTTATGATCAGGAATAGAAATAAATCAGAACTCATAGTTAAAATATCCAACAGTATATATATATAACAATATATATCAGTAATATAAGATTCGTCATACTGCATGATCTTTGACATTCGGAGATAGCTAACACAGTTTCGTACGTACTGAACAACGCTAGGCTATGCTAAGAATAGACCAAGCCAGCTTATGCTACGAACTGCTACCAGAAGCAAAACAACTACGTCAGCGATAATTTTGTTTCTGCGCTGTAACCCCGCGAGCAAGGTCACAGGCAGCGTTCAGGCAAAAGGGTCTATGTTTGTTCAGCCAACAACATAAATCAACTGCAGTCAAAGTGTGAAATGCTGTGCCTAAGTATTCAAGTTTGCATAGGCGTTGTTGTATATGCAACAAATGTGTGTGGTTATAAGTGCAGATTATCATCATCGCGCTCCGGACAAGTCCATATGATTTTCAACGGTGTATTTGAGCGATATAATTATATCGATTTATGGACGCGTTCATTCCGGGCATACTTTCAAGTATTTATTTGCGTGGGATAATGGAAATGTCATAGTGTTCAGTCTCCTTGCAGAAATAGTGGCCCTGTGTTGATAGAAGTGGCAACCGACAATACATTAGTCATCCAGAATAAACGTCGCAATACGTATACAGTCAGAACATTACCGTAATGTGGTGTAATATATAGATATAGTAGTAAAATGGCGCAATCAGGCCGTGACCGATCCTCTAGCGGTATTGAAGACCTGTTCTCTGAATAAATTAGGACCCCATTCGATACGTTTTTATACAAAATTATTGTTTGGTTTTGGATGGTCGCTATTTTCTTCGTAAGCGTTCATTCTCACACTCCCTCTGAATCTCCCTTGTAGCAGGACCATGATCCTACTAGATTTCCAGCATGATGTAGTCCATGGAATGAAAATGGTTTGTGTCGCCGTTTTATTTGCGTCAATGGCTCGACACATCCGTCTTCGGCGGGGTAGCTATTTAAATACTTGGAATCGCAAAATCCATTAAATGGCACACAATAAATTACGTTTATTTTCTAGATATAAAACAACAAATCAGTTTTTGGAGGTCGTGGTATTAACCTGGATTACCACGTCTTCCGCTATTTTTTATGGTAAAAAAAACTATGTTGGCCTGTTGAAAGAAATGTGCCTCGCCGTAAGAGATACATTTTACTAAACAATTATAATAAAATGCAGCTTCCAAATCGAAGATTGTTGAAAAAGTCGTTTCCGTTGGTAATTTCTAAGTTTTCGTTAGATTTTATGTTGGGGGGGGGGGGAGTAACTATGAAAAATGTAGGAGTGTTAAGGGTCGTCGATAAATTACGTCGTAACCCATGTGTAACAACACGGTTTTTACCCAATTTTTACATCCCCCCCCCCTATTGTTTAAATCCAAGGAACTGAATTATATCAAATATTTTAGAAATATCCTTTGAAATTTCTCTTTAAATCAGCTTTTCCCAACGTAGGACTCACACTTCAGGGGGGGGGGGCAATTTGAACAAGTTGTCATTCGGTTGAATTTAGGAAATAATTCGTCCTAGTAATTTGGCTTAATTTAGAGAATAATTACATTTTTTAATATGAAAAGATATGTGTATAGGAAAAGGGGGGGGGGGGGGGAATGGGATCATAATTTTTAGAAATACTTTAGTGGGGCATGTAAAAAAAAAAGGTTGGGAAAGGCTGCTTTAAATAGAAAAAAGTACGAAATAAACTACATGGTTTGTTTATATGTGTAGAGATGTTTCAAAAGAAAAATGGGTATATAAAAAATACGTATCCCCCCCATCCTTCTGTCAAACTTTGTCCCAACTTTCAACTGTCATTATCAGACACCCCTCTCTCCCGCCCCCCCCCTCATTGCTGACGTAATTTGTAACTTATGGATCAGGCTCCACACCATGAAGGCATGAGAAATCGAAGAGAACAAATATATAATGATAACATAGAAATTCCACTGATGGAAGTTTATAGTATTCTGGTTGTCCCTGTTGTTATCCCCTATAAAAGCTCGTACATTGGCGGTGGGGTATTTGTGGTGTTCAAACTCTCCTCCCCCTAGGAACTTAGCGATAGGAAACATGACCCTAATACTAAACCCCGTCGAGGTCAGATCCTTGCTGCGGAGATACGGCTTAGTTCATCCAACAGAGGCTGAAAATTATGACTGGCCACCTAAAATCAAGCAAGACCACAGTCTGTCCTGGCATGTACGAGCATGTGCTAAATAAGAAGGCAAACAGCCAAGAGGCTCGTAGTAGGTGTCATTAGGATGACACGTAATAGAAATATGTTTGTATCTGATAACTTCACATATGAGATGAAACTTTGGTGTCGGGAAACAGCTCGATATTGGAAATGCGAGGAAATAGGTACAAGTGTTGCCGATATTTGTAAATAAAACATACTAGCAACCATTATAAACAACAAAAATGGTTCCCCAATATTTAGCAGAAATTACAGAAAAACATGAAGGCTAGAATATTTCAAAGAGTTATATGACACACCAACCAATAACAAAAGGTCACCATTCACAAAAAAACACAGAAACTTGGGAACCAGAAATACTATAACAAGAAATAGAACAATACATAGAGAACAGTCCAAGAAACAAATCAACAGACCTAGATTGCATAACAATTGAAGCAATTCAGGCATATAACCAAGCTGCAGTAATATGGCTAAAAAGAATATTCAATATATCATGATCAGAAAAACAAGTACCTGATGGCTGGCAGAAAACAAGTATTATCTCAATATGGACAAATAAAGGCAACAAAAGAGAGTGTACAACATACAGAGGAATAACTACTTAGTCACACAGGAAAAATATATGCAAAATTCAGAGAACAAAGAATTAGGTCAACATTGGAACCACAGCTAAATATGACCCAGTTTGGTTTCCGAAAAGGTGTAGAGTGACATTACGCCATCTTTGTACTGAGACAATTAAGTGAAAGAGCAATTGAATATAATACTACATCACTTTTGTAGATCATATATTTTGTAGATCAAGACGGCCGTTGACAAAGACAAATTGTGGCAGATACTTGAAGCCTACAGAATACATGTACAATTACTAGACAACATAAGAGCTCTATATAAAAACTCATGAAGTATAATACGAAGAAACGGAGGACTGACAGATCCATTTGAAACAACAACGGGGGTAAGACAGGGATGTATATTATCAC
This sequence comes from Meghimatium bilineatum, assembly GCA_034231615.1. Taxonomy (NCBI): domain Eukaryota; kingdom Metazoa; phylum Mollusca; class Gastropoda; order Stylommatophora; family Philomycidae; genus Meghimatium; species Meghimatium bilineatum. Next base: position 50,473,950 of record CM067317.1, on the reverse strand, counting down.
CACTGCTGTTTGTTACATACATGGATAGGATAGCGAAAAAGGCAGAAGGAAGAGACGAGCACAACATCGCAGAAATAACAAGAGACCTAGGTAACTATACACCAGTGCTTTCCAACGTAGGGAGCACGCCCCATGGGGGGCAATTTGTTGGGGGGGGGGTGGTATTTCGAAAAAATTTGAAAATAATTCTATTTTTTTAATATAAAAGAAATATGTATATGTTACATTGGGGGACATCAGAATTTTAGAAAGGATTATGTGGGGCATGGTAAATGGTTTAAAAAAAAGTTTGGGAAACACTGCTCTACACAATTTACTATTTGTAGATTATCAAAGTCGAATATATGAATATGAACTACAAAGACAAAACATTCATTACAGACAGTCTGCGAATAATACAATATGAAATTAAACACATCACAAACAGAAACTATGAAAATATGCAGATCAACAGAACAGCTAAATGTGTATTGTGTATTTTTTAGCACAAACCTTAAAATAAACATCAGAATTTAAATATCTTGGAAGAATTTTTACAGAAGATTGCAAAATAGATGGAGAAATTGAGATGAGGTGCCAAACAGCAAGCGCTGTAACATACCAACTGTCACTGCTGCTTAAAAACACGGCGATCAACATGGCGACCAAACAACATATACTAATCATCATATTTATTTCAACGTTATGTTACCAGTGCCAGATATGAGAAAGATTATGAGCAAGATTACACGTGAGATGAAATACCTGAGACAGGTTACAACATGTGAGATCAAATGCCCGATATATAACAGCAGAAAGAACGGCTACAAAGCAAGAGGAAGACCAAAAACAAGATGGGGCGATTCAGAGAGATTATTTAAAAAAAAAACCATGGCAAGCGTAAAGACAGCCAAAGACAGGAAACTTCCCACAACAACTCCAAACGACGACTAATAGCACTTGTGGAAAAGACAATAGATGGATAGTAACGAGCCATACGACATTTCAACTGTATTATTTAGTTTTTCAAGTTTGTATTATCTCGATTATGTTGTCCATGTTTCACACCCATAAAGGACCGCACCAGAATTCATGTCTTTCATTCACCCACTTTTCTGCCCTCTACCTGCTTTCTGAACTCCATCAAAGGAAACGTGCTTGTGTTGCCGGAACCTGAAAGAGGAGTGAAGGATAGAAAAACTGTTTAGCGTTCATGCATGTCGTAAGATACATAAGAATCAGCGAAGATATTTTATAAAAATAACTTCCAAAAAGTTGCTTTAAAAAAAAAATAGTATATATTTAATATTCTGATAATCCAGCAATCACAATCAACAGAGACAATTGCTTATTTTGTCATCTATAATGTCAAGCCTAGCCATTACAATGCCGATCACATATCACTAATCTTCTGATTTTCTCTCTCAGAAACCTGCCGCAATACCAAACTCATCACCTATCTCATCACTAAACTTCTTCCTATCTCATCACTAAACTTCTTTCTATCTCATCACTAAACTTCTTTCTATCTCATCACTAAACTTCTTTCTATCTCATCACTAAACTTCTTCCTATCTCATCACTAAACTTCTTTCTATCTCATCACTAAACTTCTTTCTATCTCATCACTAAACTTCTTTATATCTCATCACTAAACTTCTTTCTATCTCATCACTAAACGTCTTTCTATCTCATCACTAAACTTCTTTCTATCTCATCACTAAACTTCTTTCTATCTCATCACTAAACTTCTTTCTATCTCATCACTAAACTTCTTTCTATCTCATCACTAAACTTCTTTCTATCTCATCACTAAACGTCTTTCTATCTCATCACTAAACTTCTTTCTATCTCATCACTAAACTTCTTTCTATCTCATCTCATCACTAAACTTCTTTCTATCTCATCACTAAACTTCTTTCTATCTCATCACTAAACGTCTTTCTATCTCATCACTAAACTTCTTTCTATCTCATCACTAAACGTCTTTCTATCTCATCACTAAACTTCTTTCTATCTCATCACTAAACGTCTTTCTATCTCATCACTAAACTTCTTTCTATCTCATCACTAAACTTCTTTCTATCTCATCACTAAACTTCTTTCTATCTCATCACTAAACTTCTTTCTATCTCATCACTAAACTTCTTTATATCTCATCTCATCACTAAACTTCTTTCTATCTCATCACTAAACTTCTTTCTTTCTCATCACTAAACTTCTTTCTATCTCATCACTAAACTTCTTTATATCTCATCACTAAACGTCTTTCTATCTCATCACTAAACTTCTTTCTATCTTATCACTAAACTTCTTTCTATCTCATCACTAAACTTCTTTCTATCTCATCAGTAAACTTCTTTCTATCTCATCACTAAACTTCTTTCAATCTCATCACTAAACGTCTTTCTATCTCATCACTAAACGTCTTTCTATCTCATCACTAAACTTCTTTCTATCTCATCACTAAACTTCTTTCTATCTCACACTAAACTTCTTTCTATCTCATCTCATCACTAAACTTCTTTCTATCTCATCACTAAACATCTTTCTATCTCATCACTAAACTTCTTTCTATCTCATCACTAAACTTCTTTCTATCTCATCTCATCACTAAACTTCTTTCTATCTCATCACTAAACTTCTTTCTATCTCATCACTAAACTTCTTTCTATCTCATCACTAAAAGTCTTTCTATCGCATCACTAAACTTCTTTCTATCTCATCACTAAACTTCTTTCAATCTCATCACTAAACTTCTTTCTATCTCACCACTAAATGTCTTTCTATCTCATCTCATCACTAAACTTCTTTCTATCTCATCACTAAACTTCTTTCTATCTCATCACTAAACGTCTTTCTATCTCATCACTAAACTTCTTTCTATCTCATCACTAAACTTCTTTATATCTCATCTCATCACTAAACTTCTTTCTATCTCATCACTAAACTTCTTTCTATCTCATCACTAAACTTCTTTCTATCTCATCACTAAACGTCTTTCTATCTCATCACTAAACTTCTTTCTATCTCATCACTAAACTTCTTTCTATCTCATCACTAAACTTCTTTCTATCTCATCAGTAAACTTCTTTATATCTCATCACTAAACTTCTTTCTATCTCATCTCATCACTAAACGTCTTTCTATCTCATCACTAAACTTCTTTCTATCTCATCACTAAACTTCTTTCTATCTCATCACTAAACTTCTTTCTATCTCATAACTAAACTTTATCTCATCACTAAACTTCTTTCTATCTCATCTCACCACTAAACTTCTTTCTATCTCATCACTAAACTTCTTTCTATCTCATCTCATCACTAAACTTCTTTCTATCTCATCACTAAACTTCTTTCTATCTCATCACTAAACTTCTATCTCACCACTAAATGTCTTTCTATCTCATCACTAAACTTCTTTCTATCTCATCACTAAACTTATTTCTATCTCATCACTAAACTTCTTTCTATCTCATCACTAAACTTCTTTCTATCTCATCACTAAACTTCTTTCTATCTCATCACTAAACTTCTTTCTATCTCATCACTAAACTTCTATCTCACCACTAAATGTCTTTCTATCTCATCACTAAACTTCTTTCTATCTCATCACTAAACGTCTTTCTATCTCATCACTAAACGTCTTTCTATATCATCACTAAACTTCTTTCTATCTCATCACTAAACTTCTTTCTATCTCATCTCATCACTAAACTTCTTTCTATCTCATCACTAAACTTCTTTCTATCTCATCTCATCACTAAACTTCTTTCTATCTCATCACTAAACTTCTTTCTATCTCATCACTAAACTTCTATCTCACCACTAAATGTCTTTCTATCTCATCACTAAACTTCTTTCTATCTCATCACTAAACGTCTTTCTATCTCATCACTAAACGTCTTTCTATCTCATCACTAAACTTCTTTCTATCTCATCACTAAACTTCTTTCTATCTCATCTCATCACTAAACTTCTTTCTATCTCATCACTAAACTTCTTTCTATCTCATCACTAAACGTCTTTCTATCTCATCACTAAACTTCTTTCTATCTCATCACTAAACGTCTTTCTATCTCATCACTAAACTTCTTTCTATCTCATCACTAAACGTCTTTCTATCTCATCACTAAACTTCTTTCTATCTCATCACTAAACTTCTTTCTATCTCATCACTAAACTTCTTTCTATCTCATCACTAAACGTCTTTCTATCTCATCACTAAACTTCTTTCTATCTCATCACTAAACTTATTTCTATCTCATCACTAAACTTCTTTCTATCTTATCACTAAACTTCTTTCTATCTCATCACTAAACTTCTTTCTATCTCATCACTAAACTTCTTTCTATCTCATCACTAAACTTCTTTCTGTCTCATCACTAAACTTATTTCTATCTCATCACTAAACTTATTTCTATCTCATCACTAAACTTCTTTCTATCTCATCACTAAACTTCTTTCTATCCTATCACAAAACTTCTTTTGTTACTCTCTCTCTCTCTCTCTCTCTCTCTCTCTCTAAGAAATCTTCCACAATAACATAACAATACCAAACTGATCACCTATCTCATCACTAAACTTCTTTCTATCTCATCACTAAACTTATTTCTATCTCATCACTAAACTTCTTTCTATCTTATCACTAAACTTCTTTCTATCTCATCACTAAACTTCTTTCTATCTCATCACTAAACTTCTTTCTATCTCATCACTAAACTTCTTTCTGTCTCATCACTAAACTTATTTCTATCTCATCACTAAACTTATTTCTATCTCATCACTAAACTTCTTTCTATCTCATCACTAAACTTCTTTCTATCCTATCACAAAACTTCTTTTGTTACTCTCTCTCTCTCTCTCTCTCTCTCTCTCTCTAAGAAATCTTCCACAATAACATAACAATACCAAACTGATCACCTATCTCATCACTAAACTTCTTTCTATCTCATCACTAAACATCGTGTTTTTCTCTCTCAGAGACTTGCCGCACGGCAGGATATGTACAGTACATAAAAAAAATGCATTCCATTGTGCTTACCATAACCCGGCTTCAGCGTGGATTTATTCATATCTTTGCTTTTCTATAGGTTGAGTAACTAAATGAGCTCATACATTTCATCCAGTCATCTCTTCCGACATGCATGTCATACATAGTTGTTACCAATAGTATTCTCTCCCCTTCGAATGCATGTACTACACGGTAAATCACTAAACTATTCAAGCTGCATAGAGGAATAATTGATGCTTACTATCTCATTTTCTATATTTTAGGTTACTTCCCCTAGTTTTCCCAGTAGTCTGTGCCACCTTTATTGAGTTGACCGCTGTGGTGTCAGCTCTTTTTTCTTCTTATAGAAAGGTAGCACCGAACGTACTGAAAGAACGTACGCAAATTAATAATGCGACAATGTCAAGATCTGTCGTAATGATTTGTTCAAACGCGTTAATTCTCAGACTTCTGCATATTAGTAGGATGCAGTCCATAGAACGGAATGCTCTATGTCATGGTTCAATCAACACGGTAGAAAGCTGTAGTTCTTTTGCTTTCTCTGTACCTCATCCGTTGTAAAACTCACTTCTAAAGCAGTTTCACTTTGCTACGTTCTCATATAAACTAAATTTGACCACCACTCACTAAGTTTCTCCTCTCGACTCAACGTCACTGCCCACCTGGTATAACTTCCCGTTTAATCAATTCTCCTGCTTGAGTGCTGGTCACTGGAAAACTTCCACATGAAAAATTAGATCCGATTCCCTGATTCCACATCCGTCATCACTATGGGATAATCTTACGAAATAACGAGGCATTAATTTTTTGATTAGTTCCACCATGCCTCACAATCACGTGTGTGATCTTATGTTATTTTCAACCACATCCACATAGTAGCAATGAAACTATGCCCTATTGTTTATATACATAGCCACTCAACTCAATGAAACTATGCCCTATTGTTTATATACATAAAAAGCGTTTCAAAGACACGCTCAAGTCATCCTTGAAACATCTTAACATTGACGTAGGCGCTTGGTAGAGCCTCGCTCAGGATAGAACAGCATGGCGTTACAGCATTAGAACGGGAGCACTAGCGGCGGAAGAATTCGACAAGAAACTGCAAGACAGAAGCGGACACGTAGAAAAGAAAAAAAAACATCTCAACCTCACACAGATACATTCTATTGTTGCCAATTCTGTAAACGAACATTTTGTGCGCGCATTGGACTTGCTAGTCATTTAAAAACGCACTATTAACTTTATTATTTAATTATTTATTGTTATTATTATTATGGTTGAGTTTTTGGTCATCGTCGATCACGACGGACGAACATCACACCATACATAGCCACTCAACTCAATGAAACTATTCCCTAATGTTTATATACATAGCCACTCAACTCAATAAAACTATTCCCTATTGTTTATATACATAGCCACTCAACTCAATGAAACTATGCCCTATTGTTTATATACATAGCCACTCAACTCAATGAAACTATTCCCTATTGTTTATATACATAGCCACTCAACTCAATAAAACTATGCGCTATTGTTTATATACATAGCCACTCAACTCAATAAAACTATGCGCTATTGTTTATATACATAGCCACTCAACTCAATGAAACTATTCCCTATTGTTTATATACATAGCCACTCAACTCAATAAAACTATTCCCTATTGTTTATATACATAGCCACTCAACTCAATGAAACTATGCCCTATTGTTTATATACATAGCCACTCAACTCAATGAAACTATTCCCTATTGTTTATATACATAGCCACTCAACTCAATGAAACTATGCGCTATTGTTTATATACATAGCCACTCAACTCAATAAAACTATGCGCTATTGTTTATATACATAGCCACTCAACTCAATGAAACTATTCCCTATTGTTTATATACATAGCCACTCAACTCAATGAAACTATGCCCTATTGTTTATATACATAGCCACTCAACTCAATGAAACTATTCCCTATTGTTTATATACATAGCCACTCAACTCAATGAAACTATGCGCTATTGTTTATATACATAGCCACTCAACTCAATAAAACTATGCGCTATTGTTTATATACATAGCCACTCAACTCAATAAAACTATGCGCTATTGTTTATATACATAGCCACTCAACTCAATGAAACTATTCCCTATTGTTTATATACATAGCCACTCAACTCAATGAAACTATGCCCTATTGTTTATATACATAGCCACTCAACTCAATGAAACTATTCCCTATTGTTTATATACATAGCCACTCAACTCAATGAAACTATGCGCTATTGTTTATATACATAGCCACTCAACTCAATAAAACTATGCGCTATTGTTTATATACATATCCACTCAACTCAATGAAACTATGCCCTATTGTTTATATACATAGCCACTCAACTCAATGAAACTATTCCCTATTGTTTATATATATAGCCACTCAACTCAATGAAACTCTTGACATATACATGGATATTTCCAGGCGCTAATAGGGGGACAGCGTATATATCAACGCCAACTGGGACGATGAAAGATGGGGGAAGGAATAAACATGAAAATGTCAATATTTTGTGTCGCCATTAGTGATACACAATATGAACAATATTGGCAACATAGACCACGATACATGGGAAGAACTTGCACAAAATAGATCTACATGGCGTTCTAAAATCAAAAAGATCATTTTGTGATAAGTGGAGAAATGCAGCAGCTCAACAGCGGAGAACAGCTAGAAAGTCACGGATAGACCGAAATCCGTCTACAGTCGTCATTCCATGTCCGAACTGTCCAAGGACATTTACAGTTCGAATAGGGCTCATTAGCCATCTACGAACTCATAATCAAGGACATAACTCTAATTGAATTTTCAAAAGTGGATGTAACAAATGGTCATCATCACTTGTGATGGACCAACATCATAAACATTGGCAACAATATTACTATTCTTGACAACCACCGACAACGGATGTAACAGCTCATTGGCGCAAATGAAACAGCGACACAATGCATTTTCATTCTCTAGACTACATTATGCTAGGAATATAATAGGAACATTGTCCTGTTATAAAAGAAAACCAGCTAGAGTTTGAGAAAGAACGCCGAAGAAGACTATTCTTGCCCGTGGGGGTGGTTATGGTGTTCAAACTCCCCATCCTTAGCAAAGCGAAACATCACTTTCAGTACTAGGAACTTGGCCAACAGCCAAGACAGCCAACATATCAAACACACCCCTTTCTCTTTAGCGAGTTTTCACAGAAAGGCCATGATCATCCAAATACATCAAAAAAGAAGAACTGGCGCGCGAATAACTTTTTAGAGAGGGAGGTTTGAGACCTCTCCGCTTGAAGCTCAGTGGCGGGTTCGAATCTCGCTAGTGACGTCTAGTTAACATAGTGGATTTTTTAAAGATCCCTGGGGGTTATCGCTGCGAAGATTCGTACTATGAGTGGTATCATCGGCAGACGACGTACGAAGTGCATAATTGTATGCCCTATGCATTGCCGCAGAAATATTTTAAAAAATAGCGCAAAAACAAAACACAAGTCAACAGGCAGAGATTATTACTGATGCAATGTCTGTCCTACAAACCAATGACAGCGATGACTTCCGAGTCACTCTGTAAGGGACCATCAGAGCATAAAGACCTGGCAGATACACGACCACAAATGCAGCAATGCTGGTGTACGATATTTACGAGGGATTTCATGCAAAACAGGAAACAGCAGTTGCAGCTATAGATCTGAAAGATGCTTATACTAGTCAGTTTTGGCAATCTTTTTCATTTGTTAACTGACGTCAGAATCTACATACGGGTCATTTGATGGATAATAATTATGCTCATGTTTACACAAGTTGCTCTGAAGTTGGGATCCTGGACCTAAGAGGTCAGAGCCATTCTTCTTCTTCATTCGTGATTATTTTGGCCTTGCTAGATCTTCAGACCAGTCGCCATGACGAAACTCCCAGTCTTCTCCAGGTCAGAGCGGTTGAACCAAAGTTTTCGCCTCAGTTCAGTCAAGTGTGGCTATGTCTTGTCACCCAGTTCTTTGTAATATGGAAAATATTGGAGTATGTGTTCAGAGGTCTATATACCTGTTTGACATGGACATTCATTTATGTGAACGACTATGATCCAATCAGAACCATAACACCGGAATCTCCAATGTTACCTGTGCTTTTTAACGCCTATACTTACAAAATATGACATCATTGATGGTTTGTAGAGTAAACCAGAACACCCTTCGTTCTGGTACACGAGTTACAACGCAGCCATCAATCCCTCTAAGACAAAGATCTTCTGTTCCCGTTGAACAACAAGATAGTTATATACACACTTCCAGCTTCCACCTGCACGGACATTGACAGGGAACAGACTATGAAATACTTAGGAATCACGTTTGATAGAAGTATTTCTTTTGCGAAGCTTGTCGCTAATACTATTCAGAAAGCTATAAAGGGTATCAGTATAATTAAAGTCATGGCATCTGCAGAGATGCAACAGCGGACACTTTTTGCTTATTGCAGGCAGTTGTGTTATCTGTTATGAACTATGGTCTAGGATTACTCACATTGTCGCAAACACAGGTTGATATGCTGCAGAGAGTCCAGAATGAGATTACTCACACTGTCGCAAACACAAGTTGATATGTTGCAGAGAGTCCAGAATGAGGCCACAAGTTCTACGATGTACCAGAGATACATCAATCGCTGCCATGCGGTTTATTCTACCTAGCATCAAAGTGAGACATCGAGTAACGCTGGTGAAAGAATAATATATTTTAAAGTTACCAACAATGACCATCCCCTTTATACCAACCTCCAGATAACACAAAAGGAAAGCGTATCAAACGGGGAGGTCTTTTTTGGCAGAAGAGGAAGTTACCCGTCAGAGCTTGCAAGCTAGAAGAGGTAGTTACCCCTGAGTCTGCAAGCTAGAAGAGATAGAAAGAGACTGAATAGATGGAAGTAAATAAAGAGAGAAGGTATAGTTGATACATGTTGTAATACAGCTGCAGAGTGCAGTGATTGTACTGCAAAATAAGGCAGAGATAATAATACACAGAAGAAGTATAAAAAACTCATAGAACAGTATTCAAAATCACACGGTATATTTACACAGATGTCTCAGTAGTAAGAGAAAAAAAAACAGATGCGGATGAAGCTTCAGAGCTTATCAAATTGGCATGATGGTGGTAGAAAAGCCTAGTGCCTATTCCACCCCCAACATCGAGCATGAGAATGGATATAGACACAGTAACATCGAATTTGACTTGGCTGACAACGCAAGTACGAACACCTACAGTGATTTTATAAGACTCCCAGATTATGCTGCCAAGATAGGAAAATATATGGTAAGAAAAGAGTTGAACATTTCACAACGACGCCAAAAGCATTACATGGATCTGCTGTCCTGGTCATGTGGGAGTCACATGTGGGGGCAACGAAAGAACTGACGCATTGACGAGAAAAGCTACAGTTGATGATAAACTGATGAGAAGAGAGCTGGCTGAATGAATAAGAGTAGTCATATATACACTTAAAAATAATGAAGAGGACGCTGAAAAAGACAATATACATGCCCAGAGAATGATGGAAATGGGAGTGACCAGGAAATAGGGGAGAAGTTGCATTCTCACTGTAACGACCAGAAGAGCCAAAAACCAACAACTGACTGGGACACTGAACGTAGGCCTATATAAGTCTACTTTTAATTGGTTGACGGAATAGCGAGCATAGAATTTATGGGAATGCTGCTTGTGTAGTCATGCTGGTTCATAATCTCCTTCTTCAGCGTTCATTCTCAAACTCACGTTGGATCTTCCTTGTATCAGGACAATGGTCTTACAAGATTTCCAGTAGGATGTAATCCAGAAAATGGATATACGTTGTGTAGCCGTTTTTATTTCCGCAAATGACCCGAAATATTCGTTTTCGGCGGGATTATGAATCAAGAATTAGTCAAATCGCTTCTTAAATATCTCGTAGGTATTTCTCATTGCTTACAAATACAAATAGTATATAGCTGATGAAGAGTGCCCTTTAAGTTCGTAGCGTAATTAAGTTCGCTGCTGTTTTTAAATACCATGCAAACACAGAACAGTACTCGAGATACGGACAAGTAGTTGTAATTTGAAATCAGTCAATAAAAGGTTGGATTGTGATAATCAAGAAATCTAATAAGAACTTACAAATGTATTAAATTGTTTCCCGCAGTTGATACAGAACTCAGAAGACCATTTACTTCAAGCCGATAATAAAACAATTTTGTGAAAACAAATGTCGCAAACGCTTGTTATAATAAAGTATCGTACTGAAATTTTCTAATCTAAGTATTTTTTTCCATTACGAATTTTAATACCTTTGTTTGATCTTGTGTAATAGATGTAATATGTTATGGTTGTTATTATTTTAAAAAAAATGTAAATATCTGTTATTGTGTGTACATTTTTTTGTTGTTGTAAATATCATATGTAATACTATAAAACATGTAAATAAAATATCTTTTCTCTGTTTTTCATGTTTAATGTTTATTATAGTTGCAGCTGTACAGCATGTTTTAACTTTGTTGAAATGAGTATAGTGACAATAAAATAAATAATACATTATTTTTAATATTATCAACCATTTATTTTTTTATTCCTGCGGGGTAGGGGAGGGCAGCACTCTTTCTTTGCCCAGGGGCCCAACACTATTTCTTTGCCCAGGGGCCCAAAATGGCGTAAAGACGGCTCTGACTATTAGGCCTATGTATCAAAAATTACATCAAGTGAATAATCTTTGCACCATTTTAACATGAAATGGCCAGTGCTCCAATGAAATAAAGAGCAGAATAGCATAGGCCAAAACAGCATTTCAAAAGACGATAAATATTCTATGCAATGGAGTAGTATCAATGCATACGCGAGTTAGTGCTAAGATGTTATATTGAGCCAATCCTTTATGGACACGAAGCATGGAATGTAAACAAAAGTACTCATGTAAGCTGACGGCAACTGAAATGTTGGTTTTGATAAGAATTATGAAAATTCCACGGACAGCCAAGAAAACTAATGTAGAAGTCCTCAGAGACGCTGGAGTAAACACAAATTATAAAAAAACATTAGAAGCAGACAGTCCAGATTTGTTAGGGCATGTAATGACAACGATATAGGCCGTTGGTCCTACATCGGGCATTTCCTACGCGCAGACACTAACGGAATACACCCCCAATCTCTTGAATGGATACATACAGGCAAAAGAGCAAGGGGTAGACCAAAAGAAACACCCAGGAGAACAATACTTAGAGAAAGTAAAACAACCAATAACCTTACTATTAAAAAACTGCACAGAATAGCTTTGAACAGACAGAATTGGAGAGATCTGACCTCTGCGCTAACTTCAGCGCAAAAGGAAAATAAATGAATAAATGAATGCCAATAGCAAAACGTGAAAATCTATTGTCATTTCCAATTGTGTCGTTAAGCATCGATTTTTATTCAGAGTCTTTTGTCTTTGATCATTAGAGTTGCATTGGCCATGGTAAGTCCCTGTCTATTTAATGTTTCTTCGATTGTCTCTGCCCATCTAGTTCTTGGTCTTCCTCGTGCCTTATAGCCTGGTCTTCTGATGATGTATGCACGAAGTGCTGGTTGTGCAGTTTCCAATCTCATGACGTGACCAAACCATCTGGTTTTCTGCCTCTTGATGTAGTTTTGATGTGATAATTTTTTACATCTTTCCTGATACCTTCATTTCTCCGGCGGTCTCTTCTCTTGACATTTATAGATTTCCTCAAACATCGCATTTCGCATATTGTAATCTTTTTCGCTAGTGTCTTTGTCAAGGGCCATGTTTGACATTGGTAACACGGAGTTGATATAAAAATACTGTTTATCAATTGTAGTTTTGTAGCCATGCAGAGTGATGGGTGTTAAAGTATTGGTGACAGCTGGTAAGTCACAGCATTGTCTTTTTTGGCACCTTGTTTCAATCTCTCTGTTGAGTTTGCCATTCTCTGTAAATATGCTTCCTAGGTAGTTAAACTCTGGGATTTGCTTTAGTTTTGTATCATTGACAGATACATTTCACTGGCCTGATGTTCTGCTTATCCGTAGTCGTATACTTCGATAAGCTTCCTACGAGGCAGACATGCAAGAGTCAAACTCCAGGGAATGAAAAGTAAAATGGTCAACATAACAGAAGGTGTCCCACAGGGAGGAATTCTGTCCCCCACACTCTTTATAGTTTTTATAGACGATCTGCCAAAACTATTCACACCATATGTACATAGAGCTCTCCATGCAGACGATCTTGCTATCTGGACCCAATCAGAATACATTGGAGTTGCAAAAGTTAGAATGCAGGAGGCAATAAACAAAGTTGAAGAGTGGGCAAAAACCTGGGGTGTTCAAATAAACAAAAGTAAGACCGTCACTACACTTTTCACCCTCTCCACAAAGCCTGAAAATTATACTCTCACTCTAGACAATACCCCACTCCCAAAAGAAAACACCACAGTCTACCTGGGGCTAAAATTTGACAAAAGACTTACTTGGGGATCACACATTGAAGAGACAGAAAATAAAGCCACACGCAGACTACAAATAATGAAAAAACTATCTGGGACAGATTGGGGAGCCAACATAAAAACCATAAGACAAGTCTATGTAGGTCACATTCGTCCAACTCTGGAATATGGATTGACCACATATGCAACAGCAGCAAACACCAATCTTCAAAAGCTGGACAAAATTCAAAATGCAGGTCTCCGAATCATAACAGGAGGACTAAGGAGCACACCTATAACATCAATGGAAGCAACAGCAGGATTACAAAACCTAACAGACCGCAGGGATGAGAAAATCACAATAATGACAGAAAAATTTAGACGTCTGAAACATCACCCTATGCATGAAAAAACAAAAGAACTAACAAAAAACAGACTGAAAAGACCAAGCTTCAATCACCTATCAAAAAAACTTATGAAAGCCAATAAAGAAGTAACCAGCAACAATCCGGATGAATGGGAACAGCTAGAAGCATATTGCAACATCACAAACACTTCACCCATATATACAGCAAAACTTACAATACCATGCATTGAGAGCAAAACTATGGAAACCCCTACTGCCCTTAAGGCAAAAACACTTGATCACCTAGACACCCAATACCCTACCTCACAGTGGATTCATGTCTTCACAGATGGATCATCAGAGGGTGCAGTAAAGAAAGGAGGAGCTGGGATACTAATACTCATACCAAACACCCCAAAACTAGAACTCTCAATTGCTACTGGCAAATTATCAACAAATTACAGGGCAGAGCTACAAGCAATCTTGGAAGCATCAAAGGCTCTAGAGGAACGGAGGCTCAAAGGAGCTAACATAGTCTTCTTGTGTGACTGCATGTCAGTACTCCAAACCATCCAAAACGAACCTAAAGATCTCCTAACAAAAACAACTGTAGAACTTCTAAATCAACTATCTGCCAACAATAAAGTTGTGCTGCAGTGGATCCCTGCACACTGTGGAATAGCAGGAAATGAAGGAGCTGACAGACTGGCAAAAGCAGGTGCAAAAAAGGAACAATTCCACCACAGAATATCACTGACTGAAGCAAAAACCCTCATCAAAGGAATATACAAACATACATGGAGTCAGAGAACAGGCAGTAACTTTCCACAGGACCCTATTCTAAAGCTAAACAGGTCACAACAAACCACAATTTTTAGACTTCGCACAGGACACTGCAGACTACAAGCACATCTCCACAAAATTAAGGCTGCCCAAACTGACCAATGCCCATGTCAAAAGGGTCCCCAGACTCCAGAACATATTCTGCAGACATGCCCACTCTTTGATGACGTGAGAACCAAAATATGGCCTCAAGAGACAGATCTGAAGGTGAAGCTGTGGGGCAACCGTGAGGACCTCCTGCTGACGACTGAATTCATGGAGGCGGCCCACCTTCCTGTATAGACTTATGAGCATAGGAAACTGATCGCAGAAGAAGAAGAACAGAAAGAAAAGTTCTATGATGACCTGAAAAGAATCATACAGGAGACCCCTAAATCCGACAAACTCATCATTCTTGGTGGCTTCAGCGCACGAGTGGGTTCGGACTGGGCGTCCTGTGATAGTGTTCTGGGGAGGCATGGTATTGGCAAATGCAATAGCAATGGACAGCTACTGTTCGAAATATGCGTATCATTCAACCTACTCATCCCCAACACTGTCTTTCAACTACCTCACCATACATAATAAGACTACATGGATGCACCCACGATCAAAACAGTGGCATCAAATCGATTATATTGTAAGACAACGCGATAAGCAGGATGTGAGAGTCACCAAATCCATGTGTGGCGCCGACTGCTGGACGGACCACAGACTGCTAGTCTCCAAAATGAACCTCCATACATTGCATCTCGTCTCGACGTCTCAAAACTGAAAGATCCCCTTTATAAATAGCTTCTGTGCAGCTCAATGGAAACCAAAATTGCACCATTGGTAGTCGATCACATAGACATTAAAAAAATATCGGAAAACCTTCGTGACACTATCTACAGAACTACAGAAGAAGTAGTGGGCATTTCTGTTCGCAAACGTCATGACTGATTTGACCAAAACGATGTACAGATCAAAGCTCTCCTGGACAACAAGCAACAAACAGTACAAAGCTTATTTAAACGACCCCACATCAACCAGCAAAAAGACGCCGTAGGAAATCTCAAATAAAAACGAGCAAAAAGAACTAAGGAGGATGCAAGACTCATGGTTTAGCGCCAAAGCGATACAACATTATGCAGACAGCAATAATATGCAGACATTTTATTCAGCGTTAAAAGCAATTTATGGCCCTAAGTCTTCAGGAACGTCTCCTCTTCTAAGCGCAGATAGAAAGCATACCATCACTGACAGAGAGGAAATCTCAAACGCTGGGCTGAACATTTTGAAAATGTACTAAACTGTCCCTCCATCATCAACGACGAAGAGATTACGCGCATCACGCAAATATCAATCAATCGCTCATTATCGGATCCCCCTTGCATTGAGGAAGTGGAGAAAGCAATCTCAAATTTGTCCAAAGGAAAAGCGCCAGGCTCAGACTCCATTCCAGTAGAAGTTTACGCTGTTAGTGACCCTGTCATGTCTGATAAACTTACAGAGCTCTTCCAGGCAACGTGGAACCTGGAAACTATACCACAAGACTTTAAGAATGCTTCCATCATACATCTATATAAGAGAAAAGGAAATCGTCTAGCTTGCGACAACCATCGAGGCATATCCTTGCTCTCTATAGCAGGCAAGATTCTGGCTAGGATCCTGTTAAACAGACTGCAAGTCCATATTGAGACAGGTCTCACAGAGAGCCAATGTGACTTCCGACAGGGCAGAGGTACTGTTGACATGATATTCACTGCCAGGAAAACTACAGGTAAAGTGTGAAAAGAACATTGGTCTCTACACCACATTTGTCAACCTAATTAAGGTATTTGACACTGTAAGTCGCGAAGGACTATGGAATATCATGGCCTAATTATGATGTCCCGGAAAATGTACCAACATGGTTCGCCAGTTCCATGATGGTATGACAGCCTGTGTGCAAGATGACGGCGCACAATCAAACCCCTTTCCAGTAACTAACGGCGTCAAACAGGGTTGCGTCCTGGCTCCGACGCTCTTCACCATGGTGTTCTCTGCCATGTTAAATGCCTTCCGGAATAACAGTGCAGGAATTTGTTTTCACTATCGAACTGACGGAGGTTTTTCAATCTTAGTAGATTGAAGGCCGAGACCAAAACCAAGACGGACATTGTTCTTGACCTCTTGTTCGCCGACGATTGTGCATTAAATGCTACCAGTCTGAAAGACATGCAGGACAGCAGGGATCTCTTTTTTTTGGCCTGTGATGCGTTCGGTCTCACCATCAGCACCGCGAAGACTTTAGCAATGTATCAACCAGCACCAGTGATCACAGTAAAGGGACCAAAACTTATTACTGCCAATCAGTTTGTATATCTCGGCAGCACACTATCACAAACTGCGACAATTGATGATGATGTTGCCCTGCGCATTGCTTGTGCCAGTGCAGCATTCGGGAGCCTTCGTGCCAACGTCTGGATCAGGCGTGGTCTCAGTCTGAAAACTAAGTTGGACGTGTACCGCGCAGTGGTTCTACCAACACTGCTTTATGCTGTGTCATCCTAGACTGTCTATGCGAGACACGATCGACAGTTTAACTCTTTTCATCTTCGGTGCCTACGAAACCTCATGGGAGTACGTTGGCAAGATCATGAACCAGATACGGAAATTCTTCAGAAGTCCCGTATGATAAGCACCCATGCAATGCTGACTAGGTCCCAACTCCCCTTGACTGGCCACATCGTCTGTATGCCAGACAAGCGCCTTCCAAAGAGATAATTATGTGGGAAGCTGTGCGAAGGTATACGTCCAAGTGGAGGGCGGAAAAAGCGCTTCGATGATCACATAAAAAGCTCTCTCAAGAACTGCAGCATCGATCCTAGCTCCTGGGAGACTACAGCACTTGATCGCTCAGCCTGGAACACCCAGATCACTGCTGGCATCACGAAATTTTAAAAAGAAAGAACACTGCGGGCAATCCACAAGCGCAAGGACAAATCCGAAAATTCTACCCCGAACCTTCAGCACTCCTGCATGCACTGCAATAGAACTTTCCGTGCACGAATTGGACTCATTGGGCGAAATCACAAACCAAATTAGTTAATTACCAATTTAAGTTATTATTTTTTTTTCATCGCATTTTTTTTTCATAATATGCTCATCTTCGCTTGCGAAGGAGGAATATTATCATCCATAATGTTGTAACTTTGTATCCAGATAAATATGATAGTATAAAATGCTGGTTAATAACCTTTATGTTATTCAGATATAGCTGAGTAATGTTACACATTGAATAATTTAGGAAATCAAGAGATAAATCAAATATCAAATGTAAACATAAATTAATAAAATTAAATGTCCTCCCAGCCTCAAATTTAATATGGCTCGAGAGTAGTTCCCCCTTATAACTTCCGGTTCACATTCAATAAATATGTTTGCTTTGATGGGTTTGTAACGAAATCTGTTAAGATACAGTACAGTTGTACGATGGACATGTTCCGTAATTTAGAATTCAGGGGCGAGGGAAATTGTGCAATAGTTATCGCCAATCCTAAGGTAATCATACATATTTTTTCATTAAATAACTAAGATGCTTTGTCTTTCTTGCTAAGGTAAAACTCATGTTGCTACCACAACTTCTAGTCTGTCATCATCAAGTGCCGGCTGGCGTAGGCGATCATGGCTCTCCACAGCTCTCTATCTTATGTTTCAGGATCGTTGTTGTTGGCATGCCAGGTTGTTAAACTATCTACTATTTGAATTTGTTAAACTGTCGAGATATTTTCTCGCCTTCTGACTCTGTTGCCTTAAATCTTGCCTGTTGTGACTATGATGTTCTCCAAGTCTTTAAATCTCCTAGTTCTTGTCTCATAATAAATAACGTGGCAAAAAAATAATTAATTGGGCGTACCATTAAGTGTTAGGTCTCGCCGGTCTATCTATTGATTAGCCTGCAACTGCACAATTTTATGTTTGAGAGTATGCCAGTAGCAGAATGGCAAAAAGCAAGAAAAAAGTGACTGCACAGCCAGATCTTTTTTTACACTAAACAACCACAGCTCGTAATCTTATATGAGGCTCTTGTCCTACCTGTAACTGAATATGCAGGCGCCACTATCACCGCCAGTCACACACAGATTGAGAGGCTGGAGAAAATTCAAAACGAAGCGATGCGGATCATCCTTGGTTGCACAAGGGGCACACCCTTTGTGGCTATGAGATTTCTTCTTGATTTTCCGAGCATATCTCATAGAATTGGTATGTGGCATGCCAGTGCATACCTCAGAGTGAGTTTTGACATAGACCACCCACCACACAGCGAGCTCCCACGTGTGAAGGGAAGCAGGCTCAAGAGAGGCAAATTGTGGATGTGTTGGGCAGAGGATACCATTAAACATATCTGTGCCCCAGAAGACATAACTTCTGGCGAGGAATGGATACCTATTCCTACGGTCTTTTGTGAGGCAGTCAAGACCGTTATTACACTCAATAGGAAGAGCATGGATGCTGAGGTCAAGGCACTAATCTGTGAGAATACCGATGATAAAGATTTTGTGATTTACACGGATGGGTCGGTCATCCATCAACTGATGCGCATGGGCCTTTACTGCCAGATCAAAAGGAAGAACAGTACAAAAAGCCAGCGGTGCCTTTACCGCAACAACAAGCAGCCTAACAATGAAAGTATTCGCAGTAAACCAAGCACTTAACTGGATGGACTCGTAAGCCTATTCCCATGCATGCACTCTAAGTAACTCTCTGAATATGATTCAGAAAGTCAAAACATGTGATGTACGTAAGGAATGGGTGGAGTCATTAGAGAGAGAGCAGAAATGCGGGCATCACTACGAAAACTCACACTTATTTTTGTTGAGAGATACACCAAGAGTGCCTGGGCCTTAACTGCTCAGTGGTGGGGGGAGACCATCAGAGACGAATGTGGTGCATTTTCTCAGATGACAAGCAACATGACAATGGAGATTTTGGCAGTAACCAAAGCTTTGAAATGGGTAGCAGACTGTCTGCGAGCATGCATGTATACTCAGTGACTCGATGAGCATGATTGTGAGAGTTCAGGCAGGGTACATTCGGGAACAATGACTGGATGCAGTGAAGAATTCTAGTGTGTGTAAAGTGACTTATTTTTGTGCCAGGGCATGCAGGAGTCCAGGGTAATGAGAGAGCAGATAGGTTGGCTGCACACGCTGCTACTACGGCTGTTAGTGGATTGGGCAGACATTTTGAACGCCCCACGGGAAAACGCAAGAACAAATGACTATAAGTGATGATGACTCTTGTTCTATGACTAGAATAAAGGAGTTTAGTTTGAAATGTAGTATTGCTACAAAGGAACCGTTTTGTGGGCGAGAAAGAATGATGGTCAATCAACGGTGTACTTGGACTGTCAGTCAACGTGTAATAGCGGATACACTCAACGAGAGATCTGAGCACCTATTGACTTGTCCAGAGTACAGTGACTATGATCCAATGGCTATCTAACTAATTGATTAGTCTAAGCTTTGTCTCGCATTTAACTCTTTCAACACATTCACAGTACCGGTAGTTTTTCTGGCAGTCCATGGTATTCTCAGCATTCTTCTGTAGAACCACATCTCTACTGCCTCTAGTTTCCCACTTTCCAGTTTGTTTATTGTCCAAGACTCACAATACATCCATACGTTAGTAAAGGAGTTATATAGCACTGCAGAACTCTCTTCCTCACCTCTAATGACAAGGAAATATGACAATATATTTTTCTGAATGTTGTTTTTGACTGTCCTATTTTGTGTCTTATTTCAGTTGAACTTCTTTCATCTGCTGTAATTATTGTTGTCGTAAGAAAGCACTAAACTAGTTAGGAAACACAGATTAGCTGTCCATATTCATTAGGTTGGAGGTGAGAGATCATGACTCCCAACATATTATATTACACATGCGGTTGCATCTGTGGGTCTCACCAATGACCTACTAGACAAACATCCAATGCAAAATAAAATTTAGTAGATGACATGCCATTATATTGAGGTTCTCTTATGGCAGCTTTGTAGCATGTCATATATACAATTATAGACCCCCACTGAGTAAAAGGCTCCTTCAATAGGCATTGCACTAAGCCGACAGCTTGTCTCCTGGGTATGAAAGAAAATCACCCCATTGCACATAGGAAGTAAGAGCTAATCGCTCGCAATTCCTGGGGTTCTCAAACATGTTATATTCTGCAATAATGAAGACATGCCGGTATAAACCTTGGCAGCAGAGGCATAGACGCATTAATTATTATATCAGTCATCATCCTTGAAATGCTACAGGAAGATACTTAGAATATCATGGAAGGATAAAATCAGAAACTCAGATATTATAAACACTGAATATTCCAGAGTGTTGGTTACTAAACACAATAACAAAAAGAAAACTACGCCTGTTTGGTCATATAAAGAGACATAACTGTTTAGAAAGACAAATAATGGAGGGAAGAGTACCTGGTAAGAGGAGAAGGGGCAGACCAAGAAGACGATGGACTGACGACATTAAAGATAACATGAATACATCGCTAGAAAATGCAAGCCACATCGCCCAAGACAGTTCGCTCAGAGAGTTCATTGGGAAGACAACGTTCTGGAAGGAATACGTCACATGACATCATCCTTTAGCACGCTGCATTAAAATTGAGTGATTCTCCTCTGTCACTAGATTTGTTTTTGACTTTATGATACAAACTTTATTAAGCTATACTCATTATTTATGGATGGTATGTTGTTTTTGAAACTTTTTGTGTAGGCCTAATTATTTTTGAAAACAAGAAAAATGAAAAAAGGAATGGTTAAACCTCATCATCACGACATATTCTCCCCAGAACGTTGTCTTTGCAGTTGATGTCCTGAGCCCGACTCTATCCTGTGCCAATCTGCCTCCCTCCTCCAATATCTTCATACAGTCTTTGATGTCACCATCTCTTCTAGTTCTACTTCTACTTCCCGGAATTCTGCCCTCTAATATGCATCTTTCCATGCCATTATGTCTTTTTACATGTCAAAATATTTCAGTTTTCTATGTAAAATTGTATTCACTAGCCATCCTTCCTCTATATTCAGCATACTCAAAACCTCTTGATTCCTTATCTTTTCTGTCTAGGAAATTCTTAATATTGCCCTATAACACTAGATAAATCTATATCTAAACACACAGAAAACAAAAATTGTGATATCAGACAAAACAAAGATCCAATCAACATAGACAATATAGAACTAGAATGTGTAAACAAATTTGAATATCTGAGAGCAAATATAAACAGTTCCTGAGATTGTTCAGTCGAGATTAGAAGACGCGCAATTGCAGCACTCAAATTAACACAAATGAGAAAGTTATGGCAAAGTAGCAATACTGACACTAAAGTAACCCTTTTAAGATCATGTGTTTTCCCAGTGGCAACATATGGATGTGAGCTTGGACTTTAAAGAAGACAATATCCAAAAGAATAAATTCATTTGAAATAAAGTGCTACAGAAAAATCCTATGAAATCCTAGGACAGAGAAAAAGAAGAACATTGAAGTTTTGAAATTACTGAAACTAAATGAAGGCTGGCTTCTAAATACTATCATAAGAAGGAAGCTACAGTATTTTGTACACTTAAAGTGGCATGATAATATTGAAAGGCTGATTCTAGAGGGCAGAGTGCCGGGCAAGAGAAGAAGAGGAAGACCAAGAAGACGATGGACCAGCGACATAAAATAATGTATGCATGTCTCTGGTCAATGCAGGCCTGCTTGCCCAGAACAGAGAGGCATTCAGAGTATCCATGACGAAGACAACGTTCTGGAAAGAATATATCACTTGATATATATAACATTTCATTTCAAATGCCGATATTCTTTTTGCCATTGTTCTATTGTCCAAGCTTCGCAGCCGTATGTTGCCACTGGAATAATGTATGATCTAAGAAGTATAACTTTTGTCTCTTTATAACAATTTTTCCATATATTTTTCATTTCTTTTAATTTCATTATAGCTATCGCTAATCTTTTCCTAATTTCCATTGTACAATCACATAAGCTGTTTATATTTGCAACCCGATCAAGTACCAGACATGGAAATCCTTAAAAAGTCCCATATGCAAAGCATTTATGCCCTGCTGACTAGGTCCTTACTCTACTGGACTGGTCATGTCGTCCGTATTCCATACAAGCGCCTTCCAAAGAGATTATTATATGTTGATCTGTGCAATAGTAAACGTTCAAGCGGAGGACAGTAAAGCGCTTCAAAGATCACATAAGAAACTCCCTCAAGCACTGCAGAATCGATCTCCTAGCTCTTGGGAGACTATAGCCCTGGGTGTGCCAATCTGAGAGATTTGGCACACCCAGATTACTGCTGGCATCATTAAATTTGGAAAAGAAATAATACTATAGGCAATTTACAAGCAACAGAAGCTGAAGGACAAATTCAAAAACTCTCCTACCCTGAACCCTCTGCTCTCCTGCATGCACTGCAATAGAACTTTCCTGACACAAATCAGACTTATTGGGCATCTATGAACTCACAAACCAAATTGTACAATCACAAATGTTTTGGTTTTTTTCTACTTGTTCATCACATTTATTGTTTTTCATGCCATGCTCATATTTGCTTGCTAAGGAGAAACATCATTATACATTTTGATGGCTGACAGAATAGTAATTAGAGCAATTATGGGAATGCCCATTGCAAAATGATGCTAGTTCCTTATCACGAATCAACCAACAGCTGGTTAACTAGTTTATTTTAAGAACTAAAATGAAGTCTTAACATCACATTAGTCATCTCTTCCTTCTTTTTACCTTACGTTTCCCGGAGGAGTACATGTTAATTCTTTAGGTGTTACACACAAGTATAATAATTTCTCTTACTGCTTAAGATGTGTGCACTCATCTTTTGTGTGTGTGTGTCTCTATCCTCTCATTGCTAGAAATTGTTTCATTCTGAAATCCCCAAATCACTATGAAATTATATCGGTACTCGCCATATGGTTTATATTTTGTGATGTCAATAAAATGCCACTACATTAGAAGCTCACTAATCTATATAGTACACATGCGGTTGCATCTGTGGGTCTCACCAATGGCCCACTAGACAAACCACCCATGCAACAGAAATCCTTAGTAGATGACATGCTGTTATATTGAGGCTCTCTTATGGAAGCTTTGTAGCATGTCATATATACAATTATAAACCCCCTCTGAGTAGAAGGCTCCTATAGGCATTGCACTAAGCCAAAAGCTGAAGTCTCCTGGGTATGAAAGAACGCTAAGAAATACCACCCCACTGCACATAGGAAGTGATAGCTAAATGCTTGCAATTTCTGGGGTTCTCAAATAAACAAACAACAATCTATATATTTCAAGCTACGGATTCAGCATTGGGGGGGGGGGGGGGGCATGCCGTTGGAGAAAGAATTCAGCTGGAATCGATTACTGGGAACAATTGAGCGGCTAAAGGATTAACACATCAAAAAATCTCTTCATGTATGTGTTTTTAACACTTCTCCACACGGGACTAAAGTGGCAATGTATGCTGGTGACCTGGTGCACGGAAGAACATGCGACAGTGGCCACTAAACAAATACAAAGAGCTATCGATGCCCTAACCTTATGGGCAAATAGATGGTGCATCAGCATTAACACAGATAAGTGCAGCACTACACTCTTTACCCTCTCACCAAAACAAAAAGCCGGTCATATCAAGATAGACAGAGAGCTCTTGAAAGAAGACAAACAACCAACATACCTCAGAGTTACTTTTGATGATAAGCTTACATGGAAGCAGCACATAAACAAAACAACAACAAAAGCCAGGAGGAAGTTAGCTATCCTGAGAAAACTAAGTAGAACCACATGGAATATACTCAGTAAAGTTTACCAGCAAGGCATAAGACCACACCTGGAATATGGTTCAGCTGCATGGTGTCCTGCATCAAACACCACATTACAAGATCTAGATAAAGTGCAAAACCAGGCACTTAGAATAATGTTGGGAGCAATGAAATCAACACCCATAGCAGAGATGCAGAAAATGGGAATAATGCAAACACTTGGCGAACGCAGAGACACAAAAGTACTAATTCAAGCAGAAATTTTCAGTGTATGCCAAGTCATCAAATGAAGGAAAGATTCCAAAACCTAGCAATGGGGCAACTGAAAAGAAGCAGCTTTATCCATCAAGCTAAACGACTCCGTAGATAACTTACAGACCTACCTGAAGTTGACAGCCCCTTAAGGTCTGTACCAGAACAAACCCCATGGAGTGAAAGGCATGGAATGCCAATATACATTCAGACCCATGTGAAAGGAATACTAAGCGAGGACGAACTGAACAGTGTGCAGTGGAGGACAGTCACCCTCAGTTTCCTGGATGAGGAATATCCACAAGATATATGGGTCAGAGTATACACAGATGGGTCAGCACAGAATGCTGTGAGGAATGGAGGTGCAGGTGTATATATAGAATATCCACACAAGCCTAGAGATACAATCAGAACACTGACAGGAAAATTCTGCAATAATTATGATACTGAAATCCAGGCAATTAGTGTGGCAGCTAAAAAACTGCTGAACTCCAACTCTGACCTACAGCCTGTGGTATTCCTGACAAATGCAAGGTCAGTGCTTCAAGTTCTCCAGTCTGGAAAACTAACAAACTTGAAAAAACTACTTAGCAAATTGTCTTACCAGTATAGGGTAACCATGCAGTGGATACCCTCTCACTGTGGAATACCAGGAAATGAAAAAGCAGACCAACTGGCTAAGGAAGGTGCTGCCGAAGACCAACCAGATATACCAATCACCTACCATCAGAAAAAACAGATGATCAAGTCAATAAGAAAGCCACAAACACCAACACAAGATGATTATCACATGAACAGATCAGAACAAGTTATAATTCTACGTCTCAGAACAGGACACAACCGACTCCGCAGTCACATGTATACAAAGTTCAAGATTGGCAACACAGCCATGTGTACATGTGGACAGGAAGTACAGAGTACCAAACATATACTTCAAGAGTGTTCTGAGCATGAAACGCTGAGGCATACATATTGTCACTGTATGAACTACAAAAGACAGTGAGTTTTATTAAGGAGACAGAATTACAGATATAGAAATGTTTCAAGTGAACGAAAGAAGAAGAAACACTTCTCCAGGTGATTTTTCAGTGTTGTTTTTATTGTACCTGTTGATTGCAGAACAAAACTTTTACATTCCTTTCTGCTGGTATTCATAATATCCTATTTATATCAAGCACAATTTCATATTCTCACATTCGTTCTTTCTCTATACAGGTGTCTGTATAGTTTTGCTTTTGAATATTAGTTGCTGCAGATGTTTGTTAAGAATTTCTTATATAGAACACAAGATGAACTTATTCATCCTGCAGCAAATAAAAAGCTTGCGGGTTATCATGAACACTTTTGGCAGGGGTGAAGTGACGTAAACTTGTTTGGTTTGGACATGTAACAAGACACGACTAACTTTCTAACATTTATTTTTTGCAAGGAACAATCGAGGGTTGGAGGAGAAGAGGTGGATAAAGAAAGTCCTGGATTGATAACATGGAATGGTATGAGCATGATTTTTCTACACTTCTCTGAATGGCTGAGGACTAAGATATTTGGAGGACTTTTTGTGCTGTTTTCAGTGTGGCACCACTACGCCAGGCTATTAGTTAGTTATTCTTCTAGGGCCAGAGATGGCACATAGGGCGGATATCATAGATTTCCATGTCTTGCGTTTCATTACAATTTGTTTTAGGTCTACATTGTTTCTGATACCGATGGTGAAGTGTTCTCTTGTAATAGTTCTACGTAAGGTTTCTCTTGGTCTTCCTCGATTTTTCTTGCTCCTCGGTGACCACATCAAAGCTTGACAAGGGAGTATTTTGGTTTACGCCAGGTTATGGGTCCTATTATAATTATTATTATTATAGTTTGTTCCTGAGGTCTGCATTAGTGGACATCATTTCATTACAAATTATTTATTCTATGGGAGACTCCCCATTGTTGTAAGACTCTAGTTTTCCCTGTTGTTCTTTATGACTGAGATATTCATCACCTATTAGATCTATAATTTTAATTAAATATTAATCTTCTGCACAAATTATAGTAGAATATAAGGATATATATATATATATATATAATATGTATATTTAATTTGTTTGCCTGCTGTGATTACTTGCGTGTGGACAATAAACTTGTAGATTAGTTACCATCCCATTTGTTTATAAAAGCTATTAATAGTATACCTGTACTTGAATCCTAACAATTATCGAAAAAGATTCACAAAACATTTTAGCAGTATTGGAATAATAGATAATTTTAAAATGTCTTTTCTCTACTTGCTTGACGACATTGTGATTCAGTTATAAGTTCACTTATTTCTTCATCCCATATGTACCTCATTTGTACACATGAGTCTAGTAGGTTTTATGTTCTTTCAGCATTTCTTTGTGTGAAAATATAAATTCTACTACAAATACAAGTTACACAATTAATTGGAGATAAGATCATTTTGGACAGCTCAAATTCATGTCTTCAGCGTCCATTCTCAAACTTCTGCAGAGTAGCAGGATGTGGTCAGGAGAGTGGAATGTGTTGTGTCATGGTTTACAACTTTCTTGCAATATCTGTGTCTTATTGCCTGACCCACTTGACTTCAGCATGACAGTCTTAAACAATACAAATGTTTAGAATTGAAGCTTATTCTACATAGCAATCTGGCATTGTGACAACAAGCTTTCTCATAACTGCATAGCTGCCTACACACATAATTTGTAACTCTGCCCCCTACACACATAATTTGTAACTCTGCCCCCTACACACATAATTTGTAACTCTGCCCCCTACACACATAATTTGTAACTCTGCCCCCTACACACATAATTTGTAACTCTGCCCCCTACACACATAATTTGTAACTCTGCCCACATAATTCAGAATTGCAGATCTAGAAAAAATGTCATCAAATGACACCTAAAGAGTGAGTTATTTTCCGCATGTGGTTTTGAGTTTGCCCAAATTATGTCTAATCCACGTGCACATGGAAATGTTTAGAGGAAAATTAGGAAGGGTGGGGGTTGCAATCATTGGTATAAATAAAGGTAAGCTAAATTATGAACAATGTCATAGATCATGATTTTCTCATACTGTAAGTGCTTAGCTACCTAGACAGTGTCACCATAAACTGCTTGACTTGCGTTACCTACTTCACTTACTCAGCAGCTGCAGTGCTTTCATCATCCCTGAACCCTGGTACCTTACTTCCTTGTGATTGGGTGAACCACTGCGAGTTATTTTTATTTCAAAGGTGTGCTTGTTGAGGAGCGACTATTGCTACACTACTTATGGGAGCATCAAGGAGCTTTCAAATACAGCAGCATTTATTAAGAAAACCAAACTTGCTGTGTAGACATGTCAAACTGTGAACAACAAGAAGAAGAAAATTAGTGTTAGATGTACCTAGTATTTTATTATGTTATAATCCTCCCTAGAATACCATTATCTTTTGAATCTCTAGATTACCATATCTTTTGAATCCCTAGAATACCAGTATCTGTTGAATCTATAGATTACCAGTTTGTTATGAATCCCTAGATTACCAGTATCTTATGAATCCTTAGATTACCAGTATCCTATGTATCCCTAGATTACTAATATCCTATGAATCCCTAGATTACCAGTAT
Organism: Meghimatium bilineatum; assembly: GCA_034231615.1. Taxonomy (NCBI): domain Eukaryota; kingdom Metazoa; phylum Mollusca; class Gastropoda; order Stylommatophora; family Philomycidae; genus Meghimatium; species Meghimatium bilineatum. The sequence goes on along the minus strand of CM067317.1, from coordinate 50,445,630 downwards.
CTGTTGAATATCTAGATTACCAGTGTCTTTATGAATCCCAAGATTACCAGTATCTTATGAATTCCTAGATTACAATATACTATGAATCCCTAGATTACAAGCATCTTATGAATCCTTACATTACCAATATTGTATGAATCCCTAAATTACCAGCATCTTATGAATCACTAGATTACCAGCATCTTATAAATCCCAAGATAACCAGCAATTGTTTTTCCTATTCCCTCCCAGACAAATTATGTATACAGGTTAGTAAAATACAATGCAATGAGGAAACTGAGGAAACTTGTACAGAATGGTGTAAACAGTGATGCATACAAAGATGCAAAGGTAAGCCCATGTTTAGTATTACTTAATTAATATAATTAATGCTAATAAAGGGTGAAGGAATTGTTGGCATTTGGTTAAAAAAAATAGGTGAAAGTTAATGACATATTTATTGGCTGACAGCCCCCAAACTTTGAAGCAACAAGGATTGCCAGAAAGTGGAACTGTTTATGGCCAAATGTTTTTTTTTTAAAATATGAAAAATTATTCAAGCTTCTAAATACCAGTAGTGTAGACATTTTTGTTATTGCGCACATAATAACAGAATGAGGTTAAAATTGAGAAGCAAGTTAAAACACAAATTGTAATAACTCATCTGCTAGATTAACAGTTGTTTTGTGTGTTTTGATAGCAGTTACAATCATAGAAATATTTCTACCTACAACATGACTTGCTTGGTGGGACCAGACTTTTAATATTTTTATCAACTGAAATAAGAAAATATATTCTTCCTTCTCTTTCATTCGCTAATAATGTCTATATCTGCAGTGTTGTTTCTTGTGTAAATTGGACAGTGTTTTCCATTTCTTATTTTGTACCATAGAGTTTAACATTCATAAGTCAGTATGTGCACCTTCATGTGTCATAGTTTGCACATTCTTTAAGGATATCCTCTGAAGTTTGGTTTTTTGATTGTCATTCAATGCTGTGATGCCCAACAGCAAAAGCAGAGAAAATACAATACATAGAACTATTTAAAAAGATTCCACAAACACACACAATTGGTCAAACAAATTTCATGGTTAAATTCAAAATGACACAATTTGTGAAATAGGACTATGAATTGGCCAATATGGCAACCCTGAAATATAATTTCTGTACTCTCCTGAAATCACAGAAGGCTTGTAGTGTATATGCATCCAACTATTTTCTATTGAGTCTCTCAATCTCATCAAGAGAACATTGCTAAGTGAGATGTGTCAGGCTGAAGTGTGCATATATCGTATCTAAGCTGTAAACCATAGCACAGCATATTCTCTTCTACAGACTACATCCAACTTCAGCTGAGGTTTTTTGGCCATATAAAGAGACATAACAGCATGGAAAAATTAATAATGTAAATTATGGTTCTTGGTAGCATGGGTATGGACAGTCCAAGAGGATGATGGGTAAGAGACATCTTAGATTATTTAAATATGCTCCTGGCTATAAAGAAGACTAGTTTTGGAAAGAATATGTCATCTGATAGATATATATATATATATACACACTACATCCTGCTAACCTGAATGAGAGCCAGGAAGAACAGAATCAAGGAAATCAATTCTCATCATTTTAGTCTCATTTGACAGTGCTTCTGTGGGTTGATCTCGTTTCCCTGCTGATTCCCATCTTACAGCTTTCCAGACATTCACATTTTATTTTATGGTTTGTTGTTAATATGTCTGGTTGACATGCTCATTTCTCATATCCATGTAAGCTATGTATCTGGGTCTCTGAACATTCTAGACTATGGACATGGAGAAGCCCAGATAACAAGACCTTTAAAAAACCCATTGATGTCCGTCAAAACACGAGCAAGTGCAGACGGCAATGGTAGCCATGTTCCTGTTGTGGGATAGTTAAGTATATGATTAAAAAGATTAAGAACTGCCAGGAAAGATAATACCAAAATGAACAGAAATAGGTATCCATGTTACCAAAATAGGTTGATAAAACAACGTAATAACGAGATAAAGTGACAGCAGATGTTTTGACTAAAAAGCCTTCATCAGGACAAACAAAGTAATACAAAAGCCAAATTTTATATATTGGAAAGATAATACCCCAGACGTAAATCTATTAGCAAAGAACAAAGATTTACAAGCACAGTATAATATAGCAATAAAAATAGGTAAAATTCCATAGAGAAAATGCAAACCATCGACGAATAGTGGATGATGTTAATAGAATCTATATTGCAAACATCTGCAGAGACCCTAACACCTAGCAAAGAAAGATTGGATGACAGAAGATATATTAAAGTTGATGGAACAATGAAGAAAGTTGAAGGCTAACATTACAGAATATAACAAGATAAACAAAGAAATTAAACATAAATGCAATACAGCTAAACAGAAATGGTTAAATGCCAAGTTCTGTTAAATAGGAAAATATCATAATGGAAATGCAAGGGACATGCATAAACAAATTAATGAACAAGTAAAAGACAAGTTCACAAGACTGGGTGCCCGAAGTCAAAGGGCATATTTTTCTTCTTCTTCAGCGTTCATTCTCAAACTCCCGCTGGATCTCCTTTGTAGCAGGATGTAATCCAGAGAATGGAAATGCGTTGTGTCGCCGTTTTATTTGCACCAATGGCCCGACACATCCATCTTTGGAGGAAAAGGGCATATGATAATAAGATAAAATGAAATCATGCACAGATGGGAAGAATACATTAAGAAACTTTACAAAGATAGTAGAAATGAAACAGACATATAGTACAACAAAGATAGCCCCTGTATATTAACTGCACAGGTGGAAGAAGCTATATGACTTGAAATACAATAAATCTCCTGGACCAGATAATATTACAAAGGAAGAATTAGAAGTGCTGGATGAATGTGGCATAGAAATAATCACCAAAATGCTGAATGACATCTATAATATTCCTTCAATTTATTGCAATCAATATTCATAGCCTTACAAAAGATACCCGGTGCAGTAGAATGTGAAGACCACTGAACAATCAGCCTTATGAACCAGTTGACCAATATCCAGCTTCTTATAATCATGAGACAAATAAGAGGATAATGAAAACCAGATGTTGCAGAATATCAATGTGGATTTGTGGAAGGAAAAGGCACAAGAAATGTCCTATATATATAATACGAACATCGATAGAGAAGATAATAGAAGTGCAAAATGACCTATACTTGTGCTTAATAGATTATTACCGTATATTCATAGATTATAGTAAAGCATTTGACACGGTGAAGCACTCAGAAATGATAAAAATGTTAGAAAATCTCAATGTTGATGGGAAATAACTAAAGGTAGTAAGAAACATGTATTGGAAACAAACAGCTGCAATGAGGGTTGGCAGTAATGTAGGAGAATTTCAAAAGATAGAGATGCATGTCAGACAAGGATGTGTAATGTCACAAGATATTTTCTCCCTGTATACAGAGGATATTATGCAAAATATAAAAAGCATGCCAGGAATAGCATCTGGAGGTTACAATCTAAATAATTTAAGATATGCTGATAATACAGTTCTGATTGAAGGGAGCGAACAATAACTTTAAGCCCTATTAGACATGGTTAGTACAAGAAAGTGAAAACAAAAGCCTCAATCTGAACAAGAAGAAAATACAAGTAATGGTCGTTTCAAAGAAATATGCACCGCCAAAATGCAGTATTACTATCAATGACGCAAAATTAAATCTAGCGGATAAAGTCAAGTATCTTGGCAACATTTTAACATCAGATCACCGGTGCGATCAAGAACAGAATAGCACAGGCCAAATCAACATTTCAAAAAATGAGAAACATGCTGTACAATTGAGTATTATCAATGCCATAGGTGTAAACTAGTACAAATTTTTCCGTATTGATACAGATTTTGGAAGTAAAAAAAAAAAGGTAATTTGGTATTAAATTTCAGTGTTTTTATCTCACATGCACATGTTGATGGACCAAAAAACGTTATTTGTGGTGCTAAATATGGAAATTTTTTATTTAATTACTGCGTGTTTTCCTGTTAAGGAATGTAGAGTGCTAAGGCTGTGGGAATAAATGCCGTTTTACCAAAGCTGTCGCCGCAACGTGCACAGGAAGAATTTTTCATTGCACCTATGAAAGATAAAAATCCTTGTCCCAACCGTGGATTGAACCCGAGACCTCAGAAATCTGAGGCCGGTGTTCTAGCCGTACGGCTACGCACCCCATACAAAATTTTACAAATTTTATTAAAATAAGAATATGAATTGTAAAATATACAAATTTATGCAAAATAAATTGGCAGCTCTGCAGTGCATACGTTGGTTTGCGTGTTAAGATGATATATTGAGCCAATCCTTCTTTATGTATGCAAAGCATGGACAGTAAACAAAAGTGCCCAAGATAAGCTGGAGGCAACTGAGGTATTTTTAAAAAGAATGATGGAAATTTCATGGACAGCCAAGAAAACTAATGTGGAAGTCCTCAGAGATTATAGAAAAAATTAGAAGCAGACAATCAAGATTTTTAGGCATGTGATGAGAAAAGTAAAACGAACATTTAGTAACCACTGAAAAGATCAAGGGAAGAAGGGGAAAAAAGATTAAGGGTAGACAAAGAGAGAAATTTCTGGATGGGTTGCCACTGTGGCACAAAAATAAGTCACCAGCTTAACTTATTAACAACACCAGAGACGGAGATTTGGGGAGAAGCATGATCGTCTACACCATTTGGCATGGCATTTGATTGATTGATGTATTAGCCTTATATTAATTTCATTTAATTACCAGCAAGAATGTAGCTCTTAGAACAAGAAATTAGCCAAAGATCAATATGGACATAATCAAGTAATATCTAAAATTTTCACACTAACACTTTGTTACCAGTGTCAACCATGGTCTTTGACAACCTCGAGAAAGCAGAGACAAATCATCACATGTGAGATGAAGTGTTTGAGGAAAGCTGTTATGGTACTAAGCAAGATAGAATAAGAAATGGCAATATCAGAAAAGTAGGAATAATGCCTTGTATCGATCATATAGAATGTCAGCAGATAAAGTGGTTTGGTCACCTTGTGAGAATATACCCAAGCTAAATACCATTGAGAGATTATAACAAACGATCATCTGGCCTTACAGCTCCCACCCCTAGACTTAATGGATGGAAGCATGGATGCTATCAACCAGCTTCCACCCAGGGAAAGACAATAGACAGACAAAAACATATAACATAAGAAGATCTGGATACAAGGCCAGAGGAAGACCTAGAACAAGACAGATAACATCAAGACAACACTGAACAAATACAGATTCAGCGCAGCCAAGGTGACACATCTGGCCTTGGATAGACAGTTAAAGCTCCCAGTCATCACCCCTACGCCTAACAGCTATTGTGGATGTTCTGACCATCATCCACCTGGGAATAGACAATAGATAAAGTGTCTTTCATAAAAGTTTTTTTGCGAATCTTGTTTTTTGCCTGAGTCTCACTGGAGCCCAAATGGAAAGCAAAGAATAGCCGAACTGTGACTGTATCCTCTGGCATGTCAGAAGTGACTAAAGGATGTTTTTGAACCGGCGGTAGTTGTCCCATCCAGTGGAATGTCAAATGAACCCAAAAGTTATGCTGAATTCGGATGCCTGAAATGCCCAAATATCAGACAATCTGATCTTCTTCTGCACTCCAGGAATCTTTTGGTCTTGCTAAATTTTCAGGCCAGTCACCAGAACGAAGCTCCCAGTCCTCTCCAGGTCAGAGCTGCTGCCCTTAACTTTTTGCTTCAGTTCAGTCCAGAGTCGCCATGTCTTGTCTAATAGTTCCTTGTATTCTGAATATTTTTATAATTTAGTTTGAAGTCTATCTATAGCTTAGATTAACTTCCAGCTTTTACATGAATAAGTTAGTATGAATACTATATTTCAGTTGATTATCCTAAGCTTTCAGCCTGTGCTTATGATCTGCGGTTATTATATTGGATAAAGTATATGTTGTACTGATTTCAGAGGGGCTCATAGATAAAATACATGTTGTAGTGATTTCAGGGGTTCTTGGATAAAATGTTATACGTTATAGTTCTTCTTCTGTGTTAAGTTTGTGTTGTCATTGTCAGACCTAACAGGGTAGAGTCCACTGCTTTTTTCAGGGCAGAGCAGCTGTCCCATAGCTTTTGTATCCTCTGGCCAGACCTGCTCTTTGTATGTTGGACAGTCCTGAAGTATGTGGAATTTTGGAGTTCTGAATCCACATGTATCAAAGAGACATACACCACCAAGATGCAACATAATAATTAATAACACAAAATTGGCACAAGTTGAAAAAGTGAAATATCTTGGCACCCTGTTAACATCAGAAGGTAGATGCTCAAGTAAGATAAAGAGCCGAGCAGCACAAGCCAAATCAGCATTCCAAAAAATGAGAACCATTTTATTGCAATGGAAGTTTATCAATGCAGACCCGAATTCGGGTGCTGAGATATTATATCGAACTGATTCTTTTTTATGGATGTGAAGCATGGACTATAAACAAGAAAATTCAAGGAGGCTACAGAAATGTGGTTTCTGAGAAGAATGATGAAAATACCATGGACAGCCAAGAAAACTAATGCAGAGGTTCTCATTGATGCTGGTGTAAAAAGATCAATCATATCAAATATTAGAGGCAGACAGTCAATGTTTCTAGGGCATGTGCTGAGAAGAACACAGCTTGAACATTTAATAACCACTGGAAAGATCAAAGGGAGAAGAGATAGAGGTCGACAAAGAGAAAAGTTACTAGATGGGCTTGTATCGTGGCACGGTAGAAGCTCACCAACCGAGCTTATTGACGACACAAGAGACAGAGAGTCGTGGAGAAACATGATCGCCTACGCCAGTCGGCATGGCACTTGATTGATTGATTGAATCCACATGAACAGTCATCTGTATATGAGATCCTCAGTTTGTAGAGGTGACCCAACAGTTTGCAGTGGTCTGTTCTAAGATGAAATAGTGTGGTCTGTTGATGTATTTGGAGGACTTTGGATAAAATATATGTTGTAGTGATATCAGGGGCTCAGAATGTATACGGTTCTATTATAAGGCATGTTTTTATGAATCCATGGTAGTGTAATATTTCAGTAATTTGTCAGTCGACCAGCAAACCTAAGTTTTAAACCAACCATTATTCCTGATGTGAAATAAAAATTATGCAGATGATCCACCCAGCCACCACAAAGTAGGGTACCAGGGCTAATGTTTGGAGAACATTGAGGAATGGCACTGCTACTGAGCAAGTGTGGTAGGTGAAGGTAGTCCGGTAGTTTTTTTTATTAACCATTGACTGGACAGCTGAGCACTCATAGAAACCGTGTGCTGGTTTATAACCTATATTACCTTTATTTTTCATGATATCATCACTTTGTGAGAATTGTATTGAAGTTATTTGGATATGATCTGACTGTGTACACATTGTTTATCTACTATTTATTTTTTGGGTCTTTGTTTCAACATTACCAGAGTCTTCAAAGTGTTATCAAGTCAGAGCTAGATAGTGTTGTTGGCTTTATGACAAACATCATGAAACCTCTCCTGACAGAACGATATGTTGTGACACCTGTAAGTAGCAATTACAGCCACTTTTGTATTACATACAATATTTGCCTAATATGTATTAGTTAATTCATAACAGTGGTTGGCAACGTTTTGTAAATGGTTGTCCATAAATTATGTCAACAAGGTGTCTGAATAATGTCTCACAGTTATTGACAATTGGCTTGACAAAAGATGTCAATAAAACCATTTTTTAATACACCAATTAAATTGTTTGAATTTGAACATTGTCGAAAATATTTTTTGCGTGGAGGGAAGTGCATATATATATATATATATATATATATATATATATATATATATTATTTTTTTTAAAATTTATTTTATTTTAAAATATAAAGCAGGTGGGTCTCTGAATTCTTGATAAATTGCAGACAGAAGAAGTCATAAATACCAAAAATGGTTGACGTATTGTTAGGACAGCCCCCTAAGTCCTGATTTAACAAAATATCTCTTATAGTGAGGACCACATGTTGCGACCGTGGACTTTAGACTCATTGCTTATATCAGAGTATATGGCCAGAGAAGAAAAAATAATGGAGGTTCAGGTCATCTTTCCGCTACAACCTCAATAGTACTATTTATTATGTGAAGTTTATGCTATACATACATGGGTTAGTTAAACCGGAGTCTTGTTCACTCATGGTTTCATTTATGTGTTGCAGAGGTCCGAAAGGGGAGTAAAGAATAGCAATACTGTCCACTTCCATGCGTGAGGTGACTAAGGAAGTGTAGTGTTATGGAGTGTAGTTGGCTGTCCCATCATGTATAGGGTCAAAGTGATCTAGGAGCTATGCTGAAGTCATGTGTATCAGATTAAATGCGCAGATATTGCAGCTATGCTATAAACCATGATACAACACATTTCAGGCTACATCTTCCTAATCTGTAGGAGTTCCCAAGTAAACTCAGAAGATAACTCATTTTGTTATCAGTATCCATTGTCCTGGAGTATAGTATGTCAGTAATTTTAGCACTCTAAAAAATACATGTTCCTCTTTTGTTTGTTTGAAATGTGCATATCTTGAATAAACGTACTGTCTTTTGCAGTTCATACAGAGATCCATAGTGCTTTGAGTCTAGTGTTCTTTCTATGGGCCAGTCTGTATATCTCGGCGTCTGATTTTCAGGAGATTCTTGAACTATATGTTCGGCTGTCTGTGGTGCCTGTACACATAGCTGTGTTGCCATTATTTAATTTTGTGTACATGTGACTGTGGGATTAGTTGTGTACTGTACTGAAGCATAGAATTGCAATTTGTCCTGGATGCCCCTTCATAATTTGATAGTTATCTTATGTTGGTTTTTGTGCCTTTCTGATTAATTTCTATTTGTTTATGTTCCTTCAGCACCAAATAATGTGCAATGGTAGAAATCAGAGCTCTCCAGTTTGAGTGATATGATACTTCTGTGATTGATCTAGACATTTGTTTTTTCTGAGGTCGATTGGCACATCTCATTGATCATCGGTAGTACCTTCTTTAGCCAGTTGATCTACTCTCTCATTTTTTATATTCTACATTGAGATGGTATCCACTGCACAACTAGCTGCTGGTCACACAGTTCAGACATTAGTGTTTGTAGGTCTGATATGTTTTCAGGCTGGAGCACTTGAGTACTGATCTTGCTTGTCAGAAATACTTGACTACTGGTCAAGATTTGAATTTAATAGTTTCCATCTTGATTGCCTGGATGTCTCTATTACATTTATTACAGAATTTCCCTGTGAGGCAACTTAAATCAAGCATTGCAAATAGATTTCATACTCATCAAACACAAGAAAAAAAGATACATCACAGACACTCCCTAACATCAAAATAAATACAGACCGGTCATACTAACAGAGAGAATACCACTAAGACATGTACAGCAAAGGAAGAAATAAACTAGACAAACCCAACACCTAGGTGTGAACTTTTGTAAGCTACAGGGTGAAAAAATATGAGGCAACCTGCATCAAGCAGTGACTGAGGTTTATGAACAACTCCTTAGCACTGTTGACAATGTACTTAAGGAATAAGAAATTTTCAAAATATCAATGACAAACAATCTAAAAACCCCATGTTGCACCAAAGATAAATTGAAGGGGTATAAAAGAACTGCGTAATGGAGGATGAACTCAAATATGCAATTTGTAAAAAGAAGCAAATATTTAAAATATAGATAAAAACAGGTAATAAAAATGATTATATTCAGTATTGTCTTGAGAGAGAAGAAATATCACATGACTGATCAAACCAGCGAAAGAAAATGCATGGAAAGAAAGAATATAGTGAGTGAATGTATGCATCAAAAGACCAAGAGACTTCTTCAAAAATGTAAAGCAATGAAACAGATGAGAGTTATAACCCTGCGACTATCATAAACAGCAAATATAATACCTCCATATTCAGTAGAAAATAAAGAAAACAAGGTGGCTAAAGCATTTTAAAGAGTTGTCCAACCCATCAACCAAAGCACAAAACTATTCTTCCATTCCAAGATATTCAGATGTTGCAGAATCACAAATATTAGATGGGAAATAAAACAGAACATTTCAAGCACAACCCGCTAAAGCAAATTGCCTTGCATGGATGGCATAACAACTGAAGCCATTCAGGCATGTAAAGACATTAGACTAAACTGGCTGAGAAGAATATTCACAGCAGCAATGTCAGAAAAATAAGTACCAGATGACTAGCAGAAAACAGTGATTGTACTCATATGGCAAAACAAGGACAACAAAAGGGAGTGCGATACTTACACATATCTCTACTCAGCTACATAGGAAAGATATATGCAAAAATCACAGAGCAGTGACTTCATCGACCCAGAAAAAGCATTTGACATAATTATTGTGGCAAATAGAGGACTGGAATACATGGAGAGTTACTAGACAACATAAGATCTTTACACAAAAATTGCCAAAGCATAATCAGAACCACTGGCGGCACAACAGACTCATTTGAAATGCAAACAGGTGTCAGACAAAGCCACATATTACAACCACTTTTATCATAACATAGTTAGTCTGTTCCTTTCACGACACATAGGGCAGAGGTTTTGATTCTCGATGTGTTGCGGCTCGCTGCCCTGTAGTTTTAGTTCTTGTATGGACTTGCAGCCTATTATTTCTTATTCTTTGAGTATGGTACTTTTTAGGGTAATTTTGGGTCTTCCTCTTAACATATATGGACAGGATAATTAAAGAAGCAGACCCAAGAAGTGATTCCACCCCTGCAAAGACATCAAATGAAGAACACAGCTCGCTATTTGGACTGCTATTTGGAGATTATCAAAGTTTAATACTCAAATCTGAGGATGAATTACAGTGAAATACAACATGAAACTAAACACATCTAAAACAGAAACTATCAAGTTAAACAGAACACTAGACCAGTTAAATGTTTCTGTACAAAACTGAAACAGGTCAGAGTTCAAATATTTAAGAAGTTTCTTTACAGAGAATGGTAAACTCAATAGAGAGATCGAGAGAAGATATCAGAAAGCCAATGCTGTGACTTACCAACTGTCACCAATACTCAAACATCCATCAATCTGCATGGCTACAAAACAATTGATAAACACTATTTTTACACCAACTCTGTGTAACCAATGTCAAAAATTGACAAAGACACTAGTGAAAAGGTCACAGAATGTGAAATGGGATCTTTGAGAAAAACTATAAATGTCACCAAAGGAGACTGGCAGAGAAATGAAGATATCAGGATAGAAATAAAGACCATTTCACATCAAGATTATATCAAGAGACAGCAAACAATGTGATTTGGCCACATCATGAGAATGGAACCAATGTAATCAACCCTTCGTGCATATAACAGCAGTGTAATGTTAGGTCATTTTCCCAGTGACTAGCAAAGCCGTATTTGAATCCACTCGTTACGTGTGGTTTGAAATAGCAATTACCAGGGTACACCCTTAGTTCATGCAGTCACCAGGAAGTAGGAGTAACGGCTCATGACCTGGAAGGATTGAGGAATAGAGCAATCGCTACTGAGCAAGTACTGTAGGTGACACCAGTTAGGTGGTTTCTGGTCAACTATGCAACTAAGCACTTGAAACCATGTGCTAATACGCTGGTTCATAACTCATGCTACCTTTACCTTTCATTAGACTGTAAGATCTGTGGTTGAGGGATTAGTGAGCCTACCTCATGAACTTGCTCGTGGATGGAAAGCCAAATGTCCATATTAGTCATGCATGAATATATTAATGATGCCTATGAAGTCAATAATATTGAAAATTTGATTCTTTTTCAGTGCTCATTCTTAAACTCCAGCTGGATCTCTTTTTGTAGCAGGACAATTGTCCTACTAGATTTTCAGCAAGATTAGTTTAGAGAATGGATATGCACTGTGTCACAATTTTATTTGCACCAATGGCTCGACACATTCATCTTTGGTCGGTCAGTTTGTTATTATAATTATAGTAATCAGAGAAATTACTATATAAAACCACTTCAGGTGATATATAGTAAAAATGACAGCTAAAAGCCACTTGAAGTTGTACCTCATATTTAAAGAGCTGATTCTAGTTTGTTTTTTCCTGTTACTTCTGTTCTTCATTGTATAGATCCTTACTATCATCAACAGGCTATTGCAAGCATACCTATAGGCTTTGGTGAAAATGCTGTTGCCCTTGCTGGTCGGGCACGCACAGGTAAGAATTTCATTTATTGCGATGTTTTTGGACATTTGAGTATTGATTTCCCATCTGAAATAACTATACCACCAAACCCATCCACTACTAAAACCCTCTATACAGGCACAACACAACTGAAGGAGATATGAAACTACTACCACCTCACTGGGAAGAAAGAGTGAAAACTCACAACCACATGGATCGGATAGTAAGTAAACGGTCTCATATACATGATCAGGGTTCATCACCCTGCAAGGACTGGTTTTTTTTCTGTCAAATGGTAAATTAAAAAGTTCACCCTGTACTTGATGTGATTAAAAAGGGCATGCAGCCTTCATCACACAGCTATACTCTGTTCATTCTAAGAATGAAGTATGTAGGTCAGTGCTTATGATTGGCGGCTGGACGCAGAACGCATAAACCAAATGTTAAGTACACAATAATATAGTTCATTCGAACATAATACTGTTGTTAATTTAAATTAATTGTTGCTAAATGAAATATATCTATCACAATAGTAATGTATGTTTTAAAATAAATTTTCATATAATATATCTTTATCATTCCATGATAAATTACAATACCCGCTGTTATATCATTGCGCAGGCGCAAAAAGGTCAGGGAGCAACCATTATAGTTCCTTGTCTATCCCCAAGTGGAAACTGGTTGATAATATCCACACTTGCCGTTAAGCATAGGGGTGGGAGCTGTAAGTTTCTATTAAGGGCCAGATGTGACGCACGAGTTATACTGAGTCCGTATTTGTGGAGGTGGTCGTGATGTTATTGATCCATCTCTTTCTTGGTCATCCCTGGGCTCTGTCAGATGACAGATAATTATTTGTTATAAGCTCTCAGTTGTATTTGGAAGGGAACAGGGTTGCTACGACTTAGTTCTGAATAATTAATTATGTTACTGTTTTGAAATGTCATCAACTATAAAACTCACATGTTGTTGCGGAGTAATATATGGGTGCGTTTTGTCCCGCTTCAATCTTAGAATGTATATATAGAATCCCCCAGCAACCCACTTACAGGAAACATGCAGTATTTGACAGTTTTGAAGGCAACCAGCTCTTCATGTATACAACAGAAGATCAGGCTACAAGGCATGAGAAAGGCCATTTTGCAGACAATGTGGTAGTCTTAAAGCCATATGTACTGTGTGTTCTCTTTAATGTTTCTTTATTGTCTCTACCCATCTAGTTTTTGGTCTTTCTCGTGCCATGTAGCCTGGTCTTCTGATGTTGCATGCACGAAGTGCTGGTTGTGTTGGTTCCATTCTCATGATGTGACTAAACCACCTGGTTTGCTGTCTTTTGATGTAGTCTTATCTTTATTTCTCCGTCAGTCTCTATTGGTGACATTTATAGCTTTCCTCAAACATTTCAAATATTGTGATCTTTTTCACTAGTCTTTGTCAAGGGCCATGTTTGACAATGGTAACACAGAGTTGGTATAAAATACTGTTTATCAATTATCATTTTTTAGCCATGTAGATTGATGGGTTTTTCAGTATTTGTGACAGCTGGTATGTCACAGTATTGACTTCTGACATCTTGTTTCGATCTCTCTATTAAATTTGCCATCCTCTGTATAGTTAGTTAGTTAATCGTTGGATCATCATCACTGCACTCTGGACACATCCATAGTTGCTCCGATCTCTCCTTGAGTGTATCCGCCATTACACTTCTGTTGACAGTACCGGTCCTGCTGGTTGACCATCATTCTTCTGCGCCCTCCAAAATGTTCACTTCTAGCAACACCGCATTTAAATCCCTGATCTTTAATCCTAGCCATTGAAAAGAAATCATCATCTACACTAGTCTCACTCTCGCGAGCTGTCTCTAATGGAGTTCAAAACGTCAGCGTGATCCATTGCCCCATCGCTCTGTGCCACAATCGTGCATGACACAAGTTGATCTGTTCTTTCATTGCCTTGAACACCCACATGTCCGAGCACGAAAATAAATGTAACTACTTTTAACCTCGCCTTTCTCAAGGCCTCAATGCACTGATCGTGAAAGAGACCCACTTGTACTTTCCTAATCATACTCATAGAGTCACTCAAGATGCAGACCTGCATTACCTTCTGTGTGCCTACCCACTCAAATGCCCTGGTCACCGCCATAATCACCATGGTCATGCTACTCATAGTAACAGCAAAGACCCCACTCTCCTCCCTGATTGTTTTACCTGCTCACTGAGCTGTGAAGGTCCAAGCACTGCGAACATGTCTAATCACAGACCCATCAGTGTATATAATCACATCCTCCTCTTTGGCCTTCTCTGATCAAATCCTGCACTTCTTTCCCCACAGCTGTGGGACATCATTCTCTGCATTCCCTGCTAAGTGATATTACTACTCTCAAACAAGTTTCAAAATCTGTGGGTAGACCTATCCATTCCGCACCTGCTGCCTCATCTTGCAATCTGCACATGCTTTGTATGATGTCCTCAGCACGTCCCATCCACGACTTCCCTCTCTTAATTCTTCTGCCTTTAACCGTCTGTATTTCAAAATGCAATGGGTGTTCCTTATCTGCATGTATTTGATGGTACGCCCATGTACTGCAATATTGTAATCTGTGCTCTGCTGTTGGAAGCCAAGTAGGTCCCGCATAGCTCTTGTCGATGTGTCTCTTAAGCACCCAATAATGATGCGCATTGCTGCATTCTGGATTCTATCCAGTCTTACGATCTGAGTTTGGCTAAGAGTCAGAATTACTAGTGCATATTCCACAACAACCACCAAATACTCTGTAAAGACGCTCCCTAAATATTTGAACTTTGAGACCTGTTTTAGTTCTGTACCATTGGCAGATACATTTAACTGACCTAGTGTTCTGCTTATCTTCATAGTCTCTGTTTTAGATGTGTTTAGTGTCATGTTCTTTTGTTTGCAGGTTTTATGGAGCAGGTGTGTTGGCTGCTGTAATTCATATTCCTATATTAAATTTTGGTCATCTGTAAATAGCAGTCCGAAAAGTGAGCTGTGTTCTTCATTTGATGTCTCTGCAAAGGATAATTCTTTTCCTAGGTCTGCTTCTTTAATTATCCTGTCCATGTATGTAAGGAACAAAGGTGGTGATGGTATGCAGCCTTGTCTGATTTCTATTTCAAATGGATCTGTTGTGCCCTCAGTAGTTCTGATTATGCTGTGGCATTTTTTTATATAAAATTCTTATGTTGTCTAATAATTGTCCATGTATTCATAGCCCTCCAATATTAGCCACAGATTTTTCTGGTCAACTCTGTCAAATGCCTTTTCTTGAATTGATGAATGCAATTTTTAGTTGGTCGTCATATTCAACTGTCTTATTGCTCTGCTGGCATAGTACAAAAATTGCATCTGTGCATCCCATACCTTTCCTGAAACCAAATTGTGTCTTATATAACTGAGGTTCTATTATAGGTCTTATTCTCTGCTCTATGTTTTTTGCATATATCTTTCCAATTTGACTGAGTAGAGATATGCCTCTTTATGTCTCACGCCCTTTTTTGCCTTTGTTTTTCCATAAGGGTACAATTATTGCTTTCTGCTAGTCATCTGGTACTTATTTTTCTGACCACACTGCTGTGAATATTCTTTTCAGCCAGCTTACTCCAATGTCTTTACATGCCTTGTGTGCTTCAGTCATTATGCCATCCATGCCAGACAATTTGTTATGTGGGCTGTTCTTGATATGTTCCTCTATTTCACAGCCTAATATTTCTGGTTCTGCTACATGTGAGGAATATCTTGTACTGAAAGAATAGTTTCTTGCATTGGTTGATGGGTTGTTTTGTGTAATTATGTGGATGTGTAGAAGAATAGGGAGATATCCATGGAAAGAGAAGAAAATAAACAGAGATTCTGATAACACCGCTTATGAGAAAAAAACCATTAAAGGAAATAACATCAGACTGTGTCCTCAAAACTATCAAAAACTTCAAATGTAATTTGGTCAAGACAAAATAGTTTAGGAATATTAAAGGAGTAAAAAGATTCCAGGAAAGATAACAAAAGACAGACCAAGACTAGAATGGAAATAGGATATCGAAGATCTTCTGACCATGTCACTGGTTAACGATAAAGTGAGAACATTTTGCAAAGGACAAATCACATAAATGATGATAAATAAAATATTTTGAATATATTAAAAGACACAGCACCTATTGGTAGCTAGAGTTGAGGGGAGCATGAGATCAGCATAGAGAGAGAGAGAGAAATCATGAGATGGACAGAATACAATCATTGCAAAAATGGCACTTGATGGATGATGATGTAACTGGAAGTCTGCATATAAAATGCTGAAAAATGTCTTCAGCATGCACATATAAAATGCTGAAAAATGTCTTCAGCATGCACATATAAAATGCTGAAAAATGTCTTCAGCATGCACATATAAAATGCTGAAACATTTCTTCAGCATGCACATATAAAATGCTGAAAAATGTCTTCAGCATGCACATATAAAATGCTAAAACATGTCTTCAGCATGCACACATAAAAATGCTGAAACATGTCTTCAGCATGCACATATAAAATGCTGAAAAATGTCTTCAGCATGCACATATAAAATGCTAAAACATGTCTTCAGCATGCACACATAAAAATGCTGAAACATGTCTTCAGCATGCACATATAAAATGCTGAAAAATGTCTTCAGCATGCACATATAAAATGCTGAAAAATGTCTTCAGCATGCACATATAAAATGCTGAAAAATGTCTTCAGCATGCACATATAAAATGCTAAAACATGTCTTCAGCATGCACACATAAAAATGCTGAAACATGTCTTCAGCATGCACATATAAAAATGCTGAAACATGTCTTCAGCATGCACACATAAAAATGCTGAAACATGTCTTGAGCATGTACACATAGATGCTCCCTAAGTAGTAGGCTTCTTCTTCAAGTATTCATCATCATCAAACCCATAACCTTTCAGTGTCTTAGGGGTGCCATTCTTGAAACATTGGCACAACAATTCTGCAATGCCTCTTTGTTCTCACTTATTTGTTTATGTCTGGAGAATCTTAATCCTGTCCAATTTTTACTGTTATCAATCCTTACTTTCTTTTGTAATCCTCTTCTTCTTCCACCCTCAGCTTTTCTCAATACAATATTTGTGGAAAGGGAATTGTGCCTCATTATGTGGCCAAACCACACAAGTTTGCATCACTTCACCACTGCCATGAGATGTTCTTGTTGTTTTACAAGAGTTTTTATTTTGATTCTTATCTTTGATTCATATGTTAGTTTTATGTTCTGTATAATGGATGCACAATATTTGTCTGTAACATTTGTTTTTCAAAAGCCGGTATTCTCCTATTTCCTATAGTCTGCATAGGCCTGTTCTAATGTATTGCATCATGTTTGTATTCTACTTCCATTTGTTCTTCCACTTTGCTGTGTATGTGTTCTGGATTATTGTTTGTTCTTCTCTGTAGGACAGTGGGTGTCTATGTTGCTTCATTTCGCTTCTTGCTTTTGATAGAGCAGCTGCTTTCACATTTCCCATGATTCCACAGTGTGATGATATCCACTGAAGGGTGATAGCTGATGATTTTTGGATCTGTCTTAGCTCATGTCTGATGTTGTGCAGAAGGCTTTCGTTTCTGTTGCTCTGGATTGATTCCAGTAGGGATCTGCAATCTGTGAATAGAGCTATCTTCTTTGGTCTTGGCAGTCCTGTTTCAGTGAAGACTTTCAGTGCTTGATAGAGTGCAACTGCTTCTGCTCTAAAGTTAGAGAAGTATTTCTTGGTTGGAAAAGCTTTTGATATTGTCTTCCAATCTTTGAGTCTTATAAAAATTCCACCCCCTTTCCTTACTGCTCCTTCTGCCAATCCATCTATTTAATGTCTCCATTCCTTGTGATTGTATTTTATTTCTATCATCTCTAGTGTCAATGCTTTTAGTTGAGGTGGAGTCTGGTAATTATTAATTATTCCAGGAACTTGTGTTATTATGGAGACATTTTGGAGAATATTGTCTGACTCTTCAAAATCTGTTAGTTTTCAATTTCATTTGGGAGGTTTGTGAGGATATCTTTATGGAGATGGTTGGAGATGTGACAGAAGCTGGTTCTCTTCAGCCTGCTTGTGGTTGATCTAGAAATTTGCGCATGCATCGGATGGTTTGGCATGAGCTTAATTTTTCCCTTTGCACAAGCACTCTTTCTTCTCTTCTGTCATCCAGTGGGCGGATAGTTACATGTTTTTCCATTGCATGGATTGGAGTGGTTTTCATCCCTCCTGAGATAAGTCGAAGTCCTGAATTTTGTACTTTAGATAGGCGATCAGTATTTGTTTTTAATGCTGATTCCCAGACCGTCATTCCATATTCTACTGCAGGTCTGACTGTACCCATTTAAACTTTTCAGAGAATGCTCCCATTTGTTCCCCAGTCTCTGCCAGCAAGTTTCTTCATCAAGGATAGCTTCCTGGTTGCTTTCTGCTCTGTAGTTATCAGGTGTGGTTTCCAAGTGATTTGCTTGTCTAGTTTGACCTTGATATAAGGTGATGCTTGTCTAGTTTGACCTTGATATTGCGTGATATAAGGTACCAGTGCTATGTTTTGCTTTAGGGTATTGTCTACCTCATATTATTATATTTTTTATTATATTATATTATTTGTATATTTTTTAAAATATCTTTACCTCCTTGTTTTCTGGTATCAGCAATGCCTAAAATGTCTATACATTTCTTTCTCATGGTTGGTTGGTTGCTAATCCAGTGGTCCATGGGCTCATTTCCATTGACTAAGTTTCTTTATCATAAATTTCAACAGCTCTGGTGTTTTGTCACAGAGTCTACATCCATTTAGTGTTGCTGTTCCTGTGCTCTTTATCATTATCTCCTGTTGTAGGTTCATTGCCGTGTTTATGCACTGCCTGCATGCATGGTCTGTTGCAGAAAGATATTTTTCACTGACCTGGTTTACGTGTAAGGATGACATAATAAATCCATTAGAAAAAAAACTTCCTTAGGTTATGGATATTTTGCTGACACAGTAGATTCATATTTTTATATAATTTTTCACAGTTTTTTTAAAGCTCATTAATGAAACTCGACTGTATCTGTCATTTTCAAAGCACAAAAGCCCCTTGATATCTACACATAATAGAAAGTATGAGACATTCCTTGACATCCACACATAATAGAAAGTATGAGACATTCCTTGACATCCACACATAATAGAAAGTATGAGACATTCCTTGACATCCACACATAATAGAAAGTATGAGACATTCCTTGACATCCACACATAATAGAAAGTATGAGACATTCCTTGACTTCCACACAAAAAACACATATTTTATAACAAATAAAGAGAGAAAAAATTAGTAAAAAAAATAACTTATTTTACTTACCGAATTGCTTGGCAACACTGTACACTAAATCACACGCAAATCTGTTGTATTTATGTTCTTTAATTGCGAAATTATCAAAATATTGCCGGGGGAACTGTATAAAACATGTAGATTTGCAGTAAAATCGTTCTTTGAGCTTAGGCCTAGAGTCATTTTTGGTGCCACTTCAACATATTCGATATCAAACATCTACAAGTCCCCAAACCAACACAGCATTCTGTATATTCACTGCTGTGAAACTAAATAACCCAATAATTCATGATTCAACCCACGATTCAATGTTATTTTATTCAAAATATGATGAAAGAAAGGTCTATAAAACCGATCCACCATCATGGCATCGTAATGGTGTGCAGATGTGGTCAGATTAATTGTTATGAAACGTGTACCTTCTAACTAGACATTTGTACCTTCTAACTAGACATTTTCACAACGATCATGTCGGATGTAGAAATGCACTGGCTTCAATTGCGCATGTTTCCCGAGTATGTGCATTAACCAATCAGGTTGTGGTGCGTCTATTTAACATGATATCTCATTGGATGGAGGCACAGTGAAGGTTAAATGGGTACCGGATTAATCCGGGAAGTAAAGACTGCAAGGGAGAGGAGATGGCTACTGACCTCATTTGCAGAGCCTCTGAAATGTGAGATCGCTAACATCTCACACCCTTACAGCATTAATAAATGATATGGGTTACTTTACTTTACTTTTACACATAATAGAATGTTTGAAACATTCCTTGACATTTACACATAATAGAATGTTTGAAACATTCCTATGTTGGTCTTACTAATGGTATTGAATTGAAAGTAAATATTTGATTGACACTGGCACATGCACACAAAGAATAAATACAACACAGTGATCTCTTTTCCTCTCCATGTGAAATTGTCTGTAATTATAGTGTTTACATTCTTTGTTTTCAGCCCACCGGAAACATTCACAAGTTGATGATGTGGATTCCGACTTTCTTTATGCACTGGTTCTTCCAGACTTTTGTTTTGTGCATCACCCAGACAGACATCACATCACACAAGAGACTAACTCTGCTAGCAGCACCGAAGCTGATAGATCTTTTGAGAGTCCTAGTCCTACAGACTCTGAACTAAGTTCCACAGAATCGCAAGACATCAATACAAATAACAGTTGTTCTTCAAGCTGCAGCCAGGAATCAAGTACAGACTTCCACAAGGAGACAATCGATGTTAGTATACCTCAGGGAATTGATGATGCAGAAGTTGGAGATTCATATATCTACAGATCCAGTGATTACGATATTGATGTGGACAATGTTGAAGATACCGTGCCTCATATATATGTTTCAGCTGATATTAGTAGAACTGTGTCTAGTGACTGCAGTGTTTACAGAAATCACAAAAGGTGCTCAGAACAGGGAGTTTACAGTATACAGAAGGGTTCCCACTCTACCATCAGTATTGAGATTAAGGTAAGCATTTTATTGTTTATGCTACTGGAAGAAAAGATGTGTGTTGCTTTGGATGAATGTATAGCAAATAATAATACCTCTACCTGTCATACATGTCATAAGAATTGACAAAGGAGGATTACGGGTAGGGTTTGCTGTTCCATAATAAGCCAAAAGCTTTGTTGAAGTCAGATATTCTGGCTTGCCCTATGTTGCAGGGCCCAAAAGGTGTAAAGAATAGCAACATGTTTATCTTCCATGCATGTTGTAAGAGGCAACTAAAGAGGTTATGGAGTGGAGATCAAAGTGAATTAGAAGCCATGCTGATATTAGATATGTCAGGTGCAGATATCGCAACAAATCAGTAAACCGTGACACAACATATTGTACACTCCAGACTACATCCTGATATTCTGCAGGAGTTTGGGAATAAACGCAGAAGAAAAAGATATGCCTGGCTGAAAGACAAATATCCTGGCGACGTTGTAAACAGTAACACAATGCATTGTGTTTTCTCTATTACATTAAGGTAAACCAGCAGAAGTGTGAGAACAAATGCATTTTAATTGTTCTACTCGACAAAAGTGATCAGTAGTACGGGTGATATTCCCTCAACTTTCCAGAGTTTGAGGCTAGGCACTCTACCTCCTGGTGGCTGGGTAGACCACTGGAGTAATTTTTAATTTGAAACCACAAATAAAGAATGGGTTTGCTGGTCAGCGAGCTTGAATAACTAAACTACTCTTCATATTTCTATACGAAGGTTTCTACTACCAATGTTTTAAAAAATGTCATTCGCTTGTACTTTATGTGCATGTACGGTACATTTCATGAGCGATACCTTCTAATGATGTGCATGGACGTGCATGTTAAAGGCAATATTGAATACTCTGGTAACCAGTAGGATTTTGCGAACGAATGGAGCAGTTGTTTTGGTCAGTCTTTTGTCCTGGTTTCATGACATAGCTGTTTGTAGTGAGGCTGTTTGCCAGCTTCTTTGTCAGAGTGGGTTAGGGAGAAAATCTCACAATCCCAACTTGCATGAACTGGGTTAATATTTAAGCACAATTTGTCATACATTGATAATGTTGTAGCAGGTAACAAAGGATAACATCACTCTAATTTATCAAGTAAATTTAAGTAGGAAGCCAGAGGACAATTAAAAAAAATTCAATTCCCGTTAGTCTCAAGAATTTAGAATTTATCAATAGTACTTCATAGAACACAGATTTTTGAAGTTTGACTTGATGTCAACTAACAGACTATCACTATAGGACTATCGGGTGTAAAACATTTCGAACCGTTAGGCTGTTATCAAGAATATACAAAGCAAACAGTGAAAAAACAGGAAAAACAATGTTAGCATAATGGAGGCACTAGAATACAGATGTTTAATTTGAAGTTCAAGGTGACAATGACCTAACCTTGTCAGATGGAAAATGGAGAGAAGTTGGAGTACCTGTTATTTTCTCAATAGATTGATGAAATTTCAATGTAATAATAATAATGATGAGACCAATTATCTGTCAGGGTTCTCCAACCTAACTTCCAAACTGATAGACATAACCACATCTTCAAAACATATTTTTATTTCTAAACTTGGGTCTGGATGTCTTCTTCTTCTACATTCATTCTCAAACTCCTGCAGATTAGCATGATGTAGTCTGAGGAAAGGTATACACTGTCATGGTTTACAGCGTTGCTGTGATATTTGCACCTTCCAGCCTGACATATCCGACTTCAGCACGGCTTCGAGATCACTTTGACCCTATATGGGATGGGAAGTCAACCCCATCCCAAAACCTCCTTAGTCACATGTTTATGACATGCAAGGAAGGTAAACAGTGTTGCTATTCTGTGTTCTCCATTTGGGCCCCGGCAACACAAGGTGGTTCTGATTGTCTGACATCCTCAGCCAAAAAAATACCACTTTCTCCTAAATTCCGTACTATCACAGAATTTTTACACATCACCACGCCACATCTGTTCTTCTTCTTCTTTCGTTCACTTGAAACATGTCTATATCTGTAAATCTGTCTCCTTAATAAAACTCACTGTCTTTTGTAGTTCATACAGTGTCCCATAGAGTTTTGATTCCAGTGTTGTTTCCTCTGGCCAATATGTCTGCCTCAGCGTTTCATGCTCAGAACACTCTTGAAGTATATGTTTGGCACTCTGTGCTGCCTGTCCACATGTACACATGGCCGTGTTGCCAATCTTGAACTTTGTATACATGTGACTGCGGAGTCGGTTGTGTCCTGTTCTGAGACGTAGAATTATAACTTGTTCTGGTCTGTTCATAATATGATAGTCATCTTGTGTTGGTGTTTGTGGCTTTCTTATTGACTTGATCATCTGTTTTTTCTGATGGTAGGTGATTGGTATATCTGGTTGGTCTTCGGCAGCACCTTCCTTAGCCAGTTGGTCTGCTTTTTCATTTCCTGGTATTCCACAGTGAGAGGGTATCCACTGCATGGTTACCCTATACTGGTAAGACAATTCGCTAAGTAGTTTTTTCAAGTCTGTTAGTTTTTCAGACTGGAGAGCTTGAAGCACTGACCTTGCATCTGTCAGGAATACCACAGGCTGTAGGTCAGAGTTGGAGTTCAGCAGTTTTTTTAGCTGCCACACTAATTGCCTGGATTTCTGCATCATAATTATTGCAGAATTTTCCTGTCGGTGTTCTGATTGTATCTCTAGGCTTGTGTGGATATTCTATATATACACCTGGCCACATCTGTAAAACATATTCTCATTTCTAAACCTGGTTCTGGTTTCTGACATTCTCAGCCAAAAAAAGGACCACTTTCTCCTAAATTCCGTACTATCACAGAATTTCTACACGCCACATCTGTAAAACATATTCTCATTTCTAAACCTGGTTCTGGTTTCTGACTTCAGCTGCCAAAAAAAGCTTCCCCTCAACTAACAAATGTTACGCTACTTGCCGCAACATCTTTAAAACATGCTCTCATTGATTTTTGTTATTTGATTTCCTCAGCCAAAAAAAGGTTTCATGACAAAAGCCAGCTCAAACTCAGCAGATGTTAGTCAAGTCTGCAAATTTTGTATGCATCAGTATTTAAAGGTAAGCATGTTCCCTGTACACACGCCCATAAGTTCTCTCCCCTATCGATATTACTTAGGAACCTATAATCCTCTTACCCAGAGATCCTCTTATATTTTGTAGAAATGGTGTAATGGTGTTGTTGGTATTCCATATTTTCTTCATGTTTTCCCTTTAAAAACTACATTCTAAGTATCAACAAAAAGTGTAGTATTTGTTCTTTGTAAAATATTGTTTCAGAGCTTGTCTTTTAAAAATATCTCAGACCCAGTCTATTATAATGTTACATATCTTTTTGAAATGTTTCAGAACCTGTTTTCTATTTTAAATGTTGTGGTTTTTTTTCCCCCAAAGATATGTTAGCAATTCAAGTGCAATGACTAATCTTTGTTCTATCTTAAGTCTCTGTGTAGACTAATCATGTTGAAGTTGGATGTGTCAGGCCAAAAGGCACAGATATCCTAGCTAAGCTGTAAATAATGACAGAACACATCCTGTTTTCTGGACTACTTTCTGACAATATGAAAAGTTTTGAGAATGAAAAGAAGAAGAATGTAGACTAACTCTGTTGTTTCTCTATATAAACTAACAGATCCACTGTGTTGTGTCTCTATATAAATGAACATTGGTTAATTCTTTTGGTCAAGGTGGCCAAAAGAAGCGCTACAAGGACTCGTTAAAGAACTCATGTAAAGCCTTTGAAAGAGACCACGATACATGGGAAGAACTTGCACAAAATAGATCTACATGGCGTTCTAAAATAAAAAAGAGCGCATCATCTTGTGAAAAGAAGAGAATTGCAGCAGCTCAACAGCGGAGAGCAGCTAGAAAGTCACAGATAGACCAAGATCCATTTACAGCCGTCATTCCATGTCCGAACTGTCCAAGGACATTTACAGCTCGAATAGGGCTCATTAGCCATCTACGAACTCATAATCAAGGACATAACTAAAATTGAATTTTCAAAAGTGGATGTAACAAATGGTCATCACTTGTGATAGACGAGCAACAAAAATGAACATATCCACACAGTGTTTCAATATAGACTAACAGATCCACTCTGTTATTTCTCTATATAAACTAACATATCCACTCTATTATTTCTGTATATAAACTAACAGATCCACTCTGCTGTGTATCTATATAAACTAACAGATCCACTGTGTTGTGCCTTGATATAAACTAACAGATCCACTCTATTAGATTTCATACTCAACAGACAAACAAAAAAGATACAATACAGACACAAGAGAACTCCCTAACATTGAAATATATACAGATCACAGACCAGTCATACTCACAGAGAATACCACCAAGACAGGTATAACAAAGGAATAAACCAACTAGACGAACACAAGGCCTATGTGTGAACATTCGTAAGCTACAGAATGAAACAATAAGAGATAACCTGCATCAAGCAATGACTAAAGTTTATGAAAGACTGCCTAGCAGTATTGAGACTTATTGTGTACTTCTTGTACATAATGAATGAAACATTTTCAAAACATCAATGACAGTCTTAT
This sequence comes from Meghimatium bilineatum, assembly GCA_034231615.1. Taxonomy (NCBI): domain Eukaryota; kingdom Metazoa; phylum Mollusca; class Gastropoda; order Stylommatophora; family Philomycidae; genus Meghimatium; species Meghimatium bilineatum. The sequence goes on along the minus strand of CM067317.1, from coordinate 50,420,053 downwards.
GTGGCACAAAAAAATAAAATAGAGATAAAAAAATGAATTTAAAAAAAAGAAGAAAATGTAGCAAATATAGGTAAAAATAGGTAATCTTCTTCTCGTTCAGTTTGAAATTCTACACAGCAAGTCCAGCTTTCTTAATGAATGCTGTTGTATTTGGAAGCTCTTTCTGCCGAAGATAGATGTGTTGGGCCACTGGCATTAATAAAATGGTGACACATTGCATTTCCATTCTCTTGACTACATCTTGCTGGCAATCTATTAGGACCATTATTCTGCTACAAATACAAATTACAATACACAAGACATTTACAATGTTCTGAACCATTAGGTCTTTCTCAAGAGTATATAAAACAAACAGTGAAAAGCAATTAAAACAGTAAAAATAATGTTAACACAACAGATTTACTAAATACACTATTGACATGTAAACAATATGAAGTTCAAGGTGACATTGATATACGTGGAAACATGTAGTCATGAATGCAGGTTTTGTTTCAAATTGGATGGGATGTGATAACAGATATAACAAAATTATTACCCAATACAACATGGATAGCAATACAGTAAAGACCACACCAACACAAATTTAAACAAATGAAAGTTCGGAGTTAAGTCCAAAAAGCTTGAGGGTACCAAACTCAAAAATAAATATATTTTCAATATATGACGTAGGTCTGTCATCCGTGGTGCAGGATCTGAGGGCATTGACCTGGATATCGAGGGCACCATGATGACCAACACCATTGAAATGAATGACAACAGGAGTAGGTTCTCTGTGATTTATGGCATGAAGATGCCTACAGAAGTGGTCACTTATTTGTATCATTTTATAGTCCATTTTACCTATATACTTCTTGTCACAGCGTTTACATATGATAACGTAAATGACATTACGGATTCACATGTAAAGGCATCATCGTTAGTGAAAGTGGCCTAGGAAATGAAACAGAGCAGATCTGAACTACATAGGGACATGTGTAGCAACGGCCACGTTTGAATCAAATAGTGCCAAGGTGATTCAGGAACATAAGACCTGGGGTGACTGTGGACCAAGATATCATTAAGATTTTTGTCACGCCTATAGGCAACCAAAGAAAAATCCTGGAAAGCGGCACGAGTTTCAGAATCAGACTGAAGAAGGAAATAATGCTTGAACAAGATGCGATGTACAGTAGAGTTATGGGGATGAAATGTAAGGACAAGTTTAACTCTATCAGAGAATGATGAAGTACCCTGAGTGTTAGTCAAGGTCTTAAGTTTAGATAACTTACGGACATAAAGCCAAACTAATGAAAAAACACAGTCAGGGAACAAACATCTACAAAAGAAATCAATCATCTCAGAGAAATCAATCATTTATCAAGACACGTGTCATCATCGCCACATAAGTGAAGAAGCTGGGAGAATGTCAGAGAGTTGCGGCAAGCAGGAGGATGAGAAGAAGTGTAGAGCAGAAAACCATGTGCATCAGTAGTTTTGTAGTAAACAGATGTGCTGAGGTAAGGGGGATGAATAGTGACAATAATGTCAAGGAAGTTGACAGAAGTAGTAGAAGATGTTAGATATGAATTGCATAGCAGGGTTAAAATTGTTGATAAAGTTAATGAAGCAAGACAATTATGTCTCAGGCATGTCAGTAATACCTATGTCAACATCAATATATCTATGAAATAGAAATGGAAAAGGACCTTCATAAGTCTCCCAAACCTGATGTTCAAAATGCCCCATGTAAGACACGCATAACTGGGTCCCATCTTAATGTCCATAACAACACCACTGATCTGATAAAAAAGTGCCCATCAAATTCAAAAGAGTTGAACGTAAGCACCAATTAAGCAAGGCAATTAAAAGTGGGAGTGATTATAGAGGGGTGGGGGTTCTTATCAAGAAAAAACTCCAACGCCCTAAGACCATCCGTCTCCCAGCCATTTTGTTTATATTCGTTATGGTTTTGTGTTCTTAACTGTTTTTGTTATCTTGATAAAGGTCCCAATTGGACCGACACGTTGACAGTTGTATTTGTTCTTTATTTTGTTATTTTCTATATTTTATTATTTTATATTGACAGTTTTCTTCAGTAGCCTTCCTACCGTTTTTGTATTTACCTCTATTTGTCTGGTTACTGTGGCACTTCCATTTTGTCGGACATTCTCCAATATTTGGGTTATTAATATGTCCAAGTGTATACATATAGAAACTTGCAATCCTCAAAATTCTTATGTCAAGTTTTACCACTGCTATCTCCACATAATTTCTTACTCAGGTAAAGTTAAAGGTAATTGAGTTATAAACCATCATAACACATGGGTTTCCCATAAATACTCAGCTTCCTAGTCACTGGTTGGCGAGAAACCTATCTGACTAATGCCATTTTCAACACACACTTTGTAGCAGTGGTGACTTTCCCAAAGTATGAGCCTGGTACTCATTTACTAGTGCCTAGGTGGATTAATGGAGTAATTAATTTTGTAAGTGTAACACGTGCCTTAGACACTTTCTTACTAATTTAGATGATTGTCCATTATTCATTTCCATATATCAGGATTGGTTCTGTATAACTCATAAGAATTCCAACTGACAATAATACAATTATAAATTATTTTCTTTACCTTGTGAAATGTTTCCTTTGCCTGTTCTATTCTTCTTCTGCGTTCATTCTCAAACTCCTGCGGATTAGCAGAATGTGGTCCGGAGAACGGTAGGTGTTATGTCATGATTTACACTGTAAATCATTGTAAAGCATTGCTGCGATATATGCGTCTTTTGGCCTGACACATCTGACTTCAGCATGACTTTTTGTTACTATGACCCTACATATGATGAGTCAACCTCACCATATAACCCCCTTAGTTGTCATTGTGACATGCATGAAAGGTAAACAGTGTTTTTTTTCAATACATCTTCCATCTGCTATTATCGAGCTACCTATGCTGCAAGCACCTGTATTGAATTTAGTTATTGCTAATTTCTCTATTGATTGTTATATGTTAATCTAGAGAAATTTTGAGCAACCGCTGTTTTCTCCATTATGCACTTGAAATCTCTGGGGGTATCTGTGGTAAAGGCTTGTGTTGACAAGGTTGCTGGGTTAATTCTGAGCAGTGGCGACTTGTTTACTAGTGCATTTTTTAGAGACCCTCTAGAATTATCACTTGAAACTATGTTACATTCTATGACTGGTATTCTCGGCAGGCATCGTTCTGATCTACTAAGAAGGTCTCAGTACATGAGGAAACCCGAGTACAATGAAGTCAATCCTCTGCATCTGTAAACCGCAAGTTTCTATATCTATATAATGGAAACCTGTTTGAGAATCCTGAGCAACTATAGGATTCCTTGGTGTTGCAATTACATCAGTGCAAAACCAATAATAAATTCACATTTTAACTGTGACTTTCTTAATTATATTCACTGCAATTTATGAAACATTTTTTTTTCTTCAGAAAAAGTCGGGAATATGGCCACAGACAAGCAGCTATTGCCCGCTTGACCTTTTCTCAGGGTGAGTAATAAAATCTATTCTATTGTTTAATTTTTTCCTTTTTTTCTTTTCGCTTTATCATGTGTTGGGCCATTTGGCACAAATAAAACAATGACACAACACATTTCCAATTTCTGGATTACATCCTGCTGGAAATCTAGTTGGACCATTGTCCTGCTACAAGAGAGATCCAGTAGGAGTTTGAGAATGAATGCTGAAGAAGAAGAATACCGCTTTATGACTTGCAGTGTCAGGGTTAGGAGAGTTCCCTTGAGATGGCTTTTTGTGTATTTCATATATGTTTGTTTTCATTGACACTTTTATTTCTGTAATCCATCATTTGCAAAGTCTCCCCCTGGCTTTGTATCCATCATGTCTATATAGTAATGCTTTTTTGAGGGGCACTGTCTGATGGTAGTCTGGTAATCTGTTGTCTTCTGATGTAATCGAGAATTGGCATTGTGTTTGTTAGTCTTCTGATGTTTTCATTTCTGTGATTCTGTCTCGTATTGTTACTCTGAGGATTTGACATAGACAAGTCATTTCTGTTGTAACAAGTTTTCTTTTGGATTCTGTTGTTAGTGTCCTCGTTTGACATTGGTAACATATGGATAGTATTATATTCATTTTATACAGTGCAGTTTTGGTGTTCATGCTCACATTTGTTTTTGAAATTAGGAGACATCTGTCCCAAGATCTGGTATGCTATGTTGCATCTATGGTGTTTTTCCCATTTGATGATATGATGCTTCCAAGATAAGTGAATTCTTTCACCTGTTTAAGTTGTTGATCATCAATTCATGCCATAGACGGATGTGTCGGGCCATTAGTGCAAATAAAACGGCATAACAACATATTTCCATTCTCTTGACTGCATCCTGCTGGAAGTCTAGTAGGACTATGGTCTTGCTACAAGGGAGATCCAGCGGGAGTTTGAGAATGAATGCTGAAGAAGATCATCAATTAGAATAGTGGTGTTTCTTTCTGTTTTTGCGATTGACATTACCTCAGTTTTTCTGTGTTTATCTTCATGTTAAAGCCTGTACATGTTGTGTGGAATCTATTTATATGTTGTTATAGTTGTTCTTTTGTTGTTGCTACTATTGCTTGATTGTCTGCAAAAAGAAGTTCGCTCAGGAGGTTGTTTAGTTCGCTCAGGAGGTTGTTTAGTTCGCTCAGGAGGTTGTTTAGTTCGCTCAGGAGGTTGTTTAGTTCGCTCAGGAGGTTGTTTAGATTGTCTTCTTCATTAGTGTTGGCAATATTGTTTACATATGTAATCGATATATGTGATGAATAACGAGAGAGATAGAACACATCCTTGTCGCACACCAGAGTGTATGTGGAATTTATCTGAAAGCCCAACACTTGTTCTAACTGCACATTGGCTGCCAGTGTAACTACTTCTACACAAGTTGATTACATGTTGTAGAACCCTATATTTTAATAGTATTTTCTGAAGTTGTCTGTCTATTCTGTCAAAAGCTTTTTCTTGGTCGACAAACGTGATATGTAATTCTTTGTTGTTTTTAGTTGTTTTTCTGCCATTAGTCTGAGTGTAAAAATGGCATCCGTACAGTTTTTTCCCTTACGGAATCCCATTTGAGTGTTGCTAACCTGTGGTTCTATAAATGCTTGTAACCTTCATTCTAGAGTTCTGTTGAAAATGTTTCAGTGTAGCTTAGAAGTGAACAACTTACTCTCACTGACTTACTCTCACTAAATTACTAGAGATTGGTGTAAGAGGTGATGATCATTATTGGCGACCTTGAAGTATTCTTTAACTTGAGCAATTTTTATGTCTTGCTTTGATGCTTAGGAGAAACCTCTTGGCAACGATAGGTGTATCTCTTGTGCATCCTAGGACAGCTCTCATGGCAACAGTGGCTATATTCCATCAGATTTGCTACAATCAATTTTCATAGCTGTACCAAAGAAACCTGGTGCAGTAGATTGCGAAGACAACAGAACAATCAGTCTTATGAGTCAGATGACCAAGATTCTACTGTGCATAATAATGAGGTGTATAAGATGAAAAATAAAACCAGAGATAGCAGACGAACAATGCGGATTTGTAGAAGGAAAAGGCACAAGAAATGCCCTATATATAGTAAGAACATTAATGGAGAGGGCCATAGAAGTACAGCAAGACCTTTATCTGTGTTTCATAGATTACAGCAAAGCATTTGACAAGGTGAAGCATTCAGAGATTATAAAACTGCTAGAAAGTCTTAACGTTGATGGGAAAGATCTAAGAATAGTAAAAAATATGTACTGGAAACAAACAGCTGCGATGAGAGTTAACAACACTATAGGTAGATTTCAAAAGATAGAAATGGGTGTCAGGCAAGGTTGTGTAATGTCACCAGACCTTTTCTCCCTGTATACAGAATACATTATGCGAAATATAGAAGATATGCCCGGAATAAAAGTGGGAGGATACAATATAAATAACTTGAGATATGCTGATGACACAGTACTGATCGCAGGAAGCGAACACGAACTGCAAGCCCTATTAGATAAAGTAGTGAAGGAAAGTGAAAACAAAGGCCTCAGTTTAAATAAGAAGAAAATTGAAATAATGGTTGTATCAAAGAGACATACACCACCAAGATGCAACATAATAATTAATAACACAAAATTGGCACAAGTTGAAAAAGTGAAATATCTTGGCACCCTGTTAACATCAGAAGGTAGATGCTCAAGTGAGATAAAGAGCCGAGCAGCACAAGCCAAATCAGCATTCCAAAAACTGAGAACCATTTTTTGCAATGGAAGTCTATCAATGAAAACCCGAATTCAGGTGCTGAGATGTTATATCGAACCGATTCTTTTTTATGGATGTGAAGCATGGACTATAAACAAGAAAATTCAAAGTGAATTAGAGGCTACAGAAATGTGGTTTCTGAGAAGAATGATGAAAATACCATGGACAGACAAGAAAACTAATGCAGATGTTCTCATTGATGCTGGCGTAAAAAGATCAATCATATCAAACATTAGGGACAGACAGTCAAGGTTTCTAGGGCATGTGATGAGAAGAACACAGCTTGAACATTTAATAGCCACTGGAAAGATCAAAGGGAGAAGAGATAGAGGTCGACAAAGAGAAAAGTTACTAGATGGGCTTGTATCATGGCACGGTAGAAGCTTACCAACCGAGCTTATTGACAACACAAGAGACAGAGAGTCGTGGAGAAACATGATCGCCTACGCCAGTCGGCATGGCACTTGATTGATTGATAATGGATGCGCAATATTCGTCTGTAGCATTTGTTTTCAAAAGTATGCAGTCTCCTCCATTTCCTCTGTAATTGTCCAACTCTCACGTCCGTACAAAAGAATAGGTATTATTAGAAATTTACATAGGTATATCTTGTCTGCCGTACTTATTCTGCTCTTCCATATGGTATTTAATCTGGAGACTGCAGCCGAGGATATTTCAAGTCTAGTCTTTATTTCTTTGGTTGTACTTCCATCGCTGCTCATGTAAGATCCTAATTATTTAAACGTATCAATTTCTTCTAGTTTCTGTCCATTCACCCAGACGTTAACAGGAGTCGTGTTGCCATCACTGTTTGCCATTATTTTGCTTTTGTCGATGTTTATTACCATACCATAAGTTTTGTAAGTTTTTTTCAAGTTTAGAGGTAAGTATTTGTAATTATTTCTCACCACCAGCCATCAGATCAATGTCATCTGCAAAATGCAAGTTGCACAGAGAGCGGCTATCAATTGAAATGGTTGTTTGATGGTTCTGTAGTGTCTCTTACAACATGTGTTCCAATAATATTTTGAATGACACTTGTAATAATATGCATCCTTGTCGAACCACTGCAGTTGTTTTGAAAAATGTTCCAGTATCACCATTAATTAAGACAGCACTATTTGCTACTTTGTATAGTGCTTCAAGAATTTCGATTATATATCTGCTTAAATTAAAATTTCTCATATTATTCCATATCCCTTCTTGCCATGCTCGATCGAATTAGTTAGTTTGTTCCTTTGGTGCCGCAGGCGGCACATATAGGAAGGAGGTTTTGATTCTCCGTGTGTGCGGTCCGCTGCCTGCAGTTTTAGTTCTTGTATGGTCTTGCAGCCTATTATTTCCCCTTCTTTACGTATGGTGTTATTTAGCTTACTTTAGGTCTTCCTCGTTTTCTTTTACCTTCAGGTGTCCACATAAGGGCTTGTGGATTTATTCTGTTTTCATCTAGTCTTAAAACGTGACCCAATTATTTCAATCTGCGTTTTTTATGAGATTTGAAACATATTCTTGGTGTGTTTTGTTTCTTAAATCACTATTTGTGACGAAATCGCTCCATTTTATGTTCATCAATTTCCGGAGACATTTGTTTTCGAAGTTGTTTAATTTTTGGCCTGTTCCTGTAGTTGATTTCCAGAATTCACTTCTATACGTTAGTACCGAGACAATACAGGAGAATGAATAGCTTTAGCTTGGTGTTTCTTCCTAGATCTTTTTATTTCCAGATATTAGTTAGTTTGCTGAATGTGCTAGCTGCAACTGATATGCGTGTATTTCTTTCTTTCATTGAGTCTCCACCAAACATTCGGCTGCCAAAGTAATTAAAGTTGGAGACTTTTCCAGTATTTGGTTGTTTACTGAGATTTAATTTGTTGAGCTAGTAAGTTCCATGATTTTTTTATTTGGATGTGCTGATCTGTAGGCCAATTTGATCTGCGAGTTTGCATAGTTTACTGAGCCAGGGATAGACCTAGAGTACGCTGGATCGACATCAAAGAGACATTACATGAACACCAAATGACTTTATCTGAATCTGTCAGAAAAGCGAGAATTAACATTGTATCTCCCTCGACACCCGTAAAGTGCAAAAGAGGAAGGAAAGATAGATAGACTGGTTATATCTTGTATCGTTGCAGTCTAACATGTCTCTTTTTTTTTGATAGTTTGAAGATTACACCATCTTTCTAGTCTTTTAGAGTGGATTCGGTCTGCCACACAGCATTCATTATATATCGGCCCAAGGAGTTGTCGTCTGCTGCTTTTAGCATTTCACCTGAAATTTCATCATTTCTACAGTCCTTGTTTTTTAATTTCTTGATGGCTTCTCATTACATTTAATGAAATGTCGCATGATGCATTTAATGAAGGCATGCTTTCTTCCATTTCAAAATTTGACGATTTTGTTGTGGGTGGTCTATTTAATTCATTTCATTCATTTGGTACCATGCCTTCCGGCGTAGACGATCATGTCTCTCCACAGTCTTCTGTTTGTTATACATTTAAATATAGTTTCTGATGATTCTGCATCATGTCAGGCTTTCAAGCTTCCAACATTTTCTCACGTTGTCTTCCTTTGTCTCTCTTACCCTCGATCTTTCCAGTTGTTGCGATGTTTTCCAGCCCACCTTTTCTCATGACATGACCCAGAAACTGTGATTGTCATCTTCTAATACAGTTAATAAGTTCTCTATTTGAGTTGACCAGTTGTAAAATTATAGCATTACTCTTTTTAGCTGTCCATGATATCTTCAACATTCTTCTATAAAACCACATTTCTGTGGCCTCCAGATGTTTTCCTGCAGTATTGTCAATTGTCTATGCTTCACTACCATATAACAGATATGGTTCTATGTAACATTTCAGTATATTCTTTCTTACTTCTATTGATAATGAATTATTACACACCGCCCGTGTGTTGCCAGGCCCAAAAGGGGAGCAAAGAATAGCAACACTGTTTACCTTCCATGCATGTCATATAAGGCTACTAAGGAGGTTATGGGATGAAGTTGGCTGTCCCATCCTATATAGGGTCAGTGACCCAAAGCCTTGCTGAAGTCGGATGTGTCAGGCCGAAAGGCGCAGATATCGCAGCAATTCTTTAAACCATGACACAACGCATTCCGTTCTCCGGACTACATCCTGCTAATCTGCAGGAGCTTGAGAACGAACGACAACAACGAATTATTACACACGATGTTCCTCATCTTCTGTTCCCACATCTGTTTTTACACGTGCTGTTCATCTTTTTATCTCAGTGACGCATCTACCATCTGAAGTAATAATTGTGCGATCTGTTTAATAGCTCTTTGAAATGTTCTGCCCATCTAGCTGTCTGGGCTTGTTGACAGAGTATAATTTCATTGTTTTTGTTTTTCACCGGAATGTTTGTAGTTGGTGAATGGTTTGTAAGTTGTTTAACAATATGGAACAGTGTTTTACTGTTCCCAGTATTAGCTGATATTTGTGCTTCTGATGATAACTTTTATATGAGGTCACGTTTGTCCTTGCGTGCGCTTGTATTTACTTCTTGTAGCTTCGCGTACGCTTGCGTTGATAATTCGTTTCTAGTTGATAGCATTTTGAGTTTGGATAGTTTTCTTTCTTAACTTTATGCCATGTTTCGTCTCATAGCCATCTATTTTTTTATATTTTTTCTTGAATAACTGACTGTTTCAACTGCTGCATTTTAAAGTCTGTGTTTGCAGGTTCTGATGTTGTATCATTTGGTATTGTGGCATAGTTGTTTTGGATGGCTGTGTTGTACTCGTTTTGGTGTTCACTTTGTAGTAGGCGATGTGAATCTATTTTCGGTGTTCTTGCTGGGATGCTTGTTGTTTTAAGTGTTATTCTTATTTTGGTTATGCTGAGATTGTGGTCGCTGTTAATATCTGCACTCCTGTAGGCTCTTTCTTCTAGAACAGCTGAGCAAAACTTTGCGTTTATGCAAAAACGATCGATCTGGTTTTTCGTGCATTTATTACATGACTTGCATGTAATTTTATATCCATTTATAACCTTGCAACGTCAGGGCATTAGAGTTCTCTGGAGACGGCCTTTTTGTGTGTTTCATATATGTGAGTTTTAGTTGATTCTTTTTATCTCTTTGATCTATCTTGTACATGGTCTGTCCCTGGCTTTGTATCCATCGTGTCTGTATAGGATCGCGTCAGTGATCGTTTTATATAGTGCAGTTTTGGTGTTCATGTTCACATGTTTGATCTTTCAAAATAGGAGACATCTATCCTAAGATCTGGTATGCTATGTTGGATTTCTTTGGTGTTTTTCCTATCTGATGTAGGATGCTTCAAGATAGTGAATTCTTTTCACCTGTGTGCGCTTGATATTGAATGTTGTCTTGTTAGAACTATCCATGTTTCCTACGTGCGTTTTAGTTCTACACTATCGGTTTGTTAGACCAGTCACTGACAGTGTTATTTCAGAGTCTTTGAATGGTTAAACCGCGCCCTTATCTCACATTCAGAAAAGAAATAACATATTTAGAATGAACAGGAACACCGAACTTTACTTCGTTTTGGGTAAACAGGATAGCAACCGCCATATCGCTCTATTAACCGGAAGTTTGAACTTGATATCGAACTCAACTCGAAGATGTGTACTTCGCCTGAAATGTTAATTATGTGCTTTTCCATGCTCTCTTTGATAATTTACTAACAAACAATGGGAACTGAACTTCATACTTGTGCATATCGTGTATAATGTGTATGCAACAATGGAACCAATGGTGAATTTGTACTTGGTTGAGATGATTATCGTAGGGCTATTTGTTGATGCAGTGGGCACTTTTACATAATACCACTGCTTTGTGAGAACTTATACTCAGAGAGAAAATGTCAAGCTGGCGCTGAGAGATTGTAGGTGAATCTCAGAATGTGAAACTACGGAAGCATCATCAGCGAAAAGGAGTTCATTGAGAAGAACCACTATTTGTTTTGGCTTTTAAGCGAGCTAAATTGAGGAACGAGGTTTGCAGGCGATACCGTTGGCAGTATAGAAGGATTAATTAGGCCTTCATTCGTCCATTTTCTTGATTATTCTCGTGTTTTTTGTTGGTCACTAATTGTATACTTGGAATCATATTTTTTCCATTCATTTTCCCCTTGAGCCAAGCTTGACACATATGGCAGATGTCATAGCCCTCCATGCTTTTCGATCAACAGCCAGTTGTTTCAGGTCGTTCGTTTTCATACAAGCTGTTGTGATTTCTTTTTTGATAGTTCTTTTCAGTGTTGTTTGTGGTCTTCTTCTTTTTCTCTTGTCATTCGATGACCATGTACAGACTTGACGTTGTATCCTGTCTTCATTCATTCTGAGTGCATGACCCATATATGCCCAACGCCTTTTTCTAATAAAGTCTGTGATGTATTATAGTTTTGTCTCTTCTCTTAGTGTTTCGTTTGACTTAAAAGTCTTTCCAGTTTGTGCTTGTGATTTTCCTGAGACATTTGTTTTCGAAGGCAATTAGTTTTGTTTTCTAAAGATGTAGTTGATTTTCAGTTTTCACACCTGTATGTTAAAACCGAAAAAACACATGCGTCGAACATCCTTAGCTTTGTACTAATGCTGAGTTGTTTTTTTATCTCCAAATGTTTGAAAGTGAGCTGAATGCACTTGATGCCATAGCAATTCTGGTCATAATTTCTGTACTTCAGTCTCCATTTGCTGTTATTCTGCTTCCCAAATAAGTGAAATGTTCTACTTTTTCTAGTATAGTTATTTATTTGTATCACATTGTTTACATTAGTAAAGTCCATAATTTTTGTTTTGGATACGTTAATTTGTAGGCCTATTTGAAATTCTTATTTGCGGGCCTATTTGGAATGCAGTATACTTGGAATCGCATACCAAAAATAGCCGAGGCGACTCCAAGTATGTAAATAGTGATAACACTATTGACCCTTGTAGCACGAATACGGATGTTCTATGTTTGTGTTCCTGAAGATACTTGTATGGGATGTTCGTTGTTGTTGTAATAGTCCTTGGCCCGACTTGTCCGTTGGTGATTTCATAATAGTCCTTGTCCCGACTGGTCCGTTGGTGATTTCAATACACAGTTTGAATGTCTTGACAAATCGCATCTTTTTTTGGGGAATGTGGTTAGTCAAGTACGGAAAATCCCGTTTATTTAAATTGCAAGGCGATTGGTGCCGCTAGAACGAACCTGGTTCAATTCCCGTTAGTCTCAAGAATAAATTGGGACTAATTAAAAGGACGAAAATAATGAAATAACGTGTAGAATAAATGCATAATTAATTTTGTTGAAAGGTATTTATTGGAGAAGGTCGTGCTTCATTCTTGAAGGACATCGAAATAAGAGGCTGAAAGAGAGTAGGGACGGCACACACAGTCTAGAATGTATAAAATATGTATCCAGTTTTGACGAAATAAAACTGAAGACGACCACAAGTTAATGAAAGAATCGAGTAATATTTTCAATTATTTCTGCATTCTTTCATCTTCTTCATCATCCGCATACTCGTTCGTCTGCTTTTAGTTTGTTTCCTTTCTACTGTGTTGGCTCCACTTTCTTCTTATCTACCTGTTCTCCTCTCTCTCTTCTTATCCACCCCCCCCCATCATCATGCTATATTTGTGTCTATGTAGATTGGTTGTTTATCCACTGTCCAGATGAAAACTTTTTAGTCCAGTCTTGTGTTGTTAGCGTTCTGTGTGCATAAATATTGTTAACACATTTTAACCAAAATACTGCTCAGAATCATCATGAAGAGAGTGAGAAACAAAATAAAACCAGAAATAAGTCCAGAACAATGTGGATTTGTAGAAGGCAAAGGCACCAACAATGCGATTTATATATTGAGAACACTAATAGAGAGGTCTATAGAGGTAAAAACAGATCTGTACCTCTGTTTTATAGACTACACTAAAGCTTTTGACAAAGTTAAACATAGCGAAATTATACACATGCTAGAGAATCTGAACATTGACAGCAAGGATTTAAGAATAATCAAGAACATGTACTGGCAACAAACAGCAGCAATAAGAGTAGGAAAGCAATTTGGCCCTTTTCAACAAATAAAACAAGGAGTCAGACAGGGATGCGTGCTTTCACCAGACCTGTTTTCTCTATACAGTGAAAACATATTGCGTGCAATAGTAGATATCCCAGGAATATCAGTGGGAGGACATAACATAAATAATTTGAGATATGCGGATGACACTGTTCTGATTGCAAAAAGTGAGGAAGACCTTCAAAAATTAATTAAAGTAGTAGTCACAGAAAGCAAAGAGAAAGGCCTCTTCCTAAATATCAAGAAAACAGAAGTAATGGTTATTTCAAAGAAAGAAAATAACACACCTTGCAAGATCATAGTGAATGATATAGTATTAAAACAGGTCCACCAATTCAAATATCTAGGTACAATTATAACAGCAGATGGAAGAAGTTCAACAGAAATAAGATGCAGAATAGGACAGGCAAAAACAACATTCAGAAAAATGAAAAATATACTGTGTAATATGACCTTGTCATTAGAGGTGAGAAAGAGAGTTCTGCAGTGCTATATAACCCCTATACTAACATATGGGTGCGAGTCTTGGACAATAAACAAACTAGAAAGTGGGAGATTGGAGGCAACGGAGATGTGGTTCTACAGAAGAATGCTGAGAATACCATGGACTGCCAGAAAAACTAATGTAGAGGTGTTAAAAGAGTTAAATGCGAAACGGACCTTAATCAACAATATAAGAAAAAGGCAATCTTCTTTTTTTGGCCACTTCATGAGACAGGCAGGTTTAGAGAACATAATCACAACAGGCAAGATTGAAGGCACCAGAGACAGAGGGCGACAACGTGAGAAAATATTAGACAGTTTGACAACCTGGCACGGCAAAGAAACAACAACGACTTTGATACATAATACTGTGGACAGAGAGCTGTGGAGAGCCATGACCGCCTACGCCACCCGGCATGGCACCTGATGATGATGATGATAGTTGTGATGTTGGCAGACACGATCTTTCTTTGTCCCTAGTCATGGAGCCTAGCTATATCCAGGACAATTTTGTGTTTATACTGCCCGTGACATGGCCCCAGAAAGGGATGGGGGTCATTTCATTGTTCAAAATTCACATCACATATAAATGTTTACCCCGAGCAGGGCCTCAGCTCAGTTTTGCAGATGTCGTAACTTCTATTTTTAGGACAAAAAACTAACTGGAGTTCATTTTGCCTGGAATTGAGATAAGGGGACGTATTTCAGCCAATCGTTGAATGCGTTTCTTTTTTTGCTGTTCCAAATCTGTGTTGGTATTCCCCGTTTTGAGTCTGTTCTATTAATTAAGTAGGTAAGGGCCTGGATCACAGGAACAGTTTAGGCAGACGTGCATAAGCGCAGCTATACCTGCTGTCGTGTTGTGATATGCAGTGTATCTTAGCAGTGTAGTTGTGTACAACATGAATGAACACGCATTTCCAGGACAGAAGGGATGCCTGTGAGGTGTGTATAGAAAAAAGTGTGAGAAGTTCATGTAATCATGAATATTTGGTCAGCATCATCATGTGCCAAGCTGGGTAGGGCAAGCGATCATTGATCTCCACTCTTTGACACTCTATTATTGTACAAGGTCAGTTCATGACTGTATGCAGTAAAGAAGGCATCTGCACAGAAAGTAAACACGCCTTCATTTGTTACATTTTTGATTATTGTCATGTTTTCATTTGTCACTATTTATATACCTGGAATCTCATGTAAAAAAAAATGGTCGATGCTATTCCAAGCATATAGTGAGAAATGAAAACCACGACAATCAGAAAATGTTAACGAATGAAGGTCTGTACAGAGGTCTTCTGCACCGTAGACGGTCATGGCTAGTTCCACTGCTGACTCCGTGATATTAAACTAGTATTTAGTTGATAGCATATCCTACCCAGGATGTCATTCATACAATGCAGTACATCCTCTACGCCAGTATTTCCCAACGTGGGGCAATTTGATTATACTATTTTGGGGGGGGGGGGGGGGGATTCGAATTTTGATTGTTCGGAGGGGGGGGGGGGTCAATTTTATGGGGGAAGGAATAATTCAAATTTCGAATATAAAAATATGTAAATGTTACAATGTAGGGGGGGGGGAGAGAATTTAAAAAAGACTTAGGTGGGACAAGTTTTATAAAAAAAAAAAGGTTGGGAAACACTGTGCTACTGCTTTTCAACTTAGTAATTGGAAAGCATAGATCTCCGGTATAAAGATCTGTGTACAGAAAGGTAAACATGACCTATTCGCTGTTTTTGATTACTTCCGTCCATTACAATGGTCGACCAACGACTTTTTTTGACATTCGACTCCAAGTATAATAAATAGTCACCAACAAAAATATCAGGACACTAATTTAAAAGAAAACATCAAGAATAAAATCTTGTTTATTTTCTGTTCGGCGGTCTATACTGGGGCGCGGTTATGGTTTGACTACTTTAGCAAGGCCCTGTCTATGTTGCAGTTTGTGTGACTCTCAAACCAAAATTGAGCTGACATTTGTATTTCTGCGTGACCTCTCAAATTAGTTCAGTCACGTTTTCGGCAGCTGTCACTAAGTTCACGACGTTTTCTTCACACAGTGTGCCATCTTTGTCACCCAGAGTCTTTGTTGGCGCCGGATAAGGTGTCACCTCTCGAGAGATAAATCTCCATTGTCGGGAAACAGCCAACAGTTTGGGAACAAAGCAAATATCAAAATGAACACAAATAGGTACACGATTACAAATATTAATCAATAAAACAAGCTAATAACAGACGACGTTTCGACTAAAAGCCTTCATCAGCACAAAAGACAAAACGAAATAAACAATGTACTAAACGCGAGAAAACACACACGAGGACGGTATAGGAGGAAGAGATTAAAGCTTGGTAAGAAACATGTCATAGGAAACACACAGATCAAAGCTGGAATGCGCCAGAAAAGTAGGAGAAGACAGAACAGACAGCACGGCGAGAAGAACTGGTAGATGAAATAGTAGTTCTTCTTCTTTCATTCGCTAATAATGTTTATATCTGCAGTGTTGTTTCTTGTATAAATTGGACAGTGTTTTCTATTTCTTGTTTTGTACCATAAAGTTTAACATTCATTGGTGTATCAGAAGGCCAGTATGTGCATCTTAATGTGATATAGTTTGCACATTCTTGAAGGTTTTTTTTTGGAAGTCTGGTTGACTTGTCCACAATTACACATCGCTGTTGTGCCAATTAAAAATTTTGTATACATATGGCTGTTTAGTCTATTGTGTCCAGTTCTCAGTCGAAATATGATGACCTGTTCTTGTCTGTTAAGTAGGTGGTAGTCGTCCCGTGGAGGTAAGTTAGGCTTTCGTTGTGCCTTTATCATGGATTTCTTTTGGTGATATCTGATTGGTACATCCGGTTGCTGCATGTTAGCACCTTCCTTGGCGAGTTGATCAGCTCTTTCATTTCCTGCTATTCCACAGTGTGATGGAATCCATTGTAGTATAACTCTACACCTATTTTGTACTATGGACAATACCTCTTTTAACTCTGGAAGTTTATTGGATTGTAATGCCTCTAGTACTGACCTTGCATCTGAGTATTACAATAGGGTGTGAGGTCCTGTCCAATGTTAACAGTTTCTCTGCAGCTGTATAAATAGCTTTGACTTCAGAGTCATAGTTGTTGCAGTAATTCCCTGTTGGTATACAAGTGGTGCCATCTGGATATTCTACATATACACCACTTCCTCCATTTTTTACTGCATTCTGTGCTGATCCATCTGTATATACTCTGGTCCATAGATCACTTGGGTAAACATCATCGAGGAAGCTGAGAGCTGCTACCCGTTTCTGCAGATTATTGTGATATTCATCCCCATGCACACCTGTTATTGTTGTTTGGATGGTTACTGGTAGGCGAAATAGTAGTAATATAGTAGTAATTAATATACAGTGAGGTAAAAATGTAATAATTTAAAAAAAAAAGGGTAACGTATCTCAGTGTAGTCCAGAGGAGAACTGGAGGTAGCAATGGCAACAAACAAATTTGAAGCTACTGCGATAGTTGTATATGATGTCACACATGATGTGAAATGTTTCCATAAACTAATAGCAGTTGTGTTACATTTAAGAGCTAGTTTACGAATTCTCGTTAATCTACAAGAGAAGGAAAGGGAAAACTTTCCCACACATTTGGCCGCATACACGTTATATACTATGCGATTTTAGTCAAGACTTTAGCGTGTATCATCATCAGGTGCCATGCCGGGTGGCGTAGGCGGTCATGGCTCTCCACAGCTCTCTGTCCACAGTATTATGTATCAAAGTCGTTGTTGTTTCTTTGCCGTGCCAGGTTGTCAAACTGTCTAATATTTTCTCACGTTGTCGCCCTCTGTCTCTGGTGCCTTCAATCTTGCCTGTTGTGATTATGTTCTCTAAACCTGCCTGTCTCATGAAGTGGCCAAAAAAAAAGATTGCCTTTTTCTTATATTGTTGATTAAGGTCCGTTTCGCATTTAACTCTTTTAACACCTCTAAATTAGTTTTTCTGGCAGTCCATGGTATTCTCAGCATTCTTCTGTAGAACCACATCTCTGTTGCCTCCAATCTCCCACTTTCCAGTTTGTTTATTGTCCAAGACTCGCACCCATATGTTAGTATAGGGGTTATATAGCACTGCAGAACTCTCTTTCTCACCTCTAATGACAAGGTCATATTACACAGTATATTTTTCATTTTTCTGAATGTTGTTTTTGCCTGTCCTATTCTGCATCTTATTTCTGTTGAACTTCTTCCATCTGCTGTAATCATTGTACCTAGATATTTGAATTGGTGGACCTGTTTTAATACTATATCATTCACTATGATCTTGCAAGGTGTGTTATTTTCTTTCTTTGAAATAACCATTACTTTTGTTTTCTTGATATTTAGGAAGAGGCCTTTCTCTTTGCTTTCTGTGACTACTACTTTAATTAAGTTTTGAAGGTCTTCCTCACTTTTTGCAATCAGAACAGTGTCATCCGCATATCTCAAATTATTTATGTTATGTCCTCCCACTAATATTCCTGGGATATCTACTATTGCACGCAATATGTTTTCACTGTATAGAGAGAACAGGTCTGGTGAAAATCACGCATCCCTGTCTGACTCCTTGTTTTATTTGTTGAAAAGGGCCAAAGTGATTTCCTACTCTTATTGCTGCTGTTTGTTGCCAGTACATGTTCTTGATTATTCTTAAATCCTTGCTGTCAATATTCAGATTCTCTAGCACGTGTATAATTTCGCTATGTTTAACTTTGTCAAAAGCTTTAGTGTAGTCTATAAAACAGAGGTACAGATCTGTTTTTACTTCTATAGACCTCTCTATTAGTGTTCTCAATATATAAATAGCATTGTTGGTGCCTTTGCCTTCTACAAAACCACATTGTTCTGGACTTATTTCTGATTTTATTTTGTTTCTCACTCTCTTCATGATGATTCTGAGAAGTATTTTGGTTATTTGGCTCATGAGGCTGATTGTACGGTGTTCTTCACATTCGGTGGTCCCTGGTTTCTTAGGTAATGCTATGAATATGGATCTCATTAAGTCATTGGGTATGTTTCCGCTGTTATATATGTCATTCAGCAATTTTGTGATTATTTCAACTCCAAAGTCATCTAAAGCTGCTAATTCTTCTAATGTGATATTGTCTGGACCTGGGGCTTTGCCATATTTTATGTGTCTTAGTGCCTCCCTTACTTCTGCTGTGAGTATTGATGGACCCTCGCCGTTATCTTGTATGTTTATTTCTGGTCTATTGTCCTCATAAAGTTCTTTGATATATTCTGACCATCTCTGTACTATGTGATATATTCCCATTAATACCTGCCCTGTCTTAGATTTTAGACACCCTGTAACTGTTTGCGTTCTCTTTCCTGTTATCATCTCAATTTTCTTATATAGTAATGTTGTATCTTGGTTGTAATGCAATTCTATTTCTGTGCATTTCTTGTTCAGCCAGCTTTCTTTTGCTATTTTGCATTTCTCTCGTATCTCCTTATGTATTTTCTGATATTCCACTATCTTGTGTTTATTTTTTCTTCTGGTGCTCATCAATTCTAATATTTCTTCTGTCATCCATTTTTGTTTTGATGTATGTTTTACTTTTGGTGTTATCTCTTTAGATGTTTGGTTTATCGACTGTTTTAGCATGTTCCATTGATCTTCAATACTCTGAATCTTTGCAATGGCATTGTATCTATTTTGTACAATTATGTTGTATCTTTCTTTAATGTCAGCATCTGATTTCAATAAAGCTAAATCTAATTTCATATTCCTTGGTGCTCTCTTGATCTTCTTTAATCTTATACACAATTTCGCTACCAGTAGTATATGATCATTGTTGCAGTCAGCACCTGGCCTTGTTTTCATAGATCTAATGCTGTTTCTATGTCTTTTAGAGACTAAAATGTAATCAATTTGGTTCCGAGTATTATCACCTGGGCTAATCCATGTACACAGCCTTCTTGCATGTTGCTTGAACCATGTATTCCCTATTATTAAATTATGTGCCTGTGCCCACTCTATCAATAAATCACCTCTTTCAATCTTAGTTTCTAAACCAAATCTTCCTGTCACATCTTTTATTTCTGTTTCCCCTACTTGTGCGTTAAAGTCCCCCATTACTATAGTTACTTCCTGATTTTTACACTGTTTCATTGTGATTTCTAGATCTTCATAGAAAATTTCGATGTCCTCTGAACTGCTTGATGTAGGTGCATATACCTGCACAATGTTGATATCCAACGGTTTTCCTGTTAGTTTAACTAATATTACCCGATCTGATATTGCCATAAAACCCTTCACCGTTTTTCCTGTTTCTGTGTCTAATAATACTCCCCCTCTCGTGTTTTTGTCCTCCTGAGTATATGACTTTAAATTTATCTGACTATCTCTCCTGCCCCAGTCCACCTCATTTCGCTCATTCTTAGGATATTTATGTTCATTCTTTCCATTTCTTGCTTGATGTTGTCTAATTTACCACACTGCGCTAACGATCTGACGTTCCATGTTGCTATATTAACACTAACTGTAGGCCTACTTCTGTGTGTCGCCATGACTTTCATCTTGGGAGAATAATGTGGTAGTTTCCCGTTGCTTTCCACATCCATATGGGGGATATCCATTTGTATCCGCTCCCTTTGACAATATTTTATGTCGGGACAAATGGGTACCTCGCCCTGCCCAGTTGCAGAGCTACCACTTATACCGGTGGCTATCGGTCACTTCCTTGTTCGCGCCTAGCGAACATCATGACGGCACGATCAATGACTAAACTTCAGACATCCCTCCAGGAATATTCAACTTTCCACACTAGAAAACACACAAGGAATTTTCTGCACATTAAAGATATTAGTCATTCACTTAAAATAACACATAATACAATCAAAATAATCCTCCAGTGACGACTGAGCGAATAACGTGTTGACACCGGAAGTGTGTATAGTCTCAAGATATTATGAATATGAAGATACATACAAGAAGGCAACACTATGAAGACATGTTTTTGTCATTATTATGTGAATTCTTCGCATTGAATGTTGCCTCCAACGGACCTTCGTCTTTTGTCTAACGTCAACTGTAATCTACCTTAATGTAACGTCTTCAACATACGAACTGTTGTCACTTTGTTGGTTTTCTCTCTGTTCATGAAGTTCTCCCTATTCTTTATATTTCCACATCTCAAAGGCAACAATTATGTTTTCTAATTAGTCTAATCATTTCTATCCATGACTCCAAACCATACATTAATGTAAAGTAGATGTAGTATTGTATCATCTCTCATCGTCCAAATCTGCCGTCATTTGTGATTGTGTTCAAGATATTGATAGTTCTACTTGTTGTAGTTTCCATGTATTGTTATGTTTAGCACGTCCATCGGTCACAATGCTGGTTGGTTGCTTACCGTCCAGCGGTCCATGGGCTCAAGCCCTTTGACCCAATGCCATTGTGTTATATATGTATGTGTTTGTGAGCTGTTGTTTTGTTCCATGTGTTCCATTTATCTGGTCTTGGAGGGAGAAGCATTTTCATGATGCCATCCAGCGCTGGGCATTAAAAAAGGTGGTGGTCAACAGTTTCATAGGGATGAGTGCACATCCGGCATCCTGGAGTGTGTTGTGGTTGTATTCTGTTCAGGTGATTGTTAAGCTGTACATGTTGTGTGCGCAGTCTGAAGATGATTGATACTCTGGTCTTTCCTTCCGTTGAGGTTGATGTTGTCTTTAGGATTTGGGCTGGTCATATATTTATAGATTTTTCTCCCAGTGTTTCCCATTGCGGGAAATCTATAAATATATGTACCACAACGCAAGATCGATGTCCGATAAGCTTTACGAGATGAATGTCCAAGGAAGAAATCATGGAACGAAGAAGATAGATAGTAGACATATTATTTGATCTGGCTGATCACAATTGTGCTCGTGAGTCTACTTCAAACTCATTATCATCAAGTAACGTCTCCGCAACGAAGGTTATCTGCAACAGATCTCCAGCATTCACTGTCTCTTGTTTTGGTATTACACTCTTCTAGACTGTAACCTGTCCATCTTATGGTGCTACTCTCCTACTTGTATCTCTGCCTACCTTTTGCTTGCCTACCCTCGACTTCAACCTCAAGTAAGGTCTTCAACATGGTATCATGTCATTTAATGTGTCCAAAATATTTTATTTGCCTGCTCTTTATTTCCCTTAATAATTCTTTCTTCATATTAAGTATTGTCAGAACCTCTTTGTTTTCTTCGCTTTCCTTGATGTTCTCCCTATTCTTCTATATATCCACATCTTAAAGGCATCACTTCTGTCTTCGAATTGTTTGTTTAGTGTCCATGTTTCTGAACCATACATTAGTATAGAATAGATGTAGCATTTTATAATTCTCACTTTTAACTTGTTTGTAATTTGTTTAGATGTTAATATTTTCTTCATGTCATTGAAAGTACTTTTAGTTATTCCTATTCTCCTTTTAACTTCTGTTTTACATCTGCCGTCATTTGTGATTGTGTCCAAGATATTGATAGTTCTACTTGTTGTAGTTATCCATGTATTTTTATGTTAAACACGTCCATCGGTGGCTTTGCTGGTTACCATAGTTTTTGACTTCAATCTACTGTACTTCTATTACATGAGACTGCGGTTCAGTAAACTTAACACACAATGCTGTTTTTCTCATCCTTGTTCTGTTATTGCGTTTTTATGCTCTGATTCAAGTGATGTCCCTTTGTAAAAAAAAGTTGACCAACATCCACTCGTGTGACCAAGTCGCTGTATATGGGGTAGTACTGTCGATAACCATGCTTCACTGCACTGACGCATTGTTGTCATGGAGATGCGTACCTAGGTAGCTCTGAATTCAGTCAGACAACAATCAGTGCTGAGTAGCAGTTATCACTCATTTTGAAAAGACCCTGTTATTTTGTATATACATACATACATACATACATACATACATACATACATACATACATACATACATACATACATACATACATACATACATACATACATACATACATACATACATACATACATACATACATACATACATACATACATACATACATACATACATACATACATACATACATACATACATACATACATACATACATACATACATACATACATACATACATACATACATACATACATACATACATACATACATACATACATACATACATACATACATCATCACATCACATCACAACACAACACAACACATCACAACACAACACAACACAACACAACACAACACACCATTACATACATACATCACAACACAACACAACACAACATAACATAACATAACATAACATTACATACATACATACATACATAACATTAACATACATGCATGCATTCATGCATACATATATATATTTTAAGTTTCCTTTTGCGCTGAAGTTAACGCATAGGGCAGAGGTCTGATTTCTCCAATTCTGTCTGTTCAAAGCCATTCTGTGCAGTTCTTGAATAGTATGAATATTGATTGTTTTACTTTCACTAAGTATTGTTTTTATGAGTGTTTCTTTAGGTCTAACACTGGCTCTTTTGCATGTAGGTATTCATTCAAGAGATTGGTGGTGTATTTTGTTGATGTCACTTTTTGTGTGGCTTTGTTGGGTCGGTACCCTTACAGTTACGTAGCTTGTGGAGACTGTTTGACTGATTACGATTTAAAAAAAAAAAAGAATTTGCAGCGCCAACAGCCTCACATGACTTGGATGGCTCGTATGCAGTGGTTCTCAATATGTCTATTTATGGAGCCCGTGTGAGTACAGGCAACGCTCTCAACCGGGTTGCTACGTACGGTTGGTCTCACAGCTGCGAACCTCGTTTCATCGGACACTTTCCTCCCCACGGTACATGGCCCGAACTAAGGGATCGTGTATCGATGGCCCGAGGTTCTGTCCGTTGATCGTTGTTCACATAGATGAGCTAGTGTACAGTGCGAGCAATACCCACATAGAGGTTGCGACGTGCAGCTTACTCATCCCTTTATCATCTTCGGTTTTTGCGGTCCATCTTCCATCACATTTTATTGGGACCTCTGCTACACCGACCTCCTCTTACTACAACATTGCGGACAGATGACCCTTACTTCGTCACCTACCACGCTACGACCCCCCCCCCCCCCACTTCCTCACATGATTTGGCTGTAACTCCGGGTCTGCCTCCTCCCGACATGGCCTTCTTTTCCTGTCTCTTTATTCCCTACCTTCTGTGGTGCCCTTCTCGCCAGCACCCTCTTCCTATGTCTCGCTATATCAGTCAGATACCATCTCATGACGTGCTTCCCCGCAATAGCCCTTACCTCTCCCCTGCTGTGTCCTCTGGGCTCACTCCCACATTACTTCCTTGCCTGATGTATCTCCGTCTCGGGGCTTTCATCTATCCACTACCTTTTTCTTCTTGTTTTCTCTTTCTTTTACTTTTTTCGTCTTCTTTTTTTCCTTATTTTCTCTTTTCTTCTTCACCGCTGCATTTTCTCATCCTCTGTTAGCTTTTTCTATGGCTATTTGGGTGTAGTCATGGTTAATACCTCCCCCCTCTTAGTTTTTCGCCCCTGCTACTACTGCGGTTTGTGTTCGCTGCGTTCTGCCTTTCCTCCAGGCTATTGTCGTATCCAATTATTCTCACTTTCGCGGGTTTCTTTTCCTTGCACTCCGGCGCCTCGTGTCTTGTGAGCAACTGTGCCATGTCTGTGGTTTCCTAACCTGGCTCGCTCGCTACAATGGCACTGGCCTTTTATCTGGCTCTCACTGTCCATTTTTGACTTTGTTGCCATACTGCGTGTGACCATTCGTATGTAAGGTGCTCGGACCTGTCGCTGCCTCAGTTAAGTTATTGAACTAGTTTACTCTTATATATCATCACCATTATCTGCTCATATTTTCCTCCTACTGTTTGCTCTTCCTCGTCTGTTCCTGCCGTTTTGGCTTCTTTCTCGCTCCCGCCTTCTCTTTCTCTCCCATCTGATCTCTCGTACCATTTCATTTTGCTCTTCCCTTACATTATGATTGTATGTCTAATATTCATTCTCAGTTGCTACTTTTGAGGTAAGTATTTTTAATTTACTTTCAATTTACTTGCTACTATATCTTTTCCTTTTTCCATCTCACTTTCTTCTGTCCACTTTCCCCTTCCCACTTACTACTATCGTCTCCCCATACCTTCTTCTCTCCTGTCATGCTGTTACATCTGTGCTTCCTCCATTACCTATCTGCTATTGTCCTCCTTATTATAACCCTATTTGTCTCCATGTAAGATTTGTTTTATTGTGGTCGTTTGTTTGTTCTGATGAAGGCTTTGTAGTCGAAACGTCCTCTGTCCTTGTATTTTTTTGTTATGTTGTTTTATGTTTTATTTTGGCACCACATCTACCTATTTTGTTTATCTTGATATTTGCCCTGTGTTACTCCAGCCACCTACTTCCTGTTTAGGGTTGTTACCCTACACTGGAGCATTTATCGGTAAAACTTGTGACGTGCATGTTCGCGTGCCCCATTGTAAGCAGAGTGCTATTTGTGTGTACAAGTTACATAACTGCACTGGCAGCGTCAGCTGAAAGACAAGTGGGTTACAATGACCTAATTACGTGATTGTGTTGAAGTCAGCATTTATTGAGAACTATCGCAGGAATATATAGGGGCAGTTTCCGACTAGACATAATTAAATAGAAGCTTTTGTTGACTGTTGACATTGCCAATCAGTCACTCTATCTCATGCACGAAGACAAATACTTCTACAAAAGTAAGCACAAATGCACAGAGAGGAACAATGTAGACTAGAGTAAAGATAACAATCATCTTTTTACAACAACTTGTCCCAATGATAGATATATTAGATTAGATTAGATTAGGTTAGATTTAGATAAGTAGGTAGGTGTCAGTCAAGATAGGTAGATAGATATAATTCAGTTAAGATAGGTAGATATATTTCAGCCAAGATAGGTAGATAGATAGATTTCAGTCAAGATAGGTAGATAGATAGATTTCAGTCAAGATAGGTAGATATCATTGGGAGAAGTTGCTGTAAAGTGATTGTTATCCTTATTGTAGTCTAGATTGTTCCTCTCTGTGCGATTTGTGATTACTTTTCATTTATCTATCTATCTATCTATCTATCTATCTATCTATCTATCTATCTATCTATCTATCTATCTATCTATCTATCTATCTATCTATCTATCTATCTGTCTGTCTGTCTGTCTGTCTGTCTGTTGTCTGCTTGCCTGTCTGTCTGTCACTCTATCCATCTTTTCAATCTATCTTTCTATGTCTACTGTCAGTATCTGTCCTCCCACCGTCCTGACCTCCAACTTCTGCAGGATGTGATCGAGGGAAAATCATCTTGGCATTACGATCCTGATACACCCGACACCAGCAAAATTTTAAAATCACATTGACCTATGTGATTAGGTATAGCTAGATCCAACTTTAAACTTCATTAGTGACCTACGACCTGTATGACAGCACGCATTATTACCATTCGACTTCCAGACTACCAGCAGATAGTATACCACAAATAGCCTTGACACATAGGCACCATGGCTATAAAGCCAGAAGAAGACCATATAAAAGATGGGCCACATCAATCAAAGAGGCTACGGGAACAAGCCTATATACAGCACAACGGGAGGCCATCTACAGAGAACTCTTATACCCCTAACTCCGCGAGGCACAAAATAGCAACCGCGTATAGATAGATCGATAGACAGACAGAAATAAAGGAATATTGAATAGGGCGTAACAGTCTGCACCGCCACCTATATCACAAATACGAGATCGGCAAAACAGACGTATGCACCTGTGGTACCAGCCCTATGACAGCCGAACACTTGTTGCAGAACTGCACAATGTATGAGGATGAGTGAAGAAATGACTTGGCCTTGGCATGTCTCCATTCATGAAAAAACTCTACGGCAGTACTTGACTGCTACATGTGTGAGTGTCATCATTGGGGAAGTCTGGGGTTGACTGCTACATGTGTGGGTGTCATCAATGTGGGAGTCTGGTGTTGACTGCTACATGTGTGAGTGTCATCAATGTGGAAGTCTGGGGTTGACTGCTACATGTGTGAGTGTCATCAATGTGGGAGTCTGGGGTTGACTGCTACATGTATGGGTGTCATCAATGTGGGAGTCTGGGGTTGACTGCTACATGTATGGGTGTCATCAATGTGGAAGTCTGGGGTTGACTGCTACATGTGTGGGTGTCATCAATGTGGGAGTCTGGTGTTGACTGCTACATGTGTGAGTGTCATCAATGTGGAAGTCTGGGGTTGACTGCTACATATGTGAGTGTCATCAATGTGGAAGTCTGGGGTTGACTGCTACATGTGTGAGTGTCATCAATGTGGAAGTCTGGGGTTGACTGCTACATGTGTGAGTGTCATCAATGTGGGAGTCTGGGGTTGACTGCTACATGTATGGGTGTCATCAATGTGGAAGTCTGGGGTTGACTGCTACATGTGTGGGTGTCATCAATGTGGGAGTCTGGTGTTGACTGCTACATGTGTGAGTGTCATCATTGGGGAAGTCTGGGGTTGACTGCTACATGTGTGGGTGTCATCAATGTGGGAGTCTGGTGTTGACTGCTACATGTGTGAGTGTCATCAATGTGGAAGTCTGGGGTTGACTGCTACATGTGTGGGTGTCATCAATGTGGAAGTCTGGGGTTGACTGCTACATGTGTGGGTGTCATCAATGTGGGAGTCTGGTGTTGACTGCTACATGTGTGAGTGTCATCAATGTGGAAGTCTGGGGTTGACTGCTACATGTGTGAGTGTCATCAATGTGGAAGTCTGGGGTTGACTGCTACATGTGTGAGTGTCATCAATGTGGGAGTCTGGGGTTGACTGCTACATGTGTGGGTGTCATCAATGTGGAAGTCTGGGGTTGACTGCTACATGTGTGGGTGTCATCAATGTGGAAGTCTGGGGTTGACTGCTACATGTGTGAGTGTCATCAATGTAGACATCTTGGATTGGCCGCTCAGTCAGTCAGTTCCTCTTTTGCCAAGTTTGGCACATAGGGCGGATGCCATAGTTCTCTATGCCTGTTGATAAGTTGCCAAGGATTGCAAGTCTTGTGCATTAATGCCTGTTGATTTTAGTTCATTCATAAAAATTCTTCTGGCCGTTGTTTTTGGTCTTCCCTGTTTTATTTTCCCGTCTGGTGTCTACATGAAGGCTTTCATGGAATTATATCTTCCTTCATTCTAAGTATGTGGCCGATGTATGTCCAGCGGCGTTTTCTGATGATGTTTGTCACATATTCTTGTTTTGTCTCCTCTCTTAGCATGTCGTTTGATTTGAAGTCTTTCCAATTAGTATTTGTGATTTTTCTGAGGCATCTATTCTCGAAGGCAACTAACTTCTTATCTTTTATTACGGTAGATTTCCAACTTTCACATCCATATGTCAATAATGAAATCACACTTGCATTGAATAGTCACAGTTTAATGTGTTTACTTGCGATCTTCGATCTCCAGATGTTTGAGAGTTTGTTAAAGGCATTGGAGGCGAAAGCGATTCAAGTCTTGATTTCTGAGTTGGTATCCCCATCTGCTGTTATCTTGCTTCCCAAATATATGAAATTTGAAACGTTGTCCAGTATACTATCATCTAGTTTAATTGATTCTCTCAGGCCGGTAAAGTTCATGATTTTCGTTTTATGTGTGTTTATTTGAAGGCCTATCTGTTGTGCAAAAAATTTGAGTCTTTCTGTTTTTTCTTGGAGATCTTGATGTGTTGAACTCAGTAGAGCAATATCATCTGCGAAGGTTAGATCTTCCAGGGTCTTGTTGTTTACCCATTTGATTCCTAGCTGTTTTTTATCTGTGCATTTTCTCGTCACCCAGTCAATCGCGATGCAAAACAGTACTGGGGACATTACACATCCTTGTTTACTCCCGTTGTTACTGGGAACGAGCTGGAAAAGCCACTTTCTGTTCTTACACAGCAAGCCTTATCAGAGTAAAATTGGCCGCTACCTTTGTCAAATCTGGGATCGGCTGCTACATTTGTGAGTGTCATCAATGTAGAAGTCTGGGCTTGGCCGCTACCTTTGTCAGAATCATCAATTTGGAAGTTAATTGTTGCCTTTGTCAAAGTCATCATTATCAAAGTCTGGAGTTGACTGCTACATTTGTGTCATCAATGTAGAAGTCTGGGGTTGCTGCAACCTTTGTCAAAGTCATCGTTATGGAAGTATGGGGTTGACTGCTACTTTGTCAATGTCATCAATGTGGTAGTCTGATAGTGGCTGAAGAAGAAGTCTAGCTAGCCTTAAGTCCAGACAACACACGGGATATATACACATGTATGTATGTACATACATAAAGACATCACTGAAAACCTTTGAAATAGACCAATATACATGACTTCCCATGCTTCCCAACCTGCACAAAATAGTTCTACATGGCGCTCTACAGTAAAATGATGTATTATCTTGTCAAAAGAGGTGAAACATGCAGCAGCTCAAAGTGGAGAGTAGCTGGAAAGTCACGGATAGACCAAAATCCTTCTACAGTGGTCATTCTATAACTTGTTGAGGTTTTAATCTAACATATTGAGGTTTCAATCTAACATGTATTTTATACAACCTTCCAGACTAGTATTCCTTCACCTTTGATGGTACATTAGTTCATCAAGTTGACTGATTGATTAGTAGGAGCTGCAGTAAAATCACCCTCGTATATACGAAAGGTTCCCCTGTGTGATTTAGTATTCAACCGTCCTTCCTTTTAGGAATATAGATTAAATATGTAATATATTCACATGTGAAAGGTCTGAAGGACTCACCATTGGTCTTCAACTAAACCAATAGTACCCGGTAGATGGCATACGTATATAGTGATGTTTTCCGCTTTAGGAGCCCTGGCACAGCGTTTCATCTATGCACTTTAGTTTTTATCCCGTCTGAGTAGGTGATGTTTTTTCAAAGCTGCACATTCATGGGCAATTAAGTTCTTGAGACACCCACTCCAGAGGAAAACTTTATTGCTCGTAATTCCTGCGGATCGAAACAAAGAATCTACATATATATCACTACAATTCCAGTAACAAAGTTAATTAAACCATAATTCCGATACTCTTCGTATGGTCGAAGATAGGAATTTTTAGTGAACTTTTTCTTATGATGGCTCCGATGAGAAACCCCTACGTCACTAAAGGATTATTATTTATTATCATTATTATTATCATCATTATTATTATCATTATTATTATTAGTATCATGATTATTGTTATTAAAATTATCACAATTATTATTGTCGCCATTATTATTTCTTGTAGATATCTGTGGCTATGTTGGTAGGACGCAAGACGATTATTAAAATGGTCAAGTTTGTTTGACAGTCGTTACCTTTTCGGTTGATGACCAGCTTGTATGAGAGGGGTTGACTGCGATTGATGACCAGCTTGTATGACGGGTTGACTGCGGTTGATGACCAGCTTGTATGACATGGGTTATCTATGCGGTTAATGACCAGCTTGTATGACAGGGGTTATCTATGCGGTTGATGACCAGCTTGTATGACAGGAGTTGACTGCGGTTGATGACCAGCTTGTATGACATGGGTTATCTATGCGGTTGATGACCAGCTTGTATGACATGGGTTATCTATGCGGTTGATGACCAGCTTGTATGACATGGGTTATCTATGCGGTTGATGACCAGCTTGTAAATGCGAGAACCAGTTTTCTCGGCTGATCTACTAGCGATATGGTTACATGCGTCCAAAGTTCAGTGGATGTGGTTAAAAACACTGAACTTAGTAGTTAACTAACGCTGAAGTCAGATGTGTCTGGCTACTGACGCAAATAAAACGGCAACACAACACATTTCCGTTCTCTGGACTATATCCTGCTGGAATTTATGTACAAGGATACATCCTCAGTGTCTGGGAACAACCTAACATACTAGAGATGTGAGGGCTGGGGCAATGAGGACAAATAGAAATAGGAATGTTGCCAATATCCAAGCACATAACACACTAACAACATTCACAAAAATGGAAATGTGTCACGAGTGCTGCCAATATCAGAGCACATAATACAATAACAACATTCACAAAAATAGATGACCTTTCGACTAAAAGTCTTCATCTGAACAAAAAACAAAAAATGGATAATACAAAAAGAGATATAGTGATAGGAAGAGAGAAGTAAATGCAGATAATAAAGGAGAGATGATGAAAGAAAAAGATGATGGAAGACTAGTACACTCAGAACAGAGAAAGGGTAAAAGGAAAAGTAAAAGAGTGAGTACAGTCAAAGAAAATCTACTTATCTGAATATCGAAATGTGTTATCCGTTGGAGTTGAGCTGCTAGGTAGTACTGGTAAAAACCAAGAAGGATCATTGCTCAGCTATAAGAGAGATCCACTATGGTGGAATATGCACTGACAATTCTGACACTTAGCCAAACTCAGATTGAAAGACTGGACAGAATCCAGAATGCAGCAATGCATGTCATTCTTGTGTGCACAAGAGACACATTGACAAGAGTTATGCGGTGCCCACTCGACTGTCCTACGGCAGAGCACAGATTACATTATTGTCATGCACGGGCATGCCTTCAGATATATGCAGACAAAGAACATCCATTGCATTCCAAAATACAAAAAAGTTAAAGGTAGCAGACATAAGAGAGGGAAGTATTGAATGGGACGTGCTGAGGATGTCATGCAAAGCGTGTGCAGATTGCAAGATGTGGCAGCATGGGCGGAATGGATAGGTCTACCCACAGATTTCAAAACTTGTTTGAAAGTAGTAATATCACTTAGCAGGGAATGCAGACAATGGTGTCCCACTGCAGTAAGGCAAGAGGTGCAGGCTTTGGTCATTGAGAATGCCAAAGAGGGGAATGTGATTATATACACTGATGGATGTGTGATTAGACATGTTCGCAGAGCTTGGGCTTTCACAGCTCAGTTCGCAGGTAAAACGCTCAGGGAGTAGTATGTGACCATTTCTGTGATTACGAGTAGCATGACCATTGAGATTATAATGGTGACCAGGGCATTTGAGTGGATAGGCACACAGAAGATAACACAGGTCTGCATCTTGAGTGACTATGAGTATGATTAGGAAGGTAAAAGTGGGTCTTATTTGTGAATAATGGATTGAAACCTTGAGAAAAGCTAGCTACATTTTAAAAAAGCTAGCTTTTAAAGTAGCTACATTTATTTTCATACCGGGACATGTGGGTGTTTGAGGCAATGAAAGAGCAGATCAACTAGCAACATGCACAATTGTGGCAATGGATATAGCTGATGTTTTGAACTCCATAAGAGATATAATACGCGAGAGTGAGACTAGTATGGATGATGATTACTTTTCAATGTCCAGGATTAAAGATCAGGGTTTGAAATTCGGTGTTGCTAAAAGCGAACATTTTAGAGGGCACAGAAGAATGATGGTCAACCAGCAGAGGATCAGTACTGTCAGCAGAAGTATAATGGCGGATAAACTCAGGGAGAGATCAGAGCAACTATGGGCGTGTCCAGTTTGCAGTGATGATGATCCGACGACTAACTGAGATAGTTAACACACATATACAAATGACCATGACTAATATAGCTTATATAGGTTAGAGTACCCACATAAAAATACTATTTGACAAGTCCCTTTTTGATGCCATCTATCTAATCCACAGAAACAAACAAAGAATGAAGCACGCCTTGTTATCTCTGATCAAAACTCCACAGAACAATCTCAAAATATTTAAGGTATGTGCCCCTTATATTTTCCATTTTAATTATCATTATTGATGTACCTAACAACATGTACTTCACGATAGTCTGTTCTGATCAGTCTGATACAGACAGTCTACTCCACCACATGGTCTCCACTATGATGTTTGTCATATTGTTGGCTATTTCACCACATGGTCTCCACTACGATGTTTGTCATATTGTTGGCTATTCCACCACATGGTATCCACTACAATGTTTGTCATATTGTTGGCTATTTCACCACATGGTCTCCACTACGATGTTTGTCATATTGTTGGCTATTTCACCACATGGTCTCCACTACGATGTTTGTCATATTGTTGGCTATTTCACCACATGGTCTCCACTACGATGTTTGTCATATTGTTGGCTATTCCACCACATGGTCTCCACTACGATGTTTGTCATATTGTTGGCTACTCTACCACATGGTCTCCACTACGATGTTTGTCATATTGTTGGCTACTCCACCACATGGTCTCCACTACGATGTTTGTCATATTGTTGGCTATTCCACCACATGGTCTCCATTATGATGAAGCTTTCTCAGCACCCATGTTTTGACTGATAGAGAGGAATAATGATTATCAGATCACCTTCAACACAGTAGTTTTTAGCATGCCTTGTGTGACCTGGCTACTGGAGTTTATAGCATGTTTTGTGTGACTTGGCTACTGTAGTTTGTAGCATGTCTTGTGTGACCTGAATACTGGAGTTTGTAGCATGTCTTATGTGACCTGGCTACTGGAGTTTGTAGCATGTCTTGTGTGACCTGGCTACTGGAGTTTGTAGCATGTCTTGTGTGACCTGGCTACTGAAGTTTAAAAGAGGTTCGCATATTGGATGACAGCAGCACTAGAGTTGCTTTGGCATGGGCCCCGAAAAGTAGACAGAGGTGTGTGTCTAATGATTGTTGTTCTGATTCCCAGGAATTGTGAAAGATTAGCTCTTATTATGTTCAATAGGGAAGTTTCTCCAGAGATTTATTTCATACCAACAGGACTCAAATGATCTGTGATGTACAAATCTGCTTTGAGAAGAAGTTTCCTTCTGGGGAGGGGGGGGGGGGGCGGGGGTGCAAACTTTTAAGATTAAGTAGCGGTGAACACAGACATATATGAATTTGGTGGGGAATTTGGAGAGTGGGTGTGGTGGCATTGGGGGTATGCTATAAGGATACTTATTCACCAAGAGCTGATGAAAATAGATTATTGTTGTACTTTTCGACACTTTAAATGAAATGATCAATGAAACAAAGAATAATGGCAATAATCTGTATTGAGTATTTCATCGCCGCCATTTATTCTTCTTCTTTCCTTCACCTGAAATATGTCCATATCTGTAATTTTATATCATGAATACACTTCACTGCTTTTTGTAGCTCATAAAGAAGTTCATAAAGCTTTGATTCTAGTAATTTCTCTGGGTCAGTATATCTTAGCTATATGTCCTCTGCCATTTTTGTTTCCAGTCAAAGGGAATTAATCGATATAATTCTTTAATATTAGGTTACTTCCCTTAGAATACGTTTGCTGCGGTGACGGGTCACCATTAATTGCCGTCTCCGCAACGAGGGTTGGCTGCAACAGACCTCCAATTACCCTGTCTCTTGTTTTGGTGGTGCACTCTGCTGGACTAACTTTTTTATCATGTGATGTTACTCACCCACTTGTACCTCTGCCTATCTCTTGCTCGACTTCAACCTCAAGTAAGGTCTTCAACACTGTGTCATGCCTTTTTAATGTGCAAAATAGTTATTTGCTTGATCTTTATGTCATTTAATAATTCTTTCTTCATCTTAAGTGTTGTTAGAACTTCTTTGTATGTTTTCTTGTCTTTCCTTATTCTCTCTATGTTCCTATTCTTCATGTCCACATCTCAAAGGCATCAATTCTGTCCTCTACTTGTTTGTTTCTTATCCAAGTTTCTGAGCCATACATTAATATAGAATAGAGGTAGCATTTTATAATTCTCATTTTTGGCTTATTTGGTTGACGGGTACATTTCCTTAATTCTATTATCAAAAGTACAATGTTAATTTTTTTAAACACACAAAAATAATACATTACAGAGATATCGAGTATAGTTGATTGGTATATTAAAGGGGAATGTGAATGTCTGCAATAAAAAATGTCCACAAAGCTGGACACACACTTCAATGGGCAGATCTTCTTCAGAGCTACAAGTTTTCATTGAAATATTTTTAGTCAATATTTTTTTACATAATTTCAATTTGGTTTATATACAGACTAACAACGTTGCACAAATTTGTTATAGAAAAGTACACTACTTGACTTATGCACAGCAACATAAGGTAAACAACTTGTTTATTGTTGTATGTAATGATCATATATTCCCAGTCAAGTGATGTCCACTTCTCCCTAATTCCAGAATTGATTTGATGTTTCATTCCAGGATGGGAAAGAGGTGTATGGTTCAGATATATGGAGCGATTTAAGTTCCATCTTACAAGAATGGTTTCACAATAACCTCAGCAATAGACAAAGGTTGGTCAGATTATGTCAGTTGCCTGTTGCAGTCATATTTGTTATCTAGCATTATATATTGAAGTTTAGTCCCCTCAGAAGTAGAAGGCTGTTCAGAACATGGCATTGCACAACACAGCAACTCTCAGTCATCTTCTTCTTCGTTCATTCTCAAACTTCAAACTTGTAGCAGGATGTAGTCTAGAGAATGCAATATGCTGTGTCCTGATTTAAAGTTTTGTTATGATATCTGTGCCTTTTGGTCATACACACCCGACTTCAGCATGGCTTCTAGATCACTTTGACCCTGTTTAGGATGGAACCGTCTGATAACCTCCTTAGTCAACTCTTATGACATGCATGACAGAATACAGTGTTTCTATTCTTTGCTTCCCTTTCGAGCCTCGTCAACACCCAGTAGTGTGATGTTAAGTAGACATTCACCACTGACCAGCAAACCTGGTTATAAAACGCTTTGTAGCAAAAACAGGAAATAACTGTCAACCGTGGATAGTTCACTATCATTTCCAGACACAAACAACACATGTATGGGAAGTTTGTTGTTGCTAACACCACAAACAACACATGTATGGGAAGTTTGTTGTTGCTAACACCACAAACAACACATGTATGGGAACTGTGTTGATGCTAACACCACAAACAACACATGTATGGGAAGTTTGTTGTTGCTAACACCACAAACAACACATGTATGGGAACTGTGTTGATGCTAACACCACAAACAACACATGTATGGGAAGTTTGTTGTTGCTAACACCACAAACAACACATGTATGGGAGTTTGTTGTTGCTAACACCATAAAGAACACATGTATGGGAAGTTTGTTGTTGCTAACACCATAAAGAACACATGTATGGGAAGTTTGTTGTTGCTAACACCATAAAGAACACATGTATGGGAAGTTTGTTGTTGCTAACACCATAAAGAACACATGTATGGGAAGTTTGTTGTTGCTAACACCACAAACAACACATGTATTGGAAATTTGTTGTTGCTAACACCACAAACAACACATGTATGGGAAGTTTGTTGTTGCTAACACCTGTATGTCATCCTATGGATAATCTACAGTAAAAACTACATATTTTACAGAATTGCCTACTCTACGACACCACAAGAAGAAAACTACATATTTTACAGAATTGCTTACTGTATGACACCACAAGAAGAAAACTACATATTTTACAGAATTGCTTACTGTATAACACCACAAGAAGATAACTACATATTTTACGGAATTGCTTACTGTATGACACCACAAGAAGAAAACTACTGGTACATATTTTACAGAATTGCTTACTGTATAACACCACAAGAAGAAAACTACTGGTACATATTTTACAGAATTGCTTACTGTATAACACCACAAGAAGAAAACTACTGGTACATATTTTACAGAATTGCTTACTGTATACACCACAAGAAGAAAACTATGGCCGTCTGAAACAGCTCTGATGGACAAGCTCTACTGTTTTACCTCAAGGCTGGTGACTACAGTACAGTTCATTGATGACATCCATATCAGCATCTGACTTTCTGCAGAACAAGGAAGATGGAGACTTCATCCACCGGGAAGTAGGGTCTCTGGGAAGCCAGCGGAATGGTGGCATCACTACTGAGCAAGTGCGATAGGCAACGCTCATCAGGCACACTGACTAGGCAACTAAGTACTTATGGAAAACCATTTGTCCTTGCTTGTAGTTCAGTGTCTCAGTTTTGTCCTTGCATGTTGTTCAGTGTCTCAGTTTTGTCCTTGGTTGTTCAGTGTCTCAGTTTTGTCCTTGCATGTTGTTCAGTGTCTCAGTTTTGTCCTTGCATGTTGTTCAGTGTCTCGGTTTTGTCCTTGCATGTTGTTCAGTGTCTCAGTTTTGTCCTTGTTTGTTCTTCAGTGTCTCAGTTTTGTCCTTGCATGTTGTTCAGTGTCTCAGTTTTATCCTTGGTTGTTCAGTGTCTCAGTTTTGTCCTTGCATGTTGTTCAGTGTCTCAGTTTTGTCCTTGCATGTTGTTCAGTGTCTCAGTTTTGTCCTTGCATGTTGTTCAGTGTCTCAGTTTTGTCCTTGCTTGTTCAGTGTCTCAGTTTTTTCCTTGCTTGTTCAGTGTCTCAGTTTTGTCCTTGCATGTTGTTCAGTGTCTCAGTTTTGTCCTTGTTTGTTGTTCAGTGTCTCAGTTTTGTCCTTGCATGTTGTTCAGTGTCTCAGTTTTGTCCTTGGTTGTTCAGTGTCTCAGTTTTTTCCTTGCTTGTTCAGTGTCTCAGTTTTGTCCTTGCATGTTGTTCAGTGTCTCAGTTTTGTACTTGCATGTTGTTCAGTGTCTCAGTTTTTTCCTTGCTTGTTCAGTGTCTCAGTTTTGTCCTTGCATGTTGTTCAGAGTCTCAGTTTTGTCCTTGGTTGTTCAGTGTCTGTTTTTTCCTTGCTTGTTCAGTGTCTCAGTTTTGTCCTTGGTTGTTCAGTGTCTCAGTTTTTTCCTTGCTTGTTCAGTGTCTCAGTTTTGTCCTTGGTTGTTCAGTGTCTCAGTTTTTTCCTTGCTTGTTCAGTGTCTCAGTTTTGTCCTTGCATGTTGTTCAGTGTCTCAGTTTTGTCCTTGCATGTTGTTCAGTGTCTCAGTTTTGTCCTTGGTTGTTCAGTGTATCAGTTTTTTCCTTGCTTGTTCAGTGTCTCAGTTTTGTCCTTGGTTGTTCAGTGTCTCAGTTTTTTCCTTGCTTGTTCAGTGTCTCAGTTTTTTCCTTGCTTGTTCAGTGTCTCAGTTTTGTCCTTGGTTGTTCAGTGTCTCAGTTTTTTCCTTGCATGTTGTTCAGTGTCTCAGTTTTGTCCTTGGTTGTTCAGTGTCTCAGTTTTTTCCTTGCTTGTTCAGTGTCTCAGTTTTGTCCTTGGTTGTTCAGTGTCTCAGTTTTTTCCTTGCTTGTTCAGTGTCTCAGTTTTGTCCTTGGTTGTTCAGTGTCTCAGTTTTTTCCTTGCTTGTTCAGTGTCTCAGTTTTGTCCTTGGTTGTTCAGTGTCTCAGTTTTTTCCTTGCTTGTTCAGTATCTCAGTTTTGTACTTGCAGGTTGTTCAGTATCTCAGTTTTGTCCCTGCATGTTGTTCAGTATCTCAGTTTTGTACTTGCAGGTTGGTGAGCCTGTTCTTGGATCTCGTCATAGAGATCCTCTTGAATACATCAAACAACTTTGCTGCAGATCACTCAGGCATATCTAGATTGCAGACACAGCAACTAGATGTACAAAAATGTAACAAAAGTTCATTTTCTCATTGTGAAACTGGTAAGTATACATTATCATCTGTGCCAAAT
The DNA here is from genome assembly GCA_034231615.1 of Meghimatium bilineatum. Lineage (NCBI taxonomy): Eukaryota > Metazoa > Mollusca > Gastropoda > Stylommatophora > Philomycidae > Meghimatium > Meghimatium bilineatum. The sequence goes on along the minus strand of CM067317.1, from coordinate 50,381,764 downwards.
GTGACGTATTTCAGAATGAATTGTCAACATTTCATTTCTATTTCTCAGTTGAATGCATAGACTTAACATAAGTTTCTTCTTCTGCGTTCGTTCTCAAACTCCTGCAGATTAGCAGGATGTAGTCCATAGAGCGTAATGCGTTGTGTCATGGTTTACAGCATTGCTGCGATATCTGCACCTTTCAGCCTGACACATCCGACTTCAGCACGGCTTTGGGTCACTGACCCTATATGGGATGGGACAGCCAACTCCATCCCATAACCTCCTTAGTCGCCTTTTATGACATGCTCAGAAGGTAAACAGTGTTGCTATTCTTTGCTCCCCTTTTGAGCCAGGCAACACACGGGCGCCATAAATTTGAGACATTTAACACACACAAAAATATGGAAGTAGATTTATTAGTAAAGTGGTTCTCAGCAGTCCTAATGACGCGACCCTTTAATACAGTTCCTCATGTTGTGGTGAGCCACGTCCATAAAATTATTTTTGTTGCTATTTTATATGTGTTTTCTGATGGTCTTAGGTGACCCTTGTTAAAGTGAAATTAAAGGGTCATTCGACCCTCAAAGGTGTCACGACCCACAGGTTAAGAACCACTGCACTAGTACATCTCAGTGGCTACTGTATTCAATCTCATAATTCAACAGAAAAGTCACTCAAATCATTCGAAACTAGAATTAGTGTCTAAATTCTAGTACTGTTCACGCAAGTTATCCTGTTAATATCAAAAGTTAACACCCACCGTCAACCTACACATCAGCACTAACATTGATATCACCATATCCCTCAAAGATTACACTGTCCACATTATTGATATCACCATATCCCTCAAAGATTACACTGTCCACATTATTGATATCACCATATCCCTCAAAGATTACACTGTCCACATTATTGATATCATCATATCCCTCAAAGATTACACTGTCCACATTATTGATATCACCATATTCCTCAAAGATTACACTGTCCACATTATTGATATCACCATATCCCTCAAAGATTACACTGTCCACATTATTGATCAAGCATTTTTTAAGATTGGACAATAATTTCTAATGCAAGTGTCGAGCTGCACTCCTTTCACCCTTTCTGTGATCACATAATTGTCAACACTACCATGTGAATTGGAACCAACTGACAACTTCCTCTACTGTCATCAGCTTTACCTTCTCTGTGCAATGTTCACTCTTTATCACTAATGACCTCACAAAAACACACTTAGATGTGCATATTGTGAAGCTGATAAGTATATATTATTATCTTTGTAGAATAGAATGGTGTATTCAGAATAAATTGTTAACATTTGTTTTCCATTTCGGTTGCTTGACTTTAGATTTGATGTGTTTAGTCATTAGAGCAGTTTCCAAATCTTGGGTATAATTTTGTGATAAATTTGTGATAAATGTGATAAATTTGTGATAAATGTGATAAATTTGAAATATTATTTACCTGTGCGTTGTCAGGGCACACAAATGTGAAGCAAAGAATAACAGTTAACCTTCTATGCAAATCTATTGAGGTGACTAAAGCAGTTGAGAAATGGAGATGACTGTCCCTTCCCAAATAGGGTAAAAGTGACCCAGAAACCATGCTGCTGAAGTTGGATGTGTCAGGTCAAAAGGTGTGGATATCGCAGCAAAGTTGAAACCATGACACAACACTTTCTGTTCTTTGGACTAAAGCCCTGCTAATTTGCTGGAGTTTGAGAACTAAAGCAGAAGAAGAAATATGGGGGGGGGGGTAAAAATGGTCTTTTTCTACTTTTACAAGAAATATCTTTTTTATTTTGACATTATCCAGGACATAGAAAAGTGAATTTCATTATCAGATATTTGTAATTAAAAGAGGGAGAAGACAGGAGATGTCCAAAAAGGGTAGTGCTATAGTGGATACCATCCCACTGTGGCATACCAAGAAATGAAAAGGCAGATATACTAGTAAAAGATTGACCAACACTGGAACAAAAGAACAAGGAAACAACTTATAAGGAAAAGAGCACCTTCATCAAAGCTATTCTAGAAAAGACCACACAGAAGACTATTATCTCACTGTCTCGACAGAGCTGAGCAAGTTATCTTCCAGAACAGAACAAAACAGTCACTTAAATAGACTAAGATTTGTTACATAACCTATGTGGACAGGCAGTACGGGACATATTCTGCAAGACTGTGATACACTAAAAAATTGATGGCAGAGCACTGGCCACAGAGACAAACATTCACAGAAAGATGTATTTGAGTCTTGAGCAGCTTTCAAAGGCAGCAACATTTATCAAGAAAACTAGACTTGATGTGAGGACATTTTCAACTGGAGATCAAAATGAGCACACAAAAAAACCACCAGAGCAGAAAGCTAACACCTCCTGGCATGAAGAATAGAAGTGACAGAATCATGCTCTTTTGGGATTATATAATCAAGATTGATTAAAATCTCCATTAGAAACTTTGACCTCCTATAATCATCGAGTGAATGAGACATGTATGAACAAGGAGACATATGTAGAAACAATGAGACATGTGTACAAACAATAAGACGTTTACAAACAATGAGACATTTGTGCAAACAATGAGACATTTGTTTTGTACAAATAGTGAGACATTTGTGCAAACAATGAGACATTTGTTTTGTAGAAACAGTGAGACATTTGTACAAACAGTGAGACATTTGTACAAACAGTGAGACATTTGTTTTGTACATCAGTGAGACATTTCTACAAACAATCAGACATCTGTACAAACAATGAGACACCTGTGCAAACAATGAGACCCACAGAACAAATATCATGCATGACTTTCATTTATGAGATGGTACAAGCATGCCTGACTGTGGTTAGCTTGTTTGGTTGGTGTCCAGTAGTACAGTATGGGAACCAGTTCTCTCGTACGACTGTCCTACTAGCGATATGGCTACAGACATCCACCTTTCAGCAAAAGTGGTAAAACACTGAACATATTAGTTACCAGCCGAAGTCGGAAGAGTTGTGCCATTGGTGCAAATAAAATGATAACATGCTGGACATTTCCGTTCCCTAGAATACATCCTGCTGAAAATCTAGAAATATTGTCTTGCTGCAGGAGAGATGCAGTGTCAGCAATGACTACATGTGATATCTGCAGTGTCAGCAATGACATCTTTGTCTTCTGCTTTCATTCAAGAACAATCAACTAAAACACAGGTTTCCAATTTGGAAAGAACAGTTCGTAACTTGAAATGATTATTGATTCACTATACATGTGTGTTTCAGACACCTCACATATTTGAATCAGACACCTCACATATTTGTATCAGACACCTCACATATTTGAATCAGACACTTCACATATTTGTATCAGACACTTCATATATTTGTATCAGACACTTCACATATTTGTATCAGACACTTCACATATTTGTATAAGACACTTCACATATTTGTATCAGACACTTCACATATTTGTATCAGACACCTCACATATTTGTATCAGACACTTCACATATTTGTATCAGACACCTCACATATTTGTATCAGACACCTCACATATTTGTATCAGACACTTCACATATTTGTATCAGACACTTCACATATTTGTATCAGACACTTCACATATTTGTATCAGACACTTCACATATTTGTATCAGACACTTCACATATTTGTATAAGACACTTCACATATTTGTATCAGACACCTCACATATTTGTATCAGACACCTCACATATTTGTATCAGACACCTCACATATTTGTATCAGACACCTCACATATTTGTATCAGACACCTCACATATTTGTATCAGACACCTCACATATTTGTATCAGACACCTCACATATTTGTATCAGACACCTCACATATTTGTATCAGACACCTCACATATTTGTATCAGACACTTCACATATTTGTATCAGACACTTCACATATTTGTATCAGACACCTCACATATTTGTATCAGACACTTCACATATTTGTATCAGACACTTCACATATTTGTATCAGACACTTCACATATTTGTATCAGACACTTCACATATTTGTATAAGACACTTTCCGCCGAAGACGGATGTGTTGGGCCATTGGCGCAAATAAAACGGCAACACAACGCATTTCCATTCTCTGGACTACATTCAACTGGAAATCTTGTAGGATCATTGTCCTGTTACACAAGAAATCCAGTGGGAGTTTGAGAATGAACGATGAAGAAGAAGTATAAGACACTTCACATATTTGTATCAGACACCTCACATATTTGTATCAGACACCTCACATATTTGTATCAGACACTTCACATATTTGTATCAGACACCTCACATATTTGTATCAGACACCTCACATATTTGTATCAGACACCTCACATATTTGTATCAGACACTTCACATATTTGTATCAGACACTTCACATATTTGTATCAGACACCTCACATATTTGTATCAGACACTTCACATATTTGTATCAGACACTTCACATATTTGAATCAGACACTTCACATATTTGTATCAGACACTTCACATATTTGTATCAGACACTTCACATATTTGAATCAGACACTTCACATATTTGTATCAGACACTTCACATATTTGTGTTAGATACCTAACATATTTCTTTCAGATACCTCACATGGTCTGCCTCAGGGCTGTGTGCTAGAGAGAATCTATAGTCTACAGTCTCTGGATGGTGTTGACATTGAGCATGTCTTCCATATGTATACAAGGCTGCAAGCAAGACTGCAGCAAGATCCACATCTTGGGTAAATCATCTCTTCGGTTTTTTCTATTTCTGTAGCCAATCATTAGCGGACATTGTTGTTATCAATGTCATTGTTGTTATCAATGTCATTGTTGTTATCAATGTCCTTGTTGTTATCATTGTCCTTGTTGTTATCAATGTCATTGTTGTTATCAATGTCCTTGTTGTTATCAATGTCATTGTTGTTATCAATGTCCTTGTTGTTATCAATGTCATTGTTGTTATCAATGTCCTTGTTGTTATCAATGTCCTTGTTGTTATCAATGTCATTGTTGTTATCAATGTCATTGTTGTTATCAATGTCATTGTTGTTATCAATGTCCTTGTTGTTATCAATGTCATTGTTGTTATCAATGTCCTTGTTGTTATCAATGTCCTTGTTGTTATCAATGTCATTGTTGTTATCAATGTCTTTGTTGTTATCAATGTCATTGTTGTTATCAATGTCATTGTTGTTATAAATGTCCTTGTTGTTATCAATGTCCTTGTTGTTATCAATGTCCTTGTTGTTATAAATGTCATTGTTGTTATCAATGTCCTTGTTGTTATCAATGTCATTGTTGTTATCAATGTCATTGTTGTTATCAATGTCCTTGTTGTTATCAATGTCCTTGTTATCAATGTCATCGTTGTTATCAATGTCCTTGTTGTTATCAATGTCCTTGTTGTTATACTGCTGCTGCTGTTGATGTTTTTGCTTCTGCTGTCAATAATAATTCTTTTTTAAATTGTTGTTGTTGGTGGTGTTGATGTTGCTACTGTTGTTATTGTTGGTGTAGTTGCTGTAGCTGTTGCTGCTGCCATTGTTGTTATAGCTGCTGCTGTTGTTGTCCGTGATGTGACTGATGTTGTTATTGTTAATGCCGGTGTTATTATTGTTTATGCTGTTGTACACATTGCGGCTGATGCTGTCGTTCATGTTGGTGTTGTTGATGCTATTTTTGTTACTGCTGTTGTTGCAACTGTTACAGTTTTTTGTGGTGGTGTTATCACTGCTATTGTTGTTGTTGCTGGTGGTGTTATCGGTGCTATTGTTTTTATTGTTGTTGGTGCTATTGTTTTTGTTGTTGGTGGTATTGTTTTTGTTGAGGTAAATGCAAATAAAGTAAATAGGTTACTATATCAATATAAAATAATAAAATATAGAAAATAACAATAAATAAAAGGAACAAACACAACAGTCAACGTGTCGGTCATGGTTACTGCGGCACTTCCTTTTTGTCTGTCATCCTCTGATATTTGGGCTATTTATATTGTTTTTGTTGTTGGTGGTATTGTTGTTAATGTGATTGCTGATGTTTCTGCTGTTGTTGGTGCTGTTATTACCACAGTTGGTGTTGTTATTGTTGGTGGTGTTGTTGCTACTGCCGGTGTTGTTGTTATTCTTGCTGTTGTTATTTATAATATTTTCTTTTTGCTGCTGCTGTTGCTACTACTAGTGTTACTATTGTTACTACTGTTGTTAGTGGTGATGTTGCTCCTGTTGCTGTTGCCACTGCCACTCTTATTGTTGTCATGAGTAGTTCTTTGTACTTGTATTTTTTTTTTAATTTCATTATTTGGTGAATTTTCAGAAGGAAAGCCTCAGACATTCATTAAAATATTGCATACTTACAGTAAACTTTACATATTCACATAGCCCTCATTTTAATTCTCTGGACCACATGGCTCTTGAAATCTAGTAGAACCATTGTCCTGCTACAAGAGATCCAGTGGGAGTTTGAGAACAAACGCTTAAAAAAATAATAACCCTCATTCAGTCAAACCTTTCATATTCACATAAACCTTATACATTCACTCAAGACTTACATAATCACATAAACCTCACACATTCACTCAAGCCTCACATAATCATATAAACTTCACACTTTCAATTAAACCTCACATAAACCTTGCACATTCACTCAAACCTTACATAGTAAGCTTCACCTGCTGTTCTCAGGAAAAAGTGGCGTTTTCATGGGCCTTATGATGATATGACATGGCTGTTTGGTGTCCAAGGAGAGCGACTTGATGACCTAGACCCTGACTCTGATGATTATGCTGCTTTACAGGTTAGTTTTTCTACTCTGGAATTAGAAATTATGTTATACAATTCAAGTTTACACATATTGTCTTTGCCAGTGAAGTCTGCAGACTCTAAATTGGATGACATATTCTTTCCAGAATATTGTCTTCATTGTGGATACTGTGAACTCCTCTCTGTCCAGGGCAAACAGGACTGCATTGGCCAGAAACATATTCATACATTCTTTGCTATCACTAATCCATCATCTTCTTGGTCTTCTTTCCTTTCCTGGCACTCTGTCCTCCAGAATCAACCCTTCGATACGATCATGTTTAACCTGTAGCAACCTATTGGCTACTTTATTCACCTAGTTACCATCTCCGTAGACTCAGGATGGCAACTTTATTCAGACACTGATTTCGCCATTTGTTGCCACAAATAGCAATCAGCCATGTTAATTTCCCATCATGCTTTTATAATAACTATGTGCTAGAATGATAGTACATAGAGTGATAGATTTGAAGGACCCATAGTGGATTTAGTCTATCTTTTGATGTTTTGAAGCAACAATGTGTATAGACTTAACTTTTGTGATGCGATTGTTCGAGTATTCTTTACGGATGGGGATTCAAAGACTAATTTTAAGGCTTTAGTATTGCAGGTATTGTAGATTAACTTATGTGGATTTAGGGAAATGTTAATAATATTGAATAGTGATGTAAATGCAGTGATATATTCGAAGAAAATAGAGATAAATCGATGCTGGATATGATTTGGAGGTGTGTGTCAGTGTTATTTTATGTACAACCAAAATCGAGAATGTGGACAAACGTGCACAAAGAACTTACCGCATCAAGGTCACGTGTAGATCTAGCTGAAGACAACATGGCTCCTCAAACTTCTCATTGTAAATGACATCGATTACATCACTATTACATATTATAGACATTTCTCTCAAATGCCATACATTGATCTACAGTAACTGAAACACTAAAGCTTTAAAATTCATAATTTTCTGAATTATAATCCATGAAGATTTAGCGAAAAATGGTGGTACCGAAGTTATGCCTGCACAGTTCGGCTTGCAAACATGAAAGTAGAATACATTACTATTGCATATTTATATCGATGCGAACAAATTAAGTAATAATTGCTCTAGCACCCACTTACTATAAGAGCATGATGGGAAATAAACATGAACGATAGTTGTTCATGACTACAAATGGCTACCTTGATGTAAACATTTGTTGACATATGTTTCTATCACTAGATTACATTTGTAGACTTCGGATGGCTGTTGGTTAAAGTCCAAGCCTCGAATCCACATGTTGCCACTGGGAATACACATGATATTAAAAGGGTCATTATTACTACTTCACCGCAGCTTTCTCATTTGTGTTAATTTGAGTGTTGAAATTGTGAGTTTTCTTTTAATCTCAACTGAACAATATCCAGAACTGTTTATATTTGCTCCCAGATATTCAAATTTGTTTACACGTTGCAGTTCTATATTGTAAATGGGAATAGATAATTTAAACTGTTTAAAATTAAAATAGTGAAAACAACATACTGGAAGTGAATCACATCTGCTCAGTTGACAGGCAGATCAGGGTTGCCAAAATGTGACATATTTAGGCCAAATTTCACAAATTTTTACCATTATTAACCTTTAGCAAGCTACGGTTGGTACGGATCCCCTCCAGTACTAGCTTAGTTTTGACGAAAGGTGTCCGGATCCACCTATAAATAAGGCGTGTTTATATGACGTAGCACAGCCTTATTTGGTAATGCACATACACTGGGACATGCGTAAATGTTTGTTTGTTTTGCGTTCGCTCAATTGTAACCAGCACGGATATCCGTGCAATTTTTGCAGGGAGTGTGATTACGTTGTGCCACCGTTATGCGTCTTGTAGGCCTAGCACATCCAATTTTGGCATGCCTTGACAATTCGGGTGGGCTACCCTAGCCTGTGACAGCCTCCATATCTGTCTCCAAGCATGCGTGTATGTGGTGACTCTTCGCCCAGACAATTTTTTCTTTCGTCTGTCTCGCATGAGGTGTTCCACTGTCTATGAATTTGCCTTGTGTAATTGGACGTACTGTGCCTGTGCCCATCGGGTACTGAACCGTTTCTCATCCGTGAGCCTGGTTCCTTAAGTGGAAGAACTCAACAGAAGAGTTGGACCATGGCTCTTTCACCTCTTAGCCGAGGTGTCATTCACCGACATCGTGTACCCCTTGTCCAAGTTTGAGTCTCACACCACGCGTTTGAGAGCAAGGCATTCTCGAGCTGAGTGACCTTGTCCCAGTAGCGCCTGGGCCCATCAGGTACTGAACCATTTCTCTCTGCAAGTGTATTTCCGGTATAGGAAAACTTGACAGTAGAGTTGGGCCAGGACTACCATCATTTTCTCTTTCTTTCCTAAGCCCATCGAGTACGGAACCCTTTCTCTTCGCGAGCATATTTCCGGTTTAGGAAGGCTCGACATTAGAATTTGGTTAGGTCTTCTTGCTTTTCCGAATGCCAATTATTGGGTCTGGGTCTGTAAGGAGCACAGGTAACTAGAAGCTCTACTCGAGCTGACGGAGCTTGTAGTTCCCCTTTCCTAGGAACTTTTCACTTTCTATTTGCAGTTCGCGCTGCCCTCTAGCGCTGTTCTGCCCTTTCATTGTTTCATTGTACTCAGTGTGAAATCTATTTGTCTCTTGCCATGCATCTACCTTTAAGTGCATTTTACATTGGCCGCCCCTCCAATGTTCGGACTGGACTAACTAGCTTTACTATATGTCGACAGTGTCATATATGTGGTGATGCTGGTGGTTTTGGAGATATTGTCTGTCTCTTATGCAGTTAAATCTCTTTCCATCTGCTACCTCCACATTCTCGGACATGATCCCCAAATGATTTGGCCAGAATCAGCTCGAGCTGCTGTATTTCTGTTTCCAGGGTGCACGGCGAGGAGGTACATTTGGGATCTTGGTTATCTGCTAACCCTGGGTCCGCCTAGAGCAATGCGTTCCCTGTGCACCCCATGCGCAGATGAAGCCTATTCATTTCCACGTTAGATAGAGGTAATTCTAGTGACACTGATTCTGTCAGCAGCATGGATAACATTTTGGAGGACGAAATTGTTGAAAATTCGCATGTCCCTTCGGCATATAGTCATGATTGGATTATCAACTTCGATGAAGTTGTTGGACATATAGGCCTAGCTGATAACATTAGTGTGTTAGACGTGTTTTGAGATATATGTTGATTTTTACAATAGAATATAGTATTGCAGTGGTTACTCATATCATGCTTTCGTGATTTAGGTGGAGAATATCGACTGTTGGAACGATAAAAAATGACTAGGTCTATCTTTCAGATAACGATTTATGGCAAATTTATGAGGTTCAGTGACATAATATACAGTAATACAGTGACATAAAATTCAGTAATATACCAGTGACATTATGATGATTTGACAATGAAACCACATAAATACTATTTGAATTAGGTGTATTTTACAGGGTTCCCACTTCAGAAAATATAAAAACCATAAATAAGTAAGTTTTTAATAATTTTTTTCCCTTTTTTCTGTTATAAATTCTTTGTTTATTTGGTGAAAAATCATCTTTACCACTTTCTAATACATCTGGTATCAGACACACAAAAAATAATTACACCAATATATGCAGTATTCAATTCTTTATTTATATGTACAAATATTAATTAATTATCTCTAACAACAAAAAAGTTATTGAATTTTTAAAACAGCCACAATCAATAACACAAATTCTCAAAAAAGAATTCAGTGGCAGGGGGAAAATTTTTGATTTGTAAACACAGCTTGCTGAAGGTTAAATGTTAATGGCCATGAATTTTATGTTTTTGTCATGTTTATTTTTTGGACTATTTTATATAGACTAGAATTGTGGCATGGTATAAGTTCACTAACTGGGATTATTGACAACACAAGAGAGAGAGTCTTATTGACAACACTAGAGAGAGTCTTATTGACAACACTAGAGAGAGAGTCTTATTGACAACACTAGAGAGAGAGTCTTATTGACAACACAAGAGAGAGAGTCTTATTGACAACACAAGGAGAGAGTCTTATTGACAACACAAGAGAGAGAGTCGTGGAGAAATGATCGCCTACGCCATTCGGCATGGCACTTGATTATATTTTTTATCACAATGGAAAGTTTATTAAAAGTTCTGAGTATGACCAAGTTAGCCATATTTTAAATGAAATATTACGTTATTCAATTTTAACTCTCTGACAACCCTGGGTAGATAAGAAATCTCCAGTTTTAGATCATTCATCTGAGAATTTTTAGCTTATTTATAAAAGTATAAACTGAAGTCTCAATTGAGAAATGGATGACAAAGAATTGGATTGTTGCAGATCACAAAATTATCTCCCATTGGTTGCCAGGGTCTAAAGGGGGAGCAAAAATATAGGAACACTGTTTTCCATACATATCATAAGAGGTAGCTCAGGAGGTTATGGGGTAGAGTAGGCTGTCTCATCTCATGTAGGGTCAAATTAACCCAGAAGATATGCTGCAGTCAGATGGGTCAGGCCAAAAGTGGCAAAAATTGCAGATAAGCTGTAAACTATGATACAACACATTCTGTTCTCTGCACTATATCCTGCTAGTTTGCAGGAGTTTGAGAATAAATGCAGAAGAAAAAGACATTGTTTGTTTTTTTCCCCATCTCACTGCATTCACTTGTAGCAATGTTCCATGGTTAGCGGTGTCTTCTTTCTGGCTGAGTGCTATGCCAGATGTCCCACAATCTTTTGTTAGAACTGACAAATCTCAAGTCCTGTTTGGACTTAACTTGCAAACAGTGGTCTTGCTCGGATGTAGGTACAGTCTTAATATATTTTTTAGCCATTTAAGCACTATCTCTATAACAACAAGCTATTCTTGGTGGTGTAAAATATATGTGCAGGGTTCAATTTCAAACCCACAAATTTGCCTATGTATTTGCCAGGACTGAAAATGGGAGCAAAGAATGTACTAACACTAGCATTTTTTGGAGCAAAGAATATATTAACACTAACATTTTTTGGGGTGAAGTTGGCTGTCCTGTCATATAGAGGATCAAAGTTACTCAGAAGTTAATCTGAAGTTGAATGTTTCAGACCAAAAGGCACAGCATGTTGCAGCTGAGTTGTAAATAATTCCACTAAGTAAGGCTGTTCTCTGGTCTACATCCTGCTAATTTGCTGGAGTTTGAGAAGGAACACAGAAGAAGAAGAAACCCACAATGTAATGAACACAAGTCAGATGGCATGGCAACTATGGCATGTAGATACAGAGGTTTCAGGTGAATGATTCAACCTCATAATTATCTAGTTATCTTTCACAGATCTGTGTCTGATAGGAGAGTCTAAAAATGTACAAATTAATTACAGGTGAAACGGTTTCTTGTATCCAAGACATTACAGGACTGCTCAATTATTGTTGCAATCAAACCTGTTTTGAATAGGTAAGTAGTAAAGCTTTTCCATGAAGCATTTCAGTTTCAGCTTATGACTAGCCATTGCAGTTTGCAGGGTTTCCTGTAATCTTGTTATCATTCTATCTATCTATCTATTCACTAAACCCTTTGTTGCCTTTTAACTTCAGCACACCTGAAACTGGACAAATTTTTAGTTTTCTAGTATTCTGCTGATGTGTGCAAACCATTTTGATCTGTTGTCTCTTAATATATTCTAATATTGGGTGGTGCCGGTTTTTTATCTAATATCCTCATTCCTCATTTTGTCTCTTAGCAATATTCCTAGGATTGTGCGTAAGTATGCCATTTCCGCTGTCACAAGTTTATAGTTGTCTTGTGCCATCGTTGTCCATGATTGGCATTGGTGGCACAGCATTGGCATAATAATCATTTTTAATAGTGTTATTTTGGTGTTTAAATCTACATTTTTGTTTCTGAAGACTGGTGTCATTTGCCCTAGGACTTGGTATGTTTTACTACATCTATTGTGTATTTTTTTTCTGCTCTTGCCGTCTGTTGTTATATTACTTCCTAGGTATATGTTTGTTTGTTTTGCGTTCGCTCCACTGTAACCATCACGGATATCTGTGCGATTTCCGCCGGGAGCGTGATTACGTTGTGCCACCGTTATGTGCCTTGTAGGCCTAGCACATCCAATTTCGTCATGCCTTGACAATTCGGGTGGGCTACCTTTAGCCTGTGACAGCCTCTATATCTGTCTCCAGGCACGCGTAGTGGCGACTCTTCGCCCAGACGATTTTTGCTCTCGTCTGACTCGCACGAGGTGTTCCACTGTCTATGAACTTGCCTCGTGTTATTGGACGTGCTGTGCCTGTGCCCTTTGGGTACTGAACCGTTTCTTATCCGTGAGCCTGGTTCCTTAAGGGGAAGAACTCAACAGAGGAGTTGGACCCTGGCTCTTTCGCCCTCTTAGCCGAGGTGTCTTTCACCGACATCGTGTACCCCTTGTCCAAGTTCGAGTCTCACACCACACGTTTGAGAGCAAGGCATTCTCGAGCTGAGCGACCTTGTCAATACCTATTTGTGCCAAGATGTGCATTAAAATCTCCCAAAATATATAGTTAAATGATATTAAGTTATCATTAAACAGTCATTTCATATTTCCCTGCCTCCATCGAGGCCAGCTCCTTGAAGTGGAGATGGGGATTAGTCCCGCTAACAGAGGCTGGAAACTGTGATTAGTTGGGCTATCCCTTACATCGAGCAGGACCACAGTCCTACCCAGGTAAGCACAGGTGCTGAAGTTAGAGATAGCAGGCTGAGGTGTGAACCAGCAACCATAATATAAGGCAGCCCAATTAGTTAACATATCTTCACAACAAAATTGTACTCTCTGTGTAGACACTGTTAAAGTGAAAACCTGAAGAAGATATTTCCCTGTTAAAAAGCTCTTGTAAGATCTTACAGCTGTAAAATAAAGATTGCAGTGCCATAGCTTTGTTCACATCATGTACAGACGTTATGAGGGCTGTTAATTGTGTTCCTGGACTGATTTTTTCCTCCATGGAAAACTGTTATACCCTGACACTTTATATTTATACTTGCAGACTTGTTCTGTAAGTTGGAGATGCGGGTAGTCAAGTACGGAAAACCCCATTTACTCTAGTTGCCAGGTGTTCGGTGACGTTAGAACGGACTGGTTCAATTCCTGTTGGTCTCAAGAATTTTTCACTTGTCCTTTTGCTTCCTACTTGAATTTACTTATATCAATCAATAAACCCATAACCCTTCAGGGTCGTAGGGGTACCACATTGGATGCTTCTGCATATACTGGATCCGAGGTATTTGAAGGTATTCACCTCCTCAAGCTTATGTCCATTCATCATGATATTAGTCTGGTTTTCTGTGTCTCTGCTGTTTACCAAGATTTTGCTCTTATCTGTATTGATTACCATTCCGTACGTGCTGGTAACTTTTTCCAACTTTGATGTTAATTCTTGCAATGATTGTTCTGACCCAGCTATAAGATCAATATCATCAGCGAAATGCAAGTTGCAAATAGGGTGACCTCCTATCGATATAGACGTTACTTATATATACAACATTAATGTATATTAATGAGAGATTAATGTACTTATATATACAACATTAATCTCTCAGTAATATGAATCCACTTATATTAGAAGGCGTCGCTGGAATTACATCGGACACGCTCTGCTGCAAATGGATACCAAAAGACTCCCCCTATCCAGCTTTGGTGTGGTCACCAAGGGGCAAGAGAAAATGAGGAAGACCAAGAGAAACCTTACGTAGAACTATTACAAGAGAGTGCTTCACCATTGGTATCAGAAACAATGAAGACCTAAAACAAATTGCAATGAAATGAGAGATATTAAAATCAATTACATCCGCCCTATGAGCGCCCTATACTTTTGTGAGTCTTTGGCCCTAGACGAATAACTAACTGAAGTTCAGTAAGTTATACTGAACAACTTGGTTGTCCAAAGTATTACATGGATGTACTACCTGGTCATGTGGGGGTCAGAGGCAATGAAAGAGCAGACTCATTGGCAGACATTGCTTTGGTTGATGGCACAATAAAAGAGAGATAGCTCTGCCCTAGTATGGGAAATCATTAATTTACTACAGAGTGAAGACGATGCTGGAGGTGGGTGATAATGTGCACATACAATGTATGACAAAACAGGGGATAACCAGGGACGAGGGGAGAAAGTGCGTCCTCTCTAGAAAGTTACATAGATGACATAATCATCATCTGACTGGAATTTTCATTCTGCATACTTTTGGATGGCTTCTGAAAAGGAGAATGCACTCATGGGAGTGTCTCCTGTACTGTGATGCTGATTTCTAATCAAGAACCGAGAACTTGTTAATTCTATCTCCTGCATAGTGGTACTCTTGTGTTTGTATACATTTCTATCTATCTATCTTTCTATGTTCCTTCAACGAAGAATACGGTGCAGATGGTAGAAACCAAAGTTCTCCAGTTCTAGCGATGTGATGACGCTGTTAGTTAGTCGTTGGATCATCATCACTGCAAACTGTGCTAATTGGAAAGTATTCTTGATGACACTGTGTGTAATTCTTGCCTGTTGGTGAGATCCATATTCTTGCAATGGTTGCTTTGCAGAAAATCTATTTTAGTATAAGTATATACAATTAAGTATACACTTGTAACAAAAGTACTATTATCACTAAAGAATCATCCCTGATAGGATTAGCCCACATTCTTTTTTTGAACAAGTCTTTTTCCAGTACATTTCCTGATCCTCAATTGAACATCTGCTTGATTAATTTAATATATATATTTTTTAAAATGTATTTTTGCATTCTAAATTTATTGATTGCATTTTTACATTATGTCTATTTGTATGTGTAACTTTGAACACTTTTTTTGCATTCTCAGTAGCCTACACAACAAAATAGACCTTATACGATTTGAAGACGATCTTTATGAATTCTCCATTAAGGTCATTGATCTTGATCCTAAACCCTTTGAAAAAGTTAAGACATACTTTCGCCAGGCTTCTGACATTGCAAGAACATTTGCAGAGACTGCCCTGGAAACATCACACAGCTTAGGAAACAGTTCTTCCAGGAGTTGTCCAGATTTCTGTGGAAGTATGACTGGAGATTAATTAATAGTGTAGTATTTGCCTTGCTAATGTGTAATAATTATCATCAGAGCAGTAGTAATAGAACAAGAAATAAGAAAGTATTATAAAGATGACACTCCTGCTGCTGCTACACAGCTGTCAGACCTATATATACATGGTCTCTTGCAAGCATCTATAAGTAATGCTTATAGATTGCTTGCTTATGTTTCAAGCATTGTGCTGTTATACAAATATTTACTAACAAGAGTAGATCAACTCAGCAGCAAAATGGATATTGACACAATAACATACACATATTTGCAAAAGTACCTAGCCACTAAAAGTACGCATGCACTGTGTCAGAAGACAAGGGACCTGTGAGTCTTTATGGCTACATGAACATAATGACCCATGTCTAACTTCTGTCAACTGTTAAAATGAAATAAGTGATTGTATCTTTTAAAAAATTATTATTAAATACATTCATTGACATTAATAAACCCACCATTCTGTGTCCTGCACAGAACACAACAAAAAATACCACGGGGAAATATCAAATCTTTTATACTGCCAGCATCACTATCTGTGTTCTTTCAGCACCGAATACGGTGAATGTGGCAGCAACCAAAGCTCTCTAGTTCAAGAGATGTGATTCTACTGTGTTTAACTCTTGCTTATTATTGAAACCCATTGTCATGGACATGAATTTTGAAATTTTGGGTCACAGACAGGGGGGGGGGGAGTGTTGAGGGGTGCATGAAGAAGAATTTTGAAATTGGGGTAGCATTATGATAACTTTCTGAACTTGTAGTATTGAGTAAACATTCTGAACTTGTAGTATTTTGACAACTTTCTGAACTTGTAGTATTGAGTAAACATTCTGAACTTGTAGTATTTTGACAACTTTCTGAACTTGTAGTATTACATCAACTTTCTGAACTTTTAGTATTATGTCCAACTTTCTGAACTTGTAGTATTGTGTAAAAAAAAATGTTAAATTCTCATCCTGTTATTTCATTGTTGATGTATTCTTTGCCATGTTCAGTCATTAGTTTTATTTGGTACAATATGCCATGCAATCAATTGTAAGATTTTCCCTTACAATGAACTTTTCAGCCATATTTTAGAGTAACCCTTACATCATTGATTTTACATCATTATTTTCATAATTTTGATACGTTTGAGATTGCTTTTCCTGGCAATGTAAATGTATTTTAAGACAACGTTTACATAGCTGGTATAAAGGTTCATGTGGAACAAAATAATACTGGCTTTAAAATGTGTCCTAATCTGGCATGCAAAGGTTTCAGTAGAGTGCATTAATGGGAAAGCACATATGATTTGATAATTTTCCATGATGTTTTTGTTGTGTTCTGTGCAGGACACAGAATGGTGGGTTTATTAATGCGAATGAATGTGTTTAAAAATTTTTTTTTTAAAATCATTACGCATTTATTTTGTTTTAACATTTGACAGAAGTTAGACACAGATCATGATGAAATATGCTAATTAGTAGATATGTTTATGATGTGTAGCAGAAATGTCAGAGAAAATAATGTAATCATATTAAGTGTATACATTCTACGGAAATCCAGATTCTGAGGCATTTTAAATTATTTTGTTCTACATGCACTGGTACAAAGATTGACAGAGAAGTGTTTCCTATTAAATTAACATGTAATAAGTAAATATATATTATTTAAGTTTTGATTGTGAACTGGCATCATTACACACAGACCTAATGCATAGGGAACCTTAGTCTTCTCCAACAAATTCCGAAGGATACATATGCTAATAGTCACATGGTTCTCTGATTAAAGTAGATTCTCTGCCCTGTAGATTCTTTGCCATGTAGATTCTCACTCCTTCTCATATGACTCCAAATATAAAATTCATCAAAGCCAAGATTCAGCTTCTATTGACTATCAACATTCAGCAGGCTCTCACAAAGCAACGTAACTCAGGACATAATTATTCCAGGGGTTTTAACGTAATTAATTTTGGGCTAAATTATTGGACCGCTACATGATTTAGGCACATGCTTCCTGAAGACAAAGTATTAGCTATGGAAGGTCATATAAGGTATCAAAAGAAAGATAATTGAATGTGAAATCGATATACATTATAAAAATATAAAAATTGTAACAACAAAATACAAAAAGTACACCACAAAAAGGAATGTTAGATGAACGGAAATTTTTGGTCATGCAATTTGTTCTACTCACCCTCAATTTTATTTGTCTTGAAATGTTGATATCCAATCTTACTAAAGTAGATGCCTTAACTGTCCATTTACTGATTATAATTAGTTTATTTGAAGTAAATCTTTCAAATGCCTAATGTTTTATGCAATTTTGTGTGTGCCATGTCCAATTTCAGAACCGAATAAAATATTGTGAAAATTTAGGAAATATTCCCAAGTATTGGATTTCCAAAGTTGAACTTTATTCCACTCAATATTATCATTAGGTTTAACTCTATTTTCTGTATAACATAGTGCAAGATTATCATTGCTGTCACTAGGACTATCTGATTATTCAGAAAAAATAGCAGTGGGAACAGTTTTATAATTATTTAGTTCTTACCTATTAGGTCTAGCCTATTTTGTTTCCGATTTTCAATAAGTCGGTAATCTCCACTGTCAAAATAGAAAACACTGTTGTTTATCGATACATAACTTCAATAACATAACATCTCCAATTATAAAACTCAAATAATAATAAAGTCAGATGTTTGCTAAATGTTTGAGCTCTTTTGCTATTGGAACATTGAAGCCATTTTGCTAATTTTAGGAAAGTTGAACCAACCTTGTTCGAATTTTAATTTGAAATAAATATGGTCTAATCACATAGTAACATGAGGGTTTCCTTTCGTTAAGCAAGATTTCTAAAGTTTAAAGAGCTAAATAAGTTCATACTAATTCATTTACAATCCAAGCAAAATAAATTCAATCTGCCACGATATATATCGTGTTTACATAAGGGATGAGTTAAGTATGTCCTACATATCAATCCTCAATTCACTGATTATAGAACAACACTGGAATCAAAGCTCTATGGGCCACTCTGTGAGCTACAAAAGACTGAGTTTTATTCAAGATACAGAATTACAGATATAAACATGTTTCAAGTGAACAAAAGAGGAGGAACTATTTATAGATGCATTTGATGCAAGTCTGTCTATTCTCTCATTACAGCGAAGATCAGCATGTCCTTTACAGTAGATCCATATGATACCCAGGAAATGGGACATAGATGTCAAATATAAAGAAGGATGGATTTGATGTTGTGGCAAACAGTGGCCTTTGTCAAGAAACAGAAACAAAAAATTATTACACTATTTTCATACCATTTTGTACAGTTTGCCATAAGGTATATGAGGTGATATTCAAGAACATTTCACAATAGAAATAAATCACAAGAATTTAACAGATATTGGTAATCTTTGATTTGTGAATTGTGTATTGATTTATTATAATTTATAAATATGTTCATCTATTATGTAATTTGATTTCTGTTTATGTAAAATGTTCTTGTGAGTTTGGGGATCTTCTGTATAGGTTTTCATTCGAACAGGTTGGCAGTTACGATGTGCATTTGTTACAGGTAGATAGGCATGATGAGCATTTGTTACAAGTTCACAGATATAATGTGAATTTGTTACAGATTGACATGCATGAGAATTTGTTATAGGTTGACATGTATGATGTGCATTTGTTACAGGTTGACAGGTAAGGATGTGCATTTCTTACAAGTTCACAGGTATAATGTGAATTTGTTATAGGCTGTCATGCATGAGAATTTGTTACAGGTTGATGGGTAGGTGTGAATTTGTTACAGGTTGACAGGTAGTATGAGAATTTTTTACAGGTTGACAGTTTGGGTGGGAATTTTTTACAGGTTGACAGTTTGGGTGGGAATTTTTGACAGGTAGTGTGAGATGTTACAGGTTGATAGGTATCATGTGCATTTGTTACAGGTTGACAGGGAGGGTGAGCCTTTGCCGTAGTTAATCTCAGTGTAGTAAATTTCCACAGTATAATATGGTTAAACAAGAACAAAACAGAAATAATGATTGTCTCGAAGAATACACCACCAAGATGCGACATAATACTTAAATGACACAAAATTAACAAGTTGAAAAAGTGAAATATCTTGGCACCCTGTTAACATCAGAAGGTAGATGCTCAAGTGAGATTAAAAAGCTGAATGGTACAAGCCAAATCATATTTCCAAAAAATGAAAATCATTTTATGCAATGGAAGACTATCAATGCAGACCCGAATTTGAGTGCTGAGATGTTATATCGAACCAATTCTTTTTTATGGATGTGAAGCATGGACTGTAAACACAAAAATTCATAGCGAATTAGAAGCTACAGAAAGGTGGTTTCTGAGAAGAATGATGAAAATACCATGGACAGCTAAGAAAACTAATGCAGAGGTTCTCATTGATGCTGACATAAACTATCAAACATTAGGGGCAGACAGTCAAGATTTCCAGGGCATGTGCTGAAAAGAACACAGCTTGAACACTTAGTAACCACTGGAAAGATCAAAGGGAGAAGAGATAGGGGACAACAAAGAGAAAAGTTACTAGATGGACTTGTATTGTGGCACAGTAGAAGTTCACTAACCGAGCTTATTAACAGCACAAGAGGCAGAGAGTCGTGGAGAAACATGATCGCGCTACACCATTCGGCATGGTAATTGATTGATTGATAATATATATATCTGTGTGTGTGTGTACGTGCGTGCGTGCGTGCACACACATAAACGTGTAATTGTGAATAGTGATGAACTTGATATATATGCCAGTATAAAAAATAAATATTCTGTACATAGTACTAGCAAATTCTGAATACTAAAATCATATTAAGCTGACATCAGTGGCTGTGGGGTTTGTAAGAAAGTATCACAATCCACACTGGCAGTGCAACAATATATCAAGGGTGCCAAAAAATTTAACAATACTTTTAAAAAAAACAACACCACTTACTATTCTTTCAGTTATTATTAAAGATGGTATCATGTTAAGTTATTGTTCCATGAACATATCACCAATGTTCCTCATATCAATGTACACAATTACAGTTTGCAGCATACGGATATATCTCATATTAATGTACACAATTACAGTGCAGCATACGGATATATCTCATATTAATGTACACAATTACAGTGCAGCATACGGATATATCTTATATCAATGTATGTCATAATAATTTGCTACATATGAGTTAGATCCATTACTCCACATATCTTATCACAATTATTTTTATTATTTATTCTGGATAATATTACTGACACAGACAAAAAACCGCATGTGTGTTGTCGGGGCCCGAAAGGGGAGCAACGAATAGCAACACTGTTTACCTTCCATGTACGAGGCGACTAAGGAGGTTATTGGATGGAGTTGGCTGTTGATCTACATCCTGTTGATCTGCAGGAGTTTGAGAACGAAGAAGAAGAAGAGACAAAAAAAACTCCAGATATTTACCAGTTAAATGACTTTAGTGAACTTTTTGTTGCTGATGATCAGTGCCTACTCCACAATTCAAGTGAAGAACTACAAGATATGAACCTATAATTGACCAACAACAAAAGCATACAACATGAAAAGTAAAACAGCAAGCGGAAAATCAAGAAGAAGCTAGATTGAACGAGTTACCAACATTCTCAAGATGTCACATGATTCTGCATGCAAAGTGACCAACATTCTCAAGATGTCACATGATTCTGCATGCCAAGTGACAAACATTCTCAAGATGTCAAATGATTCTGCATGCCAAGTGACCAACTGCTCCATAGATGAAATTCTATCAGCATTTTATTCTTTTAACACCTTCACATTAATTAGTTTTACTGGCAGTCCATGGCATTCTCAGAATTCTTTTGTAGAACCACATATCTACTGCCTCTAATTTTTCATTTTTCTGAATGTTGTTTCTGCCTGCCCTATTCTGCTTCTTATTTATGTTGAACTTCTTCCATCTGCTGCAATCGTTGTATACTTGTATTGGTGGACCTGTTTTAGTACTATATCATTCACTTTGATCTTGCACACTGTGGTTTGTTTCTTTGAAATAACCATGTATTCTGTCTTCTTGACATTTAGAAAGAGGCCTTTCTCTTTACTTTCTGTCATTACCATATTAATTAATTCTTGAAGGTCTTCCTCACTTTTAGCAATCAGAACAGTGTCATCTGCATATCTTAAATTATTTATGTTATGTCCTCCCACTGATAATCCTGGGATATCAACTATTGCATGCAATATGTTTTTACTGTATACAGAGAACAGGTCTGGTGGGCCAAATTGATTTCCTACTCTTATTGCTGCTGTCTGTTGCAAGTACGGTACATATTCTTGATAATTCTTAAATTCTTGTTGTGGATGTTCAATTTCTCTAGCATGTGTATAATTTTACTGTTTAATTTTAGCAAATGCTCTTGTGTAGTCTATAAAACAGAGGTACAGGTCTGTTTTTACCTTTATAGACCTCTCTATTATTGTTCTCAAATTATATATAGCATTGTTGGTACCTTTGCCTTCTATAAAGTTACATTGTCCTGGACTTATTTATGTTTTTATTTTGTTTCTCACTCTCTTCATGATGATTCTAAGAAGTATTTTTGTTATTTGGCTCAGGAAGCTGATTGTACGGTATTCTTCAGATTCGGTGGTCCCAGGTTTCTATGGTAAGGCTATAAACATGTATCTCATTAAGTCATCGGGTATGTGTCTGCTATTATATACATCATTCAGCAATTTGGTGATTTTTTTCTACTTCAAAGTCACCTAAAGCTACTAATTCCTCTCATGTGATATTGTCTGGTTCTGGAGCTTTGCCATATTTCATATGCTTTACTTCTGCTGCAAGTATTGATGGATCCTCATGTTATCTTGTATGTTTATCTCAGGTCTATTGTCATCATAAAGTTCCTTTGATATATTCTGACCATCTCTGTACTTTATGATCTTTGCCCAATAATACCTGTCCAGTCTTTGATTTTAGACACCTTGTAACTGTTTGCATTCTTTTCCATGTTATCACATCAATTTTCTTATGTAGTAATGTTGTGTCTTGATTGTAATGTAATTCCATTTCTGTGCACTTCTTGTTCAGCCAGCTTTCGTTTGCTACTTTGCATTTCTCTCTTACCTCCTTATGTATGCTCTGATATTCTTCTGTCATGTGTTAATTTTTCTTCTGGTGGTCATCAATTTTAATACATCTTCTGTCATCCATTTTTGTTTTGATGTATGTTTTACTTTTGATATTATCTCTTTAGATGTTTAGTTTATTGAATTTTTTAGCATGCCCCATTGATCTTCAATACTTTGAATCTTTGCAATGACATTGTATCTATTCTGTACAATTATGTTGTATCTTTCTTTAATGTCAGCATCTGATTTCAATAATGCTAAATTTAATTTCATATTTCTTGATTTTCTTTAATGTTATAAAAATGTCCCTGCCAGTAGCATATGATCAAGTGGGAAATAATGTAGTAGAAAGGTTATTTTAAAATACTTAACTATCAATAGTAAAAAATAAAAAACTAACAATAAAACATAGAACAAGGATCATTTTCTATGTTTCTGTCCAACTGGGACCTTTTTCAAGAAACAAATAATCAAAAACACAAAACCATAGAAATATTGACAACTAGAATTACTTGGTCCTGTTTCTATTAACAAAAAAAAAGGCCAAGTGAAGTTACAACACCCATATCTAATAAGTGCGTTCAATATGTGAGCATTAATTTGCGCACTATTGGTAGACTGAAGTAGACATAGATCAATGGGCAATTGCCAGGGGTAAAGTAGTAGGTATATTAGATCAAGTGGAAGCCCAACATGAAAGATACCAAAGCAGAGTTGGGGGCCACCAATGAGTAATGTCAAGACAGTGCCATTATATCAACTACTTTATGTCGGGACAAATGGGTGCCCCGCCCTGTCCAGTAGCAAAGCTACCACTTATACCGGTGGCTATTAGTCACTTCCTTGTTCACGTGGCAGAATAACATAGCTAATAGCACCAGTAATGCATGTATTACATAAGAAAGGAGTGGACCACCCTTCTCAACAATGCTTGTATTCAAAGTGTCATATGAATCAACTGCCTGGGAAATGTAGGAGTCTGAGGTAATAAAATAAGCACTCAAAAAAAAAAGTAGTAGTGGATGGTACACTGATGAAGAGGATGAACAAGTGGAGTCATGAATAAGCTTACAGAATAAGAAAGTGAAGCCTGAAAGAGACAATGTAAGTGTTACCTGCATAAAGGTAAAGGCACTGAAAATTGTGAATAGATTCACATGATGCCAACGTTAATGATGAAGTGTATACAAGGATCGCCAAAGCAAGCAGCACTTTTGGCAGATTGTACGCAAATGTGTGGCGAAGAAATGGCATTAACCTACAGACTAAGCTGAAAATCTACAGAGCAGTGGTACTTCCAGTGCTCTTATACGCTAGTGAAACATGGACTGTGTATAGATGTCATGTGAGGAAACTCAATCACTTTACACAACTTATCTCACAAAAGTCATGAATATCAGATGGCAAGACAAGATCCCAGATACCACTGTCCTTGACAGATCTGGTATCCCCAGCATTGACTATCCTGATGCAGACACAGATTCGTTGGGCAGGTCATTTGGTACATATGCCAGACTATCACCTGCCAAAGATACTTTTCTATGGTGAACTGGAGAAGTGTAAATGATCTATAGGTGGCCAACAGAAACACTACAAGGACTCTTCAAGACCTCACTGAAAGCGTTTGAAATAGACCAAGACACATGGGAAGAACTTGTACAAAATAGATCTACATGGCGCTCTACAGTCAAAAAAAGCATCATCTTGTGAAAAGAGGAGAAATGCTGCAGCCTAATAGCGGAGAGTAGCTAGAAAGTCATGGATAGACCAAAATCGCCTACAGTCGTCATTCCATGTCCGAACTGTCCAAGAACATTTACAGCTCGAGTAAGGCTAACTATCTACAAACTATTATGCATGGTCATAATTCTAACTGAATTTTCAAAAGTGGATGTAAAAATGGTCATCATCATAGGTGATGGACGAACACACAAGTGTTCAGAGAAAGATAGAAATTGGAATAAATACAAGAGGATGGAGAAATAGTGCATTCTCTGAAAGCATTAAAAACTATACAACCAACAACTAACAGAGATAGTCAGCATATGTGCTTTTAGATTGTCTATTGTCTGTCTCCAGGTGAATGATGGTTCATAGTATCCACACTTTCTGGTAAGCATTGGGGTGGGAGCTTCAGCTGTCGTTACAAGGCCAGATGTGTCACCTTGGTTACATAAGTTCATGTTAGTTCAAGGTATTCTTGGTCTACCTTTGGCTTTATGTCTGGATATTCTTTTGTTATATGCTCATATTGGCATTTGGTTTGGTTCATTCTCATAAGGTAATCAAACCATTTACTTGCATAATACATGGTATTATACATAATCTTTTTCAAATTTTTTTCATTTCTTATTTTATAGAGTTTAGTAACCATTGCAGTTTTTCTGACACTTCATTTCACATGTAGTGATTTTCCTCTGCTGTGAGGCTGTTAAATATCATGTTTGACTTTGGTAACAGAGTGTTGGTATAAAAATTGTAGATATTATCTTCTTTTGATGTCCATCTTGATCTCTGGGTGGAGAATTCTTGATTAGAAACTGGCTTCACAGCACGCAGGGCATTCCCATAAGTACTCTGCCTTCTGCTCCAGCAGCCATCCCAGTGTATGTAGACTCAGAGTCCCCATCAGATGTTGATTGTGTGATCTTCTGGACTTTCCAAAAAATTTACTTTTCCTACCCTCACCTCTAGATACTCTCATTTCTAACATTCTCTGTATGTGTACATTCTCAGCCTCATTGACATCATCTGCATCTTGAAATGAATTTATTACTGCCTTCATTAAATCTGCTTTATCTCTTCTCAGCAATGTGCTGTCTATCGCCGCATTGCCTGCCAATAAGTTGGCTTTCTCGTTTCCTCTGACCCCAGCATGACCAAGGCAGTATATCCATGTAATGCTCTGGACAACTAAGTTGTTCATTAAGTCCCACCATTCTTTTCTTAGCATGCACTTTTCTATCTTGCGCAGCATGCTTTGTGAGTATTATCGAGTGTATTGATGTATCAGTTATCAACCAATTAAGTGCTGCTGTAACTCCCTCTATCTCCATCCTCATATGCTCGATGTGACTGGAATATGCTGAAGATTTCTCAACCAACTTCACGCCATTTCTGTATGTGAAGAAGTAATGGTGAAAGTTGCTAAGTCACTGTGGATATGAGCAAGGCACTTATAGAAATGTATCAAGTGCAATCATACTGATTCTTGCTATCAAGTGGCAGCAAGTTAGATTGCTTGCTAATTTTTTTTCCACTGGATACAGTTAAAGATTCTTGATAGATTTTCCCACTATCAAACATATATGAGTATTTCTTTGAGGCCAACAATACTAGCTAGGATCCCACTCTATCCTGCTGGAAAAAAAACATTGGCAATCAACTACTTATTTATCCATTTGGAAACATGCTTCTAACTAACACTCCATTTGTGGGGGTCATTCCACAGTCCAGCATAATCACCTGATTGGAGTTGATTGATCCTACTGCTAGAGTTGTTTATTCTAGCGCTAAAGGCAGAAGTTCAATTCCTTATGTGTTGAACTCCCAAGTACAAGACAAATAAATTATGAATCACCGTTGAAGTTCTACAATGCTGGCACTTTAAACAAACTAAATGGACTATGCACCAATAGCCTCACAATGACATGTAAAAGATTTTTTTTTACGTAAAAACTTTTATCAGCCAATTATTTCCTCACTTGTATATTTATACACTTCTGAAACATGTTTATCTGATATAAAAATGTTTTATGAAATATCAGATTAAAATAAATATCCAATCCAATATTATTCTATTTTTGTATAAATATCCTTCTTTGCTGTAAACACTGCTGACCTTATATCTTTTATGATTATTTTTTTAGATATACACTGTAAACATTTGGTAGTAGTTGGGCAGAAGTTATTGGATCTGCTGGTAGTAGTTGGGCAGAAGTTATTGGATCTGCTGGTAGTAGTTGGGCAGAAGTTATGGGATCTGCTGGTAGTAGTTGGGCAGGAGTGTTTGATGTGCTGGTAGGAGTTGGGCAGAAGTTTATGATGTTATTTTATTTGTGAAGCAGAAGTTTATGATCTGCTGGTATTAGTTGATTAGAAGTTTATGATGTGCATACATCTTGGGTATTTATGTAGTGAAATTTTGCTTGTTTTTTCCCTGCTGTTTATTCCATGTTGACATAAACAGTCAGGAAAAAATGAAGGTTTGTAATTTTGGTTCTAGAGAATAATGATGAGAACCAACCACATGGACAGCTCAAAATATGAATATGGATGTGATAAATGAAGCTTATAAATAAATGGTCTGCGTTAAATAGACATAGGAGAAGGCCATACAATGCAAATACAGGTTGCAGCAAACAATAACAAAGAGAAAGCTGGCCACAAAGATAAATTGAGGGCAAGAAAAAGAGAAAATATGACATCATGACATTGTAATATATCAGCAATGAAATTGATTGGCAACAAAGTTACAAAGAGCTAAGAATTAGACGCAGATATAACAGCTGCAAACCTGACATAATGGATTTGATAACTAGGATAATGTGCTATTGTTACTGGTTCAGCTAATAACTAGCAAATAATAAAACCAATAATAACAAATGGGAAAAACCATTTGGTTGCCGTTTCAATGAGTAATACAGTTAGATGGAATTCTGTATTTTAATTTCATTTTGTGTGTTTATGTTATTTTTCATGTTTGTTGATAAGGTTCCTGTTTTACCATAACATAGAAAAAGTATGTGTCCCTTTGGTTTCTGCTATTTCTTTTTTACATTAGTTTTATTATTTTTTAGTTATTAGTTAGACCAGTAACAGTATTACATTATTCCAGTTATCTCTTCCTGGTTTTGTTACTGCAGCACTCTCCTTGTCAGATATCCTCTGACAGTTTGATTATTTATACAAAGAAGTCCATTCTCTGGACTAAGTCCTGCTAATCTGCAGGACTTTAAGAACATACACAGAAGAAGAGTTAGCAAACACAACAGAGTTTAACATATCGCTAAGCTTCCAATAGAATTTGTTTCAGCCAGAGTGCCCTTCAAATTCTATATTCGAACAGAAATTCTGTATAAGAATACTTGACTCAACATAAATACTAACAGTTAATATTGGAATATTCTATGAAAAATGAGTACATGTATTTTCTGTACAAAATACATGAAATCTGTACTAATTGATCAGTTACGATTCAATTTGATGAGCTGTGCGATATTCTGTTTCATAATAAAATAGTTTGAAATTGACTTTTTAACACATTCCGTTCCTGTAAAAACTTGTTAATTAACCACATAATTATTTGTTTCCTTAGGAAGTGTCCTGTTTTTTTTTTGTATGAGTAAAAGAACAACTATCAATATGTTCAGTGTTGCCATAAAGTGTGGTAACTATGTAAATGCTATATAATAATGTAAATATTTGTGAAACTACGTTTATAGGTGTTTCCCCTCTTATTATTCGATACACAGGTAATGGGTTTTTAAGAGAAGGGCATTGTTTAGATTCCCAAGAATTACTAGGAATATATTTGTGGTATCCTTGTGTGAAGTTTTTTTTAAAGGATTCTAAAGAGTTTCATTTCATATCAAGATGAATCAAACTCTCAGTAATGTGCAGTGCTATAAGAATGAGCCTTCTACTCGTAATGGTAAAAACATAATTGTATAGATGAAGTAGAACAGAAAACTCTCACTGTATATACATGTCATCTATTTGTTTAAATAGACACTAAAGTTGCATTATACAAGACTATTATTATCCCATCACTGTGCTACCAGTGCCAAACCTGGACAAGAAAAAAGAAAAATAGTAACAACAGAAATGACATGTCTACAAAGAATACTTGGAGTGTCATTAAGAGATATAATTAGAAACGATAACATCAGACAGATAACCAAAACAATACCAGTATTGGAACACATCAAAAGACAACAGATCAAGTGGTTTTCACACGCTTCCAGACTACCGACATATAGCATGCTACAAATGGCCATGACACATAGACATAACGGTTATAAAGCCAGAGTCAGACCATTTGATCATGTAAAAGATGGATCACAGAAATCATAGAAGCCACAGGAACAAGCTTACAAACAGCGCACAAGAAGGCCATCTCCAGAGAACTCTTCCACCCCTAACGCTGCAAGGCAAACAAGGGACACAGCGTATAGAGATAGATAGAGCTATTTGTTTTAGAAGTCACAAATTTTGAATATTTAAGAGCTAATATAAACAGCAGGAGACTGTTGCAGTTGAGATCAGGAGAACAGCAATAGCGATGTCCATATTAAAACAACTGAAAAAAACTTTAGCACTGCGTAAACATGGGAATTATGTATGTTTGTTATGTACCCAGTGGTGAACTATAGCTGTGAAACAAGGACAATAAATAAAACTACAGCCAAAAGAATAGAGGCTTTCGAAATCAAGTGCTATAGAAGAGTCCTGAGAGTATCGTGGAAAGATCAACCAAGTCGTGCTAAGAAAAATCAACTTTAAAGAAGGTTGGCTTTTAAATATCCTATTAAGAAGGAAGTTGGGTTTTTTCAGCCATGTGAAGAGACACAAAGGCATGGAAAGTGTGTTGTTGGGTGGGGGGGGGGAGGGGTAATAGAGACCAAGATCAACTGAGACGTCGCTGGATAAGAGATATTTAGGAATGCTAGAAGAGGCGGGACAACTTGCCAGAAACAATGGAGATTTCAGGAGATTCATAAGGCAACGTAATAATGTGGAAAGAATACGTCACATGAGACACACACACACATGACACTGCTTGGGGTTTACTGTTTTATGGTGGTTATATCAAGACTATATTATATACAGTCAAGACTTAATTATATATAGTCTTGTAGGATACTGGTGGTTAGTCTGGTATGCCATCAGTGGTTGGTCTGGTATGCCATCTGTGGTTGGTCTGGTAATCAACTAGTGGTTGGTCTGGTAAGCAACTAGTGGTTGGTCTGGTAAGCAACTAGTGGTTGGTCTGGTATGCCATCTGTGGTTGGTCTGGTAAGCAACTAGTGGTTGGCCTGGTATGCCATCTGTGGTTGGTCTGTAGGCAATTAATGGTTGGTCTGGTATGTCATCTGTGGTTGGTCTGTAGGCAATTAATGGTTGGTCTGGTATGTCATCTGTGGTTGGTCTGTAGGAAATTAATGGTTGGTCTGGTATGTCATCTGTGGTTGGTCTGGTAAGCAACTAGTGGTTGGCCTGGTATGCCATCTGTGGTTGGTCTGTAGGCAATTAATGGTTGGTCTGGTATGTCATCTGTGGTTGGTCTGGTAAGCAACTAGTGGTTGGTCTGGTATGCCATCTGTGGTTGGTCTGTAGGCAATTAATGGTTGGTCTGGTATGCCATCTGTGGTTGGTCTGTAGGCAATTAATGGTTGGTCTGGTATGCCATCTGTGGTTGGTCTGTAGGCAATTAATGGTTGGTCTGGTATGCCATCTGTGGTTGGTCTGTAGGCAATTAATGGTTGGTCTGGTATGTCATCTGTGGTTGGTCTGGTAAGCAACTAGTGGTTGGTCTGGTATGTCATCTGTGGTTGGTATGGTATGCCATCTGTGGTTAGTCCAGCATGCCACTGATACACTAATGGTGGTTGGTCTGGTAAGCAACTAATGGTTGGTTTGGTATGCCATCTGTGGTTGGTCTGGTAAGCAACTAATTGTTGGTCTGGTAAGCAACTAATGGTTGGTCTGGTAAGCAACTAATGGTTGGTCTGGTAAGCAACTAATGGTTGGTCTGCTATGCCACTGATAGAATAATGGTGGTTGGTCTGGTAGGTCACTGGTGGTTGGTCCTGTAGGCTAAAGATTTGTTTGTCTGGTAGGCCACTGGTGGTTGGTCCTGTAGCCACTAGTCTGCTGTGAGCCACCCGTGGTTGGACTGGTAGGCCACTGGGCAGAACTTTAGACTTTTCAAATATGAGAAAAGTAATTAACAGCCTAATCAGATAGGAAAATTGATGCAAATGTTCTATTTACAATTTTTAACAATGATTTCATTTGTAAGTGACATCAAATTGTTTTAACTATTTCAAAATCAACCATTCATTTAGCTTGTAGTGACAGCACAACCAATTATCTACAAAACAAAATTTCACAAAAAGGAATTTTTACAAATGTAGAAAACTACAAATATTTGCTAACAACTAAATTATAAGAAAATACACTTAAACTTGTTTGATTTGTCAATTGTTTAGCTAATGTTGGAAGAAAATTTAGTGGCTGCCTCCTTACTCGATGCAAAGACTTAGTAACGCGAGGTCTTTTCAATTTTACTCATCACTGCATTGTGTTATGTGGCATTATATTGATATTGAAAATGTATTTATGCCAATTTTGTACAGCTTACAATAACTGGTCTCATTCATTAAAATATCCAGTGTTCTTGTCAGATTATTGTCTCATTTGATATTACAGGTCAAATGTGTCACTGACATTACAGATCAGTCGTTGACATGACATCAGATGTGTTATGAATATTACAGATAAGGTGTGTCATTGATGTTACAGATCATGTTTGTCAATGACATTATAGATAACATGGATGAATAACTTTGGAGATAATTGTATCATTTACATTATCGATTAGAAATATCAGTGACACTGTATATCAGGTGTCATTGTTAAAATTACAGATAAGGTGTGTAATTAAAATTACTTGCAGTATGGTTCTGTCATTTTGCCTGATTCAACTGTATTGTATCATGTTTCATGTGAAGATTACTAAATCATTGAAGACACCAGTTTTTTACCACACAGATTTGTCCATCATTCTTCACAGTTGAGTTTTTCTGTGATATGTAGCATTTCTTGTACATCGTATTGGGTTCTTGCCCTGAAAGCATTCACTTTTATTTAGTTATCTCCCCATATCTTTTTAGTTTGACAATGAATGTCCGTTTTATATTGGGCATGATATTTCCATATCAACCGAAATATAAATATGCATTCAGTGTTGGAGGTTTAGTATTATAATGAATATAACAAACAAGGAAGTCATTTCTTAACAAATAATTTCTATACAAAGATAAACAGGTCACAAAAGGGAGATAATTAAATAAAAGAGACTGTTATGAGGACTTGTGCCACGTGTAGAAGATGATACTGTAAGGCATTATTTCCTTCTTTGTAGGAAGAACTAGACTTATTTAGCCTGACTCCTATGTTGTTTGATATTTCTGAGTCTCTATATGATATGTACATGAAAAATGGAACATTCATAAAGACAGCACCTATCATGAAACCTATATTAGAGATCATACATTTAGAAGATAGTCTGCACTCATGCACTAAGAATGTTTCAAGAGTTGTATTTAAAAAAAATTCATTCTCACAAACTTCTCCTTCTGGTTAGTAGGATTTAGGTTCTAAGCATGTTGATTATCCTCTTTGTCCACCTGACATGTCCATAGGTGCTCAGACTTCTGCTGCAGTAAATTTCTCAGGGTATAGCGGCTGATTTATCCAGTTATATGTTGCTGTTTTTTAAATCTTTGTTATATGTTCTCTACGGCCTACGCCTATCCTCACTCCAAATTTGCACTCCATTCTTGTTATTGACTCATGCTCATTTATCTCATCTGATCATGCGGACTCATGAAGAACTATGAGTATGTCTGCTCAGTCCATAGAGTCATGAAGAACTATGAGTATGTCTGCTCAGTCCATAGACTGACCATCTGTTACGGTGGCAAGGCCAGCTAATTAATTGGCCGTTCATTTCCCTCCACTCCTGCATGTCAAAGATAAGTATGATGCTCACAGGTTAGCAGAATGTAATCCATAGAGCGGAATGTGTTATGTTATAGTTTACAGTTTAACTACAATATCTGTACTTTTTGGCCTCACACATCTGACTTCAGCATGACTTTTCAGGTTACTGATCTATGGGATTAAATTACATGCCTAACCCTCCTTAGTTGTCTCTTCTTAAGATTATTGTTACCATACTGTTACAATACACAGATGAAGGGAATATTAATAAACCGTTTTATTCCTGTACCAGGTAGTGGAGTTTGAATCTAGTGAAGTTTGGTGGTTCTCTTGGGAATTCTTGGTGGTTCTCTTGGGAATTCTTTCTGTCTTTGTGGGTTTTTGGTTTTTCTTTATAAAGTTCTCATGGTCTGAGTGGGTTTTAGGGTTTTTAAATTCCTGTGGTCTGAGTGGGTTTCAGGGTTTTCTTTAAATTCAGTAGTCTGGGTGAGTTTCATGGTTTTCTTTAAAGTTCTAGTAGTCTCAGTGGGTTTTAGGGTTTTTTAAATTCTTGTGGTCTGAGTGGGTTTCAGGGTTTTCATTAAAGTTCTAGTGGTCATCTTGACATGATGTGACAGTACGACAAACTGCGTCTGCTTCTTCTCCAGACAGGACTTTACAATCACTCCTACAACTTTGAGGTATGCTGTAGATAAAATGGTCAATTCTTCCTTCAGGTTTTATCACAGCAGAGATCATTCTGATTATTGCTCTGTTAGCTACACAGTTCTGTTTTTAGGGCATCCACATGACGTATTAGATAATGTGTATTCTAGCCTTGGCTCAGATCTTAAGCTTGACCCCTCTTGGTGTCCAAGAAAGTGGAATAAACCAAGATACACACATATGCATATGCAGGAACATGGGTGCAAGACATTCAGATCTCTCACTGTGGCATTGCTCATATTTGCAACAATTCAAGAAGTAAGAATTCAGGTCTTAGAAGACTTCAGTCTAATGCTTGAGAACACTGTGAGCTTGACCATCCAGGCAACAGGAATTAGGCTAAAGATTATCATCATTGCACACAGGACACATCCACATTGCTTCAATCTCCCCCTGGGTTTACCCACAATTACACAGCAACTGCTAGTTCTAGTTTTTCTGTTTTTAACAAAAATTTGTTATGCAATCCATAATAACATTCGGTAAAATTTTCTTTTAGGTCTTCAGCATAAATAAAGCAGTTTTACTATAAATAGCAAACTGCCGTGATGTCACATCTCCCGACGCAGACAAGAATTTTTAGAAAATTTAAAATAAGTAAGATAAATATCACAACTGTTAGACATGCTAATCCTACCCTAATTCTAAATACTAATTCTAACCCGAACCCTAATTATATCACACACTGCGAATACCCAATCACACTGCAAAGGTTTGGTAATACCTCGAAACTAGGACAAAGGTCACAGTGAAGACCCAAACAAAAAATGCGCCCAACATTCATTTCTGGCTATGTCACTTTTCAAGCCCAGTTTCTTTATTCTGGACATGGACAAGAATCATCATCATCATTAATTTTGTGTGATCGTGCAGTTTCTCTCAAGATTTTAATGTTTTGATGCAGTTCATTGCTCTGCCACTCAATCCAGTCACATAATCTGTCAATCTATCAGCTCTCTCATTGCCCTGCCACTCAATCCAGTCACAGAATCTGTCAATCTATCAGCTTTCTCATTGCCCTGCCACTAAATACAGTCACAGAATCTATCAGCTCTCTCATTGCCCTGCCACTCAATACAGTCACAGAATCTATCAGCTCTCTCATTGCCCTGCCACTCAATCCAGTCACAGAATCTGTCAGCTCTCTGATTGCCTTGAACATACAAATAATCATACACAAAAATGAATATTACTACAGAAGTGATACGATCTAGCCTGATCAATAACCCGAACATGGAGAAATGAGAGATTTGTAGAACTGAATACTATCCAGGGTTGTTCTTCATCTGTGCTCATTAAGTTCTAGTATTAGTTATGAACTGACATCATTGTTCTTTAGCAGTCCCAGTCCGCAATGTGGAAAGAAATGCATGCTGATGGTTGCTGTGACTCACTGGTAGAATACACTACTCATACTGCCTCAACATCCAAACTTCCTTAGTCATTTCTTACATAATACATGCTAGGTTACAATGACATTTTTTGCTTCCCATTCAGACATGGGATCTCTCCAGGGTTATAAAATATTGATTGTACAGAAAAATGTATTGATTTTTAAAAATATTATCATGTTATATTGTCATCATGTGCAATGCTGTATGGGATTACGGCAATTATGTATCTCCACATTGTTCCAAGAATATTAATTAGTTCACATGTTAATAGATTATAATGGCATGAAGTTTGTCCAGAATTTTCAATTTATTCCATTATTTGTTTCATCCCAGAATTGACTGGTTGTCACAATGTATAATCTTTTTCTCTTGATATGCACAAACAATGGTTATGGTCTCATTCTTTTGTTGAGAACGTGTTTCGACTTCCTTAAACGCATCACAAATAGTAGTCTGTGGATTTATCTCAACAATTTTTATATATATGAATACAACTCTGTGGCTTTCAGAGTTATTCCTATTTATTTTTAAGTATTCCTTGTCCCATGTCAGCGTTGATTCGATGTGGTACTAAGGACATATTTTTGGCTTCCATAGACAATGAGTCCTTGCATATATTCTTCTTCTTCTTCTGCGTTCATTCTCAAACTCCAACTGGATCTAGCTGGATCATGGTCCTGCTAGATTTCCAGCAGGATGTAGTCCAGAAAATGGAAATGCGTTGTGTTGCCGTTTTATTTGCGTCAATGGCCCGACACATCCGTCTTCGGTGGGGCATATATTCAATTCCATTAATGGTGGGGGACACTAAGAAGCAAGTAAAATAGATGGGGGGACCAATACCCATCTTCCCCGTACTTGTCACAAAATTTTTCCCGCTTAACCTGTTGTCTGTCCTGCCGCTGAATTAATTTTGGAAATGTTACGTAATAGTTGGTGACTGTTTTGAAATCATGATAACATTTTTGTTGTTAGAGATATTTAAATAATTTTTGCACATATAAATAAAGAATTGAATTCTGCATATATTATGTTGGTTTTGTTTGTGTGTGTGATACAAGACATGTAAGACAGTCTCAAAGACAATTTCCACAAAAACCCAGCGATTTTTTTACCTTTAGAACAAAAATACAATTGCATGAAGTTTATTAAATATTCCAGAGTAGAAACAGTATAAGATAGATTGAATTAGCGTGCCATTCACGGATTAATCATTATAATTACACGGATTACAAGGATTACACCTTCAGGTATGTCTTAAAATCCTTCTAGAAACCTAGATCTTGTCAAGAAATGTATCGTACAAACTTGGTTGATGTTTTAATATCAAATTAGATAAAACAGCGTGGTGTAACTGATTTTTGAGTGTGGAAATGACTTATCTCTCCATAAATAATCATTTGAATCACAATCCATAATAATTTTTATGAAAATTCGATAAAATATACGTCTATAAAACAGAATTTACCATCTTTGTTTGCTTTTGTTTGTACGATGCTTTTGTTTGTAATTATCAATATGTTGCGAAAATATCGATATTTGCATGACATTAGGCACATGGTTGCCACTAAAACTGCTGGGAAAAGTAGTCAATTGAATAAAATGTCAGATTTTATCTGGTGAAAAATCTGGTGAAAAAAATATTAAATATTGGAGATTTTTCATTGACTGAAGTGTACCTAGCAACTGCGGTCTACGGCGGCAAATATACTCGCCGCTCGCTAACCAGAGAATGGGAAATGTCCGTGAATAAAGTTGCTGCATGTGTTCTAAAGGTTAACAAGTGCTCTGTTGATTTCTATTAAAGATGAATCTAAAAATTATAATGACTGTGAGAAGGGTCGTACTTTTTACTAGTAATGTAAGTGTAGAAATTGTAGTAACTGTGAGAAGGGTTTTACTTTTTACTTGTAATGTAAGTGTAGAAATTGTAGTAACTGTGAGAAGGGTTTTACTTTTTACTTGCAATGGAAGTCTAGAAATTTTGGTAAATATGAGAATGGTCTTACTTTTTACTTATAATGTAAGTCTAGAAATTATGGTGGCTGTGAGAACGGTCTTACTTTTTACTTGTAATGTAAGTCTAGAAATTATAGTTACAGTCAGAAAGGTCTTACTTTTTAAATTTATTATGTAACTTCTTCAAGTATAGTGTTGAACAGGATTTATTTTTGAACGAAGAGGCACATATTAACTTTCTTGTAATGATTATTTCCCTTTACTTTTGAGCATTTATTGTGTATACCTGACCACCATCACCCCCTCTTGGATCAGACCTGTTCATGAGCGTGACAAAATAGTGACAAGTATCCCACCACTTTCCCAGTTTTGTAGCAACATTCCTTCCTCCCATTAAAATGAAGTGAAAAGTTTTGTTTTTTTAAATTCTCAAGAAAAGAACCTCTTTCTTCCATTAACAAATTTGTATCTACTGCCCTGCAAATAATACTCTATATTTTTTCCTGAAAATCTACTATTGTGATCTATATCTGATGTTATCTGAGTGACATAGTTTTTATAATGATGTACTTGTCTCAACAGTGTCCCATTTATTTCACTGTTACATTCTGACAAATGTACCATTTTGAGCTGACCATCCAACTACTTCATGTTGCAAAATTGTACGCTGTTTGTTATTTAAAGTTTGTACTTGCCTGTCAACAAGTGAAAATTGTACAGTGTTTGTTATTTAAAGTTTGTACTTGCCTGTCAACAAGTGAAAATTGTATAGTATATATTATGTACAGAATGTGCTCAAGATTTATTTTTAGCCCTGTCATGTCAATGTGAACAGTGCCATTTTACTCATCCTGTTATGTTTTGAATGTGTTCTTGATAAAGTCCTTTTAGTTGAAACAGCAATTTTTGTGTGTTATCATGTGTGTTTACAGTGATTAGCAAAAATATATCACTCTGTTTTCTAGTTTTACCTGTTAGATTTCATTTTTACTTTAGTTTTTAGTTATTATCAGATTATATTGAATACTCTTTCATTGAATTTTATGTTAAGTAAAATACTATAGATGGACAATGAAAAAGATGAGTTGAGTCAAGAAGTGTTCAGAAAATTAAACGTGCAAGAGAGAAATTAAAAATGCTCCTAAGCAATATTTATAACAAGAAGAGTTTTTTTAAAGGTTCATATAAAGAAACATAACAGCTTGGAAAAGCTAGTAATCATAGGCATAGCTACTAATAACAGGGGAAAACAGGGAAATCCAAGAAAAATGGATAAAAGACAGTTAATTAAACATGTCCTTGGCTACAGCAGGTCAAACTTGACCAGAATTGTCTGTTAAGAATGTCCATAAAGAAGACGACATTCTGGAAAGAATATGTCACCAGAATAAGAATAAAGTATGTGTTAACCAGAATGTGTTGTCAATACTTTAGGAATTATTTAGAACTGAAATATAGAATTTAGGAATTATTTTGGACTGAAATATAGAATTTATGAATTATGTTTTACTGAAATATACAACTTAAGGATTATTTTGGAGTGGAGTACAGAATTTATGGATTAATTTGGACTTAACACTTAGTGGACTGAACAACAATTTATTTGTCAGTAGAGCATTTCTCTTAAGGGGTTGTCCCACAATATATTTCTCAATTTCATTGTTAAGAGCTAAAGTATTCTGAGTAAGTTTGTATTTGATTCCAGTGTTTATAATTCAGTTTCCACTGTATCTGATATGATTTAAGTTCATTTTAAATGTATTATTGATGCACAATTTGTGTCTGTGGTTCTAAAATACGCTAAACAATGTCAGCAAATCAATTCATAATTTTCTTTTTTCTCGGAAAAAATTTCTGATGTTTATTCTTTAGAAACCTATTCTTTACTTTATATATAAATAGAAATTATAATTTATATTATGATTCATTCTCATAGGGTGTTTGTGCTTCAAATGTGATAATGTACGTGGATTATGGGCATAACAATGTGAATATAACAATAAACAATACTGAAGTGAAATAGACCTCTGAGTTTAAATACCTGGTAAGTATATTAACAGACAACAGAAAATTAGACTGAGAAATTGAGACAAGATACCAGAAAGCAAACATAGTCACCATTACTGCTCAACTAAAAGATCAAGACAGAAGTCAAGAGAAAGATAATAAACAGTATTTTTATGCAAACACTTTGCTATAAAATGCCAGACTTGTGCACTGACAGCAGCCCAGCAGAGAAAACTTACAACATGTGAGATGAAATACCAGAGAAAAGCCGCAAGAGTGACCAAACTCTTCATTTTCTATTAGCAGTGTGTTTCGTAATTTCAGACAATGACAGCACAAGACAAAAGAAAAAATAGTGACAGCAGAAATGACATGTCTAAGAAGAATACTCGGCGTGTCATTAAGAGATAGAATTAGAAACGATAACATCAGACAGATAACCAAACCAATACCAGTATTGGAACACATCAAAAGACAACAGATCAAGTGGTTTTTACACGCTTCCAGGCTACCAACAGATAGCATGCCACAAATGACCAGGACACATAGACATAACGGCTATAAAGTCAGAGGCAGACCATATAAAAGATTGATCACAGAAATCAAAGAAGCCAAAGAAACAAGCTTACAAACAGCACACAAGAAGACCATCTCCAGAGAACTCTTCCACCCCTGAGGCCGCAAGGCAAACAAGGGCTACAGCGTATAGATAAATAGAGTGACCAAACTAGACAAAATAAGAAATGTTGAAATCAGGAGAAAAATCTGTATGACAATACGAATACATCGAGAAACAACAGATAAAATGGTTTGAACACCCTATGAGATGGAACCATGACCAACTACAGGCAAGAACAGATAACATGAGAAGATCCGGAAACAAGGCCAGAGGAAGACCTAGAAGAATATGGATAGATAATATCAAGATAACCCTGAACAAATGTGGATTAATCAGGGTGATACATCACGGCCAGGGTGATACATCTGGCCTTGGTTAGACAGCTAAAGCTCCCACTCACCATCATTACACTTAACGGCAAGTGTGGATATTCTTTCCATTATCCACCTGGGGATAGACAATAAATAGCAATAGACTTATGTGTTTAGTTTTTGTGAGCTGTTTGTGTATGGGAATATTATTAATTTACTATTAATCTACTATGTAAGTGGAAAATGTAATGTTTTTCTTATATTATTTTATATTTCTCATCTAAATCCCATTTTGTATATAATTATTGGCAGTAATGTTATGTTTAACAATTGTAAATCAGTGGAACATTGCTCACGGAATGTTTTCATTTAAATATCATATTCTAGGAATAATATTGGAAGAATTTTTGACAAATTTAGTGACACTAGTATGTAGATCTAACATTTTATGATTATAAAAGGTAATTAAAGAAATAATGGCATGATAACTAAAGTATTTTTAAAAATGAATTTGTAATTTGAAGTGGATACATCAATGCATATAGCAGTTTGGTGAACTACAAGTGGATAAATCAATGCATATAGCAGTTTGGTGAACTACAAGTGGATAAATTAATGCATATAGCAGTTTGGTGAACTACAAGTGGATAAATCAATGCATATAGCAGTTTGGTGAACTACAAGTGGATAAATCAATGCATATAGCAATTTGGTGACCTAAAAGTGATAGAATAAGTTTTAATGAGATTTCTATTGATTTAATCAAATAAATTTTTTTTTTAAACATTTACTTTGTCTTAATTTATTTTTCAAAGTCATTTATCAGAGGCATGTTTAACCGTTGTGAAAATATAGAGAACTCATGGCGGAACATTTGCATATATAATACGAAATATATATTGTATATGATACATGCTTTAGAAAGTATACCGGTAGTGATTCATAATAATATTAATGACTTTCGTCATAGATAAAATTTCCTACTGAAATACGATCATGTAAAACTTTTTTTTTCCTCTGGTCCACTAAGTCTTACAAAATTTAGGAATTATTTCGGTATTATATTTACTACATTATTACAGTAGTGATAGTATATCTTCACATTTGTAGTATAAAATGTAAGAAATTTTGGCTTAGTAGTGTTAGATTTAGGAAATGTTGTTATTAGTCTATCTATTCACTTAACCTTTAGTTGCCTTTCAGCATCAGTTATGATTAGTATGAGGGTTGTAGATTAGTTTAGTATTAGATTAAGGAAATCTTCTATTATTAGTGTTAGATTTAGAAATCTTGTTATTAGTTAGTGTTAGATTTAGAAAATCTTGTTATTAGTAGTGTTAGATTTAGAAAATCTTGTTATTAGTAGTGTTAGATTTAGGAAATCTTCTATTATTAGTGTTAGATTTAGATATTCTTGTTAGGCGTCAACTAGTATGGATTTTCTTTATTGAAACATCATCAGGTGCCATGTAGGCAGTCATGGCTCTCCACAGCTCTCTGTCTCCAGAATTATGTATCAAGGTCGTTGTTGTTTCCTTGCCGTGCAGGTTGTCAAACTGTCTGATATATTTTTCTGTGGTCACCCTCTGTCTCTGTTACCTTCAATTTTGCCTGTTGTGACAAACCTTCTCCAAACCTGCCTGTCTCATGAAGTGGCCAAAGAAAAAGAAGATTGCCTTTTTCTTATATTATTGATTAAGGTCCATTTCGCAATTGACTCTTTCAACACCTCTACATTAGTTTTTCTGGCAGTCCATGGTATTCTCAGCATTCATCTATAGAACCACATCACTATTGCCTCTAATTTCCCACTTTCCAGTTTGTTTATTGTCCAAGACTCGCACCCACATGTTAGTATAGGGGTTATATAGCACTGCAGAACTCTCTTTCTCGCCTCTAATGACAAGGTCATATTACACAATATATTTGTCATTTTTCTTAAAGTTTTTTTTACTTGTCCTATTCTGCTTCTTATTTATGTTGAACTTCTTTCATCTGCTGTAATCATTGTACCT
Organism: Meghimatium bilineatum; assembly: GCA_034231615.1. Taxonomy (NCBI): domain Eukaryota; kingdom Metazoa; phylum Mollusca; class Gastropoda; order Stylommatophora; family Philomycidae; genus Meghimatium; species Meghimatium bilineatum. Next base: position 50,340,045 of record CM067317.1, on the reverse strand, counting down.
AAATATTTGAACTGGTCAATCAATCAATCAATCAAGTGCCATGCCGACTGGCGATCATGTTTCTCCACGACTCTCTGTCTCTTGTGTTGTCAATAAGATCGGTTGGTGAGCTTCTACCGTGCCATGATACAAGCCCATCTAGTAACTTTTCTCTTTGTCTACCTCTATCTCTTCTCCCTTTGATCTTTCCAGTGGTTATTAAGTGTTCAAGCTGTGTTCTTCTCAGCACATGCCCTAGAAACCTTGACTGTCTGCCTCTAATGTTTGATATGATTGATCTTTTTACGCCAGCATCAATGAGAACCTCTGCATTAGTTTTCTTGGCTGTCCATGGTATTTTCATCATTCTTCTCAGAAACCACATCTCTGTAGCCTCCAATTCACTTTAAATTTTCTTGTTTATAGTCCATGCTTCACATCCATAAAAAAGAATCGGTTCAATATAACTTCTCAGCACCCGAATTCGGGTCTGCATTGATAGACTTCCATTGCAATAAAATGGTTCTCATTTTTTGGAATGCTGATTTGGCTTGTGCTGATTTGAACTGGTGGGCCTGTTTTAATACTATATCATTCACTTTGATCTTGCAAGGTGTGTTATTTTGTTTCTTTGAAATAACCATTGCTTCTGTTTTCTTGATATTTAGGAAGAGGCCTTTCTCTTTACTTACTGTGACTACTACATTAATTAAATCTTGAAGGTCTTCCTCACTTTTTGCAATCAGAACAGTATCATCCGCATATCTCAAATTATTTATGTTATGTCCTCCCACTGATATTCCTGGGATATCTACTATAGCACGCAATAGGTTTTCAGTGTATAAAGATAACAGGTCTGGTGAAAGTACGCATCCCTCCTTGTTCTATTTGTTGAAAAGGGCCAAATTGACTTATTGAAACATATTTACATTTACAAAAAATGTCAGTGATTATTACTAATACAGACATTTTTATCCCATACTTTTGTATTGATTGGTGGGGGGAGGGGTAATTATTACTAATACAGACGTTTTATTTAAGAATACAGATTTAAATTTTACAAAATACAAATGTATGAAAAAATAATTTGACAGGTATGAGTCATGACTGTCAACTTCCAGTTCCTAAAATATGTATTTACACTGCTCATATGTTGCTGGAGCTTGAGAGAGGAGCAAAGAATGACAACACTGTTACCTGTCACAGGAGTCAACTAAGGAGATTTTGGTGTGAGGTTGGCTATCTATCCCATCCCATAGAGGGACAAAGTGACCCATAGGTCGAATGTGTCAAGTAAAGACAAATATATCACAGCTTGGCTGTAAACTATGACACAATGCATTCTGTTCTCTGGAATACATCCTGCTAATCTGCAGAAGTTTGAGAATGAACGCAGTAGAAGTCATATCTTAACTTCCAGTATGGTCACTATTTCTTCCCAAAATTATGTATTGCCAGCACAAATTAGTGTCAATAAATGCTTCACTAAAAGGTAAATACTAAAATTCAATGTGAACATATTCCATGAAAACTATCGGTAAGTAGATTATGTACAAGGTACAGGAAAATCTGTACTAGTTTGTTATTTGATGAAAACTAAGTAGATTCTGTAAAAGATCCAGAAAACTGTAGACCAGTTTGTTGTTCAGTTAAAGATAAGTAGATTCTGTACAATGTACAAAAACAATCTGGGCCAGTTTGTTAGTATTAGAATTTGAATATATTTTCACCTGTAATAGTAGATATAGGTAGATTTACATAAACCTCTGTTACCTGAGATACCTGCACATGCAGACTTCTGTTACCCGAGTTCAAGGCCGTAATACTCTCTCTCCAGAGAGAGGACCGAAAACAAGAAAGGTCATTCATGCGGTTTTCGTATATCAAATCCTTGTCTTGATGAAACATTGTTAAGAGGTTCTTTCTTTTGCATTTGGTAAAGTTCCTAGTACTAAATGTTATGTTGCCATAAGTTAAGGGTGGGTTTGAAAACCCCAACCTCCCGGACCCTCCTATCTACTGGCCTGTCAGAGTTACCTCTTTATGCAAACTTCTATACTTGAGTTACCTATGTACACAAATTTCTGCTACCTGGGTACACAAACTTTTTATCTGAAATTAGATATGTGTTCAGCATATGATTTTTTTTCTTGACAATTTGTCTAGGTATTGTATGAAAAAATTTGTGACAAAATTGTACATGCATGTCTAGGTAATTGTGTGAGAAATGACATTGTCTATGTATGACCTAGGTATGCAAACCTTTGTGACATTGTCCATGAATGTCCAGTTATGGGAAACTTTATATCTATATATGGGAAACATTGTCCAGTTATGGGAAACTTTGTGTGACATTGTCCATGTATATCCAGGTATGGGGAAACTTTGTGACAATGTCTAGGTATGGAAAGCTTCTTGATATTATCCATTTATTTCCAGTTATGGGAAACTTTGTGACATTGTCCAGGTATGGGGAACGTTTGTGACATTGTCTAGGTATGGGAAACTTTGTGACATTGTCCAGGTATGAGAAACTTTATATCCATGTATGTCAGGGTATGGGAAATTTTGTGACATCCATGTATGTCCAAGTATGGGAAACTTCGTGACATTGTCCATGCTTGTCCAGGTAATAAACATTGTCCAGAGTATCAAAAGTGTCTCTTGAGACCAAATATATTTTATCCAAATGTATGTACCAAGACATAAGAATATATTATGTTGGACTACCACTGTGATATGTATCATTTGATATATTTTAATGTATTATTTCATTGAATAAAGTACATTTTTCTCTTGAATGGAGAGTGTAATTTTCTGATCACTTTACATTGGACGATTGAGGAATGAATTATAATTGCAATAAAGGTGCATGATAGATCAGACGTATGAATATTGTGAAATAGTGATGCAGATGTCAGTGCTTGATTGTAATTGTGATGTAGATGTCAGTGCTTGATTGTAATTGTGATGTAGATGTCAGTGCTTGATTGTAATTGGGATGTAGATGTCAGTGCTTGATTGTAATTGGGATGTAGATGTCAGTGCTTGATTGTAATTGGGATGTAGATGTCAGTGCTTGATTGTAATTGTGATGTAGATGTCAGTGCTTGATTGTAATTGGGATGTAGATGTCAGTGCTTGATTGTAATTGTGATGTAGTCAGTGTTTGATTGTAATTGTGATGTAGATGTCAGTGCTTGATTGTAATTGTGATGTAGATGTCAGTGCTTGATTGTAATTGTGATGTAGATGTCAGTGCTTGATTGTAATTGTGATATAGATGTCAGTGTTTGATTGTAATTGGGATGTAGATGTCAGTGCTTGATTGTAATTGGGATGTAGATGTCAGTGCTTGATTGTAATTGTGATGTAGATGTCAGTGCGTGATTGTAATTGTGATGTAGATGTCAGTGCTTGATTGTAATTGGGATGTTGTATAATGTCAGTGTTTGATTAAAATTGTGATGAAGATGTCAGTTCTGGGACTATTTTTATAATAATGTGTATACACTAATATTAATAATAAAACCAATATCCCGTCGGTGTCCTAGGGGCGTCACATAGAGATATTTGTTGCAGAAAAATATCCACGCATCTCTATCCTCAAACATCCTGATGAGCTTGTAAACTTCACACCTTGTCCAGATATTGTCATTTTTAAAATTATATATTGGGTACTTCCCTAAGTCACAGGTTCAAGCTCAAGTTGTGATGTCTTTTTACAGGTGCATTTTTGTGAAGATCCCTGGGGATTATGGCTTGAAGCTGCCGTACGATCTGTGAACGGTTCTCTTGACAGAATGTGTGCCACTTATTGAGACTGGTTGATTACATATGATAAAATTTGAATACATTGAAGTCGATCTTCTATGCTTTTTATACCGATTTTTATTTTAAATTTATATATATATATATATTAATAACATACAAGCGTATAGAATAACCCTTTCATTAAATAATGTAAAAACACAGACTATGCTGTATTCTTCTTCAGCGTTCATTCTCAAACTCCCGCTGGATGTCTCTTGTAGCAGGACAATTGTCCTAGTAGATTTCCAGCAAGATGTAGTCCAGAGAATGGAAATGCGTTGTGTAGCCGTTTTAGTTGCGCCAATGGCCCGACACATCCGTCTTCGGCGGCATGCTGTATTAAGTGACTTGTTGTTTCAGTGGTGTTATCTCTTGGTTTTATTGACAACAAATCGACACTTTCTGCCATTCTAAAAGCACAGTGATATAAAAGCAAAGCTGTCCATCCCAAGGTGATGATAACAGTTTCAGACTTGTGTTGCTGCATTTGTCTTGTGTGCGATGACTGAAAAGTCCAATCCTGGCAGATTCCAATGTCACATTTGGGACACATATGATCAGAATTCGGCCGCTATGTGTTTGTTGTCTTGTTGAGCAGCACGTTTTCTCTGTGCCTCTGAAATTGGTGATGCCTTTCGGCGATGTGAGCAGCTGTGCTAGTGTTGCTGCGCCACACTGGGTGATTCTGAGCGACATAATTCCAGGATGTGGCGTCGATGTCTAAACTCTTTATGGCCACTGTTCTTGAGCGTTTCTTCTGTCCATCAGACAAGTTGTTTTCCTATAAGGAGTTCACCATACATCATCTGCTTTGAATGCGTTTGTCAGGCATGTACAATATGTCCAGTCCATCTCAGTTGGGCCTTCTTTGGAATTGTATAATTCTTTGTATATTTGCCCCTGTGAGGACTTAAGTATCGGGTACCTTATCTTGCCACATTATCCGGAGACATTTACAGATACAGCTACGGTGAAAGTGGAGTACACAAAGTTATCCAGTGGAGTCTTCTATAACACACTCTTTTATAACACGATTTCCCAATTATATTTATTTGTTATTATTTGTACTGTATATAGAAAATGTCGGTTATTACATACATATTTCGTCGGTCCACACCAAGTTGTTATAGGCCTAATGGGATTTTATTGCATTACTGTGGAAATGTTCTGTATCAAAACATCGGTGCACAGTGTGATCAGGTACCAATTGTACGGCACTTTTTCTTGCCGAAAGATGTGAGTCATAAAAAACACCCCGAGATCACCTGGTAATGGCATCCATCATCTGACATTCTCCAACACTTTCGTGTAGGAAGATATATCTGCTTTTCTTTCTAGAGGTGTTGACCTGAGTCGAAGGACTGTCAGATTTATAGTGCGGGAAATTTCACATACTTTCCAACAAAAACAAAAAAACAAGATTAACACAAGAAGTAAAATAATAAACGGCGGATTTTTTAAGCTCTGTCAAAGACATATATGTCGGGCCATTGGCGCAAATAAAACTGTGACAGAACGCATTTCCTTGTTCTGGACTGCACCCTGCTAGAAATCTAGTATGGCCATGGTTCTACTACGAGAGATAGAGAGAGGGAGCCAGTGGGAGTTTGAGAATAAACGCTGAGGAATGCGAAGATATACCAATAGTGAGACTTTTAGAAAAACACTAACGGACTTTGAAGAGCCAGGCAATAGTCTCCAAAATGTCTATAATAACACAGGTTCCTGGAATAATTAATAAGAAATACCAAACTCCACCTCAACTAAAAGCATTAACACTGGAGATGATTGAAATAAAATACAATCCCAAGGAATGGACACATGTCTACACAGATGGATCGGCAGAAGGAGCAGTAAGGAATGGAGGAGGTGGAATATTTATAAGACTCAAAGATGGGAAGATAATATCAAAAGCTTTTCCAACCGGGAAATACTCCTCTATTTTTAGAGCAGAAGCAATTGCACTCCATCAAGCACTGAAAGCCTTCACCGAGTCAGAACTGCCAAGACCAAATAAGATAGTCATATTCACAGATTACAGATCCCTACTGGAATCAATCCAGAGCAACAGAAACGAAAGCCTTCTCCACAACATCAGACATGAGCTAAGACAGATCCAAAAATCATCAGCTATTGCCCTTCAGTGGATACATCACACTGTGGAATAATGGGAAATAAGAAAGTGCGTGCTCTGTCAAAAGCAGGACGCGAAATGGAGCAACATAGACACCCACTGTCTTACGGAGAAGCAAAAACAATAATCCACAACACATACACAGCAAAGTGGAAGAAAGAAATGGAAGAGGAATACAAACATGATGCAATACATCTCATCCAAAGATACCAACAGACCACAATATTTCGCCTTAGAACAGGCCACTGCAGACTGTTGAGTCACCTTTACCGATTAAGGATCTCATACACAGATGAATGTCCATGTGGATCCGGAACCCAGACCCCGGAACACATACTTCAGGACTGCCCAACATACAAAGAGCAGAGACAGCAGACCTGGCCAGAGGATACAGACTTGAAGCGAAAGCTGTGTTGCAGCCGCTCTGACCTGGATAAGACAGTGGACTTCGTCTTGACGACAGGTCTGACAATATTGCATGACCACAGATCCTCGACACAGAAGAATAAGAAGAATACCCTGTCCAGTTCTTGATATTATCCAGCCATGTATTCTTCTTTCCTCTTCGTCTTATTCCACCGGTATTATTGAGTATGAACATTTGACTGAGTACTAGTGGGGGTATCTTATGTTCTTTGATGAATCCAGATTTCAGCGGTTTGCAGTAAAACATAAGAAGGCATAGAAGAGAGGTATGATGAAAATGACGCAATACAGACACTGAAACACCAAGAAATACAGACACTGAAACACCAAGCAATACAGACACTGAAACACCAGGCAATACAGACACTGAAACACCGAGCTAGACGATTTAAGTATAATATCATAATTTGAAACTGCTATATATATTCTTCTGTGTTCCCCCTCTTATAACCACAACCAATAAATCGTGTGATTTTCCCCGGGGAGCGTGAAATACGTTGTGCCACAAGTTCCACAGTTAACTGTGTTATTTGCACCTCTGTTGGCTCACTTTGTGGTCTGGAGATCCGAAGCGCAGCACATCCGTTTTCGTCATGCCTTTTATGCGGGTATTAGGTTTCCCTAGCCTGTGACAGTCTGTCTATCTGTCGACGAGCGCGCGTGTGTGTAGTGACTCTTCACCGAGACTCTTGTCGTTACGTCTATCTCGCGCTAGATGTGTTCATCCATCAAAGACATTGCCTCGTGTAATTAGACGGCCTGTACCCATTGGGTACTGAACCTTTTCTGTCCGCGAACCTTGTTCCGGTTCAGAAAGTACTCAACAGAAGAGTTGGACCATGGCTCTTTCGCCTTCTTAACCGAGGTGTCGTTCATCGACATCGTGAACCACTCTTCCGAGTCTCACCACGCGTTTGCGAACAAGGCGTGTTCTCGAGCTGAACGACCGTGTCCCATTGGTGCCTGAGCTCATCGGGTACTGAACCATTTCTCTCTGCTAGCATGTTTCCGGTATAGGAAAGCTTGGCAGTTAAGTTGGTCCTGGGTTGCTTTATTTACCGGATACCCACGATTGGGTCTCTGCCCGTAAGGAGCACCGGTATCTAGAAGCTTGTCTCGAGCTAACAAAGCTTGTAGTTATGATTTCCTTGGAACCTTTTCCCTTTTTACTTGTACTTGGCCTTGCTCTCTGGCGCAGTGCTGCCCTCTCTTTGTACTCTGTTATCTTTCTGTTTCTCGACATGTAGCTACTCTTTAGTGTCTTTTTCATTGGCCGCCCCTCCAATGCTCTGTACGGACTGACTAGCTTCACCGTGTGTTGACACGGCCACCGCATGTGTTGGCTCAGTGGTGTCGGAGATATTGACTGTCTCGTATGTAGTTAATTATCTTTCCATCTGCTGCCTCCACATTCACGGACGCGGTCCCCAAAAGGTTTGGTCAGGAACAGCACGAGCAGCCGGATTTTTTTCCAGGGTACACAGCGAGAAGGTACTTTTGGGATCTTGGTTAACTACTAACCTTGGGTCCGCCATGAGAAGTGTGGTATCCTTTGCACCCCATATATATATCTGGCTCTGTGGTGAAGTGGTACAGAGGGCGAAATTTCGACTAAGGTACATGGTTCAAATATTCAGAAAGCAATGGCAAACTATTGTACGTAATTATATTGCCTAGAAAAAATTGTCCAAAACTGCTGGGTTAATGGCTACGTTCTAATAGGATACACTATCAATTTATATATATATATATATATATAGCATAGGAATAAACACAGACAAGCCCAAAGAAAACGCGGGGGGGGGGGAGGTAGGATTTAAACCTCCATTCAAATTTCAAAGCAATGGAGTGAAATAATTTAAAAAATTATTTCCATAGCGGCTATTTCTAAAAAATAATATGAGACGGTCCCATCACCTTAAAAATAGCGAAACGTTTCTATTTTAAAGTAAATCTCCCCAGTTTAGCAGTTATCATTGCGCCCCTGCACGCATACACTCCTAAGAGCAGTCATAATTACGCCCCTGCACGCACGAACACGCTGTCTCCTTTTATAAGTCATAATACGCTCCTGCACAGACACAATCTTCCCTTTTGACAGTTATAATTACGCCCCTGCATACATACACATACACACCATGCTTTTAGCAATCATAATTATACCCATGCACACACACACACACACACCATGCTTTTAGCAATCATAATTATAGCCCTGCACACACATACAAACACACACATCATCCTTTTAGCAATCATAATTATACCCATGCACACACACAAACACACCACCCATTTAGCAATTATAAGTATACCCCAGCACGCACACACACACACCATGCTTTTAGCAATCATAATTATAGCCCTGCACACACACACACACACCATCCTTTTAGCAATCATAATTATACCCATGCACACACACACACATCATCCTTTTAGCAATCATAATTATAGCCCTGCACACACACACACCATCCTTTTAGCAATTATAATTATAGCCCTGCACACACACACAGACGCCATCCTTTTCGCAATCATAATTATACCCCTGCACACACACACACACACACTATGCTTTTAGCAATCATAATTATACCCATGCACACACACACACACCATGCTTTTAGCAATCATAATTATACCCATGCAAACACACACTCATCAAGCCTTTAACAATCATAATTATACCCATGCACACACACACACACCATCCTTTTAGCAATCAAAAATACAGCGCTGCACACACACAAACACACATAATCCATTTAGCAATCATAATTATAGCCCTGCACACACACACACACCATCCTTTATATCGCTGTAGACACACACAAACACCATCCTTTTAGCAATCATAATTCACGCATGTGGTTGCGTCTGTGGGTCTCACCAATGGCCCACTAGACATACCATCCATGCAATAGAAAACCTTAGTGGATGACATGCCGTTATATTGAGGTTATCTTCTTATAGAAGCTTCATGGCATGTCATCTATACAGTTATGATTTTGTTTTGTTGTTGAAATGTTTTTCATGTTTGCCTGAATATATATGTATGCACCCTCTGTGGTTGGGAGGGAGCCAGAGATATACTGTGCAGCACTGAGAAGGAGGAAACTGACATCACTGTTTTTCCTATGGCTGAGGCCCATCATAGAGGCACAGTGACTCAGGACGTGACAATCCTTTTGACTTGAACATTTGGTTGCGTGCCTGGAGCTATAGAGAAGTTCGGCATAACCAGTAGTCAATTGGTGGCGGGGAATGAGCACAGTGAACCATATCTTGGCTACAGTGGCTAGGCGCAGTGCATAGGTTCAAACGTACCTTCCTGGAGGTATGATAGTTATTCTCTGGCTCTGTCCCGGGGTGGGCCGAAAATCCACAGACTTCCCAGCAATATAATGCCATCTAATGGCATTAGGTCAAAGGGCATGAGCCCATGGACCGCTGGATCAGCAACCAACCAACCAACCAGCAATCATAATTATAGCCCTACAAAAATACATACACACACCATCCTTTTAGCAATCATAATCATAGCCCTGCACACACACACACACACACACACACACACACAACATCCTTTTAGCAATGATCATTATACCATGTACACACATACACACACCATGCTTTTAGCAATCATAATTATACCCATGTACACACATACACACACCATGCTTTTCGCAATCATAATTATACCCCTGCACATACACACGCACACATCATACTTTTAGCAATCAAAATTATAGCGCTACACACACACACAGACACAATCCTTTTAGCAATCATAATTATAGCCCTGCACACACACACAGACACAATCCTTTTAGCAATCATAATTATAGCCCTGCACACACACACACACACACCATGCTTTTAGCAATCATAATTATAGCCCTGCACACACACACACACACACCATGCTTTTAGCAATCATAATTATACTCCTGCACACACAGACACACACACACCTTCCTTTTAGCAATCATAATTATAACACTACACACAAAGACACACACACACACACACACACCATGGTTTTAGCAATTTTAATTATACCCCTGCACACACACACACAAACACACACACACACATCATCCTTTTAGCAATCATAATTTTAATACTGCATACACACACGCACACACCATCTTTTAGCAATCATAATTATACCCCTGCACACACACACACACACACACCATCCTTTTAGCAATCATAATTATAGCCCTGAACATACACACACCATCCTTTTAGCACTCATAATTATAGCACTGTACACACACACACACACACACCATCCTTTTAGCAATAATAATTATACTCCTGCACACACACACACACACCATTCTTTTAGCAATCATAATTATACCCCTACACACACACACACACACCATTCTTTTAGCAATCATAATTATAGCCTTTCACACACACACACACACACCATCCTTTTAGCAATCATAATTGTACCCCTGCACACACACACACACACACACACACACCATCCTTTTAGCAATTATAAGTATACCCCTGCACCCACACACACCATCATTTTTTCAATCATAATTATAGCACATACACACACACACCATCCTTTTAGCAATCATAATTATACCAATGAACACACACATCATCCTTATAGCAATCATAATTATACCCCTGCACACACACACACACACACACCTTTTAGCAATCATAATTATACCCCTGCACACACACACACACACCTTTTAGCAATCATAATTATAGCCCTGCACACACACACACACACACACACCACCCTTTTAGCAATCATAATTATACCCCTGCACACACACACCCTCCTTTTAGCAATCATAATCATAGCCCTGCACACACACACACCATCCTTTTAGCAATCATAATTATAGCATGTACACAGACACACATACACACCATCCTTTTAGCAATCATAATTATACCCCTGCACACATACACACACGCACTCCATCCTTTGAGCAATCATAACTATAGCCCTACACACATACACACACCATCCTTTTAGAAATCATAATTATACCCCTGCACACACACACAAACACACTCCATCCTTTTAGCAATCATAATTATAGCCCTGCACACACACACACACATCTTCCTGTGAGCAATCATAATTATAACCCTACACACACACACCATGCTTTTAGCAATCATAATTATACCCATGCACACACACACACCATGCTTTTAGGAATCATAATTATACCCGTGCACACACACACACACATACACATACCATCATTTTAGCAATCATAATTTTAGCCCTGCACACACACAAACACACACACACACCATCATGTTAGCAATTATAAGTATACCGCTGCACACACACTCACACACCATCCTTTTAGCAATCATAATTTTACCCCTGCACCCACACTCACCATCATTTTTCAATCATAATTATAGCCCATACACACACACACACACATTCCATCCTTTTAGAAATCATAATTATACCAATGTACACACACACACATCATCCTTATAGCAATCATAATTATACCCCTGCACAGACACACACACACCTTTTAGCAATCATAATTTTAGCCCTGCAAACACACACACACACACACCATCCTTTTAGCAATCATAATTATAGCCCTACAACAATACATACACACACCATCCTTTTAGCAATCATAATCATAGCCCTGCACACACACACACACACATACACAACATCCTTTTAGCAATCATCATTATACCCATGTACACACATACACACACCATGCTTTTAGCAATTTTAATTATACCCATGTAAACACACACACCCCATCCTTTTAGCCATCATAATTAAACCCCTGCACACACACACACACACACACCATGCTTTTAGCAATCATAATTATTATCCATGCACACACACACATACAGACACACACACACACCATCCTTTTAGCAATTATAATTATAGCCATGCACACACACAAACAAACACACACACCATCCTTTTCGAAATCATAATTATACCCCTGCACATACACACACACACCATCCTTTTCGCAATCATAATTATAGCCCTGCACACACACACATCATCCTTTTAGCAATCATAATTATAGCGCTGCACACACACACACACACACACACAAATACACAGCATCATTTTCGCAATTATAATTATACCCCTGCACACACACACACACACTATGCTTTTAGCAATAATAATTTTACCCATGCACACACACACACACCATACTTTTAGCAATCATAATTATACCCATGCACACACACACTATGCTTTTAGCAATCATAATTATACCCATGCACACACACACCATGCTTTTAGCAATCATAATTATACCCATGCACACATACACACACACCATGCTTTTAGCAACCATAATTATACCCATGCAAGCACGCACACCATCCTTTTAGCAATCATAATTATAACGCTGCACACACACACAACCACAATTCTTTTAGCAATCATAATTATAGCCCTGCACACATACACACACACCACCCTTTTAGCAATCATAATTATACCCCTGCACACACACACACACACACTCCATCCATTTAGCAATCATAATTATAGCCTTACAAAAATACATACACACATCATCCTTTTAGCAATCATAAGCATAGCCCTGCACACACACACACACACAACATCCTTTTAGCAATCATCATTATACCCATGTACACACATACACACACCATGCTTTTAGCAGTCATAATTATACCCATGTACACACATACATACACACCATGCTTTTAGCAATCATAATTATTACCCATGCACACACACATACAGACACACACACACCATCCTTTTAGCAATTATAATTATAGCAATGCACACACACAAACAAACACACACACCATCCTTTTAGCAATCATAATTATAGCCTTGAACATACACACACCATCATTTTAGCAATAATAATTATACCCCTGCACACACAAACACACACACCATTCTTTTAGCAATCATAATTATACCCCTGCACACACACACACCACACACACACCATCCTTTTAGCAATCATAATTATAGCCCTGAACATACTCACACCATCCGTTTAGCAATCATAATTATAGCCTTGCACACACACACACACACACACACACCATCCTTTTAGCAATCATAATTTTACCCCTGCACACACACACACACACACACACACCATCCTTTTAGCAATTATAAGTATACCCCTGCTCCCACACACACCATCATTTTTTCAATCATAATTATAGCACATACACACACACACCATCCTTTTAGCAATCATAATTATACCAATGCACACACACATCATCCTTATAGCAATCATAATTATACCCATGCACACATACACACACACCATGCTTTTAGCAACCATAATTATACCCATGCAAGCACGCACACCATCCTTTTAGCAATCATAATTATAACGCTGCACACACACACAACCACAATTCTTTTAGCAATCATAATTATAGCCCTGCACACATACACACACACCACCCTTTTAGCAATCATAATTATACCCCTGCACACACACACACACACTCCATCCATTTAGCAATCATAATTATAGCCTTACAAAAATACATACACACATCATCCTTTTAGCAATCATAAGCATAGCCCTGCACACACACACACACACAACATCCTTTTAGCAATCATCATTATACCCATGTACACACATACACACACCATGCTTTTAGCAGTCATAATTATACCCATGTACACACATACATACACACCATGCTTTTAGCAATCATAATTATTACCCATGCACACACACATACAGACACACACACACCATCCTTTTAGCAATTATAATTATAGCAATGCACACACACAAACAAACACACACACCATCCTTTTAGCAATCATAATTATAGCCTTGAACATACACACACCATCATTTTAGCAATAATAATTATACCCCTGCACACACAAACACACACACCATTCTTTTAGCAATCATAATTATACCCCTGCACACACACACACCACACACACACCATCCTTTTAGCAATCATAATTATAGCCCTGAACATACTCACACCATCCGTTTAGCAATCATAATTATAGCCTTGCACACACACACACACACACACACCATCCTTTTAGCAATCATAATTTTACCCCTGCACACACACACACACACACACACACACCATCCTTTTAGCAATTATAAGTATACCCCTGCTCCCACACACACCATCATTTTTTCAATCATAATTATAGCACATACACACACACACCATCCTTTTAGCAATCATAATTATACCAATGCACACACACATCATCCTTATAGCAATCATAATTATACCCCTGCACACACACACACACACACCTTTTAGCAATCATAATTATAGCCCTGCACACACACACACACACAAACACCACCCTTTTAGCAATCATAATTATACCCCTGCACACACACACCCTCCTTTTAGCAATCATAATCATAGCCCTGCACACACACACACACACACCATCCATTGAGCAATCATAATTATAGCATGTACACAGACACACATACACACCATCCATTTAGCAATCATAATTATACCCCTGCACACATAACACACGCACTCCATCCTTTTAGCAATCATAATTATAGCCCTACACACATATACACACCATCCTTTTAGAAATCATTATTATACCCCTGTACACGCATACACACACACTCCATCCTTTTAGCAATCATAATTATAGCCCTGCACACACACACACACACACATCTTCCTGTGAGCAATCATAATTATAACCCTACACACACACACACACACCATGCTTTTAGCAATCATAATTATACCCATGCACACACACACATCATGCTTTTAGGAATCATAATTATACCCGTGCACACACACACACACATACACATACCATCATTTTAGCAATCATAATTTTAGCCCTGCACACACAAAAACACACACACACACACCATTATGTTAGCAATTATAAGTATACCCATGCACACACACACACACATTCCATCCTTTTAGAAATCATAATTATACCAATGTACACACACACACATCATCCTTATAGCAATCATAATTATACCCCTGCACACACACACACACCTTTTAGCAATCATAATTTTAGCCCTGCACACACACAAACACACACACACCATCCTTTTAGCAATCATAATTATAGCCCTACAACAATACATACACACACCATCCTTTTAGCAATCATAATCATAGCTCTGCACCCACACTCACCATCATTTTTCAATCATAATTATAGCCCATACACACACACACACATTCCATCCTTTTAGAAATCATAATTATACCAATGTACACACACACAAATCATCCTTATAGCAATCATAATTATACCCCTGCACACACACACACACCTTTTAGCAATCATAATTTTAGCCCTGCAAACACACACACACACACACCATCCTTTTAGCAATCATAATTATAGCCCTACAACAATACATACACACACCATCCTTTTAGCAATCATAATCATAGCCCTGCACACACACACACACACACACACAACATCCTTTTAGCAATCATCATTATACCCATGTACACACATACACACACCATGCTTTTAGCAATTTTAATTATACCCATGTACACACACACACCATCCTTTTAGCCATCATAATTAAACCCCTGCACACACACACACACACACACACACCATGCTTTTAGCAATCATAATTATTATCCATGCACACACACACATACAGACACACACACACACCATCCTTTTAGCAATTATAATTATAGCCATGCACACACACAAACAAACACACACACCATCCTTTTCGAAATCATAACTATACCCCTGCACATACACACACACACCATCCTTTTCGCAATCATAATTATAGCCCTGCACACACACACATCATCCTTTTAGCAATCATAATTATAGCGCTGCACACACACACACACACACACAAATACACAGCATCATTTTCGCAATTATAATTATACCCCTGCACACACACACACACACTATGCTTTTAGCAATAATAATTTTACCCATGCACACACACACACACCATACTTTTAGCAATCATAATTATACCCATGCACACACACACTATGCTTTTAGCAATCATAATTATACCCATGCACACACACACCATGCTTTTAGCAATCATAATTATACCCATGCACACACACACCATGCTTTTAGCAATCATAATTATACCCATGCACACATACACACACACCATGCTTTTAGCAATCATAATTATACCCATGCAAGCACGCACACCATCCTTTTAGCAATCATAATTATAACGCTGCACACACACACAACCACAATCCTTTTAGCAATCATAATTATAGCCCTGCACACATACACACTCACCACCCCTTTAGCAATCATAATTATACCCCTGCACACACACACACACACTCCATCCATTTAGCAATCATAATTATAGCCCTACAAAAATACATACACACATCATCCTTTTAGCAATCATAAGCATAGCCCTGCACACACACACACACACAACATCCTTTTAGCAATCATCATTATACCCATGTACACACATACACACACCATGCTTTTAGCAGTCATAATTATACCCATGTACACACATACATACACACCATGCTTTTAGCAATCATAATTATTACCCATGCACACACACATACAGACACACACACACCATCCTTTTAGCAATTATAATTATAGCCATGCACACACACAAACAAACACACACACCATCCTTTTAGCAATCATAATTATAGCCTTGAACATACACACACCATCCTTTTAGCACTCATAATTATAGCCCTGTACACACACACACACACACACACGCACACCATCATTTTAGCAATAATAATTATACCCCTGCACACACAAACACACACACCATTCTTTTAGCAATCATATTTATACCCCTGCACACACACACACCACACACACACCATCCTTTTAGCAATCATAATTATAGCCCTGAACATACTCACACCATCCGTTTAGCAATCATAATTATAGCCTTGCACACACACACACACACACACACACCATCCTTTTAACAATCATAATTTTACCCCTGCACACACACACACACACACACACACACCATCCTTTTAGCAATTATAAGTATACCCCTGCTCCCACACACACCATCATTTTTTCAATCATAATTATAGCACATACACACACACACCATCCTTTTAGCAATCATAATTATACCAATGCACACACACATCATCCTTATAGCAATCATAATTATACCCCTGCACACACACACACACACCTTTTAGCAATCATAATTATAGCCCTGCACACACACTCACACAAACACCACCCTTTTAGCAATCATAATTATACCCCTGCACACACACACCCTCCTTTTAGCAATCATAATCATAGCCCTGCACACACACACACACACACACACCATCCATTGAGCAATCATAATTATAGCATGTACACAGACACACATACACACCATCCATTTAGCAATCATAATTATACCCCTGCACACATAACACACGCACTCCATCCTTTTAGCAATCATAATGATAGCCATACACACATATACACACCATCCTTTTAGAAATCATTATTATACCCCTGTACACACATACACACACACTCCATCCTTTTAGCAATCATAATTATAGCCCTGCACACACACACACACATCTTCCTGTGAGCAATCATAATTATAACCCTACACACACACACACACACCATGCATTTAGCAATCATAATTATACCCATGCACACACACACATCATGCTTTTAGTAATCATAATTATACCCGTGCACACACACACACACATACACATACCATCATTTTAGCAATCATAATTTTAGCCCTGCACACACAAAAACACACACACACACACCATTATGTTAGCAATTATAAGTATACCCATGCACACACACACTCACACACCATCCTTTTAGCAATCATAATTTTACCCCTGCACCCACACTCACCATCATTTTTCAATCATAATTATAGCCCATACACACACACACACATTCCATCCTTTTAGAAATCATAATTATACCAATGTACACACACACATCATCCTTATAGCAATGATAATTATACCTTTCACACACACACACCTTTTAGCAATCATAATTTTAGCCCTGCACTCACACACACACACACCATCCTTTTAGCAATCATAATTATAGCCCTACAACAATACATACACACACCATCCTTTTAGCAATCATAATCATAGCCCTGCACACACACACACTCACACACAACATCCTTTTAGCAATCATCATTATACCCATGTACACACATACACACACCATGCTTTTAGCAATCATAATTATACCCATGTACACACACACACCATCCTTTTAGCCATCATAATTAAACCCCTGCACACACACACACACACACCATGCTTTTAGCAATCATAATTATTATCCATGCACACACACACATACAGACACACACACACCATCCTTTTAGCAATTATAATTATAGCCATGCACACACACAAACAAACACACACACCATCCTTTTAGCAATCATAATTATAGCGCTGCACACACACACACACACAAATACACAGCATCATTTTCGCAATCATAATTATACCCCTGCACAAACACACACACACACACACACACACACACACTATGCTTTTAGCAATAATAATTTTACCCCTGCACAAACACACACACACACACACACACACTATGCTTTTAGCAATAATAATTATACCCATGCACACACACACTATGCTTTTAGCAATCATAATTATACCCATGCACACACACACCATGCTTTTAGCAATCATAATTATACCCATGCACACATACACACACACCATGCTTTTAGCAACCATAATTATACCCATGCAAGCACGCACACCATCCTTTTAGCAATCATAATTATAACGCTGCACACACACACAACCACAATCCTTTTAGCAATCATAATTATAGCCCTGCACACATACACACACCACCCTTTTAGCAATCATAATTATACCCCTGCACACACACACACACACACTCCATCCTTTTACCAATCATAATTATAGCCCTACAAAAATACATACACACACCATCCTTTTAGCAATCATAAGCATAGCCCTGCACACACACACACACAACATCCTTTTAGCAATCATCATTATACCCATGTACACACATACACACACCATGCTTTTAGCAGTCATAATTATACCCATGTACACACATACATACACACCATGCTTTTAGCAATCATAATTATTACCCATGCACACACACATACAGACACACACACTCACCATCCTTTTAGCAATTATAATTATACCCCTGCACATACACACACACGCCATCCTTTTCGCAATCATAATTATAGCCCTGAACACACACACCATGCTTTTAGCAATCATAATTATACCCATGCACACATACACACACACCATGCTTTTAGCAATCGTAATAATAACGTTGCACACACACACAGACACAATCCTTTTAGCAATCATAATTATAGCCCTGCACACACACACACACACACACACCACCCTTTTAGCAATCATAATTATAGCCCTGCACATACACAAACCATCCTTTTAGCACTCATAATTATAGCCCTGCACACACACATATCATCCTTTTAGCAATCATAATTATAGCCCTGCACACACACACCATGCTTTTAGCAATCCTAATTATACCCATGCACACATACACACACACCATTCTTTTAGCAATCATAATTATACCAATGCACGCACGCACACCATCCTTTTAGAAATCATAATTATAGCTCTGCACACACACACAGACACAATCCTTTTAGCAATCATAATTATAGCCCTGCACACACACACACACACCACCCTTTTAGCAATCATAATTATACCCATGCGCACACACACACACACACACGATGCTTGTAGCAATCATAAATATACTCCTGCACATACAGACACACACACACCTTCCTTTTAGCAATCATAATTATAACACTACACACAAAGACACACACACACACACACACCATGGTTTTAGCAATTTTAATTATACCCCTGCACACACACACAAACACACACACACACACATCATCCTTTTAGCAATCATAATTTTAATACTGCACACACACACGCACACACCATCTTTTAGCAATCATAATTAAAACCCTGCACACACACACACACACACCATCCTTTTAGCAATCATAATTATAGCCCTGTACACACAAACACACACACACCATTCTTTTAGCAATCATAATTATACCCATGCACACACACACACCATGCTTTTAGGAATCATAATTATACCCGTGCACACACACACACACATACACATACCATCATTTTAGCAATTATAAGTATACCCCTGCACACACACACTCACACACCATGCTTTTAGGAATCATAATTATATCCATGCACGCGCGCACACCACCCTTTTAGCAATCATAATTATAGCGCTGCACACACACACACACACACTCCATCCTTTTACCAATCATAATTATAGCCCTACAAAAATACATACACACACCATCCTTTTAGCAATCATAAGCATAGCCCTGCACACACACACACACAACATCCTTTTAGCAATCATCATTATACCCATGTACACACATACACACACCATGCTTTTAGCAGTCATAATTATACCCATGTACACACATACATACACACCATGCTTTTAGCAATCATAATTATTACCCATGCACACACACATACAGACACACACACTCACCATCCTTTTAGCAATTATAATTATACCCCTGCACATACACACACACGCCATCCTTTTCGCAATCATAATTATAGCCCTGAACACACACACCATGCTTTTAGCAATCATAATTATACCCATGCACACATACACACACACCATGCTTTTAGCAATCGTAATAATAACGTTGCACACACACACAGACACAATCCTTTTAGCAATCATAATTATAGCCCTGCACACACACACACACACACACACACCACCCTTTTAGCAATCATAATTATAGCCCTGCACATACACAAACCATCCTTTTAGCACTCATAATTATAGCCCTGCACACACACATATCATCCTTTTAGCAATCATAATTATAGCCCTGCACACACACACCATGCTTTTAGCAATCCTAATTATACCCATGCACACATACACACACACCATTCTTTTAGCAATCATAATTATACCAATGCACGCACGCACACCATCCTTTTAGAAATCATTATTATAGCTCTGCACACACACACAGACACAATCCTTTTAGCAATCATAATTATAGCCCTGCACACACACACACACACCACCCTTTTAGCAATCATAATTATACCCATGCGCACACACACACACACACACGATGCTTGTAGCAATCATAAATATACTCCTGCACATACAGACACACACACACCTTCCTTTTAGCAATCATAATTATAACACTACACACAAAGACACACACACACACACACACACCATGGTTTTAGTAATTTTAATTATACCCCTGCACACACACACAAACACACACACACACACATCATCCTTTTAGCAATCATAATTTTAATACTGCACACACACACGCACACACCATCTTTTAGCAATCATAATTAAAACCCTGCACACACACACACACACACCATCCTTTTAGCAATCATAATTATAGCCCTGTACACACAAACACACACACACCATTCTTTTAGCAATCATAATTATACCCATGCACACACACACACCATGCTTTTAGGAATCATAATTATACCCGTGCACACACACACACACATACACATACCATCATTTTAGCAATTATAAGTATACCCCTGAACACACACTCACACACCATGCTTTTAGGAATCATAATTATATCCATGCACGCGCGCACACCACCCTTTTAGCAATCATAATTATAGCGCTGCACACACACACACACACACCATCCTTTTAGCCATCATAATTATAGCCCTGAACATACTCACACCATCCGTTTACCAATCATAATTATAGCCTTGCACACACACACACACACACACACACCATCCTTTTAGCAATCATAATTTTACCCCTGCACACACACACACACACACACCATCCTTTTAGCAATCATAATTATACCAATGCACACACACATTATCCTTATAGCAATCATAATTATACCCCTGCACACACACACACACACCTTTTAGCAATCATAATTATAGCCCTGCACACACCACCCTTTTAGCAATCATAATTATACCCCTGCACACACACACCCTCCTTTTAGCAATCATAATCATAGCCCTGCACACACACACACACCATCCTTTTAGCAATCATAATTATAGCTCTGCACACACACATAGACACAATCCTTTTAGCAATCATAGTTATAGCCCTGCACACACACACACACACACCACCCTTTTAGCAATCATAATTATACCGATGCGCACACACACACACACACACGATGCTTGTAGCAATCATAAATATACTCCTGCACATACAGACACACACACACCTTCCTTTTAGCAATCATAATTATAACACTACACACAAAGACACACACACACACACACACCATGGTTTTAGCAATTTTAATTATACCCCTGCACACACACACAAACACACACACACACACATCATCCTTTTAGCAATCATAATTTTAATACTGCACACACACACGCACACACCATCTTTTAGCAATCATAATTAAAACCCTGCACACACACACACACACACCATCCTTTTAGCAATCATAATTATAGCCCTGTACACACAAACACACACACCATTCTTTTAGCAATCATAATTATACCCATGCACACACACACACCATGCTTTTAGGAATCATAATTATACCCGTGCACACACACACACACATACACATACCATCATTTTAGCAATTATAAGTATACCCCTGCACACACACACTCACACACCATGCTTTTAGCAATCATAATTATATCCATGCACGCGCGCACACCACCCTTTTAGCAATCATAATTATAGCGCTGCACACACACACACACACACCATCCTTTTAGACATCATAATTATAGCCCTGAACATACTCACACCATCCGTTTACCAATCATAATTATAGCCTTGCACACACACACACACACACACACACACCATCCTTTTAGCAATCATAATTTTACCCCTGCACACACACACACACACACACCATCCTTTTAGCAATCATAATTATACCAATGCACACACACATTATCCTTATAGCAATCATAATTATACCCCTGCACACACACACACACCTTTTAGCAATCATAATTATAGCCCTGCACACACACACACACACACACCACCCTTTTAGCAATCATAATTATACCCCTGCACACACACACCCTCCTTTTAGCAATCATAATCATAGCCCTGCACACACACACACACCATCCTTTTAGCAATCATAATTATAGCCCTGCACACACACACAATCACACACCATCCATTGAGCAATCATAATTATAGCATGTACACAGACACACATACACACCATCCTTTTATCAATCATAATTATACCCCTGCACACATACACACACGCACTCCATCCTTTTAGCAATCATAATTATAGCCCTACACAAAAACACACACCATCCTTTTAGAAATCATAATTATACCCCTGCACACACACACACACACACTCCATCCTTTTAGCAATCATAATTATAGCCCTGCACACACACACACATCTTCCTGTGAGCAATCATAATTATAACCCTACACACACACACACCATGCTTTTAGCAATCATAATTATACCCATGCACACACACACACCATGCTTTTAGGAATAATAATTATACCCGTACACACACACACACATACACATACCATCATTTTAGCAATCATAATTTTAGCCCTGCACACACACACAAACACACACACACACCATCATGTTAGCAATTATAAGTTTACCCCTGCACACACACACTCACACCTCATCCTTTTAGCAATCATAATTTTACCCGTGCACCCATACTCACCATCATTTTTCAATCATAATTATAGCCCATATACACACACACACACATTCCATCCTTTTAGAAATTATAATTATACCAATGTACACACACACATCATCCTTATAGCAATCATAATTATACCCCTGCACACACACACACACACCTTTTAGCAATCATAATTTTAGCCCTGCACACACACACACACACAGACCATCCTTTTAGCAATCATAATTATACCCCTGCACACACACACCCTCCTTTTAGCAATCATAATCATAGCCCTGCAAACACACACACACACACACACCATCCTTTTAGCAATCATAATCATAGCCCTGCGCACACACACACACACACACACACAACATCCTTTTAGCAATCATCATTATACCCATGTACACACATACACACACCATGCTTTTAGCAATCATAATTATACCCATGTACACACTCACACACAATCCTTTCAGCCATCATAATTAAACCCCTGCACACACACACACACACACCATGCTTTTAGCAATCATAATTATTATCCATGCACACACACACATACAGACACACACACACCACCCTTTTAGCAATCATAATTATAGCCCTGCACATACACACACCATCCTTTTAGCACTCATAATTATAGCCCTGCACACACACATATCATCCTTTTAGCAATCATAATTATACCCTGCACACACACACCATGCTTTTAGCAATCCTAATTATACCCATGCACACATACACACACACCATGCTTTTAGCAATCATAATTATACCCATGCACGCACGCACACCATCCTTTTAGCAATCATAATTATAGCTCTGCACACACACACACAGACACAATCCTTTTAGCAATCATAATTATAGCCCTGCACACACACACACACACCACCCTTTTAGCAATCATAATTATACCCATGCGCACACACACACACACGATGCTTGTAGCAATCATACATATACTCCTGCACATACAGACACACACACCTTCCGTTTAGCAATCATAATTATAACACTACACACAAAGACACACACACACACACACACCATGGTTTTAGCAATTTTAATTATACCCCTGCACACACACACACAAACACACACACACACACATCATCCTTTTAGCAATCATAATTTTAATACTGCACACACACACACGCACACACCATCTTTTAGCAATCATAATTAAAACCCTGCACACACACACACACACACCATCCTTTTAGCAATCATAATTATAGCCCTGAACATACACACACCATACTTTTAGCACTCAAAATTATAGCCCTGTACACACACACACACACACCATTCTTTTAGCAATCATAATTATACCCATGCACACACACACACCATGCTTTTAGGAATCATAATTATACCCGTGCACACACACACACATACACATACCATCATTTTAGCAATTATAAGTATACCCCTGCACACACACACTCACACACCATGCTTTTAGGAATCATAATTATATCCATGCACGCGCGCACACCATGCTTTTAGCAATCATAATTATAGCGCTGCACACACACACAGACACAATCCTTTTAGCAATCATAATTATAGCCCTGCACACACACACACACACACCACCCTTTTAGCAATCATAATTATAGCGCTGCACACACACACAGACACCATCTTTTAGCAATCATAATTATACCCCTGCACACACACACACACACACCATCCTTTTAGCCATCATAATTATAGCCCTGAACATACTCACACCATCCGTTTACCAATCATAATTATAGCCTTGCACACACACACACACACACACCATCCTTTTAGCAATCATAATTTTACCCCTGCACACACACACACACACACAAACCATCCTTTTAGCAATCATAATTATACCAATGCACAAATACATCATCCTTATAGCAATCATAATTATACCCCTGCACACACACACACACACACCTTTTAGCAATCATAATTATAGCCCTGCACACACACACACACACACACCACCCTTTTAGCAATCATAATTATACCCCTGCACACACACACCCTCCTTTTAGCAATCATAATCATAGCCCTGCACACACACACACCATCCTTTTAGCAATCATAATTATAGCCCTGCACACACACACAATCACACACCATCCATTGAGCAATCATAATTATAGCATGTACACAGACACACATACACACCATCCTTTTATCAATCATAATTATACCCCTGCACACATACACACACGCACTCCATCCTTTTAGCAATCATAATTATAGCCCTACACACATACACACACCATCCTTTTAGAAATCATAATTATACCCCTGCACACACACACACACACACACACACTCCATCCTTTTAGCAATCATAATTATAGCCCTGCACACACACACACATCTTCCTGTGAGCAATCATAAATATAACCGTACACACACACATACCATGCTTTTAGCAATCATAATTATACCCATGCACACACACACACCATGCTTTTAGGAATCATAATTATACCCGTGCACACACACACACACATACACATACCATCATTTTAGAAATTATAAGTATACCCCTGCACACACACACTCACACACCATGCTTTTAGGAATCATAATTATATCCATGCACGCGCGCACACCATGCTTTTAGCAATCATAATTATAGCGCTGCACACACACACAGACACAATCCTTTTAGCAATCATAATTATAGCCCTGCACACACACACACACACACACACCACCCTTTTAGCAATCATAATTATAGCGCTGCACACACACACAGACACCATCTTTTAGCAATCATAATTATACCCCTGCACACACACACACACACACAGACACCATCTTTTAGCAATCATAATTATACCCCTGCACACACACACACACACACCATCCTTTTAGCCATCATAATTATAGCCCTGAACATACTCACACCATCCGTTTA
Source organism: Meghimatium bilineatum (assembly GCA_034231615.1). NCBI lineage: Eukaryota > Metazoa > Mollusca > Gastropoda > Stylommatophora > Philomycidae > Meghimatium > Meghimatium bilineatum. The sequence continues at coordinate 50,312,887 of CM067317.1, read as the reverse complement.
CCAATCATAATTATAGCCTTGCACACACACACACACACACACACACACCATCCTTTTAGCAATCATAATTTTACCCCTGCACACACACACACACACACACACCATCCTTTTAGCAATCATAATTATACCAATGCACACACACATCATCCTTATAGCAATCATAATTATACCCCTGCACACACACACACACACACCACCCTTTTAGCAATCATAACTATACCCCTGCACACACACACCCTCCTTTTAGCAATCATAATCATAGCCCTGCACACACACACACACCATCCTTTTAGCAATCATAATTATAGCCCTGCACACACACACACACCATCCTTTTAGCAATCATAATTATAGCATGTACACAGACACACATACATACCATCCTTTTATCAATCATAATTATACCCCTGCACACATACACACACGCACTCCATCCTTTTAGCAATCATAATTATAGCCCTACACACATACACACACCATCCTTTTAGAAATCATAATTATACCCCTGCACACACACACACACACACACTCCATCCTTTTAGCAATCATAATTATAGCCCTGCACACACACACACACACATCTTCCTGTGAGCAATCATAATTATAACCCTACACACACACACACCATGCTTTTAGCAATCATAATTATACCCATGCACACACACACACCATGCTTTTATGAATAATAATTATACCCGTACACACACACACATACACATACCATCATTTTAGCAATCATAATTTTAGCCCTGCACACACACAAACACACACACACACCATCATGTTAGCAATTATAAGTTTACCCCTGCACACACACACTCACACCTCATCCTTTTAGCAATCATAATTTTACCCGTGCACCCATACTCACCATCATTTTTCAATCATAATTATAGCCCATATACACACACACACACATTCCATCCTTTTAGAAATTATAATTATACCAATGTACACACACACATCATCCTTATAGCAATCATAATTATACCCCTGCACACACACACACACACCTTTTAGCAATCATAATTTTAGCCCTGCACACACAAACACAGACCATCCTTTTAGCAATCATAATTATACCCCTGCACACACACACCCTCCTTTTAGCAATCATAATCATAGCCCTGCAAACACACACACACACACACACCATCCTTTTAGCAATCATAATCATAGCCCTGCGCACACACACACACACACACACAACATCCTTTTAGCAATCATCATTATACCCATGTACACACATACACACACCATGCTTTTAGCAATCATAATTATACCCATGTACACACTCACACACAATCCTTTCAGCCATCATAATTAAACCCCTGCACACACACACACACACACCATGCTTTTAGCAATCATAATTATTATCCATGCACACACACACATACAGACACACACACACACCATTCCTTTAGCAATTATAATTATAGCCATGCACACACACAAACAAACACACACCATCCTTTTCGAAATCATAATTATACCCCTGCACACACACACATCATCCTTTTAGCAATCATAATTATAGCGCTGCACACACACACACACAAATACACAGCATCATTTTCGCAATCATAATTATACCCCTGCACACACACACACACACACTATGCTTTTAGCAATAATAATTTTACCCATGCAAACCACACACACACCATACTTTTAGCAATCATAATTATACCCATGCACACACACACCATGCTTTTAGCAATCATAATTATACCCATGCACACATACACACACACCATGCTTTTAGCAATCATAATTATACCCATGCAAGCACGCACACCATCCTTTTAGCAATCATAATTATAACGCTGCACACACATACAACCACAATCCTTTTAGCAATCATAATTATAGCCCTGCACACATACACACACACCACCCTCTTAGCAATCATAATTATACCCCTGCACACACACACACACACACACACTCCATCCTTTTAGCAATCATAATTATAGCCCTACAAAAATACATACACACACCATCCTTTTAGCAGTCATAATTATACCCATGTACACACATACATACACACCATGCGTTTAGCAATCATAATTATTACACATGCACACACACATACAGACACACACACACACCATCCTTTTAGCAATTATAATTATAGCCATGCACACACACAAACAAACACACACACCAACCTTTTGGCAATTATAATTATACCCCTGCACAAACACACACACGCCATCCTTTTCGCAATCATAATTATAGCCCTGCACATACACACATCATCCTTTTAGCAATCATAATTATAGCCCTGAACACACACACACACACACACTATGCTTTTAGCAATAATAATTTTACCCATGCACTCACACACCATACTTTTAGCAATAATAATTATACCCATGCACACACACACACACACACACTATGCTTTTAGCAATCATAATTATACCCATGCACACACACACCATGCTTTTAGCAATCATAATTATACCCATGCACACATACACACACACCATGCTTTTAGCAATCATAATTATAACGCTGCACACACACACAGACACAATCCTTTTAGCAATCATAATTATAGCCCTGCACACACACACACCACCCTTTTAGCAATCATAATTATAGCCCTGCACATACACACACCATCCTTTTAGCACTCATAATTATAGCCCTGCACATACACACACCATCCTTTTAGCACTCATAATTATAGCCCTGCAGACACACACACACACAAATACACAGCATCATTTTCGCAATCACAATTATACCCCTGCATATACAAACACACACATCATCCTTTTAGCAATCATAATTATAGCCCTGCACACACACACCATGCTTTTAGCAATCCTAATTATACCCATGCACACATACACACACACCATGCTTTTAGCAATCATAATTATACCCATGCACGCACGCACACCATCCTTTTAGCAATCATAATTATAGCGCTGCACACACACACAGACACAATCCTTTTAGCAATCATAATTATAGCCCTGCACACTCACACACACACACCACCCTTTTAGCAATCATAATTATACCCCTGCGCACACACACACACACACCATGCTTGTAGCAATCATAATTATACTCCTGCACACACAGACACACACACACCTTCCTTTTAGCAATCATAATTATAACACTACACACAAAGACACACACAAACACACACACCATGGTTTTAGCAATTTTAATTATACCCCTGCACACACACACACAAACACACACACACACATCATCCTTTTAGCAATCATAATTTTAATACTGCACACACACACGCACACACCATCTTTTAGCAATCATAATTATACCCCTGCACACACACACACACACACACCATCCTTTTAGCAATCATAATTATAGCCCTGAACATACACACACCATACTTTTAGCACTCATAATTATAGCCCTGTACATACACACACACAAACACACCATTCTTTTAGCAATCATAATTATACCCATGCACACACACACACCATGCTTTTAGGAATCATAATTATACCCGTGCACACACACACACACATACACATACCATCATTTTAGCAATCATAATTTTAGCCCTGCACACACACAAACACACACACACACACCATCATGTTAGCAATTATAAGTATACCCCTGCACACACACACTCACACACCATCCTTTTAGCAATCATAATTTTACCCCTGCACCCACACTCACCATCATATTTCAATCATAATTATAGCTCATACACACACACACACATTCCATCCTTTTAAAAATCATAATTATACCAATGTTCACACACACATCATCCTTATAGCAATCATAATTATACCCCTACACACACACACACACCTTTTAGCAATCATAATTTTAGCCCTGCACACACACACACACACACAGACCATCCTTTTAGCAATCATAATTATACCCCTGCACACACACACACCCTCCTTTTAGCAATCACAATCATAGCCCTGCAAACACACACACACACACACACCATACTTTTAGCAATCATAATTATAGCCCTACAACAATACATACACACACAATCCTTATAGCAATCATAATCATAGCCCTGCACACACACACACACACACACACACACACACACAACATCCTTTTAGCAATCATCATTATACCCATGTACACACATACACACACCATGCTTTTAGCAATCATAATTATACCCATGTACACACACACACCATCCTATTAGCCATCATAATTAAACCCCTGCACACACACACACACACACACACCATCCTTTTAGCAATCATAATTATTATCCATGCACACACACACATACAGACACACACACACCATCCTTTTAGCAATTATAATTATAGCCATGCACACACACAAACAAACACACACACCATGCTTTTCGAAATCATAATTATACCCCTGCACATACACACACACACCATCCTTTTCGCAATCATAATTATAGCCCTGCACACACACACATCATCCTTTTAGCAATCATAATTATAGCGCTGCACACACACACACACACACACTATGCTTTTAGCAATAATAATTTTACCCATGCACACACACACCATGCTTTTAGCAATCATAATTATACCCATGCACACACACACACACACTATGCTTTTAGCAATCATAATTATAGCCCTGCACACACACACACACACCACCCTTTTAGCAATCATAATTATACCCCTGCGCACACACACACACGCCATGCTTGTAGCAATCATAATTATACTCCTGCACACACAGACACACACACACCTTCGTTTTAGCAATCATAATTATAACACTACACACAAAGACACACACACACACACACACCATGGTTTTAGCAATTTCAATTATACCCCTGCACACACACACAAACACACACACACACACACATCATCCTTTTAGCAATCATAATTTTAATACTGCACACGCACACGCACACACCATCTTTTAGCAATCATAATTATACCCCTGCACACACACACACACACACCATCCTTTTAGCAATCATAATTATAGCCCTGAACATACACACACCATACTTTTAGCACTCATAATTATAGCCCTGTACACACACACACACCATTCTTTTAGCAATCATAATTATACCAATGCACACACACATCATCCTTATAGCAATCATAATTATAGCCCTGCACACACACACACACAATTACACAGCATCATTTCGCAATCATAATTATAGCCCTGCACACACACACACACACACACATACACTATGCTTTTAGCAATAATAATTTTACCCATGCACACACACACACACACCATACTTTTAGCAATCATAATTATACCCATGCACACAAACACACACACACTATGCTTTTAGCAATAATAATTTTACCCATGCACACACACACACACACCATACTTTTAGCAATCATAATTATACCCATGAACACACAGATCATGCTTTTAGCAATCATAATTATACCCATGCACACATACACACACACCATGCTTTTAGCAATCATAATTATTGCCCTGCACACACACACACACACCACCCTTTTAGCAATCATAATTATAACGCTGCACACACACACAGACACAATCCTTTTAGCAATAATAATTATAGCCCTGCACACACACACACCACCCTTTTAGCAATCATAATTATAGCCCTGCACACACACACATCATCCTTTTAGCAATCATAATTATACCCCTGCACACACACACACATCATCCTTTTAGCAATCATAATTATAGCCCTGCAGACACACACACACACACATATACACAGCATCATTTTCGCAATCACAATTATACCCCTGCATATACACACACACATCATCCTTTTAGCAATCATAATTATAGCCATGCACACACACACACACACACACACTATGCTTTTAGCAATCATAATTATACCCATGCACACATACACACACACCATGATTTTAGCAATCATAATTATACACATGCACGCACGCACACCATCCTTGTAGCAATCATAATTATCTCGCTGCACACACACACAGACACAATCCTTTTAGCAATCATAATTATAGCCCTGCACACTCACACACAGCACCCATTTAGCAATCATAATTATCTCGCTGCACACACACACAGACACAATTCTTTTAGCAATCATAATTATACCCCTGCGCACACAGACACACACACACCTTCCTTTTAGAAATCATAATTATAACACTACACACAAAGACACACACACACCATGATTTTAGCAATTTTAATTATACCCCTGCACAAACACACAATAACACACACACACACATCATCCTTTTAGCAATCATAATTTTAATACTGCACACACACACGCACACACCATCTTTTAGCAATCATAATTATACCCCTGCACACACACACACACACACACCATCCTTTTAGCAATCATAATTATAGCCCTGAACATACACACACCATCCTTTTAGCACTCATAATTATAGCCCTGTACACACACACACACGCACACCATCCTTTTAGCAATAATAATTATACCCCTGCACACACACACCATCCTTTTAGCAATCATAATTATAGCCCTGAACATACACATAACATCCTTTTAGCACTCATAATTATAGCCCTGTACACACACACACACACACGCACACCATCCTTTTAGCAATAATAATTATACCCCTGCACACACAAACACACACACCATTCTTTTAGCAATCATAATTATACCCCTGCACACACACACACACACACCATCCTTTTAGCAATCATAATTATAGCCCTGAACATACACACACCATCCTTTTAGCACTCATAATTATAGCCCTGTACACACACACACACACCATCCTTTTAGCAATAATAATTATATCCCTGCACACACACACACACACCATCCTTTTAGCAATCATAATTTTACCCCTGCACACACACACACACACACAAACCATCCTTTTAGCAATTATAAGTATACCCCTGCACCCACACACACCATCATTTTTTCAATCATAATTATAGCATATACACACACACACACCATCCTTTTAGCAATCATAATTATACCAATGCACACACACATCATCCTTATAGCAATCATAATTATACCCCTGCACACACACACACACCTTTTAGCAATCATAATTATAGCCCTGCACACACACACACACGCCATCCTTTTAGCAATCATAGTTATACCCCTGCTCACACACACCCTCCTTTTAGCAATCATAATCATAGCCCTGCACACACACACACACACACACACACACACACCATCCATTGAGCAATCATAATTATAACATGGACACAGACACACATACACACCATCCTTTTAGCAATCATAATTATACCCCTGCACACATACACACACGCACTCCATCCTTTTAGCAATCATAATTATAGCCCTACACACTTACACACACCATCCTTTTAGAAATCATAATTATACCCTTGCACACACACACACACACACACACACACACTCGATCCTTTTAGCAATCATAATTATAGCCCTACACACATACACACACCATCCTTTTAGCAATCATAATCATAGCCTTGCACACACACACACACACACTCACCATCCTTTTAGTAATCATCATTTTACCCATGTACACACATACACACACCATGCTTTTAGCAATCATAATTATACCCATGCACATACACAACATCCTTTTAGTCATCATAATTAAACCCCTGCACACACACACACACCATGCTTTTAGCAATCATAATTATTACCCATGCACACACACACATACAGACACACACACACACCATCCTTTTAGCAATTATAATTATAGCCCTGCACACACACACACACACACTCAAACACGCACACCATCCTTTTCGCAATCATAATTATACCCCTGCACATACACACACACAAACCATCCTTTTCGCAATTATAATTATAGCCCTACACACATACACACACCATACCTTTAGCAATCATAATCATAGCCCTGCACACACACACACACTATCCTTTTAGCAATCATCATTATACCCATGTACACACATACACACACCATGCTTTTAGCAATCATCATTATACCCATGTACACACATACACATACCATCATTTTAGCAATCATAATTTTAGCCCTGCACACACACACACACACACACCATCATGTTAGCAATTGTAAGTATACCCCTGCAAACACACACTCACACACCATCCTTTTAGCAACTATAATTTTACCCCTGCACACACACACACACACTCACACACACCTTCTTTTTAGTAATTATAAGTATACCCCTGCATCCACACACACCATCATTTTTTCAATCATAATTATAGCCCATACACACACACACACACACACACCATACTTTTAGCAATCATAATTATACCAATGTACACACACACATCATCCTTATAGCAATCATAATTATACCCCTGCACACACACACACACCTTTTAGCAATCATAATTATAGCCCTGCACATACACACACCATCCTTCTAGCACTCATAATTATACCCCTGCACACACACATACTCACACCATCCTTTTAGCAATCATACTCATAGCCCTGCACACACACACACACACATTCATGTTAGCAATTACACGTATGCCCCTGCACACACACACACACACACCATGCTTTCATCAATCTAAATTATAGCCCTGCACACACACACAAACACCATCCTTTTAGCAATTATAAGTATACCCCTGCACCCACACACACACACCATCATTTTTTCAATCATAATTATAGCACATACACTCACACACCATCCTTTTCGCAATCATAATTATAGCCCTGCACACACACACACACACACACATCATCCTTTTAGCACTCATAATTATAGCCATGCAGACACACACACACACAAAAACACAGCATCATTTTCGCAATCACAATTATACCCCTGCACATACACACACACACACATCATCCTTTCAGCAATCATAATTATAGCCCTGCACACACACACACACACACACACACACACACACTATGCTTTTAGCAATCATAATTATACCCATGCACACACACACCATGCTTTTAGCAATCCTAATTATACTCATGCACACATACACACACACAATGCTTTTAGCAATCATAATTATACCATTGCACGCACGCACACCATCCTTTTAGCAATCATAATTATACTCCTGCACGCACAGACACACACACACCTTCCTTTTAGCAATCATAATTATAACACTACACACAAAGACACACACACACACACACCATGGTTTTAGCAATTTTAATTATACCCCTGCACACACACACAAACACACACACACACATCATCCTTTTAGCAATCATAATTTTAATACTGCACACACACGCACACACCATCTTTTAGCAATCATAATTATACCCCTGCACACACACACACACACACACACACCATCCTTTTAGCAATCATAATTATAGCCCTGAACATACACACACCATCCTTTTAGCACTCATAATTATAGCCCTGTACACACACACACACACACACACACCATGCTTTTAGCAATAATAATTATACCCCTGCACACACACACACACACACACACACCATGCTTTTAGCAATCATAATTATTACCCATGCACACACACACATACAGACACACACACACCATCCTTTTAGCAATTATAATTATAGCCCTGCACACACACACACACACACACACACCATGCTTTTAGCAATCATCATTATACCCATGTACACACATACACACACCATGCTTTTAGCAATCATAATTATACCCATGCACACACACACACACACACACACCATCCTTTTAGCCATCATAATTATAGCCCTGCACACACACAAATACACATCATCATTTTCGCAATCATAATTATAGCCCTGCACACACACACACTATGCCTTTAGCAATCATCATTATACCTATGCACACACACACACACTATGCTTTTAGCAATCATAATTATACCCATGCACGCACGCACACCATCCTTTTAGCAATCATAATTATAGCGCTGCACACACACAGATACAATCCTTTTTCCAATCATAATTATACCCCTGCACATACACACCATCCTTTTAGCAATTATAAGTATACCCCTGCACACACACACTCACACACACACCATCATTATAGCAATCATAATTATATCTCTGTATACACATACACACACGCACCTTTTAGGAATCACAATTATCACCTTCTGGAAACGACAGAGAAAAAGAGGGGGACAAGAAATATCTGGACATACAGTAAAATTCCTCTATTCATAGCGCATCCTTTTATAACAAATTTACTCATTGAACAACACTTTTGGAGCCCACCAAATATATGTGTTTATAATTGTTTGTAGTGTGTATATAAAATATAAGTTATTACATACATATTTCATTAGTCCAGACCAGGTTTTTATAATGTCAATTCATCAGTCCAGATCAGGTATTTATAATGTCATTTCATCAGTTCAAACCAGGTTTTTATAATGTCATTTGACTGTAATTAGATGCAGATAGAAAAAGGTTGCGTAGAACATGAAGGAACTGGAAGTAATAACTAAAGATAGGTCAACATGGAAGAAATTTGGTGAAAAACCTGTGCTCCGTGTGGAGTGAAATGTGAATTAATCAATATGTCTATTGCGATGCCTTTGATTAGACAAAATAATAGTTATCGCTGTTGTTGATACATTGAAGATTATTTTTATACAAGAGTTGTCATTATTATGCACCGCCAAGGCAAGAAAAAAAGGGGAGGGGTGTGTGTTAGAGGTCTGGTGCAGCCAACCTTCGTTGCGGAGACGGCACTTAATGATGATGTTGAGTCGTTAATATCCGTATTAATATGTGATTGCAAAAGTTGGGGGGAAAAACATAATCACGGGAGAAAAAATTTAATTTATTTGAAAGTAATTGCCTTAGAAAACTCTTTATTGGCACCAAAAAGGAATACGTTTCTAAAAGTCAAACAAGCAATAGACGACACCAAACAGCAATATGTTTCTAAAAGTCAAACAAGCAATAGACGGCACCAAACAGCAATATGTTTCTAAAAGTCAAGCAAGCAATAGACGACACCAAACAGCAATATGTTTCTAAAAGTCAAGCAAGCAATAGACGACACCAAACAGCAATATGTTTCTAAAAGTCAAACAAGCAATAGACGACACCAAACAGCAATATGTTTCTAAAAGTCAAGCAAGCAATAGACGACACCAAACAGCAATATGTTTCTAAAAGTCAAGCAAGCAATAGACGACACCAAACAGCAATATGTTTCTAAAAGTCAAGCAAGCAATAGACGACACCAAACAGCAATATGTTTCTATATTAAGAAGATAATGATGGACTTATATCGGACATGTACTTAAAATGAATGAAAACAGATGATCACTGCAAGAACTAAAATAGGTAAGCATACTAGATGGTTAAATAAAAAGAGGAATACCAAGAGAGACTCTGCAGAACAAACATCAGAGTATGACTATGGATCTCAATAACATGCAAGAATTACACACAGTAGCCTCACATCACTCGAACTGTAGAGCTATGATTTCTGCCCTATACACCACCGAATTTGGCGCTGAAGGAACATAGATGGATAGTCGTTGGTTCAAAGGGCATGAGCACACGCACTGTTGGATCAATATCGTCATGAAAGATAATAAAACCACATCAGAAATAAAATAAAATGATGAATTATCACTTTTCGATGCCTCAAATTTCATCCAGTCCACCATTCACAGATATCTTCTTTTTCTCTTCTTCAGCGTTCATTCTCAAACTCCTGCTGGATCTCCCTTACAGCAGGATCACAGTCCTACTAGATTTCTAGCAGGATGTATTCCAGAGAATGGAAATGCGTTGTGTCGCCGTTTTATTTGCGCCAATGGCCCGACACATCCGTCTTCGGTGGGATTAACATATATAATCTTCTTAATTTGTTCTCAATTCCTGCAAATTAACAGGGGTAGTTCGGAGAACGGATGGAACTCTATGTGTCATGGTTTACAACTATACAGTGCTGCGGCTCTCGGCCTAACTCATCCGACTTCAACATGATTTCTGGATCACTCTGACTCTATATGGGGTGTGATAGCCACCCCAGTAGCATCCTTATTCGCCTCTTATGACATGAATGGAAGTTAAACAGTATTGCTATTCTTTGCTTCTATTTCGGGTCCCCGACAACACACGTCCAACGGATACATAATACGAACTTGTTGCTTTTATTCATTGTGAGATCCTTCAGTTCAAGTACGTCTCTCATATTTCAGATCCTTCAGTTCAAGTACGTCTCTCATATTTCAGATCTTTCAGTTCAAGTACTTCTCTCATATTTCAGATCTTTTAGTTCAAGTACTCTCTCATATTTCAAATCTTTCAGTTCAAGTACTTCTCTCATATTTCAGATCTTTCAGTTCAAGTACTCTCTCATATTTCAGATCTTTCAGTTCAAGTACTTCTCTCATATTTCAGATCTTTCAGTTCTAGTACTTCTCTCATATTTCAGATCTTTCAGTTCAAGTACTCTCTCATATTTCAGATCATGTAACAGTATAATCCACAGATTCCCAACTTTTTTTGTAGTCGCGACACTATTTTATTAAAGTAAAGTGACTGGCGACCCCGACACATCTAACAATGTTTGTTTTAATAGGATCAAAGAAAACACAAAAATATTTTTCAGTATAAATATCTATGTTATCTATGTGATGTATCCTTTACAGAATGTTGATCTCACTTCCACTCTGTAAACCTCTCAGTCTTGTGCAAGCTGCTCAGCTTCTTCAAGTGTCATATTCATAAGATCTTCGATGTCATGTATCCATTGTAGGTCTTGGTCTGACTCTTGTTCTCTGACCCAGAACTATAAGCCCTACTATAGATCAATATAATTTCAATATTTTACATATTAATGTGATGTTGACATTGTAACTCGATAACTCACGGTTGAGTTTTTTTTGTTTAATAACAATCTTATTTCATTCTCAACTTGTAATATGTTTCTTGTTTAGGTTTTCCAATAAAGAAGTGATAAAAATCAAAGTATTACATTGGAATGTAGAAGCAGAAGGAAGTCGAACTTTTTTTTCATGCGTCATTTGTTTACTTTTTGTGTGGAATATCGTTATTTTGTGGGTGGGATTGGGGGGGGGGGGGGGTTGGTGATTACTCACCTTTAGGCAAAATTCTTATTATTTTTTATTCTTTCGTGTGCGTAGACATACTCCCATTGCGTGGGTTGGTGCCTAGCGTCCTGATTGCTGTAGTACGCCTCTTGGCTGGTTTCTGCGTCTTCGGCACCTATGCTTGATAGGGTGGACTGGTTTTGTTCAATTCTAGAAGGGCATGGCCAAGTTCTTTTTCAGTGTCTATTGACCAGTGCCGGATTTATCTATAAGCTAAACAAGATATAGCTTAGTGCCCCCACGATAGTGGGGGCCCCCAAATTATTTTATTTCAATATCTATATATTCGTAATCGTTAAAGGGCCCCATATCTCAAATAGCTTAGGGTCCTATCTAGTCTAAACCCGGCCCTGCTATTAACTGAACTAAGCCCCATCTCGCCTCGATTCCTAATTGGGTAGGAGAGGAGGGTGTTGAGCACTCTAGCCACATATCTTATCTACGGCTAGAATTGCAAACTATGTAAACTGTAAATACTGCCAAGAAAAAAATTACTACATCCAAAATTAATATAAAAAAATACTCCTGGGTAGGATATGCTGATATTTTTGTTTTTATCGGAGGTTTTGTACCCATGGCCGTAGATATGTTTTCACTAAGGATAATGTTGTACCTAGGACCGTAGATAGGTTTTCACTATGGATAATGTTGTACCCATGGCCGTAGATAGGTTTTCACTAATGAGAGGGTTGTACCTAAATAAAATGGTCATTCATTCACTTTTGTATGTAATTCCAGGTTTTTGCTGCCAGATTTGGTGAATTTTAGTGAAAAAAATCTTGAAGAGATTGAGGTTTTAACCTATACTTAGCTGAATCTCCGGGCTTGGATTTGTCGGCAGATAACCTGAACAAATTGACGGCTTATTTTTAAAAATAAAATAATTGTTTATTAGTACAAAATGACATGCACTTTTTTCCTCTCAAAAATGAAGGACGGAGATGGAGGCAGGCTCGTATATAGTTGGGGGTTTGTGAGGTCGGAACTTTGGTTGTGACTTCAGCCCCCCCCCCCTCCGATTAGTGATTATTCACAAAAATGTCTTTAATTTCTGTTTCAAAAAGTGAAATTTACACACAAAAAGGAACGAAGGACAGTAAAAAAAAACACACCCTTTTTTTTAGGTAAAATCACTCCTTAAGGCGAATTTCACGGCCCTGGATGGAGGTATGTGATGTTTAAACTTCCAACTCTTTCCTTTTATTTACTGATTTGTATACTCTGCACCCAGGTCCATAGATAAGAGGGGTGGGGGTGTTATATCCCCCCATACTTCTTAGCAAATCATGAGCCTGACCATTCTAACGTAATTAAAATTGGAGGCCACTTAGACAAAAGGCCAGTAAAAACAAATCCAGTAGCGATTTTTCATACAAAAATCTTCAAGTTTCTCGTCAAATACTGAAAGTTACACACGATAACGGCCCTGTCTACACCTAATCCACTTTAGTCAAACAACCATGTCTACATCTAATCCACTTTAGTCAAACAGCTATGTCTACATCTAATCCACTTTAGTCAAACAGCTATGTCTACATCTAATCCACTTTAGTCAAACAGCCATGTCTACATCTAATCCACTTTAGTCAAACAGATATGTTTACATCTAATCCACTTTAGTCAAACAGCCATGTCTACATCTAATCCACTTTAGTCAAACAACTATGTCTACATCTAATCCACTTTAGTCAAACAACCATGTCTACATCTAATCCACTTTAGTCAAACAACCATGTCTACATCTAATCCACTTTAGTCAAACAGCTATGTCTACATCTAATCCACTTTAGTCAAACAACCATGTCTACATCTAATCCACTTTAGTCAAACAGCCATGTCTACATCTAATCCACTTTAGTCAAACAGCCATGTCTACATCTAATCCATTTTAGTCAAACAGCTATGTCTACATCTAATCCACTTTAGTCAAACAGCCATGTCTACATCTAATCCACTTTAGTCAAACAGCCATGTCAACATCTAATCCACTTTAGTCAAACAGCCATGTCTACATCTAATCCACTTTAGTCAAACAGCTATGTCTACATCTAATCCACCTTAGTCACGTCTGACGAGAATCAGGACAAGTCACAGTGTTTTGCTCCCCTTTCGGGCTCTGTAAACGGACGTGAGTTTTGTCGTTTAAAAACCCGACATTCAAGTGATGAATCATACCAAGGTTTCCAAAGATTCCAGCACATGCATTATGTGTTGCCGTTTCCAGACTTGACAATAGAGAACTGTTAGAGAATTCCTCTCTCACCTATGTGATCATTGATTTTGGAAAATCCAAATCTACCTGGCCGAAACGTGGTATCGAACACCTTTTGTGTAATCACGTGACACTCAGTGAAGCCGTTATATTTACCTCCCTCGCATGTTTCGAAACAATATATTATATTTATATCCGTGCGTATTCATCTAATGCACATGCGTTAATTAATATAAAATAGATGTTAAAAATATTTTCTGCCTGTTATGCTACGTAATTAAAATCAATATTTGTTAGTATCGATAGAAGGATTTAAATGGAGGTCACTGCTTTTAAGGGAGGGGGAAAAAAAGAAGAGCCAGACACGCTTTATGTCGCAAACCGAGTCTTTTGCGAGTTATACAGCCCTGTAGATTCATCAATTTTTTTTTAAAGTGACGTTAGTGATTTTTCCAACGAATTCATTGGATGATGACACAAAATATATTCAGTGGCTAATGAAAGTCAAGGAAAAAAAGTCAAATAGCGTCACTTTTAAACGATGAAACTTATGAACCCACAGGATCGTATTGCAGACGAAAGACTGGTCGCACACTCTGCCAGCCATTTTCGGTGTCGTCGCGACTAGGGGGAGGGGAGGACAATTTGATTAGATAAGACAGAGCGGGCTGTTTTCATAGCTTGGATAAACACACTGACGGAGTGAAAAGTTGTGTGGAAAGTAATTCAAATATGTGGAAATATATATGTATTGTGAAGTTGAGTACCTTTGTGTGTAATTCTAAAAGTGAAAAATGTGTTAGTTTCCTTAGCGGATAATCTAACAACATGAACTTAGTGACAGGTCACGGTCCAGCAGAAGTGAAACCAGACGAGTGCTTGCTTGTTGTTTGAATCAGCGTTGTGTGTTGAGCAAGTACAAGTTTTTCGTTCACGGATTTACAGCATATGACGAAAGGAGTCGATTTTATTTATATATTGTTATGTTAACTTTTTAGATAAACTATTACAATGGTTTTAGAGCTTTCAACCGTTTGTTTTGCCAAAGTGAACCGCGAATCCGGCGGCAAAAGAAAGAGAATTAGTCAAGCAACGCTCAGATTTACAACGGTGTTGTTAATTTTGCTAGTGGTACACGCTTTAACTACGGTTGGATTTGAAATTCACCTGACAGGTACGCACCTTGACGAAACAATTATCAATTCTTCGTTGCTAGGGCCTGAATGGCGATATACCCTTGGCGTAGAGTCCGGCAAACACTCAGGTCATTTTGTTTTACATTCACAGCACAGTGGAGCAATAGGACCAACAAAAAGACTTGATTGCATTAATATAAAGGCAAATCCTATAGAGTTTCAAATAACTTCAACCAAAGAAAGATTTTATTCTCACACACTCATTGGAAAAGTTACTTGCATCATTCCATATTCTGTTTTCATTCATCAACGAAAATGTAAATTCTTGCACAAGACATGGCATTGGAAGAGGTTACGTAAGGGTTCCCATAATAAACATACAGTGTTTATAGAGTTGCTTTCATCAGATAATTGTTTCACACCAGCCATACCAGTTTTCTCAGTCTATGACTTCATCCCATCTGATTTTCATTCCTGTAATATCACTGTCATGCCTAGTACCTCCAGTGTCAGTATACATCCCACATCATTGGATCTGTCCTTCAATAGCAGCATCTGTGTAGATAATCAAATTGTACTGGAACTGCAGCTTTTACTTGTCTGCCATCATTCCCATACCCAACTCGTTCCATACTTTATCACTTTCTATAAAGATGTAGAGGCTATTAGTAGTTCAGAGAATACCTTGAATAGACAGAAGAGACAGAATTCAAATAGAGCTCCAACATTTGCAAGTTCTCAATATACTGCCAATATCAAAGAGGAGCAGGAACCAGGTACATCTGTTGTCACAATTACAGCGACTGACCCAGATCCTGGAGAGGCAGGTGTTCTTACATATAGGATGGATGCAAATGAGAACTTGAAAAGCCAGGATATGTTTGCTATTGACACGTCCAGTGGAGTAATTAAAACCAAACAGATTCTTGACCGTGAAACAATATCAAAGCATTCTTTTATTATATATGCCACCGACAATGCCCTTCCAGTTTCAGACAGGAAGACTGCTCTGACATACCTCACAATCATTGTGGATGATGTAAACGATCATGACCCTACATTTCAACCTAGCAGTGAAAGAATTGTTATATTTGAGAATCGAGCACCCGGTCAGGAGGAGTACGTTGCGACTGCTGTGGATGGTGACAGTGGTGATAATGCTGTTATCCGGTACAGTATTATCAATCCAGGACCCCCGAATGATGCATTTATTATTGACCCTCAAACAGGCAGTATTTCTACTCGTCGCCCGCTTGACAGAGAAAAAGTATCAACTTACAAGTTATTAATCCAAGCTGTAGACCAGGGTACTCTGAGCGAGAGAAGATCCTCCACATTATCTCTGTCTGTCAGCGTTGGAGATGAAAATGACAACAATCCAGTCTTCACCACAACTAACAATATTGTCAATTTAAGGGAAGACCAGCCACCAAGCTTTACAAAGGAAATTCTAAATATTACAGCCACAGATGCTGACCTTGATGATAATGCCTTGATTTCCTATAGGCTAAGTGGTTCAGACCAGGCAACATTTTCTATCAATCAATTCACTGGTCAACTCTTTTTAATAGGACCACTTAACTATGAAAATATACAAGAATACAAACTCAATGTTTTAGCAGAAGATAAGGGAACTCCTTCAAGACGAAACTCGACGACTGTTACAATCAAGGTTATTGATGTCAATGATAACTCACCTGCTTTCTTTGATTCATCCTATCAGAGAACAATTGATGAAAATATTGCTATTGGAACCAGTGTTCTACAAGTACAGGCCGAGGATAAAGACAGCGGCAAGAATGGCTTAATCACATATTCAATTATAAATCCTCCAAATTTATTTCCTTTTGAAATAGACCCTCAAACTGGCTTAATCAAAACCAAATCAAAAATAGACCGTGAAGCCCAGTCCAGTTATAATTTCCAGGTGAAAGCTCAAGATAATGGTGACTTACCTTTCAATACCAGTGTCAGTGTTGGTATTACAGTTCGAGACATCAATGACAATCCCCCAGTCTTTCAACAGAGATCTTATAATGCTTCTATATCAGAAGAGGCAGCTAAAGGTGATCAGGTATGTTCACTTTTGGCCACAGATAAAGATGAGGGAAATAATGCCAGGGTTACATACAAAATAGATAGCGGTAATGACAGAGATGCTTTTCAAATAAGAGCTATGCAAGGTATGGGGGTAATTACAGTCAATAGGAAACTGGATGCTAGGGAACAAAATAAATATGTTTTAACAGTGTCAGCTCAAGATGTTGATGGCCAGAGTGACTCTGTGGATGTAACCATTTTTGTTTTGGACACTAACCGATTTGCTCCAAAATTTCAAGGAGATCATCAGTATTTTTTTGATGTCAGTGAAGATGTTGTGATTGGTACGTCAGTGTTTCAGGTGTTGGCACTAGATGATGATGTTGGAGAAAATGCTAGGATTACATATTCATTATCTCCGATGTCAGTTTTTTCTATAGATACCAATACAGGAGTTATTGTTACTAGACAAAAACTGGACAGGGAGACTGTGTCACTGTATGCGTTGACAGTCACAGCAACTGATAATGGTAAACCTGCTCTGAAAGATGTTGCTGACATTTCTGTGACAGTAAAAGATGTCAATGACAATAAACCAGAGTTTAGTAAATATAAGTATACTGGATCTGTACTAGAGGATGCACCTGTTGGATTCAGGATATTAAATGTTTCAGCAGTGGATGCGGATATAGGTCTAAATGGGCAAGTCAGGTATACATTTGAAGGTGGGAATGATGGCAATGGTGCATTTAGCATAGATAAGCAGGGATGGATACGCCTTAATAAAACACTGGATAGAGAGGAGCAGGCATCATATGATTTGGTGGTGGTGGCTGTTGACTCAGATCGTGTAAATCCACAGTCATCATTTGTAGTTGTCCATATTGATGTTTTAGATGTGAATGACAACAGTCCAATTTTTGATAGTAAGGAGATTGTGGTCATGATTGATGAAAACAGCCCTATTGGATCAACTGTTGCAGTGATCAGTGCAGTTGATCCTGATGTTGGTACTAATGCTCTAATTGTTTATACAATAGCCAGCGGAGGAGACTCTGACAAATTCCAGCTGTCTGGCCGACGTGATGATCCTGCCATTATCACTACTCTGGTAAACTTAGACTATGAAGATGGAAGGCATGAGTATGAGATTACTCTAAGAGCTGCTTCGGAAACCCTCATTTCTACTGCTAAAGTTATCATCAAGGTACGAGATATCAATGACAACATCCCCGTCCTTGAGGATTTCTCTATAATTTTCAACAATTTTGGGGAAACATTCCCCAGTGGCCCAATTGGTAGAATTCCAGCATTTGATCCTGATGTTTCTGATCGTGACCGTCTGGTTTATAAAATTCTTTCTGGCAACAAAGCAGAGTTGCTTCATCTGAATGAGACATCAGGCGAGGTTACTCTTGATCCACGATTGAATTCGGATGTACCTCGCACAGGAACATTCCAAATCAGTGTTTCTGGTAAGTTGATGTTAATAATATTGTGTTTATACAATCACCACATGATTATACATTTTTGTGTGTTTATACAATCACCACATGATTATACATTTTTGTGTGTTTATACAATCACCACATGATTATACATTTTTGTGTGTTTATACAATCACCACATGATTATACATTTTTGTGTGTTTATACAATCACCACATGATTATACATTTTTGTGTGTTTATACAATCACCACACCATT
Source organism: Meghimatium bilineatum (assembly GCA_034231615.1). Classification (NCBI taxonomy): domain Eukaryota; kingdom Metazoa; phylum Mollusca; class Gastropoda; order Stylommatophora; family Philomycidae; genus Meghimatium; species Meghimatium bilineatum. The sequence goes on along the minus strand of CM067317.1, from coordinate 50,292,713 downwards.
AAAGATTAAGAATATTGTTTAGTTCTCCCAAGGACAACTTAAGAAAATTTGTCTTGAAGGGGGCCACAGGTGAAAAAATATTGAGAACGTCCTATGACATGTCTGGCAGATCACAGTATTACTAATGTTTGTCCTCCTTATGGACCCAGGTGACACATAACATAAGGATGTTGTTTTTTCGTTCACACATTCCAGCAGAATTTCTCTTGTAGCAGAACAAGGGTCCTATGAGATTTTTAGTAGGATATAGTTCAGAGAATGAAGATGTTCTGTCATTATCATTTTATTTGTGCCATTGACATGATACATCAGACTTCAGCGTTAAATACGGATGCCACACCTGAACTTTTCTGATCTTTTAGTTTTAAACTGTGTGTTTATTAATCAGAAATGGCAGTGACAGATGGTGTGGCCACTTTCACACATAAGAAAATGTTGTTATTATTCAGGAGCCATGAGCACAATTAAAGGGAGATAATAAATTTCAAGGGAGACTGGAACTGACTTAAATCAAATGTAATTGAGAGTTCTACTAGTTTTGAGAAGTTTGGTTTGGTATGAGAAAGCTCCTCCATTCTTTATTCAATCTTCTGATGATCCATCTGTGAAGATATGAACTCACTGTGAGATGGGGTATTGGATGTTGAGGTGATCAAGTGTTTTTGCCTTGAGAGCAATAGTTGTTTTTTTTGCCTGGGATTTTAAGTTTTGTGTGTGTATGTGTATATATATACATACACACACACACAAAACTTAAAATCCCATATATAGATATATATATAGATTGCGATGGTGTAATAGGCTTCTAGCTGTTCCCATTCATCTGGATTGTTGCTGGTTACTTCTTCATTAGCTTTCATACATTTTTTTTATAGGTGATTGAAGTATGGTTTTTTTCAATTGTTTTTTGTTAGTTCATTTGTTTTCTCATGCATAGGGTGATGTTTCAGATGTCTAAATTGTTCAGTCATTATTGTGATTTTCTTATCCCTTCTGCTGTTGTTTCCATTGCTGTTATAGGTGGGCTTCTTAGTCCTCCTGTAATAATTTGGAGACTTGACTTTTTTCCAGCTTTTGGAGATTGGTATTTGCTGCTGTTGCATAAGTGCTCATTCCATATTCAAGAGATGGACGAATATATCTTACATAAAACATAAGTTTGCTTTATGTTTTTTTATGTCAACTCCCCAATCTGTCCCAGATAGTTTTTTCAATATTTGTGGCCTTTTCCCTGTCTCTTCAATGTGTGACCCCCATGTAAGTCTCTTGTCAAATTTTAGTACCAGGTAGACTGGGTTGTTTACTTTTGGTAGTATGATATTGTCTAGTGTATGAGTATAATCTTCAGGTTTTGTGGAAAGTGTGCAGAGTTGTGGTGACGTTTTTATTTGAACGTCCAAGATTTTTGCCCACTCTTCAACTTTGTTTTATTGCTTTCTGCAAGATCGTCTGCATGGAGAGCCCTATGTACATACTATTTTGGGCATGTCATCTATATAACTTATGAAGAGCGTGTCATATGATTCAAAACTACACACTCTACTTAAATTATCGTAAGTCACAGATGTCCTTGATGGAGTCAATAAGGATTAATAGATTGATAGAAACACATTTACATTAACGTGATTTCTATTCTAATTTCATTGACTTTGCAAAGGCATTTTAATGAGTCATCAAGAGAATAAGACAAAGGCCAAGAAGACGATAGACCAGCGACATTGAGGGATGTATACACATGTCTCTGGCCAATGCATGTCTGCTTGCCTGGAACAGAGAGGCGTTTAGATTATACACGACGAAGACAACATACTGAAATAATATGTCACTGATATATATATCAAAGTCTATGGCAGATGCTAAGAATTCTTGAGACTAACGGGAATTGAACCACTCCGTTCAACGGCACCAAATCGCCTAGCAACTATTGCACACGCGTTTTTCCATACTTGACTAACCGCATCTCCAAAAAAAGATGCGATTTTGTCAAGCCATTCAAACCGTGCACTCAAAGTCACCAGAACGGACCAATCGAGACAAGGACTATTACAACAACAAACAGGTATTGAAATATCCTCAGTAACAACAAACATATAATATCCGTATTAGTTATACAAGGGCCGATAGGTCTTCTTGTAAACATGGATAACATATATAGACAATACAATATGTCAGTAACGAAATTGTCCTCTGGCTTCCTACTTAAATTTACTTGTAAAGGCAGATACTAAGACAATACAACTTTGGCACAAATATCATAGAAGTAATTGAAACGATATATAGAGATGCAAACAGTGTTATATTCACTGGCAATGACATTGAATAGTGACAATTAAAAATAACATGGGCACATTTTTCAAGAGGGATATACGAGTGTGTACTTTTGAACATATATCTGGTATATACAATGCAGGAAGCACCACAAGACCACGAAATATCAATAACTATTGGCAGTAGGCCATTTTGTAACTTGCGTTATGCTGATGATATTGATCTCTTGAATAGTTCCGATTCTCAACTTCAAGAACCCACATCAAAGTTGGAAGAAGTTAGTTGGGAATATGGCGGCAAGGGGATTGACGTTGTTAAAAACAAGATATTTGTGACTGATGATATCAAACAAAATCCCACGAATATCCGGCCAAACGGCCACTGGAAGAAGATGCAACTTTCAAATATATTATGTCCCAAATATTCGATGAAGACAATTGGTAAATGATATCAAGATAAAATTAGAGATGAAGATGGTTGCCATGGCAAGGCTGAATATGATTCGCAAAATAAGATCAATGTTGCAGTAATAATCTATACAGATCGCTAGTGCTAAGTACACTTTTGTATGGATTGAAGATCTGGACACTAAATGCAGACACAGAGAGGACGGATTCATTATTTAAAAAAAATATATAAGTACTACAGATGGATGTTAAAAATCATTTATGTAGAAGATATATGCGTTCAGTAGGCAATAAACAAACATACAGGTTATCAATAACCGCTTTTGGAAATGATGGAACAGCGTAAACTTGATTGATTTGAACATGACAAAACACGACTTAATTTACACAACTATTTTGCACGGAACAGTGACGATTAAGGCGGCGGTAAAAGAAAGCTTGGCTTGACAACATCTAGGAAAACAAAGAATGACGGAACAGCATGATATCCCCCAAATGACTGACGGACATTGATCCGCAGGGTTCAAACAAGCTCAAAAATAATATATATATATATATATATATATATATATATATATATATATATATATATATATATATATATATATATATATATATATCAATGATATATATATATATATATATCAATGATATATATATATATGGGAAGACAGAGCGTGGTTCTCTGTAATGACAGTGGGTGTGCTTTGTCTTTTCTTTTTTTTTATTTTGTGTTGTTTCGTCTTTGACCGTCTCAAATATAAATTTAATTCTTCTTGGTTATGTCTATATTTAGTTATGCCATGTGAACATTAATAGTGTCGTTCTTACTCGTGGTATTTTTGTTTATATATATATTTTTTAAATATTATATATATTATATATATATATATATATATATATTATATATATTATTATATATATTTTAAATATTATATATATATATATATATATATATATTTTATATATATATTCTTAATAAAGGCCTTTTTCTAGAAACGTCCTTTTGTGTGCGTTTCCAGTGACTAGCAAAACTTTATTACATTACCATGTTCCAAGTTTCGCCTTCCGCTTATCAAAGTCGTGTATGCGACCCTATTGATACTGCGATTCTTATATTATATTAAATATACACAATACATGCATATGCAAGTAAGCTGACATATGATGGGTGCTTTTCGTGAGGGAAGAAAATCTAACATGTATTAGAAATCTATCTGTGCCTGTAATCGATGTTTTATGTCTTCCGTTGTATACAAACTAAGGACGTGTAAGATTTTAACCCTGCTTTAGGTTTTACAATGATAGTAATCGAAAGTTCCAAATAGTCCATTGATGTATGTATGTATGGCCATTTGTGTCATTTAGCAATAAGAAGAAAACAATCCGTTGATTATTTTCTCAGAAGCGGTGACTTTTCAAGCGATCATATCGCAGCAACGGATAATTTTTGGTGTGCGTCTTTCTCTTTTTTTTCCCTTCCATATCCTTAAACATATTATTTGTGAACAATGCTTCACTCCGCACGCAGGTTCTGCCTCCATACATCCTGAGTTTCTGCGGTGTTTTCCCTATTTTTGAAATTTATGTGGAAGCTTTTCATTCAGGATTTACAAATATCTTTATACCTCAGCACTGATTTACCGCGGGCTCGATGTCCTTCAGCCAGTCCCCGAGTAGTACTTGCTTTGGGATGTGGCAGTTTGGCATTCTGCGAACGTGACCCAATCTATTTATATTGAGTGTTTCATGGCAGATGGTATCTGAATGCGGCGCAACACATCCATGTTCGTGATACTGTCGTGCCATTTAATGTTTAAGATCTTGCGGAGACATCTTAGATGAAAGATGTTAAGTCTCCTCTCATGTTTGGTGTAGGTAGTTCAAGATCCGTAGTGTAGTGTGCTCAGCACGCATGTTCAATAGATCTGTATGTTTGTTATCAATTTTAGTTTGTGGTTTTTCTAAACTCGCTTTGACATTCCGCCAAAAATGGTAGCCGCTTTCCATATACGTGCGTTTATTTCATTGTCTTTGGAAAGGGTGGATGTAATTGTGGACTCTAGGTAGCAAAGGTTGTCGATTTGCTTTATATGGGTGTTGTTTAAGATGATGTGTGTTGGTACTGTAGGTTCTTGATACATTGCCACAGTTTTTAGTGATGCTTATTGTTATAGAGAACAGCTTGCATGCCTTTGTCATGTTGTTAAATTGGGACTACAAGGTGAACTCACTGTGTGCCACTAATGCTGCATTATCGTCGTGAAAGAGATGTTCTCTGAAGAGTATTTCTGATGTTTTCGTCTTCGTTTTGGATTCGCTAAGCTGAAGATTGATCCATAGTAACGGGTGCGGATGAATACGCCACCTGCTGCATCTGCATGAGGGTTGGGGCTAGAATGCACCCCTGTTTTACTTAATTCTTTACTGCAAAGCTATCAGACGTATTGCCATCGAACGATACGTTTACGTGAATATCTTCATGAAAGGAAGTAACCCAAGTCTAGTAGTTTCGGTGGACAACCAGTTCAGTTTAGAAACTTATATAGAACTGGTCTACTAACAATGTCAAAAGTCTTAGTTAGATCCACTATCTATATATTCGCTAAAATCCTTTGTTGCCTTTCGGCGTCAGGGGTAGAAGAGTTTTCTGGAGACGGCCCTATTGTGTGCTGAGTATATTGTAGACTTTGTCGCCACTTTTATTTCAATGGTCCATCGTTTTCATGGTCTGCCTCGATCTACCTCCACTGTATCTGTGTAGCATATCTTGCTGTGGTATGCTGTCTGATGGTAGTCTGCTGATGTGTGCAAACCATTTGATTTGTTGTCTCTTGATGTATTCTAAGATTGGGGGTGGTGCCGGTTTTTGTCGAATGTCCTCATTCCTCACTCTGTCTCTTAACGATATTCCTAGGATTCTGCGTAAGCATGCCATGTCAGCTGTCAGAAGTTTACGTTTGTCTTGTGCTGTCGTTGTCCATGTTTGGCATTGGTAACACAGCGTTGGCTTAGTAATGATTTTGAATAGTGTTATTTTGGTGTTTAAATCTACATTTTTGTTTCTGAGGATTGGTGTTAGATCCACGAAAGTCATAAAGAGTGGCTTCCCCTGTTTACGACATATTTCCTGGAGATGACGAAGGGTAGAGATAATGTCGGTAGTGGATCTTTTGGCTCTGAAACCACACTGTGACTGGCAGGACACGTTCTGCAAGCAGTTCGAGTCGTTTTAGAAGGATACGTGCAAAAACCTTCCCGGTGATGCTGAGAAGGGAGATACCTTTGTAGTTGTTTCAGTCACCTTTGACAGCCTTACTCTTGTAGAGAGTTACTATCTTTGCGTCCCGCATATCGTGAGGGATTTTGCCGTCCCTCCATCATGTTATAAGATGTTGGTATAGGTGGGACACGAGGACATTGATATATCACTATTAACTCACATTTTCTTGCAAAACAAAGCAATGTTGTGCAATTTGTTCATATTAGTCTTTGGTTAATTCCTGTCTGATTAGTGGGGAGGGGGGGGGCTGTCCATACATTACGTCAATAATTTTAAACCAAATCTGGCCCCTTCCTCTTGTCAACACATTGTCAAGAATTCAGGGACTCCCCTGCTTAATTATGCCCCCCTCCCACTGTTTTGAAAATTGTTTGCTCAAAAAGAGTACGAAAAACTGCATGATTTTTTTTGGGGGGGGGGGGGGGGTAGAATCTTTCAAATTCCATCAATTTAATTGTCATATAAAACAGTTTTGTTTTACGTTACTTTTTTCCAACCCCCTTCCCCCTCATTTGCTCGCACCCCTTGAGGACGGTGAAGATTTGGGAGTGTTATTGTTGTTATTAACTAGCGGATTAACAGTGTCCTACCAAAGGCGAATACGTGATATGCCTTCACACTTTGACATCGGGAACGTTTTCACCATTTCAAAATAAAGTAGTGGTCAGCCTAAATCCATCAGTGTCTTTATTCAACTTCACCCAGACATTACACACCTGACAGAAATAGGTTTATCACCACATTTGAAAGGACCATCTTTGTTGTTGGTTGAGTGCAATTAGACATTGAATGACAAACTGTTGGGGATATAGAAATAGTAATCCGCTTAGCAGGAAAGTAGCAGATTGAACGAGTATTGGCTGCTGGTTAGAAGTGTTCATGTTTCGTGAGTAATGCACTAAATATCTTGCGGCGTATCAGTCGGTATGTGGGCCAGAGTTAAAGCAGACAAATTATGTCGTAAAAAGGGAATTACGAAGGTTTGGACATTATACTAGAGGGAAAGGGTGAGGTAGAATGGAAAAGTAAATGAAGGAACAGTAGAGCGATGGACGTAAAAAAATAGAACTACAGAGTAAATAACTGACTGAGTGATGGATGGGACCGGACATAGTAAAGGATGAGACCTGAAGGACGAGACTGGCCAGAGTGAAGGTTGAGACGTAATGACAGATTGAAGGATGAAATGTACCCAAAGAGTGAAGAATGAGATGTACTGACATTGAAGAATGAGATGTAAAGACAGGGTGACGGATGAAACGTATCGACAGTGGAGGATGAGATGTAAAGACAGGGTGACGGATGAAACGTATCAACAGTGAAGGATGAGATGTAAAGACAGGGTGACGGATGAAACGTATCAACAGTGAAGGATGAGATGTAAAGACAGGGTGACGGATGAAACGTATCAACAGTGAAGGATGAGATGTAAAGACAGAATGAAGGATGAGATGTTAAGACAGAGGGAAGGATGAGATGTAAATGACACTGAAGGATTAGAGCGGACAGAGTAATGAATGAGATCGCCTGTGTGTCGTCGGGCCCGAAAGTGGAGCAAAGAATAGCAACACTGTTTACCTTCCATGCATGTCGTACGAGGCGACTAAGGAGGTTATGGGATGGAGTTGGCTGTCCCATCCCATATAGGGTCAGTGACCCAAAGCCATGCTGAAGTCGGGTGTGTCAGGGCGAAAGGTGCAGATATCGCAGCAATGCTGTAAACTATGACACAACGCATTCCGTTCTCCGGACTACATCCTGCTGATCTGCAGGAGTTTGAGAATGAACGCAGAAGAAGAAGAGTAATGAATGAGATAGATGATACAAATGAAACACAATTTAGCTAGCACAGCATGGTACATGATGATGATATTCACTTCACAAAACTCACTTTTGCATAGAAATAAGAGATTGGAATTGTAAGAATTTTAACGGAAACAGTTGATGCAGAATACCCGCAGATTACAATATTAGAATTGTTAATGGGTCGCCTGGAAGACAAAGCTTACCATAGCCATTGTTAAGTTGCTGGGCCTCCTCAAAAGACAGTTGTAAAACTGTAGCTTATATAAGATACGGCGATAGCAAAGAGACAAAGAATATAACACTACAATAGGTAGATAAAAACGAGTCAATCGATTGAAATATCATGGTACCCTCAGAATATCAAACAAGAGATGTGGTTTAGTGTAAAGAATAAAATCAGTCATGCGAAGACAACATTCAAGATGCTGGAGACATTATATGCAATGAATATTTATTGATTCGGATAACAAAAAAGACATAATACAGTTTAACAAATCCCAAACTTGACACGTGGGCGTGAATCTTGGATAATAAACAAGCAGAGATATAAAAATCTGCATTTATATGCATATAGTAAAATATGGAGACTGAAACGAATTCACCTTTTTATCTTTTGTATTGGTTTTGTTTTTGGTAAATGTCATTACGGCATGAAACTTTGAATTCATCAATGTCTTTACATTTTATTACATGTTCTCGTGTTTTTATAGGCAGCATGTGTTTCATATTTACATTTGTCATATTCCAACTTCAAAACATATTTTATCGCCTACCCTTCATCACAATAAGACAAGAAAGACCGTAGAGGTTTTACCGCCAGTCTTCATCACAAGACAAGAAAGACCGTAGAGGTTTTACCACCCACCCTTCATCACAAGACAAGAAAAACCGTATAGGCAACATATACTATAGTTGTATAGAAGAATGCTAAGAATTCTGTAGACAGATACATTTACTACAGCATATGCGTTGAGTGAGGCCTATTGTTTGTTATAGCATTCAATCATGGCCCGTCTTCAGTATAAATTTCTGCAGAGGGAGAATAATGTTGAACTTAGCATTGTAACATAGTGAAAGTTTAGCAACATAATGGATCCGCCAACACCGGAGACAATAGTTGTGGAACTTGATGACCACCTGTTCCATTGGTCATGGCTCGCGTAGAAAAGAGTAAATACATTAAGTACTATTCTTTTGTATTCACTCTTCAACAGTAATTTCTCAACCCTACGTTACCTAGGACCACCAGAACACTATTTTAATGTTCCCTTACGACAATTATAAGCATAACGCTTATATGCACATTACTTCCAACCATTATATTCATACAATTTTCATCTATAATTGAAAACCACGTAGGAAAGAACTGTAAATGTGATGCCTACACCTCACTTTATTATTAATTTTAAATTTTAAAAATGTCTTATTTTAAAATTAATTAAATATTCAGTTTTGTGTTTGTTAAAAGTCAAAAGTCTCCACCGTCACACATTGCAATTAATGTCATTGCTGTTTGTGTGTGCGTGCGCGCAAAATCATCTTCACTTAACTCTTACACCTTTCACTACTAAATGATTCAAATCAGATGTTATCCTAAATGTATTTATTCTTGTCTGAAATAATTGTTTCTTAATATTTATACAACGTAACCACTAACACAATATTGACTCATGATATGTCCCCCACTCCCATAAGGTAAAACATGCCACCAATAATCGTGGCAACTTCTGCGATACCCACATGGGATCTGCTGGGCTCAGGTTAAGATTCAATGTTCTAGAATAATCACATTAATTAATTTGTCTTTATGGTTACTCATCGTGATTTCAGTGTGCGAATAGTAAGTGTAAACATAAGCTGCGCTATTTGCGCCGTTCATCATCCCTTCCAGGATATCCTTTTGGTATGAAAGTACTGTAAAAGGAGAGTCAGTACAGTTGTTAGATCAGTTTGAGCATCAAAGTACGATGTTCAATTCCAGTACATTAAGTTCCATTCTCTACCTCGTATAACATGGTTATTCTAAGTTGGACGTTCATTCATAGTAGTTAATAGAACTATTATGTAAGTGCTGGTGAGCTGACACTTTCATTTCATAAAAAAAGGACTGCTCATTGAGTATCCGTACATATACATTAATTCTGGCTCTTCTAGTTTCTTGTAATTGCCCCTTCACTCCGTTATTTAAATAAACAAACAATTTTTTGGTTATTATCTTAAGGAAAATTCCTGTAATCTGGCATGATTCCTTGAATATTCAACAATTTGAATATTGGCTTGGGTCATACATAATATATTATGCAGAAATGCCTTGCGATATACTCAGTGGAGCATGTTTGAAACAAGATTAGACATTTGTATGTTTTGGTGGTGAATTAGGGGATGCGCTCTCAAGGGAATTTTAATTGTCAGCGGCGGTTTGAGATAATTTTTCACGCGTATGGTATGGCTTATTGACGTGACCCTCTTGGCTGTATAATCGTTAACCCGGTCTAGAGGAAACCCCAAAGGAAACGTATGTGCTGTGCCAGTCGGCTCTTAGCTTTGTACGCACGTTCCAAATTATCGAGACGCCTACTTTTTAGATATAAATAAGAAGGGACATGATTTCAAAATAGGAGTGCATTCCGTTTATGTAACAGAGTCTAAGACAACGTACCGCTCGTGTGTCGTCGGGGCTCAGATGGGAGCAAAGATTAGTGTAATATAATGTAAGAGACTGCTAAGGAGATTTTTTTGTGGGGGGGGGGGCTGATTTGGCCGTTCCACCTCATAAATTAAAGTCATGATGCGTTGGATGTGTCAGGTCGAAAGGCGCATTTGTCGCAGCGAAACTGTAAACCACGACAACGCATTCCGTTCTCTGGCCTATATCTTGCTAACCATCAGGAGTTTGAGAATAAACTCGGAAGAAAAAGAAACCATATGCATAAAGGATCGGCGTAAAGGCACACATCATCATCATCATCAGGTACCGTTGGCTGCAACAGACCTCCAACATCCCCTATCTCTTGTCTTGGTAGTGCACTCTGCTAGAGTAATCTTTCTATCTTGTGATGTTACTCTCCCACTTGTATTTCTGCATACCTCTTGCTCGCTTCCCTTTACCTTCAAGTAAGGTCTTCAATAATGTGTCATGCCTTTTAATGTATCCAAAATATTTTATTTGCTTGATCTTTATTTCCTTTAATAATTCTTTCTTCATATTAAGTGTTTTTAGATCCTCTTTGTTTTCTTCCTTCCATGATGTTCTCCCTATTTTTCGATATACCCACATCTCAAAGGCATCAGTTCTGTCTTCTGTTTATTTAGCTTATTTAGTGTCCATGTTTCTGAGCCATACATTAATATAGAATAGATATATCATTTTATAATTCTCATTTTTAACTTATTTGTAATTTGTTTAGATGTTACTATTTTCCTCATGCCATTGAAGGTACTTTTAGCCATTCCTATTCTCCTCTTAACTTCTGTTTCACATCTGCTGTCATGTGTGACTATGTGTCCAAGATATTGATACTATTTTACTTGTTGTAGTTTCTCTCCATGTATGCGTATGTTTAGCTTTTGTTCTTCTGTTTTTGCTGATTATCATGGTATTTGTTTTTTGGATATTTATATCCAGTCCATATTCATTACTTGATTTATTTACTTGATCTATTAGTCTTTGTAGTTCATGTTCACTTTCTGCTAAAAGAACAGTGTCATCTGCATATCTCAGGTTGTTTATTATTTTCCAATTGATCCAATTTAACCCAGGACTGTGCGGTAGATTTTCTCAGTATGATGCAAGTCTTCTAAATGCCGCCCCGTAACAGGTTTTAAATGTCGCTCCTTACATGTATTTTGATTTTTTTCCCCGCCTGATGTGGTTGCCTCTCTGCATCATAGCACGGCTCTGCCTGGACCTCACTAGCATGTGAGACCAACGATCTACTCTTGGTGGTGCTTCACGCAATTACATTTACGTAAATCAAGAGTGAAAACAGCACGTGAGAAGTTTCTCACCGACATTGGAAGTCTTTAGGAACTTGTCTTTCTTTTTTTCTGGATCAGTGACCTGTACCGTGACCGTCCGAACTGAGAACAGCGTAGCGCAATGGTTAACGCACTGGCTTTGCATATCAATGGTAATGGGTTCATTCCCCAGTTGAGGCGGAAATGTTTTTTTTCAGATAGCAACAGCTCCCGGGTCGACCCAGCCTTAATTGGGCACTGGAGTAATCCGGGAAGTAAAGACTGCGAGAGATAGGATTTTGTGAATTGTGAGATCGCTAAAATCTCATACCACGACGTCATTAATAAATGCTATTGCTTAACTTTACTTTTACTGTGACCATCGAAAATATAAGACGTTGGATAATTGGAAAACAGCATCTGAAATGGCTTATTTGAAGTTTCCCGTGATCTTCATTGGTCGCATCGTGTATACTTCGTGTCGATAGCCAATGAAAGTAAAATGCTGTATTTTGTATATCCAAAATTTCCTACGTGGTGGGAACTTCACTCTTCACCACAAAAACAATCTACCTACCTTATTTATGGCCATCAAAGGTATGTGAAGTGCACTTCTTCATCGATGTACTAAAAACCAGCTGTATTGTGGGTGGTGGGTAGCTAGATTGTTCACCTTTCCAGAAGTATTAGACGCATTGAGTATATTAATACCACAACTCTAAATTGAACAATAGTTTTTATATTTTGAGAAACAAAATAGATAACGTCACGTAAAATGTTCTATATTTATATACAAAATGCATAATCATATAATTGTTAGCATGTCCAACTCAGTACGAAGCCACCAATTGAGCATTTTATGGCTGTAGTGATGTTCTAAGCACTATAAATACGCTCTGTAGATTGCCTTTGCTTTTTGAACTGTTCGGATGCACAATTACCTGCGGCGGAATTTGAACCCTATACCTTGGCCGTCACAGACTGACACTGTACCACGCCGTCACAGAGCCGGACAATCATATAATAATATCATACTGTCCCCAATTGTTGGTTAACCAAAAAAAAAACACAGAAAGGAACTTATAAATACAAAAATAATCATATACTAATATTCAAGTATCACCCCGCCCCCCCCCCCAGTTTTTTTAAACATAGCAGCGACAATGAGTGCATGAAGAAGTTGAGAAGGCTTTGGTCGAAACGTCGTCTGCCTCTGTCATCGTCGTTGGTATAGTTTGTTTATATACATTAGCAACACTTTAACCTATCTCCGTTTTTACTTTTATACGACTAGCGAGCCAAGGAAACAATACATGTATTACTTTCACCATCTGCTGAAGAAGATTGATGAGTCCGCCCTGAGGGGTAGCCAACTTTGGTTCATTTAACGAACTATTTGTCTAATAGATCTATAGTGTAATGGATAACCAGAGTTCATTATGAGTGACACCGATTCACTTGCTCATATCCCTGGTTATGGTAAAGTGATCACAGGTGTGTGTCGTTTCATTAAACTATTATTTGAGCATCAACAATTTGATATGTAATATTATTTGATTTATCACCTGTACAAACATGTGTTGTTTCTAATATTTATTGTCACCATCAGATTTGCTGATAATTCTGTCACAGGTTGTGTGGACCCCAACAGACATTTTAATTTTAACGGTGGTTTCAGCTGAAGCCATAGATGCGACGTTGCTAAGAGAGTGATGAGGGGAGGATGTTTTACAAATAAAAGCTGATTACTCCCATTTTGTAGTTTTTCTGGGATCTTTTTTGTGAGGAGACAGGAAGGGGGGGGGGGGGAGTTGTGTTGTGAATTTTGTATGTCACTATTTATATACTTGGAGTTGCCTGAAAAAAAAGCCAAGGCCGACCAACGAAACTCACGGAAATAATAAAAACTGAGACATTTTAAAGTATTGACCTTTGTTTACTTTCTATGGAGAGGCTTTATAGTACTTGAAAGGTCAGGGATATACGTGTTTCTTAGTACTAAATGGTAAGTTATATTTTCCTTTACAATTGGTGGGTGAAACCACCAATCACACTCCAGATTTGTCCATACTTGATCAGATCTTCGTTTCAGTAAATCTCCCGTGGTATAACGGTTGATGGTTCTCATTCTGTGTTGGTTAAGTGTTCTTTTTGAAATTCTTGTTAGGTTTTCTCTCTAGGTTACACCGACCCCGTTCAGATCACACCGAGTATTTTCGCGCGTTCCCAATACTGACTCATTATTATTGACCTCAAAATGACCATGTCCTTCAGACTGAAATAGAGCACCTATTGCTGATGTTGATAGTTAGCTCTGATAACTGCCGAAGACGGCCAGTGGCGCAAATAAAACGGCACCACAACGCATTTGAATTCTCTGAACTACGTTCTGCTGGAAATCTAGTTAGGACCATTTGAATTCTCTGAACTACATTCTGCTGGAAATCTAGTTAGGACCATTTGAATTCTCTGAACTACATTCTGCTGGAAATCTAGTTAGGACCATTTGAATTCTCTGAACTACATTCTGCTGGAAATCTAGTTAGGACCATTTGAATTCTCTGAACTACATTCTGCTGGAAATCTAGTTAGGACCATTGTCCTGCTATACGAGAGTACCAGCGAGAGTTTGAGAATGAAAGCGAAAGAAGAAGTTTTGCAAAGAGGTTACCAATACGACTCAGCTAACCTTCTGCGAAGTTGCCAAACTATCTGCCTAGTGCTGAGGATGATGTGGATTTAAAATCGAGCTGCGAAGTCTTGTTCACAAAATGTATCTGTGCGAAGGTTTCTGACTGGAGACTTCATGTTAAGTTACTATTCTTTCGGAGTCGTACTCCTCGCAGGCAGTGTTCTGTGAGAGGGACACTTTACACTTGGAGAAACCCGTGTACAATGAAACCATTCATCCGCACATTTTCAGCCTATATTAATTCACCGAGTAAAATCCGAATGATCTTCTGTAGATCTTCCAAACGGGTCTCTCTGGAATCCACGTCTAATATACCTGAACCTTTGCTCGTTAGCAGGATGTAATTGAGAGGAAGACGTGCATGGTTTTCATCGTGACTTCGATATCTGTACCTTATTCACGGTACACCCTATTTCAGTCACAAACCTTCATAACTGCCTTTTACAATTACATAGCAGTGTTGTTGTTCTTTGCTCTCCTTTCTCACCCAAACAATGCATGGGTGTCTCCGTTATTAGAAGCAATAGAACGAAACTTTGAGAGATTGTCAACAGACACACCCCTCGCAACGATGCTTCAGATCATGCAACGAAAACATACAGGACTCTTTGTTGAGACATGGAAATTTGTGATACTCTGAGCTGCAGGTACGTCATCGAATAAACTGGAAATCGTATTGATTTCGTGAGTTTTTTGTGTGTCTTTTTGAGGAAAATATTCACTAAAAAGGGGGGGGGTGAGGGTTATTGTTTACCCACATTTTGGTTTGCTTCCTGGTACTATATCTAATATCTATTGTCATTTCTACTTGTGCTATTAAGCCTCGTGATGGGAAGTTGGAGTTGGCTGTCTTTGGCCATGTGGGTCGTATTGGCCATGGTCAGCATATGTCTCTTTTATTGTCTCCACCCATCTAGTTCTTGATCTTACTTGTCCCTTGTAACTCGATCTTCTGCTGTTGTATGCACGAAGGGTTGGTTGCGTTGGTTCCATTCTCATGATGTGGCCAAACCACTTGATTGTCTCTCGATTGTAGTCTTCACTTGAGATGATATTTATTTCGTTCATGATATCTTCCAATTCGTCTGTTCTAAATGTATTATATTAAATGTCATTTTCTTATTTCCTAGGGGGAAAGGGGGGGGGGTGTGTTTAGTTAACTCTCCTTATATACGGGCTAGGTGGTCTGCTTTCAAAACTCAGCTTTCTGCGTCGATTATTTCCAAGATTGAAGTTTGTACTCAAAGGGATGAGAGATGGCTAGAGAAGAAGTAAGGGTTAAAAGCAGCGAATGAGATATCCTGATATACGATACTGAAAAAAAAATAATGTTTCCGCTAGTGGAAGAACCTCTGGGAGAAATGTGTTAACCAGGAAGGTCGTATTTCGAAAGGGATTAGGTTTTAAACTTTTTAGTTAAGTTAGTGGGTTCTTTTTCAGTCTTAATTTTGGAAACTTTTTTATCAGTTTTTTTTCTTTTTTAAAAGTTAATGGTTTTTTAAAAATATTTTAAGTCTTAATTTTATATATTTCTTTATAACAAATTTCGTATTAATATATATTTTTTTAAAGTGAGAAATAGGAACACTTACTATCATAATTTTTCTTCAATTTATACACTATCGGTAACAAATTGAAAAGCTGCGAGAAATACAATTCAGTAAAATAGTAAACAAACTCAGACATGCAGATGACGCATTAGTTTTAGCTGATATCAAGAACCGGCGGAACGCATAAACAGCAGATGTCATGAATACAGACAGTAAGTTGATATTACGAAAATAAAAACAACTAATACACCGAAATAAATGGGTCGCAAACATTTTGAATTAAATCTGATATAATCTAGTTGGTGATAGTCCATGATAAGCGATGACTATTTCTTGTATACAGTAGTTCATTATGGAAATCAGTCAAACCGTTTTAATATTATGCATCCGGGGGAGGGGGGGGGGGGTCTCTCGTGCATAGCGCACAGATAGTTGCATGCAACGTTTAATGCGTCTTTACCGAAATTCTGTGTAGGAGAAGACCAATGCTCCTACATGAGACCAATTCTCCAACATGTTTTCAATGCACCTACAGAACATCAATGCCCATACAGAAGACCAATGCTCCGACATGAGACCAATTCTCCAACATGTTTTCAATGCACCTACAGAACATCAATGCCCATACAGAAGACCAATGCTCCTACATGGGGCAAATGTTTAGAAAACAAGTCCTCATAAACACCAGAAACAAGTAATTGTTTTTGTATGTGTGGACCGATTAATCATCACGAGAACATATAATTCATGGAAGGAGAGACATGGGCAGACAAAGAGAAAAGATACGCCAGTCTGAAGTGGTACAAATGGTAAAGATGTAACTTAAGGCCAGTATTGACGATTGATAGCTGTGTAAATGTATTTTCATCGTTGCCAACTGGAATGGCACATGTTGATGATGAATACATACTATTACCTACAGTTTAAGTATAATTTTGTGGTATTCTATGTTGCGTGTTGTCGGGTTTCATTCTTCCAGCCTTTTTTTTTTTTTACTATTCTGCGTTCATTCTTACATGCCTGATTGTTAACAAGATGTCAGAACTGAATGCTTTACAGATTCACTGCGGAATATTCGCCACTTAGCTTGGCACATCCGAATTCGCATGGATTTTGGATCCAGTGATCCAGACGGGACAAGGCACATAACTACACACAAAATCTCATTAATTTTCGCCTTACGCCATGCATGACAAGTCATACTATTTGCTTCGCCCACCCCCCCCCCTCCAAACCTCAGACCCAGATTTATATTATTCGGCCCAAACGATAAGAAACAAATACCAGACTCACTGCATCGTATACGAAACATTTAGTAAAATCTTCACTAAGTATAATTAAATCTGGGATGAACAAACATCCAGACTTTTAATTAATCCATGCATCTTGGTGCGGAAAGTGTGCACACATTCTGTCATTGTGAATGTTTGTGCTCGGACTGGTAAACCAGACGACAATCTGTGCAGATGACATTGGATTATACCATTGTTGCGAGGGATGATAGCGTGTTGCAAACTTCGTCTACAAGGAATATCAAAATAAAGGAATGACTCTCCCACATATACATATATATATTTGGCTGTAGTGAATTTTTAATGCAATATTTACATCGAGCAGGTTACCATTGTTGTTTTCGAAACGGTTCGGATGCAAAATTAGTTTGGTTAACTAAAAATGACCTCTTATTGTGAGGTACGATTCTTTCAACCGCGGACTTTAGTCCAATTTGGTTATATCAGAACCTGTTAGCATAAATAATAATGTGGGTTCTGTTACGGTGATTGATAACTTCGAAGTATATTAAGTTTTATCGCTGCCTCAGGCGGACATTTTGCTTGGTATGTTTGCTGTACGAGACGCATTCATAACCTCCCCACCACAGAGCTGAAAGATATATATTGCTACTGATATGAACTGCCAACTGAGAGGCATGAGTGGACATGAAGAAAAGAGGAAATAAGTATCCATTATATGCAGCGACGGGGAATATTTTTTCTGTACAAAGCCATTTGCAAATTTATAACATCATTGGTGGGTCATACAAAATTATGAATTTGAAAATTAGCATGCACAATTTGTTTAACATTTAAGTAACTAACTCATAGGGGGCTGTTCATAAAATATGTTAACAATTTTGTGTCAAGTTTTAATTCTCAGCTTGTTAACAATTGTCAAGAATTCAACGTCTCTGCTTAAGTACTCTTCCCTTTTTACACCACGTCCAATTATTTTTAGCGGAAAAGGGTAGGAAAAGAATACATGAATTTTTTAACATGTTTAGAATTTTTGTCTTAAATTTCCAGCAATTTTATTTGTGTATAAAAACAGTATTGTTGTCGTCAACTTTTGTCAACCCACCTCCCTCTTGTCAATAACTGTTAAAACTATTTCAGACCCACTTCCCTTAATTGTTGACGTAACTCATGTACCGCTCCTAATGTGACAACTGTAACTGTTTCTCTATTTGACGAGGCGTGCATGTCCGTTATTATTATTATGATTCACTTTATACATGTGTAGTAGTGCTATGGAACTCCTGTCATAGATAATCATCGAAGAATGAACAATATAGTAGAATTTCCCAAGATAATCATCGAAGAATGAACAATATAGTAGAATTTCCCAAGATAATCAGTAACTCCTTTATTGTATGTGTAGGCACATCGATATTGAGGAGATGGTATAGATACCAATGAATAGTGGTAGGACACATGATTGTTCTTATATTTCATGCCGTTGACCATCATACTTGTGTCGTTGGCCTGTCCAGATCTTTCTGCCTCGTGTATTTCCAATCATTGCTGATGGTGATGCTTATCCAGGTCACGATTCCCAGCTGCATGTGATCTATCTTGATCTACTCTGAGACATGATTCTATCACTGTACATCAGTGTTGTCACTGTCTGCGCGGAAGGAAAGTGAGAGCTCTCCAAGATGTATAATACGATGTAGAGATAATTAAGACATGATGATATAGTGTTTATTGTTTCACACACTGATAATGGCTTATCATGGTTGTTCTCAGTTCTGTCACAATTGCACTCAATTGTGACAGCGGAGTGGCTGCGCTTAACTGTCTCCTTTCTGATTGTGTGTGTGTAGATATCGTAATATAGAGAAAGACGAAAAATACACTTTTTTTTACACATCAGTAGAATTTGTATTGTTATTATAAGTTTTATAGATGTCATCTGAGACTTTTCAACGACTTTCGCCAATAGAAGATCTACCAACCAAATTCAATCAAGCCTTCTGTGTCATGTTTCGACTGTTTCCGTGCATGTCTTTGACAGGCTACACCAGGGCGACACAAAAGTATATACATAGTGACAAGCAACAAAAACAACACAGCAGTAATGAAAAACATCACGTAAGAGAAGGCTGATTATTCTTGTGTTATTTAATTCTGCTGTTAGTTCTTATTTGGTGATTGTTCGCTCCTTTTTCCGGCCAAAATCTGATGTACGCTCAGATTGTTCACGCCCTTTTCTAGGCCAAAATCTGATGTACACTCAGATTGTTCGCCCCTTTTTCAGGCCAAAATCTGATGTACACTCAGATTGTTCGCCCCTTTTTCAGGCCAAAATCTGATGTACACTCAGATTGTTCGCCCCTTTTTCAGGCCAAAATCTGATGTACACTCAGATTAACAATAAAACAATAATTTAGGCACATCCTGCATTACTATTTAAAATAAATTGGTATCTTATCCTATTTAGGACGTATCCATCAACAAAGCATTTTTTGACCGTAGTGATTTTCTTGGCAATATAAATTCATTTAGTAGTTTGCCATTGCTTTCTGAACGGTACGGATGCACTATTACATGTGGCGGAGATCGAACTCGGTACCTTGGCCGTCACAGATGCGCTCTGTATCACGCCGCCACAGATCCGGACATATACTTATATAGTTGTTATATTTGTATATTATATACTTATATAGTTGTTATATTTGTATATTATATACTTATATAATTGTTATATTTGTATATTATATACTTATATAGTTGTTATATTTGTATATTATATACTTATATAATTGTTATATTTGGATATTATATACTTATATAGTTGTCATTGCATCTGTCTTCCCCAACTCCACATGAACATTGCTATGCACTCAGCTACTCATCCCTTTCCCTTATTTCTGTCCACACATTTAGTTGTTCAATCGGCTTCCTGTTGTAGCCAATATACTTTGATATACCTTCACCATGAATAGGAAACGCTAACTACGAATAGAATGAGAAATGCTAATGAAGTAGGCAACTATTTCCCCGTTATATCCGAGCGAATCCGGACAACAAAGACATACGTCATAATCGTCCTTAATCACGTACCGGATATTTATATACATTTTATCTTGACTCCATGTAGCGTTGCCTTCACATATCACTTAATTTTTTATTATTATTATGAAAGCATATTATGCCTCAATCTATGCATCGGCATATCAACTTATGGTTGAATTTGTTTGCACCTTGGGAATGAATGCCGAACATTGTGGATTTACCGTTGATTTGTTGAGTAGAGAAGAACAGTCGGGTTTGATATGTCTTAATGTTCATGAAGCGGCAAGAGTGTGGGAATTTTACGACAAATTTGTCTAGAGCTTGTCAAACTAAATCAGAAGGTTTTGTTCCGAAACTTGGAAGTTGTCTAAATAAAATGATTTGAAATAGTGAAGTCGTCCGTGTATGGAGACAGAAAAGGGAACAAAGAATAGCGAGATGTTGCCTGCCAGACATGCCGTAAGGCGCGACTAAGGAAGATTTAGTGATGGAACAGGAAAAGCTTGGAACAGGGTAATTACGTTTTGCTAATAGCTGGATATACACAACACAAAAAAAATCGACTTTTCGACAAAAAGGCCTTTATCAAGACTACATTCATAGCAAAAAAATAACGTGTAAGAACGGCACAATCGATGTACACATGGCAGTGCTAAATTATATATATATATATAATTTTTAACATGATTAGCATTTTTTGGCTGTAGTGATTTTTTAGACTATATAAATACTTTCAGTGTTTTGCCATACTTTGTGAACGGCGCGGGTGCACAATTGCCTACGGCGAGATTTGAACCCAGTACCGTTGCCGTCCCAGACGAATACTCTACATTTCCGCCACAGAGCTGAGCAAATCAATCATCATCAGCAAGTGCCGTCTCCGCAACGAAGGTTGGCTGCAACGTATCTCCAACATCTCCTGTCTCTTGTCTTGGTGGTGCACTCTGCTAGACTGTAACCTGTCCATCGTGTAATGTTACTCTCCCACTTGTATCTCTGCCTACCTCTTGCTCGCTTCCCTTTGACTTTACCCTCAAGTAAGGTCTTCAATAGGGTGTCATGTCTTTTAATGTGTCCAAAGTATTTTATTTGCCTGATCTTTATTTCTCTTAATAGTTCTTTCTTCATATTAAGCAAATCAATACTAATAGTGAAAATACACATCTTCTTTCATTCGCTTGAAAAGTGGACATATGTAAATAGCATTGTCTCTTGAATAAAACCGTCTTTTGTAGCTTATGCATAGAGATTTAATTCTACTGTTGTTTCTATGGGACAAAATAAGTTTGTTTCAGTATCTCATATTCAGGACATTCTTGGAATATGTGTTCTGAAATCGGTCCACATGCACACATGGTCGTGTGTGCCAATCTTGAAATATGTGTACTGTGACTGGTGTAGGCTATATTCTGTTATGAAGCATAGAATTGCAACTTGTTCTGGTCTGTTCATAATTTTGTTTTAATACTCTATTGGAAAGAACTGATTGAAGCAGAGATGGGGCTTAGTCGAGCCAACAAAAGGCTGAAAACTAAGATTCACCAGATCCTCATATAGTTGTGCAGGACCACAGTCTGTCCTAACAAGCAAAAGTTCTGAAGGCCGAGACATTCAGACAAGATGCTGACCACAATAATTGGGCATGACCACAAATACCACATATACCACAATGGAAGTGAAAATACAAGTCTACAAATCAACATCAGGTGCCGTGCTGACAGGAGTACACGATCATGGATTTCTACAAATTTCTATTTCCAGTATCTGTAATTGCGATCGTTGTTAACTCTTTGCCATGCCACGATGTCAAACTAGTAGTTTCACATGCTATCGTCCTCCATCTCTCTTGCCTTCAATCTTGCCTGTTGTAACTATGTTGTTCTGAGCTGTTGTAACTATGTTGTTCTGAGCTGTTGTAACTATATTGTTCTGAGTTGTAACTATGTTGTTCTGAGCTGTTGTAACTATGTTGTTCTGAGCTGTTGTAACTATGTTGTTCTGAGCTGTTGTAACTATGTTGTTCTGAGCTGTTGTAACTATATTGTTCTGAGTTGTAACTATGTTGTTCTGAGCTGTTGTAACTATGTTGTTCTGAGCTGTTGTAACTATATTGTTCTGAGTTGTAACTATGTTGTTCTGAGCTGTTGTAACTATGTTGTTCTGAGCTGTTGTAACTATGTTGTTCTGAGCTGTTGTAACTATGTTGTTCTGAGCTGTTGTAACTATGTTGTTCTGAGCTGTTGTAACTATGTTGTTCTGAGCTGTTGTAACTATGTTGTTCTGCGTTGTTGTAACTATGTTGTTCTGAGCTGTTGTAACTATGTTGTTCTGCGTTGTTGTAACTATGTTGTTCTGAGCTGTTGTAACTATGTTGTTCTGAGTTGTAACTATGTTGTTCTGAGCTGTTGTAACTATGTTGTTCTGAGTTGTAACTATATTGTTCTGAGTTGTTGTAGCTATGTTGTTCTGAGCTGTTGTAACTATGTTGTTCTGAGCTGTTGTAACTATGTTGTTCTGAGCTGTTGTAACTATGTTGTTCTGAGCTGTTGTAACTATGTTGTTCTGAGCTGTTGTAACTATATTGTTCTGAGCTGTTGTAACTATGTTGTTCTGAGCTGTTGTAACTATGTTGTTCTGAGTTGTTGTAACTATGTTGTTCTGAGTTGTTGTAACTTTGTTGTTCTGAGTTGTTGTAACTATGTTGTTCTGAGTTGTTGTAACTATGTTGTTCTGAGCTGTTGTAACTATGTTGTTCTGAGCTGTTGTAACTATGTTGTTCTGAGCTGTTGTAACTATGTTGTTCTGAGTTGTTGTAACTATGTTGTTCTGAGCTGTTGTAACTATGTTGTTCTGAGCTGTTGTAACTATGTTGTTCTGAGCTGTTGTAACTATGTTGTTCTGTGATGTTGTAACTATGTTGTTCTGAGCTGTTGTAACTATGTTGTTCTGAGTTGTTGTAACTATGTTGTTCTGAGCTGTTGTAACTATGTTGTTCTGAGCTGTTGTAACTATGTTGTTCTGAGTTGTTGTAACTATGTTGTTCTGAGTTGTTGTAACTATGTTGTTCTGAGCTGTTGTAACTATGTTGTTCTGTGCTCCCTGTCTCATAACGTGCCCAAAATAAAGTTTATATTTTCTTAACCCTGTCTCATACTTAACTCAGTACTTCCTCATTCATTTTTCTAGCTGTACATTGTACTCTCGATCGGTATTGTTCTATAGAACCACGACCCTATTTTGCCTATAATGTTCCACTAGGTTTGTTATTGTCCAAGACTCGAATCCATGCTTATGGTCTACAATAGTGCACAAGTAGTATATATCAGTTATTTTTAAATATAATTATTTCCTTTTCAATTCAAGTTATTATTTGATATATGCTAGTGTGTTATCTATCTTGTATCTTCTTCTGCGTCGTGCTTAAACTCTTGCTGCCAGTAGGATGTAATTCATAGAAAGAAAAAGTTGTATCTTGGTTTACAGTTCGTCTGCGATATCTGAGCTTTTCGGTACGATACATACGGTTTTAACATGCGTTTTGTTCACGTTTCGCTGACCTTTAGTGTGAGACTGCCAATTCAATCACCTAAATCTCCGTAGTCGACTTTTATGACATGCACGACATGTCACGTTGTTGATATTCTTTGCTACCCTTCGATCCGGGCAGCACACAGGCAATAAACTATAAAAGGGTGGAACAATAAGAGGAGGCCAGAAAATTCTGGATTGATAATGGCTTGTAGTTTACACGATAAAAATATGTTTGCGATTAATTAAATTTCCTACTGAGGTTTTCAATATATTGTAACTAGTCATATTTTAACTGATTCTCGACCTTGTGTTGCAGTGGTTCGAACGGGAAGCATAGATTTGTAGCATTGTATTTTTATTCTTCTGTGGTTATGCTAGATTGTCAATCCTGTCGCCAGGGTCACGTCCACTGTCCTCTCCAGGCCAGAATAGATTTTGCTTCAGCTCTTGTATCCTATGGTCAGATTCACCGTCTCTGCTGTGTATGTTTAGCAGACGCTGTTCATGAGTTTTGATTCGGATTAATATGAACATTCGACTGTGTATGAGATTCTTAGTCGGTAGAGGTAGTCCAGTAGTCAGAATTAACATATTCTAAGACGAAATAATGTGGTGTGTTGATTGATGCGGTGCTAAGCTTCGGATTTTTAATTCTTTCTTTGATAGCAATATAGTTATCTGTCATGCATGTAGTAGGAGGCAACCAAGTAAGTTGGAAAAGGGGGGAGGTTGGGTGTCCCAACCCATAGTCTGACCAAAAAAACCATGCTAAGTCGGAAGTGTCAGACCTAGAGGCGCAGACATGCTGTAAACCATTACACAACTCATTCTAGACTATAATAATAATACCCATAACACGTTATGGTCGTAGTGATGCCACACTGGATACATCAGCACAAAAATATATGCAAACAACATCTCTATCCTTAGCCATTCGTAGTATTGTAGAAAAATTGCGACCAGGCAATTCCTTGATGTTATCAATCCCGGATTTTCAAACCAAACAAGTTTACAACCTTTCACCACTGCCAAAAGTGGTTTATGATATCTTGAAATTTTGTGTATTTGCTGTCAGACAAATATATTTATTTTGTGTTCTGTATAGCTGTTCGGCTCTGTGACGAAGTGGTACAAAGCGCGTCTGTGACGGCCAAGGTGCCGAGATCGATCCTTACCACATGCAATTGTGCATCCGGACCAAAGCAATGACAAACTACTAAATGTATTTATTCCGCCTAGAAAATCACTACAGCCAAAAAATGATGTGTCGATGGCTACGTCCTGAACGCTAGGCATTGTTTTCCCTATATAGCTAATTATCTAATTAACAAACGTCTGTAGCACTTGTTTTCAAAAGCCTTACATTCTTATTTTTGTGCCAGCATTGAGTTTTCAACTTTCATACTCGTACAAATATATACTTAGCTCTAGCGACCTAAATATATTGATGTTTACTGTAATACTGATCTTATTTTTCCGCATCATATTCAACTTACCATGGCAGCCATTGCGATCTCGAGTCTTAGCTTAATCTCATTTTCCGAGTTTCCATCATTACATATTTGGGACCTGCGATATTTGAAGGTAGTTACTTCTTTAAGTTTAACCGGATATTCATTGGATTTTGCTTGTTTCCTCTAGTCACCAATATTTTGTTTTTATCAATGCTAATTTCCATGCCATATTTCCTACTTCTTCCAACTTTGAGGTGAGTTCCCTTAGTTCAGATTCGGAATAAGCCAAGAGATCGATATCATCAGCATAGCGCAAGTTACAAAGTGGTATACCGTCAATAGTTATTGATGTCTGGAGATCACGTAATGCCTCTTTCTAGCCTGCGTCCGACTAAACACTTGGCGTTTCTCCTTCTTAGTTGTCGTTCGCTAATATTACCACATTGATCTCTGATATAAAGGTGATCTCTGTCTCAAGTTTGTCTCGCCGACTTACAGTTTTCCTTTGGGTTGGTTGGATAGTACCATGCTTCAGCTCTATTTTCTTCATGGAAACGACAGCCCAGTAGCAAATGTTCTGCTGTTTGCTTGTCTTCATCACATTGTATGAAGTACCTAGGAAGTAACTTCACAGAAGACGGACGACTCAATAAAGAGATATAAACAAGATGTCAAAAGGCAAATTCTGTGACATACCAGCTGTCACCTTTGCTACTACATCATGGAAGTAAAGAAACAAATAAACATTAGCATCTTTATACCAACACTATGCCAGACTCGACAACTGACATCTACACATAAAAGAAAAATCGAAAATTGGGAAATGAAATGTCTAAATGAAGGATATTGGAATCACCAGACTCTACAAAATGTATAGAAACAACAGATTAAATGGTTTGGGCATCTTATGAAGATGAACGATCAGTTTCCCATAAGAGCTTATAACAAGATAGATTCAGGATACAGAGCCACGGGCAGATATAAGAAAAGATGAAAAGATGGATAGATAACATTAAGACTATCCAGAATAAACATGACTACATCTCAACCAGAGCTGCATACCTGACTATGGATCGCAGACTACATCTCCTTCACAAACCACTACGCTCAACGTCAAGTGTGGAATCTACGACAACACTACCACCTGGGGATAGACAATCCTGTATATATTTATAAAATTATACACATAATATTTATCGCAACATCCATTTTGCTATCACGTTAATGTTTATTTATTGTATTGATCCGTCCCCTATCTCGTGCAGACGATCATATATTTTATTTATATTTACGGTAACCCACAATCTCATTGTTTATTGATTGGTCATTTTAAATCCGTACTCGTATAATAATTAGCTCATCAAATAATCCGAGTATGTCGTTAAACGATACCTCCAGTTTAGTGTTATACTATTATGACTATAGCACACGCAACGTACTCGATTGTGAAAGGTGAATAAGTGCAGAATATTGGAGGAGAACACGGAAGAAACAAATATTGAAGGGCACGACGAAAATGAAGTGCTGATGGGACAGTAGAAAAGGAAGTCAATGAAATCTGGTTCCGCTGAAATGATCGGAAGAAGACGAACACACAAGGAGTTATGTGGATAACATTAGTTGCTGAAGAACAAAAGTGAATAACTATTAAATATAATATGTAAGTCTCTTTCGAGTTACATCAGAAATAAATGTAAAGTAACACATTAAATGATACACCTTCAGAACCGAAAGTGTAAAGTCACCTATTAAATGGTAGACCTTCACAACTGAAAGCGTAAAGCCACCCATTAAATGGTACACTGCCAGAATCGAAAGTATAAAGTCATCCATTAAATGATACACTCATAGAACCGAAAGCATAAAGCCACCCGTTAAATGGTACACTGCCAGAATCGAAAGTATAAAGTCATCCATTAAATGGTAAACAACATAAACAACTCCGGAAACAACATAACGATTCAGAGTAGTAGAGGTGCCACTCTAAAAACAACATAACGATTCAGAGTAGTAGAGGTGACACGCTGGAAATAACAAACAATTCTTAGATGCCTCTTTGTTCTCAGTTCGCTTCTTGTTTAAGAACAAGGAACTTGTTTCTTGTCTATTCCTTGTGAAAATTTTTAATCATGTCCAGTCTTTAATATTATACATACATACTTTCTTTTTCCCTCCTCTTCTTCTCCCACATATAATTGTTCCCTGTAGGATAGCTTTGGTAAGGGAATGAAAAGGGCATATTTCATGAGTAAAGAAACAAATAAATATGTTTTGCATACATTATATGACATTGTTCGTCTTGACAGATAGTCAGAAACAAGCATGCATATGTTGAAGTTAATCGGGCATACATGTCTTTTCATGGCAAAATATGCCGATCATATCCTTGATCAGGTCTCATCATTTAGTACCGTCTCCGCAACGAAGGTCGGCTGCAACGGATCTCCAACATCTCCTGTCTCTTGTCTTGGTGATGCAGTCTGCTAGACTGTAACCTGTCCATCGTGTGATGTTACTCTCCCACTTGTATCTCTGCCTACCTCTTGCTCGCCTTCCTTTGACTTTACCCTCAAGTAAGGTCATCAATAAGGTGTCATGTCTTTTAATGGGACCAAAATATTTTATTTGCCTGATCTTTATTTCTCTTAGTAGTTCTTTCTTCATATTAAGTGTCGTTAGCACCTCTTTATTTGTTTTCTTCTCTTTCCATGATGTTCTCCCTATTCTTCTATATACCCACATCTCAAAGACATCAATTCTGTCTTCTAATTATTTATTTAGTGTCCATGTTTCTGAGCCATACATTAAAATAGAGTAGATATAGCTTTTTATAATTCTCATTTTCAACTTGTTTGCAATTTGTTTAGATGTTAATATTTTCCTCATGTCATTGAAGGTACTTTTAGCCATTCCTATTCTCCTTTTAACTTCTGTTTCACATCTGCCATTATTTGTGGATCTGGTCTATTGGATAATAAACTTGGAGACATTTCAGCGCTGAGGTATTACACTTGTGGCTGAACCTTTGTTCTTCTGCTATAAGTAAAAGGAAAGTTAACTCATATCATTTATTAATGCCGCAGGGGTGTATGATGTTAGCGATCTCATATTTCAGTGGCTCTTCTATATGAGGGCGGTAGGCATTTCTTATCCCTCACAGTCTTTACCTCTCGGACTAATCCGGTACCGAATTAAGGCTGTGTCGAACAGGGAGTTGGTGCTGTCTGAAAAGCATTTCCATCTCAACTGGGGAATGAATCCATGACCACTTTCTGCTATGCTCATTAATGAAATCTCAAATGTCTTATAACCGCCACACAGGAGTGTTTTATATGTGACGCGATCTTCTCGACAAAGAGAGAAGTTGCTAGATCGACTAGTATTGTGGCATGGTAGAAGTTCACCAACTGAGCTTATTGAGAACACAAGATACAGAGTCGTGGGGAAACATAACCGCCTACGCCATTCGGCAGGACACTTGATTGATTGATTGATTGATCTTCTGTCGGCTTTTGCCAGTTGTCAGAAAAGATGAGAAACGCATTTTTATAACTTGCATACATTGATTGAAATGAGAATATAAATATTGTATGAAATACCAAGAAGGCATATCAGATGATTCGTGCATGACATGCATACTATTCTGCTGAAACCCATTCTAGAAGGTGCAGTTGAAGGTCAACGATGCCGAGGAACCGGAAATATAAGTTGGTGGACATATAGAAATGGACATAATATGATGGTGAAATAATCCCTTTATCCGCCAGCAGGTAGAACTTGGCAGCCCTTAACCTTTCTGACAATAACAGTTTCTTTTCAGTTGTGAATGCAAGTAGACACCCGAACTCATACATTGTCTTAAAGTTGTGAATGCAAGTAGACACCCGAACTCATACATGATCTTAAAGTTGTGAATGCAAGTAGACACCCGAACTCATACATTGTCTTAAAGTTGTGAATGCAAGTAGACACCCGAACTCATACATTGTCTTAAAGTTGTGAATGCAAGTAGACACCCGAACTCATACATGATCTTAAAGTTGTGAATGCAAGTAGACACCCGAACTCATACATGATCTTAAAGTTGTGAATGCAAGTAGACACCCGAACTCATACATGATCTTAAAGTTGTGAATGCAAGTAGACACCCGAACTCATACATGATCTTAAAGTTGTGAATGCAAGTAGACACCCAAACTCATACATTGTCTTAAAGTTGTGAATGCAAGTAGACACCCGAACTCATACATGATCTTAAAGTTGTGAATGCAAGTAGACACCCGAACTCATACATGATCTTAAAGTTGTGAATGCAAGTAGACACCCGAACTCATACATGATCTTAAAGTTGTGAATGCAAGTAGACACCCGAACTCATACATGATCTTAAAGTTGTGAATGCAAGTAGACACCCGAACTCATACATGATCTTAAAGTTGTGAATGCAAGTAGACACCCGAACTCATACATGATCTTAAAGTTGTGAATGCAAGTAAACACCCGAACTCGTACATGGTCTTAAAGTTGTGAATGCAAGTAGACACCCGAACTCATACATGATCTTACAGGTATAAATGTGTAACGTGTCGGGAGTTATGGATGTTCAATTCGTAAAGGGAGGTATTCCAGTGCGCCAGTATCCTAGGATTTACCACGTCCTGCTATTAGCAAAGCACACATTTTTGGGACAGTGATATCATATAATTCTGTCAGATTTGTTGGCACATGTACAGTGATGACATCTAGCATTTCCCGTCACCGAGCAAGTCTGCCACAAAAGGTGAAATGTCAGCTGGCCTGCATTATTTGATTATTTGATAGAATATA
Source organism: Meghimatium bilineatum (assembly GCA_034231615.1). Lineage (NCBI taxonomy): Eukaryota > Metazoa > Mollusca > Gastropoda > Stylommatophora > Philomycidae > Meghimatium > Meghimatium bilineatum. Next base: position 50,262,643 of record CM067317.1, on the reverse strand, counting down.
AAAATAAGAAATCGACACAGGATGTGACAATTATAATTTTTTTTACAGGTGAGAAATTGTCAGCATATTTCTCAGCTTTCTTTACTCATCTTCTATGACATGCCTGGGAAATAATTAGTGGCCCTATTCTTTGCACTATGCACTATAAGTCCGGGCCTCGGTTGTCACACGGATAATGAACATAGTCTACCATCAGGTTAAACAAAATATAATTTTTAGGTCAATTGTGGTCTATTTTTTTGTTGTGGAGACGACATTTATTCTTAAACAGGTTTTATTTGATTATATAATATTTGTTAATTATAATGATATTAATTTTTATTATAATTATAATTATTTTTATTCTAATGAGATTTATTTTTTATTATAATGAAATTTGTTTTTATTTTACGTCTGACAAATTACACCAATCTCGCTTAACGTCAATTTAAACTTGAAATTTGAGTCCCGCTATTCATGGCGCCAGGTCTCTGCGGTAAAAAGACATTTTTTTGGGTCTAGTGCAGTAAGAATGTATCTGTGAGCGCCATATTTATGTATACGTTATTCTGGACACGCAAGCCCGTGCGTGTTGTGACCGCTAGATGTGATGATTGCTTAGACTCAATCCATCACTGCATCTCATCTCGTTGTATATTTGTTTTGGTAATGTTAACTGTATTCTTGTTGTCTACATTGTTGGCCATGGCATATATTTACTCCATGCTGTTTGACCGTATTTAAGCCATACATATGGGCTGTGTTGTCAAAAGAGGCCAACGTTAATACCACCAAATGGTTCCAGGCATTCATGTGATTGTATGTCTGTATACAAAATGGTGGAATATGCCTTCTACATAACATACAGACACGCTCTGAGTATGTGGCTTCTTCTTTGATACATTATATACCACTGAGTGTGAAAGCATTATACAGTGGAATCTCTCTATAGCGCATCCGTTTATAACAAATTTCCCCCTATTATAACGTATTAAAATTCTCAATCATATTTATTCTATATTGTTTATGCTGTTTATAGCGAATTTCTGTTGTTACATATGACCTACATATATTGCGTGTCCGGGCCAAGTTGCTATAACAGAATTCCAATGTTTACACTGAGAGTTGAATCCTTCTGTGTATGAAAGAAAGCTCTGGAGAAATGCCACATTTCACATAGTGAACAAGAGTTTCATCGCTCGTAATTATTGGGGATTGAATTAAACAATACTCTACAATTCTACCAATAATACATAGTGGTTCTACTCTTGGCCTTATCATATACATTGCAAAATAGCACCATATATATATATATACACATACTCTTATTTATAATATAGTTATATATATATATATGTTATATATATATTTAATATTATATATATGTGTGTGTGTGTTTGTGTATGTATATACATGACAGCAGTGGCGTAGCGTCATTTGACGCCAAACATGCTCGGAGTTCCCTCCCATGATTGAGCAACTCGGATAACACACAGATGATCGCCGAAGAAATAGCGCACACATATTTAGTTATTTTCTATAAATTATTGCAGAAAGATAGTCGCAGTTGCATTCTTGTTTTGAATGTTGTCTGTCCTTGACGCAAAAACGATTCAGCCTAAGATTTCGATCACACCAGCAACGTTCATATGCTGCTGAGGATCTGAAATTTGTTCTTTTAATAACGATTCACTCGTTCTTTCAGGCGTTGGCTAAAGACCAATCATACGCTTAGAAATAATTTTGGATGATTAGTTCTCAGAACTGGAAATTCTGTTAAATGTGACGTCATCAGGACAACATGACTGTTGTTTATATGGCCGTAAATACGTATTTCTAGTGGGGGAAAATGGGGGTGAGTTACCTACCTGCTAAAAAAAGGTCTGTCAGCGTCCAGACTCTAAACATTCACGCTACGTCACTGCATGCCACTGTTTTTACTGAAGATAGTTTTTCTGCTTTTCGGTGTATATATTATATATATATATATATATATAAATAATATATATATATATGTTATAGTTTTTTGTCAATGACATACTAACATGTAGCAATGCTTTTAAAACTTTTCGAGAACGACACCCGGTACGAAAAATTGTTTATATGACCAGGGACGGTTCTAAACAAATATATATACTTATAAATACCTTTACAATCCACGGAGAACCTCTTGCGGTACGGTAGATATGTTGCTGCGGCCCAGCCCTTGAGAAGCATTGATATTTGAAGATCTTTCGCCCATGTGATGAAATGCCCAAAAGGAGAGCAAAGAATATCAACACTGTTTATCTTTCAAGTATGTCGTAAGAAGTGACTAAGGACGTTATTGAATGGAGTTGACTATTTCATACCACATATGGTGACCCAAAAGTCATGTTGAGTAGGGTGTATCAGGTCGAAAGGCGCAGACATCTCAGCAAAGTCGTAAACCGTGACACAAAATATTGCATTCGCCCAACTACATCCTGCTAATTTGCAGGAGTTTGAGAACGAACTCAGAAGAAGAAGATCTGTCACGTAGTCAATTAAATAGTGACTGTTTAAGTGGCAGAGTTTCACTAAATAACATACACAAAGTTGTCAGTAATTTAATGCCAATACCATTGGGCTAATAACATACATTGACTGATCTTCCACCAGTGATGTATATTGATTCTACCCTTAAGCCTATGTCGTGTATCGATGTAGTGACTGCCCTTTGGCCAAAGACATCTATTAATATAAGGTCTTTATCATTGTGATAATAATATAGTGTCTGATATATCTGACCTTATCTTTCAATCAGACTCTGGAGCACATTCATCTGCGCACAAACATATCTCCTGTCAACGTTTCGGTATGCGGTGCTAGCTCCTCTTATAACGATGTTGAAGTGAGCTGTGCACACATTTTTTTTTGCAAAATTGTCCAGCGATTCAGAATCACTTCGTTATCTCAGACTCATTTGGATATTTCGCTGCCGGGGTCTTCCCAAAAATACAATAGATAAAATGTTTATGAATGAAGTGTCAATCAATATATAAGTGAATCAATCAAGTGACATGCTGAGTTGCGTAGGCGACAGTGCCGTATATACGTTTTCCGTAAATAGGTTTTTTTTTTAAAACCTAAATAAAATCTGGTCGTCTGTTTTCGTGGTATTCATTTCGCTCATTTTGTGGATTTTGATGTCATTTTTTGTGTAAAGTGGTTAAGAGAGGGGTTTTACTCACCTTTTGGCGAAGTCCTTAGTACTAAATGTCATGTTCTCATTTTCTATGAGGCGATGGGTTGTTGATTCTCTCTCCCCCTCCCAATCTCTTATTTACGGGCTTGGTAAGCAATTAAGTTTCTCCACAGCTCTCTATCTCCCGTGTTGCTGATATGTTTTGTTGGTGATATCCCCCAACCCCACTTCCATGACAAAGTGACAACCCATTCATCAACCTCTCACTCTGTCTTCCTCTATCTCGTATTCCGCTGATCTTTCCGTTGGTTACTAAATGCTAAAGTTTTACTCTTCTCATCACATGCCATATAAATCTGGACTTTCTGCCTCTAATTCTTGTTATAATGTGTCTCTTTACTCAAGCATCTGATGATCTCTAGCTTAGCTGCTCATAGCACTTGCACAATTTTTAAAATAAAAACCACATCCAGGACCAAAGAGATCGCAGTAACGGGGAATTCCTCCTCCCCTTATCTTCAGGCTTGGTTACATCATTATCCACCAGTTCACTGTGAGCTATTTTCTCATATCTACAGAAAATAATTGTTTAGATATAACACTCTGGACACTAAATGTCGCATGCATTGATAATGTTCCATTGCAGAAAATGTTTCGCTATTTTGCAAATGTTGAAGTTCAACCAAAGTGCCATGCCCAAAGCTCAGCCCAAATGTATTGTAGTCAAATTTAGCCAATGAGCCATGCTCAAAGCTCAGCTCAAATGTATTGTAGCCAAATTTAGCCAAAGAGTCATCCTGAAACGTTAGTGATTATGTATTATTGTCACTGATTACTAATATAACTAATAAATAACAAAAATACTAAATATAAAATACTGTCAATGAAAAGGAAAAAGGGCATTTTACACGTTTCTGTTCATAGTGACTTTAATTTAGAAACAACCGCAAACTATGAATAAACATAAACAATACGATCAATACAAAGGAATGTTCTCACCGCCGCATTTCATTGTATTTGAAGAGAAATGAAGTGGAATATAATAATAATAATAATAATAATAATAATAATAATAATAATAATACAATAATAAATCTCTTTACTAAGAGAAAATGAATAACAAGTGGACAATGAAAATAATGTTAGGTGGCAGCTAAAAAAACGAGTATAAATAATAAACAAGCTGCCAGAGGATATCCGACACAGTAGCACAGAGACGCAGTAACAAAAATAAGGATAACACCAATGATAATGTATGGTTTTCACTCATTACTAATATAACTAATAAATAGCAAAAATACCAAATGTAAAATACTGGAGCCATGATAAGTCTCAACCGAAGCTTATTTATAGTTAAATTCCTGAAATTCTGAGAGGACACGGGAGGGGTCGATGATCACAGAATGGGAACCGTTGTTCTCTTACGAACAACTATGCACATTCCACGAGATTGTAATACAGCAGCATAGCTAAAAGATAAAAATTCTGTCCCGTTTCATGAATATCTCTGTCAGGCCATCTGTAACAGTGAACGGCGGAGCTTATGCGTAATCTATACCTTCATTTATATTGATGTGGTTGCTGTGCCAAGTAGAAGTGAGATGCGGTACTTTGCTTCTTTGGGTTAGCTGAAGCAGAAAGTGAACGGTAGATGGGTGGATAAATAGATAGGTTCCATCTTGTTTGGATGGATAGATAGATAGATAGATATAGATAGATAGATATAGATAGATATAGATAGATAGAGATAGATAGATAGATAGATAGATAGATAGATAGATAGATAGATAGATAGATAGATAGATAGATAGATAGATAGATAGATAGATAGATAGATAGATAGATAGATAGATAGATAGATAGATAGATAGATAGATAGATAGATAGATAGATAGATAGATAGATAGATAGATAGATAGATAGATAGATAGATAGATAGATAGATAGATAGATAGATAGATAGATAGATAGATAGATAGATAGATAGATAGATAGATAGATAGATAGATAGATAGATAGATAGATAGATAGATAGATAGATAGATAGATAGATAGATAGATAGATAGATAGATAGATAGATAGATAGATAGATAGATAGATAGATAGATAGATAGATAGATAGATAGATAGATAGATAGATAGATAGATAGATAGATAGATAGATAGATAGATAGATAGATAGATAGATAGATAGATAGATAGATAGATAGATAGATAGATAGATAGACAGAGAGACAGACAGACATACAGGCAGATAGATAGATATACAGGCAGATAGATAGATAGACAGATAGATTGGGAAAATGGATGAATAGAAATACATACAGATAGATTAGATATATATGCTAGATAAACAGATGGGTGGATGTATAAATAGACGTATTAGACATAGATTGATGGAGAGATATCTTGATGGATAGATATGATAAATATATATGGTAGATATGAACATGGATATATACAGGAATAGGATAATATCATGTGAAATGTCGCAGATATCGCAACCAAGCTGTAGAATACGACCCAAAGCATTGCAGTGGTTCTCAACGGCAGTCCTTATATAATATCTGGGGACCACAGATATAAATTACGAAATTGGTGCTGTAACGTGATAACTTACTGAAGAACGAGGAAGAAGAATAAATATCCAAACAGTGATTTAAATGGACAACACAGGTAAAGGTTCACCCCCCCACACACACACGTGCACACACAAACAACAACCTGTTAGTAAGACTGAATAAAGTGTTGGTATTCAGAAACCTAGGGGATGAGAGAGAGAGAGAGAGAGATTTAGTGGTAGACGATCCCTACCATGGGTTATACAGATGTTGGGAAGGTCGCCTTTAAATGGAAATTGATAGCGAGGGATTACATTTGCCAGATTCTAGAAACGGTTATGTGGTAATGGAATAAGGGCAGCCAAGTAATATGATTTTGAAGAACATTAAGGTTAAAGAAAAAGGAACGTTAGAGGAATAGGGACATTTAAGAAGAAACCGAAACATTGACGGAAGAAAAACGTTGGAGGAATAGGGACATTTAAGAAGGAGCAAGAAATATTGATGGGAGAGAAACGTTATAGGAATAGGGACATTTAAGAAGGAGCAAGAAATATTGATGAAAGAGAAACGTTATAGGAATAGGGACATTTAAGAAGCACAAGCATTGATAGAAGAGTAACCTTGAAGGAGTATGGACATTTGAGATGCAAAAACACTGAAGGAAATAGGGACTTTAAGAAATTGAACTGTTAGGGAAGGGAACGTTGGAAGAAAGAGAGACATTGAATGAACCGATGTGAAATATCCAATGAAAATAATAATACGACATGAATATCAGAGGAAAACTGGCATTATAAAACAGGGGCATTTAAGAAAAAAAAACACAAGAGCTTTAGACTAAAAAGGACATTTAAAAATCATAAATATTAAAGGAAAATTGACACTGGAAGAAGAGTTCTTTCATATTCACAAACTAATTGTCACAGGAATTCCTTTTTTTCGATATTTCTATGTGTCGCACGGTCTTTTTCTAAGAGTTCCTATATGTCACACAAATTCTCTCTCGTTTTCATAATTCTACGAATGCCAATTGACTATGTCATATATTATGTTATAAGCCATTTGACGCCTTGGCTATACCCCTGATTGACTGCGCGAGCGCTGAAGTTACTGGACAACGTAAGCGTTATACTCAGCACCTCACCAAGCCATCTGTGTATCCATTACCTGACCACGTCAAGCTACCCATGTTTAGACATCACCACTTGATCACGTCAAGGTACCTATGTTTAGATACCACCACCTGGTCACGTGAAGGTATCCATGTTTAGACAACACCACGTCAAGATACCCATATTTGGACACCACCACCTAACCACGTAAAGTTTCCCATGTTTGGACACGACCATCTGACCACTGAAATGTTTGGACACCACCATCTGACCACTGAAATGTTTAGACACCACCACCTGACCACCGAAATGTTTAGACACCACCACCTGACCACTGAAATGTTTAGACACCACCATCTGACCACTGAAATGTTGACACCATCACCTGACCACTGAAATGATTAGACACCACCACCTGACCACTGAAATGATTAGACACCACCACCTGACCACTGACATTTTTAGACACCACCATTAACCTTGATTAGAAACCATCATGGCGGACATGACATTCCCAAGTGTGTTCTGCTCTCCGTTCCAACAGCCATCCAACAGTATGCAGACTCAAAGTCCCAGTCAAGATGTTGATTATGTGATCTTCGTAACTTTCCAGAGAAGACACACTTTCTCCCCTCACCTATGTCGTCTCCATTTCTGTAATTCCTTGTAAGTGCACATTTTCAACTCCAGCATCGTCTACTTTAATGCTAGTAAATCAACGAGTGACCTTATTAGGTCGGTCCTATATCTCTCAGTATTGTGCCATGAACCACATCATAGCCTGACAATGAATCCGCTCTTTCGTTGCCTCTGATCCTGACATGGATAGGGCAGTAAACCCATGTTATACTTTGAACAACCGAGTTGTTCAGTACCGTGAGCTATTTTTCTCTTAAAATGCACCATTCTATCTTCCTAAGCATGTTCTGGGAGTCTGAGACTATCACCGTTTCAGTTGATATTTCAGTCATTAACCTTAGTACTGCAGTAAACACTTCTATTTCCATTTTCATGCTCGATGTTGTAGTAGAGTAGGCAAATGACTTTTCAAGCACCTTTTGTCCCATTCTTGTAGGCAATAAAACCCCATCCACACTTATTCGTTTGTCTGTTGACAGAACCGTCTGTATAGAGGATTGTGTCTTGCGGTTTTGAGTGCTACTGGATAAGTACTGAACTGTCACTTTTGTCATGGTACCAGTCCATCCACTGCACGCTTTCCAGCTATTGATACTAACCAGTTGACTACATAATTATGACTGTCGTGCAATTCCATTCTTCTTGTGCTATATATATTAAAAAAAGGTAAAAGTATGTCTCATGACATCAACTTGCTGTAACCCGGTTATAGCAAGCAAGATCAATATCAACTAAGCTACCTAGCTAGCATATATATATATGAAGACATTAAGCTAGTGTTGTTACACAAGGATGTCCCAGTCATCGACGGTACTTGTCGCCAGGGATCGTTGGTGCAGCCCTTTTATATTGGAATGGTCACAATTGAAATTTATGGCAATTTTCGCTCGTCGCCATTCCACTGAAAAGCATACCAGCAGCTTGTCATCGTTCTCGTAACGTTTGTCGAGGCATGAAAAAAAGCAGTAACAGACTTTTTTTTCGATAAAAAATCAGATAATGCCTTTTTCTCGCATAAAGTCTATTAATGTGTGTGCCAAATTGTAACCTGTTTTTGATTTTTAATAAATCACAATTAGTTTATTTGCTGCTTTGCACGTGAAGCACGAAAAATGCGAAAGATCACAACAACAAAACAGAGACTGCACGAACTTATCATTTGCAAGCGTTCGGGGTTGAAGAATCCTTATGTACATAATTGAACCGTGAAAACTAACCACGATTTCGATGCGTTTTCAATGGTAGCCAGGGCAGAACAAGCACAGAAGCTGATGAGCCACCACGAATAAAAATAGCTCAATATGCGTAGAGGATTGACTTCACTGAATTAGGATTTCCCAACATATCACTATGCTGTCGAATTAGAACTCCGTAGTTCAAATACTAATTCGTATATACCTCCAGAAATGCACGTGTATGAAAAACCGGATTTCGAAAAAGAAAAATCTCGTAAAGGATAATGATTTTGCAACTCGGCCATATAGAACCATGACCTTCACAAATGCACGTGCAATGTCTACCAGTGCTGTATAATCCACAGTTATTCAGTTTATAATACTATAATACGCTGACGATTATAAGGAAACTATCAATGCAGAAGAAACCATTTGGCAAATCTCTAAGCTAAAGCCTCTCAAAACAGATGGACGGCGAGCGAGAGAGAGAGAGAGAGAGAAAGATAGATGGGTGATTTCTAAGTGGGAGAATAATAAACGGGGCAGTACTAAATCGTTTCAGTTCTAGAAATGACAGTAAAGCCAGACCATATTAGTTGTTTGGGCGCCTGCACTGTAATGTCTCTCCAAATATTGCTCTTTTTTATTTAAACATAAATCAGGTGAAAAATGGATTTTTGAAGAAGAAAATTGAATGCCAATGAAAAAAAGGACATTTTCAGAGTTAGCTAGCACTGTGTTTTTACCATAAGCGGTAACGCATACACAGCCAATTTTTCATGTTTTTGTAGTTTTCACACCACACTGTCCACGTGTTTATAGTTTCCACATATGATGTCCATGTGTTTGTAGTGTTCACACACACTATCCACGTATATGCAGTTTTCACACAAACACTGTCTTTGTGTTTGTGGGTTTATACACATACATTGTACATGTGTTTGTAGTGTTCACATGCACAGTGTCCATGTGTTTGTAGTGTTCATACACACTGTCTTTGTGTTTGTAGTGTTCACACACACTGTCTTTGTGTTTGTAGTGTTCACATACACTGTCTTTGTGTTTGTAGTGTTCACACAGTCTTTGTAGTGTTCACATACACTGTTTTTGTGTTTGTATTGTTCACACACACTATCTTTGTGTTTGTAGTAATCATACACATACATTGTCCATGTGTTTGTAGTGTTCACACACACACACTGTCTATGGGTTTGTAGTATTCACACACATACACACTGTTCATGTGTTTATAGTGTTCACATGTACACTGCCCATGTTTTTGTTCACACACACACTATCCATGTATTTGTAGTTTTCACACACAGTCCACGTGTTTGTAGCTTTCACACACAGTCCATGTGTTTGTAGCTTTCACACACACTATCCATGTGTTTGTAGTTTTCAAACACAGTCCATGTGTTTGTAGTTTTCACACACACTATCCATATGTTTGTAGTTTTCACACACACTATCCATGTGTTTGTAGTTTTCACACACACTATCCATGTGTTTGTAGTTTTCACACACACTATCCATGTGTTTGTAGTTTTCACACACACTATCCATATGTTTGTAGTTTTCACACACACTATCCATGTGTTTGTAGTTTTCACACACACTATCCATGTGTTTGTAGTTTTCACACACACTATCCATGTGTTTGTAGTTTTCACACACACTATCCATGTGTTTGTAGTTTTCACACACACTATCCATGTGTTTGTAGTTTTCACACACACTATCCATGTGTTTGTAGTTTTCACACACACTATCCATGTGTTTGTAGTTTTCACACACACTATCCATGTGTTTGTAGTTTTCACACACACTATCCATGTGTTTGTAGTTTTCACACACACTATCCATGTGTTTGTAGTTTTCACACACACTATCCATGTGTTTGTAGTTTTCACACACACTATCCATGTGTTTGTAGTTTTCACACACACTATCCATGTGTTTGTAGTTTTCACACACACTATCCATGTGTTTGTAGTTTTCACACACACTATCCATGTGTTTGTAGTTTTCACACACACTATCCATGTGTTTGTAGTTTTCACACACACTATCCATGTGTTTGTAGTTTTCACACACACTATCCATGTGTTTGTAGTTTTCACACACACTATCCATGTGTTTGTAGTTTTCACACACACTATCCATGTGTTTGTAGTTTTCACACACACCATCCATATGTTTGTAGTTTTCACACACACTATCAATAATAGTAGGGTAGTTGTTAATCTGTTCGCCTTCTGCTCAAGTGCGTCTCCGGCTCTTGACGTCTTGTTTACAAATTGAATTTATTTCTGATATCTTTGAAGATTATCGTTTGAATCTATGATTTACGTGCTGTGAGTGGTACTACCGTTTCGTTGGGAGGAACGGAGTACATATGGGAAACAATGAAGTCAATCCTCTACGCCTATGGAGCTTCTTTTTGTGAAAAGCAAAAAAACAATATTGTTTATTTCTCCTCATATATTCGTTCCCATTCCCCTGCTGATTGCAAAACTCGTATAATCTGCAATAACACTTTCAATGGAATGTTATCCGATGGTAGCATACTCCAGATCTGACATAACATAACAATGAGAATGAAATGAGTAATTAAGAAGTGTTTAGAGTTTAGATTGCAGTTTTTCTTTTTACCCTCTGGTATTTATGTATATCCATGAATGTCTGCATTTATGTTAATGTACTTTTTGTGTGCCTCGAATAAATATATTTTTACAGTTTTAGTGTTTTGGTGCTGCTGTATATTTTTTTTTTTAATTGGAAATTTGAATAGAATGTGTGACGACTATTAGGCGTCACCATTCACACTCAGTCACTTTTAGCTAGCTTAGAACATAATCAGCCTATTCCCATACGTAGAGGCACTACAGACGATGTGAAATATTTTACACTTCACAAAACAGACTGGGTAACATGAAGATATACAGTTAACAGTTCACATCTACGTTTCGACTATCAAGACAAAAATATAATGAAGATTATCGATTCAAATTTTGTGAATTGTAAAACATGTTACTTGGTGTTCTCTGTTTCGACCCAATGATATAATTTTACTACAGCCCCGCCTGTTTCCAGACATGCGCATTTAGCATCTAAAATGCGTATTTCATCAGTGTCTTAGTAGGTCCGAAAGGGGAACATGGAATAGCAACACTATTTACCTCCCATGCATGTCGAAATAGGCGACTTCATTATGGGATGGAGTTAGTTGTCCCATCCCATATAGATTCAAAGTGACACACAGAAGCCACGCTGAAATGGATGTGTCAGACCGAAAGTCGCAGATATCGCAGCAAAGCTATTAACTATGGCACAACGCATTCCGATGTCTAGATTTCATCCTGATAATTTGTAGGAGTTTGAGAGCGTCCGAAGAGGTATAAATGCTTATTTGTCTCTATTTAATGGTGAACATTATTAACATATGGGTTCAGTTCAAGTGTGTGTTATTTGATCTTCTTGGCACTATGGTTAAGCCATATATATTCAAGAAGTAGCTTGTTCCAGACTGCAGTAACTTCTTGTTGACGAGTGAAATGTTTTTAGGGATTGCTAGGGATTTTCGTTTGAAGATACATATTTACATACCATACGAGGTACACGCAATAGACAGTGTGAAAGTTAAAGTTAACACATACCATTTATTAATACCATAGGGGTGTGAGATGATAACGATCTCTAATTTCAGTGGCTCTGCTATATAAGGGTGGTAGCCTTCTCCTATCCCTCGCAGTCTTTACTTCCCGGACTAATCCTGTACTCAATTAAGGCTGGTCAACCAGGGAGCCGTTGCGGTCTGAAAAACATTTCCACCTCAACTGAGGAATGAACCCAGAACCACTCATATACGAAGTGCGCTAACCACTGCGCTTCGCAGCTCCCTACACAGACAGTGTGCTGTCGTTTGAAATAGGAGAGCCTCTTTTATTTAAAAAAATTACTGAAGACAGCTTGCACACATTTTTTGTTTGCGTTCGTGTTCTCAGACTCCGATCTGACTTCTTATGTAGCAGGATGTTCCTACTAGATTTACAACAGGACGTAGTCCTCAGAGCGGAAATGTGCTGTACAGCCATTTTATTTGCGTCAATGACCCAACACATCCGATTTTGGCGGTGAAACTAATACGTTCAGTATTGTTTAAAACTCCATCTCCACTGAACGGTGGATGTCTGTAACCACATCGGCAGTAGTAGGCCAGGCATACGAGAGAGAGCTGGTTCTCGTACATATACTCTCATCATCATGTGAAATATTCTTGTCATTCTTTGTATGTACACGTTATCACATCCAATGTCGTCGTCTTCACCCTGTAGTAAATCTTTCTGTGTCTCGATATATCAGTTAATATCCATAGTGTCTAGAGAATAGAAACGTTGGATGTCTTGGCTAAAATGAAATCTTCTATATGGAACGTATTGGCCGAATTCGGAAAATGTGTTAACTCAAGTTGCGAGACGAATTGATATCACCTCGACGTGTTCACGATGTCGGTGATACCTCTTCTAAGAGGGAAAACGAACCCGAGCCCAACTCTACTGTATGTTTCCTATACTAAATAATGCTCACAGATGATAAAAGGTTCATTACCCGATGGGCATAGGGAGATTGGGGCTAATTACACGAGACACGTTCACTGGCAGCGGAACACCTCGTGCAAGATAGACGTAATCGACCTAAGCCTAAATTCCTTTTTACCGCCCCCTCAAAGACTACCACCCAAGTACATGTTTTGTTCTGTAAAGTCCAAGGCCACTGGAATAATTGTCACTGCGTAGAGTCATTACGCACTCAACGTTTGGCGACAGATGATAGGAAGGCTGTAGAGGCTAAGGATGCTTACCCGAATTAAAAGCATGTCGAAAACGGATGGACTGAGTCGGAAAGTGCAAAATAACGCAACTCCGCTATGAAAGTGGCAGTACAACATACTTTACGCTCCCCAGTGGAAATCACACGAACCATGTTGGTTATCAGGGATGCGAACGCAGCGGAAGAAAACTATATCACCTGAATGGTGCAGGTTCAAAACTTGTTTTAATTGTTCTTCCTTTACTTTACTGTGATTTCATATTCAGGACTCTTGTTTTAAGTGTTATCATAATTTTGATTTTCAAAGTAGGGCTTGCTTTTTCAAACTGAATCTTTTACACTTTTCAGATGGCGGTCCTGAAGTCAAGGCAACTTGCCGGCTGTGGGTACGGCTGGTTACGATTGAAATGTTGCACAACGCCGTGACTATTCGACTCAACAGGATGACACAAATAGCGTTCCTATCACCACTTCTGACATTCTTTATTGATGCGCTAGCTAACATCTTCAGCACAGACCAGTCCAACATCTTTGTTATCAATATAGAAGACGACGTAGATGTGTCGACACAGGTTCTCAATGTCAGCGTTTCTGTAAGAAAGGACTCAGTTATTCTGCAGGGTCAAACTAAGGACGTGTTTTTCACACCTGAGTACATCAGAGAGGTCATTTATCTGCACAGGACGCTACTGGCTAACTTATCCACGCTTCAGGTAAGAAATGTATTGATTTTGTCACCGACTTTCTTTGATGTTTGTTTGACTGTTTCGATCCCCAGGGATCAGTTTTCACTTGTTTCTCTGATCTCTGCAGTGGAGTTGAACATCGATTTCCTTATAGGGTGTTTCTATGTAGCTATGTTTCTACGTAGCAGGGTAATATTGCAGTCTATTTCTCATAGTTGCCAAAGCATGGGAGAATGTCAACAACGTATTAACATCACAAGAGACAGGAAGTTGTGGCTAAACATGGCTGCCTGCACTATTCGGCATGCCACTTGATTGATTATTGTTTTCGTGTTTCCACTCTGCCTACATTATTGTGAAAAGAATATATAACTTTTTGCTGCGATATCGTTCAGGACTGCAGATATTACCTTGTTTGCGAGAGGACGGGTTTCTTCAAAATATCTTCACTTCTTTTCTAAAGATCATTTTGGAAATTAGTATATTTACTTATTGCAATGGGAATAGTTTTTCCCCTGCTTTTATTTACTAGTTTTTCCGCATCTAGTTTTTCTTCATCCTTGTTGTTTCTCATAGTATTAATTATTATGTTTTATTTACTTAATGGGGGTTTTTGGTTGTTTGTTGCAGACATCTGCATCCCAAAGAATGACATGCAAATGTCTTCCTCTGTCTGAAACTGGTCGTGTGAATTGCCCTCATGAAGTCTCCATTAAAAATCATTACTTTTCGGCATTCAGGTTAGGTTCACAGAGATACATGTACACAAGCACTAGAGCACTGGTCACAAGCACTAGAGAGGCAGGCCGTGATCCTTCATTCTTGTAGTATGGGAACATACTATCTTGTAGTATGGCAAATGGGCTGACTGGTAGAAATTTATTTAGTGAAATGACACGCCAAAGGACAATGACAACAACAACATAAACACACTCTGCAGGAAAAATCAATCCCTTATATTTTTTAGTTTCAAATAGAACATGCACGAGTCAATAGCCATTTAAACCGTATCAGACCCAGCAACTACCCATTTGTAGATACTGCTCTCACACCAACGAAACAGTGAAACACCTCTTTATTGACTGCCCTTACCTGGTTGTTTTTTGGGGGTTTTTTGGCGGGGGGGGGGATTGGCAGTCCCATTCCATGGAGAGTCAAAGGGATCCAAAATGATATGCTGTAGTCGAATGTGTCAGACGGAAAGGCGCACACAGATACACTGTAAATCATGAGGCAACGCAATCCATTCTATGGACTACATTCTGCAGGAGTTTGAGAATGTACCAAAAGGACAATATTGGCTGTCTTTTACCCACACTTTCAGACTTCAATTTCAAGGTTCTTAAAGAATTTTTTGAAAGAATTTGTTCCTGAACAGTGCAGTATCAATATGGGACAGTACGCCACATTTGGTACCTCATGCTGAATCTAGGGCACTTATGGCCTGTTTGATAAATGGGTGTCTGATTATGGTAGAATAGCTAGCACCTTCTGTCAGGCAAGAATAGTCCTAGCTGAAGTAGGTCATTATTTGACTGGAGATTAAGCTGTCAGTGCCGTGTTCATACCTGGGTTATTTGGAAAAAAAAGTATCTCCAGCAATTTTGGAAATGTTTATTTAATTTTAATTTTATGTTCTCTATTTCTTCTTAGCCTATGAAGTTGTGCAATTCTTAAATGTTTGTTATACACTGTTATTTCATTTAGTTGTTATATAAATGTTAGAGCGTTATTACATATATTTGTGATGTTGTCGTGAGAACACCAAAACTGCACTATTTAAAACAGTCATAATACCATCACTATGCTACCAAAGTCAAACGTGGATATTAACAACAGAAGCCAAAAGAAAACTCGTTACAGCAGAGATGCCTTGTCTAGAATCCTCGGAATAACAATACAAAATCAGAAAGGCTAACAAGCACAATTCCAATCCTGGATTACATCAAAAAACAGATCAAGTGGTTTTTACATGTTTCCAGACTATCTCTACTCAGTTTCTTTCTCTTTTAAAAAAAAAGCATTACTATACAGGAAAAATGATTACATAGCCAGGGTCCGACCATGCAAACAATTTATTACAGAAATAAAGAAGTCAACGAAAACAAACATATAAGAAGCACACAAAAAGTCATCTCCAGCGAACTGTTCTACCCCTGACGCTGCAAGGCACAAAGGGGCATAAAGCGAAAAGAAAAGAAACAAGTCGTGAGATCTGATTCGCGCAGTCTAGACGCATGAAGTATTTGTTCCAAGATGTTGTATTTTTGCTTGTCTAGAATAGTCTAGATAATTAATTACCGGATTATGTTGTGCTCCCTCTGATTCTCATGAATATAAACAATAGAACTCATGTATTATTTTTTGCGTCCGGTTCTGTGGCGACCTGTACAGAGAGCGTCTGTGACGGCCAAGGTACCGAGTTCGAATCACGCAGCAGGCAATTATGATTCCGGACGGCTCAGAAAACAATGGCAAACTGCCGTACATATTTATATTTCCTAGAAAAACACTAAAGCCAAAATAATAATGACGATGTCCTGAATAGGATATGTTACCAATTCTTTTTAATTGAGGGCGAAAAATAGGGGGGGGGGGTTCCAAAATTGTGTGTTCACACTCAGAAAACCTCAACTCACAGCGGTGTGCAATGCTTTGAGAAGAATCGAGTCTCTCGCTAATATCTAGTCCTGTGGACTCATCAGTTCAACTTTCAAGTGACGCCATTTGACTCCCGTTCCCGACATACATAGAAGGTTACTTTCACTATTACCGCACTGTGCGATCTGAAAACCGTCGATATGGAAAATCATTGCCAAATTTTAACTATAAGATGGTCCCCCAAATAAACGAAAATAAAAACGTGTAGTTTTAAGTAAACTCCGTGAAGTGGACGAAACAAAACAACGTCTCCATATAAATGCAAACAACAGATACTTTGGTCTGGATTTTGTCACACACTTCATTTAACAGTTTTCTTGTGACATGTCCTCCTAGACAAACTCAATTCAATTTTATGTTATCATGAAGTGCCATGCCGATTGACGTAGGCAATCATAGATCTCCACCACACTATCTCCACTGTCCTGCATCAAGATCTTGTCACACAATACAATTGGAGAGTTCTTCAAAACAACTGTGGGAGTTCGACAGGGATGCGTAATGTCCCCAGTACTTTTTAACATATACTTAGAGCACATCATACAAGAAACATTGCATGACTACAACACGTCTATATCGATCGGAGGTCGCCCTATTTGCAACTTGCGTTTCGCTGATGATATTGATCTTATAGCTGGGTCAGAACAATCATTGAAAGAATTAACATCAAAGTTAGAAAAAGTTACCAGCAAGTACGGAATGGAAATCAATTCAGATAAGAGCAAAATTTTGGTAAACAGCAGAGACACAGAAAACCAGACTAATATCATGATGAATGGACACAAGCTTGAAGAGGTGAATACCTTCAAATACCTCGGATCCAGTATATGCAGCGATGGTAAATGCAAAGCAGAACTAAAAATAAGGCTGGAGATGGCTTTAGCGTCATTGTCAAGGCTAACTGTGATTTGGAAAAGCAACATCAGTGTTGGAGTGAAAATCAAACTGTATAGGTCGCTGGTGCTTTCTGTTGTGTTGTATGGTTGTGAGAGTTGGACACTCACTGCGGACATGGAGAGAAGATTACAGGCTTTCGAGTATAAATGCTACAGAAGAATTCTACGAATTTCCTATAGGGAACATAAGACCAATGTGTACGTAAGAAATAAAGTAGAGATGTGTGCAGGTGTCCAGGAGCCATTGCTTTCAATAGTGAAACGACGAAAACTAGCATGGTTCGGACATGTATGCAGGCACGATTCCTTGTCAAAAACAATACTGCAGGGAACTGTCGAGGGTGGAAGAAGCAGAGGAGGACAAATAAAGACATGGACAGACAACATCAAGGAATGGACAGGGCTAGATATTTCCACACTCATCCGCATCGCTGACGATAGAATTCGCTGGAGGACTCTGTGTGCTGAAGCATCCAATGTGGTACCCCTACGACCCTGAAGGGTTATGGGTTTATTGATTGATTGATCAAGATCGTTGTTAATTCACCGCTGTCACAATGTTAAATTGTATAATCGATAATATATTACATCTATCTATCTATGTGACGTGTCCTTTACAGAATGTTGTCCTCACAGCCACACTCCTGTAAGTCTCTCGGTTCAGTGCTAGCTGCCCAGCCTCTTCCAGTATCATATTCAGAAGGTCTTCGTGATCCTGTGTCCATCGCAGCCTCTTGTTCTCTTTCCTGGAACGCGATTTCCCCCATGAATAATCTTTCTAAACTATTTTGTCTCATTATATGTCCCAAATATGTTAGCTTGCATTTTTTGATAGTTTTTGACAGTCTTCTGCTATGCTCAGGTCTTTTGCGGACGTCTGCATCGGTTCGTCTTTCTGTCACATGATATTCTTAGAACCTTTCTACATCTATATAACATTTATTTCGCAATAACACTGTAGGCAACCATAACCCTACAGGTGAAAATTGAAAAAAAGGTAATAAGTTTTGCTAAACACACGAAACATACACACCGGCATTTCGACCAAAAGATCTTTATCAGGAAAACAACATAGCACATGACGGACGGCATCGCCACTGATCACATCACAGAGCTAATGGGGACATAAATGCTGGAAGTCCAAAAGGGATATCATCTGCATTTTAAGTATCACAAGATCATAGAGGATGATTGGCCATATCAGCAGAAAGTCAATAAAAATTGTTCAAGGACTGTGAAAACTATTCAGACCCATTAAACAATGAACACCAGACATCAAAGATGACACTATCAGAAACACAGGCAATCTGTGAGAAATTATTAGACAATCTGACAGAAAGGAAGAAATGGCGGCTACATCGTACAACATTGACGCAGGGCAAACAGACATACTGAAAGAATGTGATACATACAGCATCTTAAAACGGATATGATTCCTGGTAATCGTATATGAACTGACCCTGGTCTTGAACCGTGACCAAGTTTACTCGACTTGAAACTGTTCCACTGTCTCTCACTTCGGCATGAATATATATTCTCAAAATATGAGAAGCCTCATAATCAGAGCAAGTCTCGCTCTCTCTCTCTCTCTCTCTCTCTCTCTCTGTCTATGCGTGTGTATGTGTATATATATGTACGAAGAAGGCATGTTCCAGCATTGGGTATGCAGGCATCCAGTCATATCAAAATCGGCAACCATTTGGTGGTATTAATGTTAGCCAATTTTGACCACAACCCATATGCCATATAACTGCATATCTTCAAATAGCCATACGGATCGCGTGCGTGTGTGTATAATATATTTAATGGACATCTTGTTTTATGGTTTCCGCTCGTTTTTCTTTTTCCGAGTTCCGATAGTGCGAGGTGAGGGAGGGCAAGGAACAATAACACGGTCTCCTGCCATGCATGTCGTAAGTGGGGAATAATGAGAAAGGTTATTGCATTGACAGCTGCATCTTATGATCTCTGCTATGTGAATGACTTCTGAAGACATTTGTGTGGACTGATGGGATGGGATCAACAATTTTATCTGCAACATGTTTCCAGTTTCCTAACTGGACCATAGTCACGACAATGTCCACATTGGTGTAGAGGATTGCCCAGCTTTAGGGCGTTACATACTACTTACATCCACATTGAGTGGCATTGTTATTTAAGCTCAGGAAAAATCCGCCATCAGAATATAATTACAGAGGAAATATTTATTTATTTATGGTTGTAGTTATGTAAAACACAACTATTTAACCATAACCATAACCCTAAAATAAATTAATATTTAAATTATAAAATAATGAACATGAAATTTACAAACATAGACAACGGAAATAACTAAACTATGTTTTGGTGTCTACTTGTACTATACAAACTCATATTCCCTAGATCAGAGGTTTCCAAACCTCCACCAGGGGGGGGGGGGCACGAAGCAATTTGGGAATTTAATGCCTTACATGATTTCTTTTGGATAAAAAATATAAGCATGTGTAAAGATATATATTTATGACAAACGAAATAATGACTATCGATACAAATACTTCTTTGTTTACAACCACATTTCATTTTATTATATCCTTACGAGTATTGTAAATATTGTACTGACTAAATGAACAATTATTTATGACTACGTCAATAGTTGGCAGGGAAAGGGGGACATTCAGTCTTTGCAAAATGTTCAAAACGGTGGGGGAGAGGGGTGTCAGTGGGAGAAGTTTGGGAATCAATGCATTAGAAGATCTATTACATAATTCTTGTTCTTTATCGTTTTTATTTATTAGATATGTTTAATCTAAGTACATTCTTTATATCTTTGCTTCATCTTCACTAGATTTGTAATTGTTTATTTTTTTATGTGTGACATTGATTTTCTTCCATATGAAGACTTTGTAAGTGATAATTTTTGTAAAGGAATTATAATGTCTTTGAATATATTAATGTATTACTAATATACTAATTTATTAAATGAAAACTTCAGAGATCTTGAAGAATCAGGTGGCATTTTACCTTCAACTGCCAGGCTGTTCGTCTTGTTTGTTAGGTCACATAGAACGTCAGTCATGTACCCCCCTTCCTGAAAAAAGGGAAAATTCAACTTGACGAATGATTGTTTATTTTTTCGGCAGGTCCTGCCTTTCGACGACAACCTCTGCCTTGTTGAGCCTTGTACCAATTTCGAGACTTGCCGGTCCATTGTCAAGGAGGGCGAGGAACAACCGTTTATATTTTCCAAGACAGTTCTATTTCGCCCGGTACACCTAACTCAGATTTTCCAGTGTGTCTGCCCGTTTGGTTTTGCAGGTAAGCTCATAAAAGAAATCAAAATTTGAAGACAACAAAGGTATTTTTTTAAAATATCTTTCACTGGTCCATACTGCTCAGCTAGTAGTTTTAATGACCGCCTGCTAGGTGAAGGCCACACATACATGCCCTATATACATCTTCAGTAAAGGGGAGGCGGGGGGAATTACCTAAAAAGGTAGTTAAAAACTCACTTTTGTGTGGTATTCTCAATTTCGTGTGGTATTCCCTATTTTTGTGGTATTCCATTTTCGTGTGATATTCCCTATTTTTTATTCCCATTTTCGTGTGGTATTCCCTATTTTTCATTCTATTTTTTTTGGAACTTTTTGTAGAAAATCTTTAAGGGTGTGGGGGAATGTTTACCCAACTTTAGGCTAAATTGCTTGTACTACAAGCCATTTTCTGATTTTCTAGGGAGAAGTAGCAAAACCCTAAACGCCCCTCCTCCTTTATCTACGGGCTTGAACGCACAGACACATACATACATGTACACGTATTCTATATATGTATGTTGCTAACTCCCAGCAGGTGCATTTAACACGTTTTCAGGTGTTTGACACTCACAAGAATCTAACAAACTTCCACAAATTAGACTGATTAATGTGTGAATTCTACTGTATTGACATATGGATACAGACGCAAACAATAGACACTAAATTTATCACCATTGAAAACAAATACCATCAATGAACATTGAACATAAAAAATATAATATATGAATATTATATTTCTGGATCAGAACAAAAACTACAAACGTTCATTTACAGCAAAGTTGGGAAAAGTTATCAGCAAGTACAGAATGAAAATCAGCACTGAAAAGTATGAAAACATATTGGTTAAAATCAGGGAGAGGCTAACATAATTATGAATGCGAAGAAGCTCGAGTAGTTTAATACTTTCTAATACCTTGTATCCTACATATGCAGCGATCTGAATGTAAACGTCAAAAGTGCCGATCTTACTCGTCGTATTTTGTTGTGAATGTGTTATTGATAAAGGTCTTTTGGTTGATACGTCGATTTATTTGTGTTATTAATAAAGGTCTTTTGGTTGATACGTCGATTTATATGTGTTATTGATAAATGTC
Organism: Meghimatium bilineatum; assembly: GCA_034231615.1. Classification (NCBI taxonomy): domain Eukaryota; kingdom Metazoa; phylum Mollusca; class Gastropoda; order Stylommatophora; family Philomycidae; genus Meghimatium; species Meghimatium bilineatum. The sequence goes on along the minus strand of CM067317.1, from coordinate 50,240,547 downwards.
TGTTGGTTGATACGTAAATTTACGTGTCTTATTTATTAACTGTTTCCAATGGTAGCAAAACCTCATTACCCTGTTCTAAGTTTCGCCTGTTGCCATTCAGTTTTGCTGCAGTGTGTCGTATATATTATCAATTTCCTGTGCTTTGCTTCAGGTTTCTAATGAAGAATGTATAGAGATTTATAATCGGCCATTCCAGACAACATGGCATATTCTGTTAATATTCAATCGAATTTTCAAAAATGTGCTTTCTGTTACAAGTCCCACATTCTGCATCAACAAAAGGACTCTTTATTTTCCCCACTCGTAATCCTCTAATGGTGTCTGTACCTGGCTCGCTTAGCTCTGATAGTACACACAGTTCAAAGAGACCAGTTTGTAACAAACATGAACGGCCCTTGATCTTCATTTTTAGGATTAATTTAACAGATCTAATGTTATCTTTGGCTTTTTGTAGTTTGTTATTTGGCTTCTGTGAATTCAAGCTTTGTCTCGTTCAGTAGTTCTCATCATTTAACCAATCACAATGTCATATGTCCTCCCAGGTTTCTTCTTTTTAATAATAATAATCTATAATTGAAGCGTATTTTGTATATATTCACTATTGCCTTTCTACTATTGTTGTCGCTCCTGTGTTTCTGCCGAGGCCCAAAAGGGGAGTAAATAATAGCAATACTGTTTACTTTCCATGCATGTCGTTAGAGGTGATTATCGGAATTTTTGTGGTGGGGTTGTCTGGCTCCATACCATATAGGATCAAAGTGACCCAGAGGCCATGCTGGTAAGATGTGTCAAGCATAGATATCTCTGCGAAGCTGTAGACTATGACACATCACATTCTGTTCTTCTGACTACTTCTGGCTAATATGCAGGAGTTAAGAACGAATATAGAAGAAGCGATTATCCCACCTATGACTTTCTGTATACGATGACAAGCATCACTCCACAGAGCAACATTTGACCCCCCCCCCCCCCTGACGCCGCAAGTCACAAAGAGATGATAGCGAATCAAGTTTTGCTTCTGAGAGACGATTATGGACAGGTACTTCAGATGCATTTATAAAATTGTGGACTATTGAGTGTGACGCATGTCGGAGAGGTTTAAAGGAAAATTAAAAAGTGTAAATTTTAAACATTTGTTTTTAAATTAAAAAGTGTAAATTAAAAAAAAAAACTCACTCTGAACATGACGTGACATGCGGCCGTTATCATTCTAAATCACCCCCCCCCCCCACTCCTCCTGCAACTTCCTAACGGGAAAATTGAATTATTGATAGTTTGTGTGTGTGTGTGTGTGTGTGTGTGTGTTAAACTGGACTAATTATTGAAATCCGAGCATGGAAAACGGTGATACGTTAAGTATTCTGTAAGTTGTTTAAGTGTTCCCATTACGCCGGCTACATTTACGTTCCCAGATTTGTTCTTTTGCCCATTTCCTGAAATTAAATGAACCTCTTAGCCATTTGTTGTCAATGAAATCTCCTTAAGCTGTGAATCGAACTTCGCGTCAAATTAGGTAGGCAGTCGTTGACAGCTGCTCCACCGCAGCTATATAGGGCTTAACATAACAAGGTACGCTTTCAATCTTTCCATGTTGTTAATTAAACAACTGTAACATAACGAGGTACGCTTTCAATCTTTCCATGTTGTTAATTAAACAACTGTAACATAACGAGGTACGCTTTCAATCTTTCCATGTTGTTAATTAAACAACTGTAACATAACGAGGTACGCTTTCAATCTTTCCATGTTGTTAATTAAACAACTGTAACATAACGAGGAAGGAACACTTTTGATGCCATTCATATTGTTAAATAACCTACTGTGTAACAAACAATACATACACTTTGACTCAGGCTTCGTACATGTGTTAATCCGATGTTCTACGTTCCCTCAAAGTTGCGCGACCATGCACCTTGTTAGAAAGTGAATTGCATGTAATTCAACATCCACACAAAAATCTAAGACTACAGTCCTAAAATATGCCCCTTAGTGGTATCAAAGAATGGATTTGGGCATGCGATTTAGAGGTTGTTCAAATTGCCGATAAATTGAGGCATGCTGAATAAAAAAATGTGGGAAGTTAGCGGATATTTCTATTTCAGAGCTGCGAGTCAGGTATTGAGGAAATGATGAACGAAGAAAGTTACGATGATGGAAGGAATTAGCAAATAAAGCAAGGAATGAATTGATGGAAGTGATGAGCAAATAAAGTAAGAAATAAATTGATGGAAGGAATGAGCAAATAAAGTAAGAAATGAATTGATTATGTAAGGAATGAGCAAATAAAGGAAAAAATGAATTGATGTTGGAAGGAATGCATGAATAAAGGCAAATATGAATTAATGATGGAGAAATGCCTGAATAAAGGAAAAAGTGAGTGAAGGAAGGAAGGAATGTGTGAATAAAAGAAGAAATACTTTTGATGATGGAAGGAATGAGTGAATAGATTAATAAAGCGACGAATGAGGAAAGTGCAAGTGTCGGAAGAGAAAAAATATAAGTGAATGAGATAAGAAAGGAATCTTCATCTTCTTCTGCGTTCGTTCTCAAACTCCTGCAGATTATCCGGGCGAGAAAGGATCTTCAGTAGAGGAAATAATGAATTAATTAAGCGAGGAGACAACTTGAAAAGTTTGTATGCTGTAGTGGCTTGAAAGATGGTCACAGAATAGTAACACTGTGACATACATTGCAGGTGGCAAGAGGCAACTAAGGATGCTCGGGCGTGGGGTTGGCTACCACATTCATTAACTGACCCGAAAATGTCATTGAAGTCGGATGTGTCTGGTTCAAAGGCGAAGAATCGCTGTCAAACTGTAAACAATAACACAGCTCATTACATTTTCTGAACAAGATTTTGCTAAGTAGCGTGATTTTAGGAACGACATAGAAGAAAGAAGAACAAAAAGAAGGAAGATTTACGAAATAGTCAATTAATCATTGAGTCATTTAAATACCTGTATTTTACTTTCCTGCAGGTATGAACCAGGCTAAGATGTGCGACACGGAAATCGACCTGTGTTACAGCTTCCCATGTCAGAACAACGGTGTTTGTATGCGTCACGAGACAGGATACACATGTCAGTGCAATCATGGATTTACAGGCAAGTTACATTTCACTTTTTAATCATTTTGTCCAGAGTTTGTCTTGTTGTGTGTCTCCTTGTGGTCAGAGTCAGTGCCATGCCGCCTCAATAAGTGGGCAGGTTTAAGGACATTTTCTGTATCTGTGTCTATTCCAGATGGTATATGTGGATTCTGGTACATATAATAAATGTGGGTCCAGATCCAAACATTGTATGTGGACCCAGATCCAAACATTGTATGTGGACCCAGATCCAAACAGTATATGTGGATCCAGATACAAACAGTATATGTGGAACAATTATCCAAATTCTATTAAACCTGCTGACTCTATATCAGGAAGCACAGAACTGACTCTGGCTACAACCAGCAACACTAGAAGACAACTCTATGGCACAAAGCATGATCCTATACATCAGAGGTTGTTGTAGAGCGAATCACTACATTCATTCGTCCGTGTGTTGCCGAGGCCCAAAAGGGGAGCAAAGAATAGTAACACTGTTTACCTTCTGCTCATGTCGTAAAAGGCGACTAAGGAGTTTATGGGATGGAGTTGGCTGTGACCCAATATAGGGCCAGTGACCCAAAGCCATGCTGAAGTCGAATGTGTCAGGCCGAAAGGCAAAGATATCGCAGCAATGCTGTAAACCATGACACAATGCATTACGTTCTCCGGACTACATCCTGCTAATATGCATGAGTTTTAGAACGAACGCAGAAGAAGACTACATTCATTATTTCTGATCTTGATAACTGATATGACCAAATTAGACTAACCTCTACTGTTAAAAGAAGCTTACCTCACCATAACAGAGATACCTGATTGTATTTTATACAACATAGTAGGATCTTCAACATATGGTAAGTACTACTTGAAGTAGCCATGTGTTTACAGGGCCCAAAATAGGAGCAAAGAATAGTGATATTGTTACATGCCATGCACGTAAGTGGTGACTAAAGATGTTTTGGGGTTGGAGTTGGTTGTACCCTCCCGCAGATGGTCAAAGTGACTCATCCCACGCTGAAGTTGAAAAGTAGAAGAAGGAGACCTAAAGATTATCCATGAAATGAAGATTTAAGTCTGAGGCAGGGGATAAAACACAAGAGAATAAAATGTCAGTTTCAAATTGTCTTTAAATGTGTTTCATGCTGACACAGTTAAGTTTCATCTCCATATGGAAGTGTGGCTGGATTGGGTCTCCAAGATTTGTCAGTGACTTGATGCCATGGTTATACTATGGATAATAAATTATATAATAAGAAATTGTATTTATTTGCTTGGCGATTGAAAGAAATTTTATTATTTAACTTAATGACTGAAATGTATTTTAGATTTTACCTCATGATTGAGAGATACTTTAATATTTAAAGTGATTACTGAAAGAAATTTTTAGTACACACAATTTTCACCTTATCGAAGAAAACATTACACAAAACAACCACAATCTCCATCCATACAACGTCCCGCTCCCTGGCACTAGAAGATCTCTGATCTCCCAAATCACCTAGGTGCATACAGACCCAGAAGACACATTCATAAAGGCAGCAGTTTTTGTATATGAGGTTTATTAAGGTTTTCAGAATAAAGAAGAATCTTTAGTTGCAACAATAGACATAGAAGACGCGTACAATAAAGTTCGTTACATTCATCTTGTCGAAATGTTAATGGACCACGATATCCATCCCTGGATCATACGCTTGACAGCAAATGTGCTAATCTGTAGAAAAGTTGCTCTAAGGCGCGGATCCTGGGCGTCTGAGATCAGAACAATAGCACCTGGTCTGCCACAAGGATCTCCCCTGTTCCCAATGCTGTTTAATGTGTATACGTTAAAATTGCACAATTGCAAACCTTAAGCAATTGCAGAGTTCTTACATACGCTGATGATATCCTACTATACAACATGGGCAGGAACAGAACATATATCGCTGACAGTGTACAGGGTGGACTAGATCAATTGTTGATATTGTGCAGAACATACAACGCTCTGTGAAATCCCTCGAAAGTAAAGGTCATCTGGTACTCCTTGAATAATAATCTAGTCAATGACACACTGTCAGTTGCATGGGCTCATTCATTGAAGGAGATCAGGACTTTAAATATCTTGGGATAACCTTTGATAGAAGTCTCTCATTCAACAAACATATCTCAAACATGATTCAGAATGGTAAAAGAGTGATCAGTGTTATCAATTTTTTTTTTTGCGACGTTGACGTGCAGTAATGGGTACTGTTTCTGCTACTACAAGTAATATATCTGTCTTGTTTGTTTATTTATTTAAGAACCCCAGGAATTACGAGCTATTATCTCTTACTTAATATGTACAATAGGGAGGTTTCTGAGCTTTCTTTCATACCCAGGAAACTTCACTTTTCGGCTTGGTGCAATGCCTATTGGAGGAGACTTCTACTCAAGGGGGGTACATGAGACGAGACGAGCTGATAGTTTGCTTGGGTCAACCATTGTTTGTCTATCCTCTGACGAGGCGCTTTGCAGCCAGTGAGCTGTTCCTCGTGCAGGAATACCATTCCATTACCACCCTTTGTGTCCCCAGGTCCCAGACCTAATTTCTTCCGTATAAGCCGTGTTGAGCAACGGCGACGGTAGAATTAGACTCCCGGTTGATACACTTTCCTAAACGAGGTACTGCTTTGCCGTACGCGTCGGGGGTCTGGGATTTGACCTGTGCATTTCTCACGCACTGGCTTTGTCCCCTTGAGATGGCATTCCAATCCATCGCCAGGCGCTGTCTGTGTATTTTGACTCTACGCCATTGTGTATATTATCAATAAGATCTAAATAAAATACGAATCTCGGACGAGGAGCGTCGCAGTGGGCCTTTGGGTACTGAACCCAATTCTCTCTGTACGAGCCGTTTTGAGCAACGACCGACCGTCGAGTTGGGCTTGGCTTGGGGTATCATTAAAGACTTGCGACCCCCTCTACATTGCCCCCAGTGTCCAGATTCCGTATCTCAACACTGCTTCGGTCAGATATTTGAATAATGCGCTCCCCGACATTTATTCAATGCTTGCCCCGTGTGCAATGAGGAGCTGTATTCAAAGCTTTCTTCAATACCCAGGAGTGCATGTTCAAGCTGGCGTATCATTGACTAAAGTAATAATGCAGCTAGATAAAGCATGTCGAAATTGGACGGATGTTAGGGCCCATGTTACAGTACATGATTTCGCCCAGCTACACTCGAAACCACAAGACATAATTATATACACTGATGTCTCAGTTAACAGAAATACAAATAAAATCGATTGATGTTTTGTTGCCTACAGAAACGCCGTGAAGTTGATTGAGAAATCTTCTGCATAATCACTCCACTGTCACATCGAGCAGAAGAATGGGGATATAGGGAGTTATAGCAGCACTTAATTGTTTGATAACTGATACATTAACACGCTCAGTAATACTCACAGATTCTCAAAGCATGTTGCGCAAGATAGAAAAGTACACGACGAGAAAAGAATGGTGGGATTTATTGAACAACTCAATTGTCCAGAGCATTACATGGATATACTGCTCTGGTCATGCTGGGGTCAGAGGAAGCGAGAGAGCCGACATATTGGCAGGCAATGCGGCGATAGACGGCACAATGCTAAGAAGAGATAAAGTATACTTAATCAAGGCAGTAATAAATTCATTTCAAGATGAAGATGTCAATGAGGCTGAGAACGTACACATAAAGAGAATGTCAGAAATGGGAGTAATTAGAGGGGAGGGAAGGAAAAGTATTTTTTCTTTTGGAAAGTCTTGAAGATCAGGCAATGAACACCTGTCCGTCTACCTGTACGGGACTCTGTGTCTATATACACTGGGATGGCTGCTGGAACAGAAAGCGAAGCACTTATGGGAGTGCCCCACATGCTGTTATGCTAGTTTTTGATCAAGAAATGTTAGTTTTTAACTTGATGACTGAACGAAACTTTAGTTTTTAACTTCAACTGAAATAAATATTGATTTTTAACATCATGACTGAGAGATATTTCAGTATTTAATTTGATGACTGAAATTGTACTTTGAACTTGATGACTGAAATTCACATTTTAAACAAAGACTCTCACTTCTAGGATTGTAGTCAGAGAAGTTAGTAAAATGTGACTAATTTTCAGCCAAATTGATCAAACTAATGTGGCACAATGAATAGGGTGGCATCAGTTTTAGGACACTTTTGTACTGTGATTGAAGACATTTGGTATTAAATGTTTCACAAGCAATACTGGGCACTTGATGTATGGATGGAGTGTACTTTATCGGCAGTAACAAGAATAACTTCGAATAAGAAGTGGGGTGGGGGGGGAGGGCTTAAGTAACAACTTGAGCACATGACGGTTCCTATATATAAATTAAATAACAAGTAGCGACATAAAGTTTCCAATGGTCTTCTTTATTTATTTTGTGCTCCTTTCTACTTTGAAAACGTATTGATCAATCTGTTTTTCTTCAGGTACAGTATGTGAGTACAACTTGACAGCCAGATATGACAGCCTGACATGTCCCAGTGACCAGTGTAAAGGACCATCACATTGTGTCCCTCAGACAGATGGTGGATTTATCTGTGCTGATTGCCCAATGGATGGATACCGAGATGACCAATGTCGTCTTCGAACAAAAAGTTTTACCAGAGGATCATACCTGACGTTGCCATCAATGAAAGCCAGGAATCGGTTTACTCTAGAGTTAAAGTAAGGATTTTTTGTGTGTTTCCTCATTGTCTTTGACTTGGAGTTTTTGCTAGAAGTTATTGGTTGTATTTTCGTAATAGAGGGTTATTCTCTCTGTACGTTTCTGTCATCTGTTTCATTGTAACATCTACCAAGTTGTCTTGTGTTATCTATCTTTTCCCTGCTTCTAACTCATCTTCTTATGTATCATCATCATCATTAAGCTCCGTTTTCGCAGCGAAGGTTGGCTGTAACGGGTCTCCATCGTTGTCTACTGCTATGGTGGTGCACTCTGCTAGACTGTAACCTGTCCATCTCGTGATGTTTCTCTCCCACGTGTATGTATCTCTGCTACCTCTTGCTCGTCTCCCCCAACTCTTCCCTTAAGTAAAGTCTTCGACAAAGTGTGATGTCTTTTAATATTTGTTTCATCTTTATTTCCTTCGAGACAAGGACTATTACAACAACAAACATCCCGTACAGGTATTGAAATATCCTCAGTAACAACAAACACGTAACATAATATCCGTATTATGTTATGTTGTTGTAATAGTCCTTGTCTCGATTGGTCCATTCGGGTGACTTTGTGTGCACGATTTGAATGGATTGATGAAATCGCATCTTTTTTGGAGATGGGGTTAGTCAAGTACGGGGAAAAACGCGTGTGCAATTGTTGCTAGGCGATTTGGTGCCGTAGAACGGACTGGTTCAATTCCCGTTAGTCTCAAGAACTGTTTTTCTATTTGTGTACATGTGTATTATATGTGTGTTTTATAATTCCATTTGTATACATGTGTATTGTGTATTGTATAAGTGTATTTATCATTCCATTTGTATACTTGTGTGTTGTACATGTGTATTTGTCATTTCATTTGTATACATGTGTATTATATGTGTGTGCTTATCTTTCCATTTGTATACATGTGTATTATATGTGTATATATATCTTTCCATTTGTATACATGTGTATTATATGTGTATATATATCTTTCCATTTGTATACATGTGTATTATATGTGTATATATATCTTTCCATTTGTATACATGTGTATTCTGTTGTACTTGCATATGCATCTTGGATTATAACTAAAGGGACAACAAGAAAACTACCAAATTTCTTCAATAGATCTTGGGTAGAATAGTAGGTTTGAGATGGTTATGGACTTATGAATGGTTATTACCAAAGTGAGAAACTTATGGAAGGAGATAAAATTCTAGTGAAGGAAAATCTTAGGAAATGACGATGGAGATGCATTAAGAAGACCATGCATTAAGCTTACCAACGGTAAGCATTGTAAGACAGCGTTTTTCTAGAACCCACAAGGAAAGAAGAAAAGAGGAAGATCAAGAAATATATGTTGGAAACAACTATATCTAGAGGTACAACAGCTTGGTAGAACATGGAATGAGTGGGAAACAATAGTAAAAAATAAGACACGATTTAGGATGTTTTTTAAAGGACTTCTTCTTCTGCGTTTGTTCTCAAACTCCTGCAGATTAGCAGGATGTAGTCCAGAGAACGACATGCGTTGTGTCATGGTTTACAGCATTGCTGCGATATCTGCGCCTTTCGTCCTGACACATCCTACTTCAGCATGGCTTTGGGTCACTGACCCTATATGGGATGGGACATCCCATAACCTCCTTAGTCGCCTTTTACGACATGCGTGGAAGGTAAACAGCGTTGCTATTCTTTGCTCCCCTTTCGGGCCCCGGTGACACACGGGTGTTTAAGGACTTATTCTCCACACTAAGATAAAAGGTATACAGATATAGATACAAATTATTTATCTTTCTATCATCGGGTGTAACACCGTATAGCATTATTACGTTCACAGATATTTCTCTATAACCTGATTAGCTTCTTCATGCAAACTGCTTCACTTTTCTTTCTTACACACACACACACGCACACAGACACCCACACAGCGAGTCAGAGAGAGAGAGAGAGAGAGAGAGAGAGAGAGAGAGAGAGAAAGAAGAGATGATTTTTATTTATTCAGTAGGATACTGAAATTGTTATTTAGCGAGCGGATATTCATATTTTGTGTGTGATTAGAATACCGAATTTTGTCACTCCAGAAGATAATTTTGTTACTGTAAACACATAATTTGTGTGCAGGAATCTTCATATAGAAAACTGTTTACCGCCCTTGTGTTGCCAGGGCGCAACAAGAGGCGCAAAATTGTATCTGGTAATATAGCTGTCTCGACTAGGGAGGTGTGGGATTAAGTTGGCCGTCCCTTGTTATAGGTCAAAGTGACCTAAACGACATACTGATGGGCCTTGCCGAAAGGATGATATCACAGCCAAGTTGTAAACCTTGATACAAACATATATGCCCATCTTTGACTACATTCTACTAGTCATCATGAATTTGAAAGTGAACCCAAATAAGTAATTTAACGATTGAAGAAACATGTCGTGGTTAATCATATTCAGCTTGCCTGGTTTGGTTGATAGGTACAGGGTGAATGTCCCTTTTGAGGTGTGGCCTTTCCTCTCAACTATAAACACAAGTCCTATCTTTTTTTTTTCGGGGTGCATGATTATAATTTTTGTTTTTAAAAGAGGAGAGGAGAGGGGAGGAAGTGACCGGAGCTACTTTCCTCTTTAATTCTACAGTACTGGGGACTTATCGGATCATTCTACAAAAGTGTCGCTATTTCATTTTCACTGTGATTTTCATTAGCCTTCAAAACAAAGTATACACAATTACCAATGAAAACCACAGAAACAGCGAAATAGCGTCACTTTTGAATGTTAATTTCAATGTCCATCTGTCTATATAACCCTATCCTTCTTGTGAGAGTTTGTTTTTGGGTGGGCAGGGTGTATCTGCTTTTCCAGATATTTATGATAAACCCAGAATACTCTCAACGGTGTGCAATGCTTCTAGAAGTTTATAATTCTCAGCGGTGTGCAATGCTTTGAAATGTTTCTAACTTTCAGCGGCGTGCAATACTTGAAATGTTTCTCTCACCTGCGTGCAATACTTTGAAATGTTTCTAACTCTCACCTGCGTGCAATACTTTGAAATGTTTCTAACTCTCAGCGGCGTGCAATACTTTGAAATGTTTCTAACTCTCAGCGGCGTGCAATACTTTGAAATGTTTCTAACTCTCAGCGGCGTGCAATACTTTGAAAGTTTCTAACTCTCAGCCGCGTGCAATACTTTGAAATGTTTCTAAATTTCAGCGGTGTGCAATGTTTTGAGAAGTTTTCAACTCTCAGCGGTGTGGTATAATCTCAGCGGTGTTCAATGTATTGAGAAGTCTCCTAGTCAGAGGTTGTAAGAACATAGTTGTAAAGATGAAGTGATGTGCGACTTGTACAAGCTTCACTATATACATATCATCTGCTAAGTGTTTTCTGTTGCCAGTCAGCTTGTTTGGTGAGCCACTTCAGACGTTCAGCTTGTGAATGACTTTGTAACATTGTTGTCTAACCAAATTGGTCGACAGGCGGTAGATATGATTAATTGATTACCTTAAGAAGGCAGTTTTTTCCTCTTTTTTAAAAAAAATTTTTATTTTCGTTTGTAAATTTCACTATTTGGCGCGGAATTTTAAGACCGTTGTGTGCAAAATCTCTAAGGAATTGGCTTTCACCGACCTTTTCGTTAGGTACCTAGAACTAAAAGTAATGTTCACATTTGCTAAAGAGGGAGGGTGACACCAACGAAATGAGTCTATTCTACAGGTCTGATTGACGGTTAACTGATGTTTTCTCTTTGTTCAGTTAAATGTTCTCTGATTGGTTAGTTGCGTGGGTTTTCACTAATTGGACGGCTAGATGATGTTTTCTCTGATTGGTTAGTTAATTAACATTCTCTTTGACGGGTAAGTTAGCTGATGTTTTCTATTTTTTTTGTCGGTTAGCTTGTGTTTTCTCTGATTGGACGATTAACTGATGTTTTCTCAGAATGGACGTTTAACTAATGTAAAGACTTGCAATGAGTCATTTAAACACTAAAATTTGCTTTCATTCACATATTTGCACATAAATTGCGACTATAGATGCACAGTCTCTATCAGCTAGCCAGCGTAGTAATTGTACTTCCAGCGTACTTACATATTAGTTCTTTCAATATCCGAAATTCTCTCCAACTCAACTGGTCTAGGTACCAACACTCAACAGGACTGACTGAGGAATTTTAGTGCATTCTCTACATTGTGGAATATGGGGAATCTAATGTTATGTCCATATTTTTCTTTGACCAGCGGCATGATGTTCGTATTGTAAGCATCATCTAGTCTTTACTTTCACTTTCCAGTATTTGTTACGGCATCCGTTTCCTGCGTTTGTGTAAATCCTAGTTATATCAAGGAAAAATAATTATCAACTGGGAATTGGACTACGAGATTAGAAATTCTGTGTATAACCATTGTGGCCCCCTGGTTCGCCCTACGTGCAATAATTTGTATTAGTTACCTAGTAATACAATGGAAATCTTGTGTATTATATGGCTATGTGTATTATACACCATCACACCACAGTGGTTATCGACAGTTAATGCATACCAACATAATCAAAACAATCTTTCATACTTCATATTTTCTATTATTTCCGTACATTTCTTTGATCGACATGGACAAAGGCAACGCAAATTACATACATAATGACCAACGAAAATCACGAAAATAATAAAAATCATAAGTTATGAAGGCGTGTTTTGATTGTGCTACAGGCCTTTGCTGTTGATAACCAGGCCTCTACCGTGACTCTCGTCAATGAGTGCCAGGCGTCGACCGTGACCCTCGTCAATGACGGCCATACCTTCACCATCACAAAGTGTGAGTCCGGGTATTTATGGCTGAGTCAACTACCAACTTTAATTTAAAAATAAAATTTAAAAAAATTGCTGCGTAAGTGACGGTGGCAAGCGTGCATAAATCGCGTGGTCGTTCAGTAAGTCTCTAGCCACTATCCTACACTATCCTTTACGTCAATGAAGACAAAGAAAAAACATCCGGGATCTGATCACAAGGCTGGAATAACAAATAGTGACTGAAGTACTCAAGGGACGATGTTTGACAAGAGAATTGAATGCTGGGTCATGGTGACTTGTTATCACCATTAGACGCCGTCTCCGCATCGATGGTTAACTACAAAAGACCTCCTACATCTGACTCTTGCCTTGATGGTGCATTCTACCAGACTGTAATACTCTTCTTCTCGTGATATTCTCCTCCTACTTGTATCTCTGCCTAAATATTGATCGCCCACGCCCGTAGATAAGGGGGGGGGGGATGAACATTAAAAAATATTTCAAATTAAATTAAATATGTGTATAAGAAACAGTATTGTTAGCGTCAACTTTTGTCAAACATGCCCCCTCCCTCCTAGTCAATAAGTGTCATAGTTTTTCTGACACCTCCCCCAATTATTGACATACGTAATTTATAACAGCCGAAAAGGTAATATTTTATAATTCTTATTATACCCTACCTGAGTAGAAGGTTTCAATATTCTTCAATAGGTATTGCATTAAACCGAAAGCTGAAGTCCTCTGGGTACGAAAGAGAGCTCAGAAAAACCACCCCACTACTCATAGTCTCAGTAAATCTCTCGCAATTCCTGTGTTTATTAACAACATTAATTCTTTATTTTAGTTTGTGATTTGTTTGAATTTCAGCAGTTTCATCGTCTCACTGAAAATACTTTTAGCCATTCCTATTCTCTTTTTCACATCTACCATAATGTGTGATTGTATACTCATGATGTTGGTAATGATCTATTAGTTGTAGCCTCTCGCCATGTATTTTTTAGTACATGTTCCTCTGTGGTTTTGCCATCATGGTGATTGTTTTCAGGATGTTAATACTGTATCTAGTCCATATTCTCCGCTTGATTTGTCTACTTGATCTATTAATCTCTCAAGCTCCCGTTCACTTTTTGCCAAAAGGACTGTGTCATCGTATATCGTAAATTATTTATTATTTTCCCATTGATCTTGAGCCCTAACAATCCTACCAGTTTACATTTGTTTACGTAGTTGTTAAATACAGCTGCATGATGAAATGCATCCGTACTTTTTTATAATGGTACCTATAAAAATAGTTATTATGTTTCGTTTCCATATTTACAGAATGTGTGGTTCCTTCTTTTGCGTTATTGTAACACTTGTTTGCGAGTGATCTTTATTTCCACCCACCTTCACTTTAGTGCTTTACCTCTCCCCTTCTCACTTCATCATCATCATCTCTCTTTCTGGGTGTTGCTTGTGTCACAGCATTGAGGTATATACATACTATCTACGGCTGCGGTCTGTTGGTTGGGAATTCAGGTATCTTTGTTGTGATGTACGATCCTTAAACCGCAGACACAGGTCCATGTTTGTTATGTCAGGACATATGACCAATTAAACATAAGACAAGATGAATTTCAGCCTACCTGTCACGATGTCCTACCAGGGGTTGTATTGCTATTGCGTATATTTGATATAGAACTTATAGAAAGTACTAGTTTGTCACTCTTATTCTCTGTGCCAGGTGATGAACTTTTACATTACGTTCAAGAAATGCATTTGTCAGTGATTCTTTCAGCTGGGAACGTATTTCAGAGCTTTTCAAACGTCTATTGTACTTAACATTGATGTAAGTTGCTGCGTCACGAGGACATCCATATTGTACTCCAGAGGGGACTCAGTATCTTTGATATCTAAGTTATCTTGATACGTGCGGTCTTCGGTGTGGTTGGAGACCACTCCAATTTTGAAAATCACCACCATCTCTAATGGTGGCATATTATCTCTTGCAATCTTAAAATTCAAATGCTTAGGAGCAAACATCAACGATGCAGGAGACTGCATGACAGAGATAAGGAAGAGATTGGCAATGACATATTGTAAAATAACACTCTTGAAAAACATGGAAAAACAACAGAATAGAAACGACACTGCTAATGCTAAGAACTTTCATTTTCCGGTTGCAACATACGGCTGTGAAACATGGACCATAAGTAAAACAGCGGCAAAGAAGATCAACGCCTTGGAGATGAAATGCTACAGAAATATGCTAATATATCATGGAATTTAAAAAAACTGATCAAACTTCAGATATAAACACATTGAAGATACCAAAGTGTTGGTTACTAAACCAAATATAAAAAGAAAACTACACCTGTTTGGTCATATAAAGAGACACAACTTTTTAGAAAGACAAATAATGGAGGGCTGGGTGGAGGAGAGAGGGCAGACCAGAAGAAGATGGACTGGCGATATTAAAGATCACATGAATACGTCGTAGGAAAATGCAAGCCGGAAGAGATAAACCCCAAGAGAGAAGGGTCCAGGGAGTTCATAGGGAAGACAATGTTCTGGAGAGAATACTTCATATGGCATTCTGACATATCTTACAGTAAATAGCCGGCACACTCCCACACATCTATCTTTTGTCATATTTAATGTATCCATTATAGAAGGGAAACGGTAATCATTTAATTCTGCAGCGTATCTGGTATATTGATTTCTAGAGGACTAACTAGGGGCAGGAAAGTAAAATGTCGGCATGGAATAGATTATCTGCAGGGGCAGATACTCTATGAAACAGAAAACTATGACAGTCGAAGATGTGAGGAGAGTCTAGATGACCGCTAAAGAAAAAATGTAGTAGAAACACTAAACAAATAAAATTGCTAGTTGTTTTAAATTTCCTTGACCAATGTCCATCAACATTCAGATTAAACAGCAAACAGCTAAAACAAGTAGATGAATGTAAAAATCTCGGCAGCACCTTTAGATATGACAACAAACAAGAAGCAGAAATAGATGTAAAATGTAATAAGGCCTGTCAGGTCATCGGTCAATTAACACCTTTACTACAAAACAAAGATATTACACTAGAAACAAAGAAAGCACTATTCAACACCATTTTTCTAAAAAACAGTGTCAAACTTGGACATTAGATTCTAGAATAATTCATAAGATTATCACCACTGAAATGAAATGTGTAAGACGTATGATTGGAGTTAGCTTGATAGACTAAATCAGGAATGAAGAGCTAAGAAAACAATTAAGGGAATCAAGTCAACATTAGAATATATTCATAAACAAGTTAAATGATTCGGTCACATAACCAGAAGAGCAAAGTATCATCCAAGAAGTCCTTAACAAACGATACGAAAACAGCAGACCTATTGGGCCCCCTCATAAAAGGTGGATAGACAGTGTAATAGAGACACTCGGAAATATAACAGCAGAAGAGGCAAATAGAAGATAAAAGACCGTACACTCACTCTCCCCTCAACACCGAAAGGTACATGAGGACAGAAAGAAGAAGAAGAAGTGTCCATCAGAGCAGATTGGTAATTCCGTCATGTGGCTTCCTGTAGAACAACATAGTCTAGCTTGGTCAATGGCCAATACTAGGAGATATATCCAGCCTTGACCCACCATATTCTTATCGGCCTTTAATGTTCTTAGCCTCAGCGTATGGTCCGTAGAAGGGTTGGAGGCTCACTCCCCAAACCCGCCTCCCCTATTAGGAAATTAGAAGATGATATTTAGTACTAGGAAGTTAGTGGGTGATAAACCCCCCCCCCCTCCCCCCCACCCCACCACGATTTCACGAGAAAAAAAAGGTGACCTAAACTCACATAAAATGAAGGAATTACGCAGGAACATGAGATCTCCTGTAGATTTGCACAAAATTATACTTGCATTATCATTCGCGGATCAGTCTGTGTAACAAGTGCAATCGTTGATTACTCTTTTGACTAACAATTTAATGGCGCCACACAATTGTCTGGACACGCCATTTCTGATGACGACAGATGTCCCCATCTGGATAAATATTTTTTGGTGGAATACGAATGTGCATTTGTATTCACGTGTACAATTTCATTTCAACTTGTCCTCCTCCTCTCTCTCTCTCTCTCACTCACTCACTCTCTCTCTCTCTCTCAATTGGTCATAGGGTCAAACAGAAACATTAGTTAAAAAAAATTAAGACTGAATCATGTGACAGTTCTTTATAAATCTTTCATAAACATAGATAGTTATAACAGTATATAAATATATTATAACAAGAGTTCGCTGATGATGATAGAGCCTCGAGGGATTGTGGGGGTTTGTCTCTCTTGTTGCATATGCCTGGAGGTGGAGATTTATTTTAAGATCATGGTTGGTGTTTCTCTGAAATACGTTATAATGGAGACATTTTTTTCAAAGTTCTTGCAAGTGTAAGAAGAATGTTTGACAATATAAATGTATGGTGCAATCAATATAACTAACTGTAGGGCTCAATATTACGGACTGGGCAAATTTCTTGTTTAAGAAGAATATTTGACAATATAACTGTAGGGTGCAATGTTACGGACTGGACAATCTTCTACTATAGAGAGGATTTTGTCAGAACTTTCTTGTTATGAAATCTGGAAGCACTGCATAAAAAAAGGTTGATTCCCTCGCATCATCCAGACAAGGGTCTTCATAAGACTTGACCGCAGTGAAAATCTCTGGTTATGGATACACTGATACACCAAACCTCAAGTCGCCTTTTGTGTCGTGCATAAACTGTGGCAATATTACTTATGTTTGTTTTATATACGAGTCCCGATAACACGGCGGTTGAGGGATGAATAGAGTATAAGACAATGAATTAGCGATCTGTATCAACAACGATCTTATCCTACATTTCAAGAACATTGGCTATAGTAAATATCATACTGTTCATGTTAGCAGCCGTGGTAAATATCATACTGTTCATGTTAGCAGCTATGGTAAATATCATACTGTTCATGTTAGCAGCCATGGTAAATATCATACTGTTCGTGTTAGCAGCCATGGTAAATATCATACTGTTCATGTTAGCAGCCATGGTAAATATCATAATGTTCATGTTAGCAGCTATGGTAAATATCATACTGTTCATGTTAGCAGCCATGGTAAATATCATACTGTTCATGTTAGCAGCTATGGTAAATATCATACTGTTCATGTTAGCAGCCATGGTAAATATCATACTGTTCATGTTAGCAGCCATGGTAAATATCATACTGTTCATGTTAGCAGCTATGGTAAATATCATACTGTTCATGTTAGCAGCCATGGTAAATATCATACTGTTCATGTTAGCAGCCATGGTAAATATCATACTGTTCATGTTAGCAGCCATGGTAAATATCATACTGTTCATGTTAGCAGCCATGGTAAATGTCATACTGTTCATGTTAGCAGCCATGGTAAATATCATACTGTTCATGTTAGCAGCCATGGTAAATATCATACTGTTCATGTTAGCAGCCATGGTAAATATCATACTGTTCATGTTAGCAGCCATGGTAAATATCATACTGTTCATGTTAGCAGCCATGGTAAATATCATACTATTCATGTTAGCAGCCATGGTAACTGTCCTACAATCCATGTTATAAGACATAGTAACTGTCCTACAATCCATGTTATAAGACATAGTAACTGCCCTGCAATCCATGTTATAAGACATAGTAACTGCCCTGCAATCCATGTTATCAGCCATAGTAACTGCCCTGCAATCCATGTTATAAGACATAGTAACTGTCCTACAATCCATGTTATAAGACATAGTAACTGCCCTGCAATCCATGTTATAAGACATAGTAACTGCCCTGCAATCCATGTTATCAGCCATAGTAACTGCCCTGCAATCCATATTATCAGCCATAGTAACTGCCCTGCAATCCATGTTATCAGCCATAGTAACTGCCCTGCAATCCATGTTATCAGCCATAGTAACTGCCCTGCAATCCATGTTATAAGACATAGTAACTGCCCTGCAATCCATGTTATCAGCCATAGTAACTGCCCTGCAATCCATGTTATAAGACATAGTAACTGCCCTGCAATCCATATTATCAGCCATAGTAACTGCCCTGCAATCCATGTTATAAGACATAGTAACTGCCCTGCAATCCATGTTATCAGCCATAGTAACTGCCGTGCAATCCATGTTATAAGACATAGTAACTGTCCTACAATCCATGTTATAAGACATAGTAACTGCCCTGCAATCCATGTTATAAGACATAGTAACTGCCCTGCAATCCATGTTATCAGCCATAGTAACTGCCCTGCAATCCATGTTATCAGCCATAGTAACTGCCCTGCAATCCATGTTATAAGACATAGTAACTGCCCGACTGTTCATATTCACATTTAATCGAGTTCTCTGATCTGATACCGATCTATAACTCTCTATCTCTCTCTGTTGAAGTTTTATATAAATGCCTTATTTCTGTGTATCTTGTCTTCCTTGCTAAGATATCTTTTGCCTTCTATCTTGCCTGTTGTAACTATATTCTCCTGACCTACCTTGTCTCATAACGTGACAAAAAAATAAAGATTGTCTGTATTTAATATATCCTTCGGCGCTCGTTCTCAAACTCCTGCAGATTAGCAGGATGTAATCCAGAGAGCAGAATGCTTTGTTTATAGCTTAGGTGAGATATCTGCACCTTTCGATCTGACACATCCAACTTCATTATTGCTTCTGGGTTACTTTGACCCTAATATCGGAAATGACACCAACTCTACCCCAAAACCTTAATCGCCACTTACGATATGGATGGAATGAAACCGTGTCGCTATTCTTCGCCCCCTTTCGTTTCACATCTTTCTGATATTATTCAGTAATCCCCGTTTCGCATTTGGCTCTTTCATCACCTCTTCTTTAGTCTTTCTATCTGTCCATGATACTTCCAGCATTCACCTATAGTGCCACATCTCTGTTGCCTGTAAATTTTCCACTATCTTATTTTATTGTCCAAGGCTGGCATCCATACATTCCTGTCTCTCCATAACCATTCAATATGACGACTTATTCCGCAGTTTTGGCCTATCACATGACCATTCGTACATGAGTCAAGATTTCCCATGAGGCCCATTTATTGATTTTGCAGCTCGGGTGATACCATTTCGTCAGTGCTATAAGTAACCTATTCTTGAACAGTTGGTTACCGTATGGACACGCAAACCTACGAGATACAAACTGTGGTATCGTCAATACAGGTCTACGAGCGGAATCAAAACAAGCCTACCTACGTGATGATTTTTATTATTTCCTTGGTTTTCGTTGGTCACTGTGTGTCACTATGTGTCGTTTGCCAACCCAGACCAACGAAATTCACGAAAATAATCGAAAACATGACGCATGAAGGCTTATTTTAGTACTGTTGGTAGGTCTTGACTGTCGATAGCCATGATACAAGCAGCGTGTTAAAACACGTATCACACCTTTTAGGCTGCTATTTCCAGTTATATACGTGAATCTGTAAAAAGCAACTTCTAATGTTACGTATGTACGAGCAATAGAGCTCTTGAAATCGTTTGTGAAATTTGGGGCGAAAAATGGGGAGGTGGTGTTTTCCTTCAGCTTTCTTTTCGTATCCTGAAGTCTCTAAATCCCGAAGGTGAGCACCAACTCTCGGCTGTGAGAAATTCTTTGAGAAGCTTCCTACTTATAGGGGGGGGGGAGTTTTTGTATCACCAGAAATTAGGAGCATTAGAGCTCTTGACTTCACACAGCAAGTAGGGAGTTTAACATAGAGATAACAAAAAAAAAAGGGTAATGTCAATCACCAAAACAGAAACAAACACCACTATTTTCATCAATGACCAAAAACTGAAACATGTGAAAGAACTCACTAATCTTGGAAGCATATCATCAAAAGGTAAAAACACCAAGTAAATCCAACAAAGTTTACCAGATCTTAGGAGAGATTTTCAGAAACAAATATGTGAACTTGAACACCAAAACTACAATATATAAAACGACCATCATACCAACACTATGCTACCAATGTCAAAAGTGAACACTAACAACAAAAGCCAAAAGAAAACTTTTTACATCAGCAATGACTTGTCTACGTAGAATTCTCTGGGTAACAATAAGAAACAAAGTCAGAAATGAAAACATCAGAAGACTAGCAAAAACAATGAAATCCTGGATTACATCAGAAGACAACAGATTCAGTGGTTTTCACATGCTTCCAGACTACCAAAAGATAGTGTCCCACAAAAAAGCATTACTATACAGATACGATGAATACAAAGTCAGGGGCAGAAGATGGATTGCAGAAATAAAAGACCACGAAAACAAACATATAAAGCACACAAAAAGGTCGTCTTCAGAAAACTCTTCTGCCCATGACGCTGCAAAGCATAAATGGATATAAACCGAAAAGAAAGAAAAAGGAAGAGCTCTTCTATATATTTGTACAGAAGGAAGGTTTCTCCTCAGCCTCATTTTATACCCATCCCAACTAAAATATATGCAATGCTATGAGATCTCTGACTTTTAGGTGGTGAAATACAGTTGTGTTGACGGATTTCTGCGGCGCTTCCACGAGAGGAAAGCCTCATTATATAAGTATATCATCTACTAGATGTTTGTTATTAGTTGCTTGCTGCTCTGATCAAGACAGTCTACCTACCATATAAGATGGGTCTCATGGGAATTTGGAGGAGAGGTCTCACTGACTTCTTCCCCCTCGTTATGCAGTCAGATTGGATTTCATCAATCAATTTTGTCTGTGGTCGTCAGCCCCGAGACAGGGCCGTAGCGTTTGTTCACCGGAGCTGTTTTGGATGGCCATAGTTTTCTATTTGTGGTGTCGTACAGTGTACAGTTCTGTAAAATGTGTTCTGTGTTTTCTGGAGAAGTGTCACACTTTCCAAACCTGGCATAGCATGTGTTTCCCGCAGTGTCCAGAGTTCGAGTCTAAACACTGCTTCGGTCAGACATTTGTTCAATGTTTGTCCTGTGTGCAATTGGGAGCTGTGTTCAAAGTTTTGTTTCCACACTCAGGAGTGAGTGTTCAAGTTGGCGTATCCAATACTTGATTCATGACTCCTACTTTGAATGGGGTCAATTATGATGGGACATGTGGGCTTCTGTGTGTTCTCGAGCATGAACAGCGCGTCCGCCAGTCGATCTCGTTCTGGACTATTGTAGGTTCGTTGCCACTGAATTGAGTCACACACTACGCTGTCCTCTAGCGCGTGTTACTTTTTTCGGATTCAGCGTGTACTCATAAGATCACCGTATGTTAGTGACATTGACATTGGTCGCCACTCCAGTGTTTCTGCTTTTAAAGCCGACCGAGACGGAATGCACAGATGCCTTCCATCATTGTGTGCCGACAGTGATATTGGATGTAATGGCGTGGAGGTTTCGCAGATATTTCCCGACTCTCTCTCTCTCTCTCTCTCTCTCTCTCTCTCTCTCTCTCTGCAGGATATTCTCATTCCATCTACAACATCCACGGACACGAGTCTAGAAGTGTTAGCCAGGAATACAACAAGAGCAGCTGTATTTCTGTTTCCAGGGTTCACCACGAGGATACACTTTTATCTTGGTTACTTGGGTCCGCACGAGAGCAATACGAGACCATTTACACCCCAGGAGAATTCAATAGATCCATAAGGAAGACTACGTTCTGGAAAGATCACGTGATGATGACAGTCGACGAAAATCAAGGCAATAGTCAAATGAGCCATTTTATACGGTTTGATTTCCCATTAGCCAATATGTCTTATAATGCCGATGGTCACGCTTCGATGGACACTGACAGCATTTACATATCTTCATTTGGATCATTATATATGACTATCAGAAAATGTTGGGCAACTGAAGCCTCCTCTGTAATTACATCACGTCGTGTTATACAATTCCAGCCCCACTATTGCTCTCTCTACCACTATTATCTAATACTATTACACCTTCTATCTCTCCCCCCCCCCCAACAAAAAAACCTCTGTGTTGCTTCTCCAACTACTCTCCTACTTCTACAGATGTTATTTTACTCCCCTAGGCGCGAAGTAAAACCTTTCTTGTTCCCTTTGCTGTTAGATGAACTGCAATCCTGATGCGCCCCCTGATGTTTCTATCATTATTGCTCAATACACTGTCACATAAATTATAATACTACCACTACTAACTGTCCACCTACTTCTCCATCTGCGAACAGCTCACTAATCACACAAATCCTATACGTTTACTACCACTACTAACTGTCCACCTACTTCTCCATCTGCGAACAGCTCACTAATCACACAAATCCTATACGTTTACTACCACTAATACCCAAGCTACTATAATAACTCAACAAGTTGCTCGGTTTGTTTCTACTACTATTACTTCATGATCAACTTTTTCTCCCCTCGTCTACTCCTGATGCTGCTACAACAGCTACTGTTGCTACTGCTACTGCTGCTGCTGCTGACCTGTCTAATACCATTATTGATTTTTTTCTGCTGCTTCTACTACTACTGCCACCAATACTATTGGTCCATCTGCAATTAATATTCTCCCATTTCTCCTATCCCCCTTTCTACTGCAACTGCTTAATATCTATAGACTATTATAACTAATTACCGTCCTCACGAGTTGCAACTGGGAGTATGATGGCGTGATATACGATAGCAACCAATACTAATACACTTTAAAAAAAAAACACGACACTCTTCCGTGCATATATGTATTATCACTTTTACTGGCATTACAGAAACTCGGGTCTGTTTATAGGATAATGTGTCACACAGTATTATTTGATATGCTCGTAAAACCAGTCTAGCATAGCAACACTGAATCAGTACTCGGGACAGGTTGTGTGAGACAGCAGGTTAGATGGGTCTTGTATGGAGACTTTATATTTGTGACAGAGTGTTAGTCCCATTGTCTTGTATTAGATCAGTTTTGAGAATAAATAATTGCCGTGGTACTGACAGACAATGACAGTATGGTAATATAGAAATGTTCCAGCATCCTAGTGTTGTTTATTGTATCTGCCTCTGATTGAGAACGGACTTAGCCAGTAACTGATCCCCTGGCTTTTCAAAAGATTGTGGTTTCAGCTCCAGGAAGGAACACTCTTCAGTCGACCCAGCTGTACAAATGTGTACCCTCGTCGCATAATTTGGTAATGTAACCACAACGAGGAGGAGCACTGATCTTATTACTTCAAAGAAATGCTGTGGCTTAAGAGTTGTCCTGTAAATACACTTCACGCTCCTATACCTTTATATACTGTTCCATGCATACCCTCGGTATGGCTATGTGGTAGCACACGCATAGATTAGCATTTTCATGCCAGGAAATGTGAGCGTTGGGGAGACTAAAGAACATACAGATTTGTTAGCATTTCCACAGCGACTACGGTAGTTCATTAGCAATGACATTGTGTATGCAGTCAATGTGGTAAGAAAGTTGGGTAATGCAGGCTGTATTGCTTAAATGTCTATATCAGGGGTGGGCATCTTTTTTTTGCGTCAGCGATACATGTTGTGCTTTATTCTTCTCTAATAAACACAACCAATTAACCCTTGTCTAAATTCTAAATTTGTATATCAATTTATAAGATTAACAAAGGGTTGAAAAATGCGTAGAGAATTTTCATTTTACTCGAGTTATCCCATATGTACCCCTTTCTCTAAATAAAGCATCAAGTCGCCTGCCGAGAATACCACTCATAGAACGTAGCTTCAAGCGATAATTTCCAGTGATCACAGAAAAAAATTCACTTTATACGAAAACCTCGCGATTCGAACCACGGACACAGCTACGATAAATGTATGTCTATATGTCTGAGGAATCATATACGTGTATTAGTTGTTGATAACAGTTGATCATTATATTGATATTCATTCAGTCATTCTCCATTAGTTTGTGCGTTTAGGTATAAAGTTGGGCCTTAGTTTGAACAAGCCAGATAAGAGTAATTTATGTGGCACTGAACACATTGTGTACATTGTGTGTTATAAGTCCCTCAACAATACAGTCCTGTGGATATCGGGAATCATCCTTCAAAATTGACGCTATTTGACTCTTCCAACGATTTTCATTGGTCACTTTGTGTACACTTTGTGTCTACATCTAATAAAATTACGGTGAAGTCAAATAGCATCACTTTAGAAGGATGATTCCCAGATGAATCCACATAGCTGTATTGTAGTGGACTCGGTGGGAGAGACGGGGGCTAGCAAAGTAATAAAATAATAAAATTATGGAAACCATGTTGAAACATTTGGTTAGCTAAATTTATCATCTTGTATGATCGCAGTCTGTAGTACAATCACGAGGTTACTATCTTGGTACATCCGTGACTTTTGCCATTAGAAGACCTACGAGCAGAATCAAAACAAGTTTTTTTACGCTATGTTTTCGATTGTTTCGGTGCGTTTAGTTGGCCAGCGTCGGCAGCTGACAGAAGTATATACATAGTTACCAATAGTTACCAACCAAAACACGGCAATAATCAAAATCATCTCGCAGGAAGGATTGTTTTGATTCTACTTCCGTCCAGTCATTCATCATCATCAATTTCCTTTAGCGCTGAAGTTAGCGCAGAGGTCAGATGTCTCCAATTGTGTCTGTTCAAAGCTAATCTGTGTAGTTCTTGAATAGTACGAATATTGCTTTTAAGACGTCGTTGGACAAGAGATATTCAGGAATGTATGTACATGTCGCTAGAAGAAACGGAACAACTTGCCAAAGTACGCGGGGATTTCAAGAGAGTCGTAAGGAAGACTACTTTCTGGAAAGAATACATAACATAACATACAGTTTATGGAAACATAATAAATGTGGCACGTGCCTACCATTCTGGTATAGGAATACGCCATAGTGCCACCAGCTTTAGTCACTCCATATCACTTCATCTTCATCATCATCATCAAGTGCCGTCTCCGCAGCGAAGGTTGGCTGCAACGTATCTCCAACATCTCATGTCTCTTGTCTTGGTGGTGCACTCTGCTAGACTGTAACCTGTCCATCGTGTAATGTTACTCTCCCACTTGTATCTCTGCCTACCTCTTGCTCGCTTCCCTTTGACTTTACCCTCAAGTAAGGTCTTCAATAAGGTGTCATGTCTTTTAATGTGTTCAAAGTATTTTATTTGCCTGATCTTTATTTCTCTTAGTAGTTCTTTCTTCATATTAAGTGTCTTTAGCACCTCTTTATTTGTTTTCTTCTCTTTCCATGATGTTCTCCCTATTCTTCTATATACCCACATCTCAAAGGCATCAATTTTGTCTTCTAATTGTTTATTTAGTGTCCATGTTTCTGAGCCATACATTAATATGGAATAGATGTAGCATTTTATCATTCTCATTTTAAACTTGTTTGTAATTTGTTTAGATATTAATAATTTCCTCATGTCATTGAAGGTACTTTTAGCCATTCCTATTCTCCTTTTAACTTCTGTTTCACATCTGCCATCATTTGTGACTATGTGTCCAAGATATTGATACTGTTTTACTTGTAGTTTCTCTCTCTGTATGTTTATGTTTACCTCCTGTTCTTCTGTGTCTTTGCTGATTCTCATGGTGTTTGTTTTTTGAATGTTTATATCCAGTCCATATTCATTACTTGATTTATTGACTTGATCTATTAGTCTTTGTAGTTCATGTTCACTTTCTGCCAAAAGAACAGTGTCATCTGCATATCTAATGTTGTTTATTATTTTCCCATTGATCTTGAGTCCTGGTATTTCTTCTATATTTTTAAAGATATTCTCTGTGTAGATATTAAATAGGCTTGGTGATAAAATTCATCCTTGTCTTACCCCTCTTCTTATTTCTATGTATGGAGAGTAGCTGTTTTCACACCTTATTGATGCAGTTTGTTCCCAATATATATTTCTAAACTGTCTGATGTCTTTTCCATCTATGCCTATTTCTTGAAGACATTTGATTAATTTTTCATGTTGGACTCTATCACTTCATCTTATATTTGTATAAAACATGTCATATCTCCATCTTATATTTGTATAAAACATGTCATATCTCCATCTTATGTTTGTATAAAACGTCATATATCCATCTTATGTTTGTATAGTGACACTACTGTGTCATTGATGAACTTAATCTGATTTCGACTGGATAACGAGGAAAAAGACAAACATGAACGATAGATTACCCACCACCACTCTTTTTCATTCCAATAGAACCACTATGAAATAATATGATAATATGGTTCTCTATAAAAAGATCTTCCAAAATTAGTGATGACACGCTGTGTTTATTAACCTCTCATTTGACCGAGGTACGACTCTTTCACACTTTTAGGAAACCACAGTAAAGTCAATTCTACGGAGCTCCAGGAAACAGAATAGTAACGCTGTGATGTCATATATACCGTAGGTTGCGACCAAGAATGACTGGACGTGCGGTTGACTACGCCATCTTGTTAATATACAAATGTTATGTTAATAACAGAATTTGTCAGTCAGAAAGATGAAAATGTAACAGTCAAACTATAAACCCCTACACAACTCATTTCCTTTTCTGGACTACATCGTGCTAACCTACAGGAGCTTAAGTGAATAAACTGAGAAGAGCAAGGAAATAACAAATAAGCGATGACGTTAGGATATATGTTTCTGTTCGTCGAGGATAATTTGCTTATAAATCTCGTTTTGTTCTCTTCATCGCATGTATACACTTGTGAATATCTTCATGTGAACGAATGGGTATGAAAATACATGTATATATCTCTGTGTGTGTGTGAATGTTCATGTTTATATGTATTCATGTGAGAAAATGTTTATGTGAATGCATGTGTTTATATTATGTTGATACTTATTTTGTGTCATTACGCACACCTATTCTTGTGTGAACCATTGTTCTTGTTTGGATACATTTACATAATTGTGCATGTTGTGTGTGTATCTTTCTTATATCTATGTATTGATCATGTTAGATAAATACTTGCGTGTGTGTTCCTATTATACTTGTATTTGTATGTAGGCCTATGTTTATATGTGTGTGTGTGTGTGCGTGCGTGCGTGCGTGCGTGCGTATATTTATAAATCCACTTTTGTGTGTATGTATATGTTGTTGTGTGTGCAATATACATGTATGTGTATGTGTCTGTATTTCAATGTATGCTTTGATATCAGTATATACTTTTATATATGTCTAGATATTTGTATGTATATGTGCTTGTATTTATAGGTATCTATGATTATCAATCGGTTAGGGAGCCGCGTAGCGCAGTGGTTAGCGTGGTTAGCATATGAGTGGTCCTGGGTTCATTCCCCAGTTGAGGCGGAAATGTTTTTCATATCGCAACGGCTCCCAGGTCGACCCAGCCTTAATGGGTACCGGATTAATCCGAGAAGTAAAGATTGCGAGGGAAAGGAGATTGAAACCGCCCTCATTTGCAGAGCCTCTGAAATGTAAGATCGCTAACATCTCACAATTAATAAATGCTATGGGTTACTTTACTTATGATTATCAAATAGAATGTATACATATTTGTTTAGTACGTGATTGTATTTGAATGTGTATATATTTTGTTATCTATCCCATGTATTATCAATTGTTATTCTTCATTACACATTTCTATGTCCCCTGTATCTATTTGTAGCCCCCCGCCCCCCCCCCCCGCTTCTGCGTGCACATTATAATCTCTATCCTTTCCCCTTGTATCTCCCGTCGCCCACTAAACCCCCCCCCCCTTTCGTTCTTGGCAATGCTAATTGGTGTCCCCTTTCTTTAGTTTTGCATCTTTCATCTTTTAGTATTTTATAATTAATACATATTGAACGCATCAAGTTGCACCTACTAATTGTGTTGCGCTGGATCTGTTACTGGGTGATGATTTTCTGGTGAGAGAAATCATTCTCCCTGCCGTTTTGGTTATATTTTTTATGGTTTTATTTTCTTAAATTTTTTTTGGAGTCTTGATAAAGGTATCAAGTATCAAAGGTGACACGTCGAAAATTTTATTTGTTCTTTGTTTTATTATTTTCTATATTTTATTATCTCATATTGACAGTTTTCTTCGGTAACCTGTCTACCTTATTTCGTATTTGCATGTATAAACACAGGAAAGCAACAGTGGAGTAGTACTGAGAAATTATCCTTTGCAAACAGAAACATATATTCTAGCGTCATCGCATATTTGTTATTCCCTTGCTCTTCTCAGTTTATTTACTCAAGCTCCTGTAGGTTAGCACGATGTAGTCCAGAAAACGAAATGAGTTGTGTAGGGGTTTATTGTGTAGACTGTTACATTTTCATCTTTCTGACTGACAAATTCTGTTAACATAACATTTTTATACCAACAAGATGTCGTAGTCAACCGAACGTCCAGTCATCCTTAGTCGTATCCTACGGCATATGTCATTTCAAAGCGTTTCTAGTCTGTGTTTCCTGGAGCTCCGTAGAACTGACTTTACTGTGGTTTCCTGAAAGTGTGAAAGAGTCGTACCTCGGCCAAATGAGAGGTTAATAAACACAGCGTGTCATCACTAATTTTGGAAGATCTTTTTATAGAGAACCATATTATCATATTGAAATGAAAGATAGCGATTTGGGGTGGGGGGTGGTATACTATCGTTTATGCTTGCCTTTTTCCTCGTTCTCTAATCGAAGTCGGATGAACCTCAACAATGACACAGTAGTGTCACTAACCTCGATACAGGGTCGTAGAGCGCATCCGTCTTTCATGCTTGTATTCTTGTTAATGCTGAGTATGATTATATATTCAATTTATTTTATCTACGGTACTGGCAGATTTGCACTCATAGAACACAAGCGATTTTTTCATGTCCAATTTTCAAGTGTTGGTTATTCTCTGAAAAAATGTAAAAGTTATTTTCCTGAATGACAGTTTTCGACACTATTATTATACTATAATGTCACGGTTTAACTGTGATTCTTTTTATTTTACCTTTCACTGCACGCACTGTTTGCACGTCGAGATAGTAAGCCTATTATATTTGGTGTGTTTAAATATGGCCGTCTCGAGCCATCGATCTAGTCACCATATGGATAAATGCCAGCTAGTTAGATATAAATTAGTATGTTTAACCTTTCAGACAGACAGGCATAGCCGTAGATACCAACGTGCTTTTGTGGGGGTGGGGGTGATTTCTTCAATAAAGATTTTCACTGCTTTCTTGTTGAGGGGATGTTGAATAAATTCTTCTAGAATATGAATGTTGATTATATTCTTCTGACATAGGGATGTTGATTATATTCTTCTGACATAGGGATGTTGATTATATTCTTCTGCGATGGGAATGGTTCATATTTGAAAACTTATTTTTTTTATGATGCCAATTATTTTATTCTTCTTGTTTGGGGGGGGGGGGGAGTTGGAGAGGGGGTATTAAAAGCTTGCCTCTACTCTGTATGATATGGGCACGCAGACACAGGACCATATATACGTCTGCAGTAAAGACAGGGAGGGGGAAGGGGTAATATAAAAAAGGTCAATCGCTCTTTTTCATGTTCCTTTCATTATCTTGTAATATTTTATATCCTCTTTTAGGAAATAATTTTCTTTGGGGGTGGGGACAAGGTCCAACATTTTGGCTTACGTTTATAGCAGAGTACGAGTACTAGGAGGTTATAGTGAGCCAATCCTTCTTTCTGGCAGCGAAAGGCAAAAAAACATGGACAGTAAACAAAAGTGTCCAAGATCAGCTGGAGGTAACTCAGATGTAATTTTTAATAAGAATGATGAAAATTATATAGACAACCAAGAAAACTAATGTAAAAGTCATCATATATGCTGGAGTAAAATGACAAATTATAGTGAAAATTAAAGACAATGTCGATTTTTAGGGCATGTGATGAGGAAAGTAAAACTTGATCATTAATAACCAACGGAAAGAGAAAAGGGAGAAAAGATAGAGGAAGACAAAGAGAACCATTTCTGGATGGGTTGTCACTGTGGCACAAAAAGAAATTACCAACTGAACGTATTAACAACGCAAGAGACATAGAGTTGCGGAGAAACATGATCACCTACGCCATCCGCATGGCAGTTGATTGATTGATTATAGTATAGTAGCAAAAGCCATTTTTTATATCTAAGAGTGGGGCGGGGGGTGGGGTGGTTTGAGCAAACACACCCATCCCCCCCCCCCCCATACTATATCAACGGGCTTGCAATAGTGTAGACACATTAATGTGATGTTGGAAGCAACTGTTAATGTCGATGGAAGGTGAGTGAGGACTAAGTAAAAAAAAAGGAAGGGTACGCTAGTTAAATCTATATACTCGACTTAATTGAAATCTGAATCTGGAAGTACATTTCAGTATAGGCGGGTGTGTTCGTGTCTGGTTTAAGTTAGTGGCCATTGTTTTAACACGTGACTAGATGAAAGTAAATTATTGGTGTTAGCTGTTGTGATTATATTACATTTAAAAAAAAAATGGAATGACTTACAGCGGGAGCAGAATGGGGTAATTAAGGGGCGATTCAGGAGTATATGTAATCTGCCAGCTACGGCAACCATCACCATGTGTGTTGGGAGACAGAACACCTATGGTTTTGAGTGCGTCAGCGTTTATTCAGAAAAGTAAACTTAACCATTGGCAGTTTGTCATGAGTGCGTCAGAGTTGATTTAGAAACTAAATTGAACTGTTTACAGTTTTGTCAAGAATGCGTCAAAAAACTAACTAAACTGAACCGTTGATAATTTAGTCAAAATTTTCTAAGCATTGATTCAAAAATACTAAACTGAATCGTTGATAGTTTTGTCAAAATTTTGTCAGCATTGATTCAAAAATAAACTGAACTGTTGAAAGTTTTCTTAAGTCCCCCAAAGGTGATTCAGACAACTAAATTAAACCGTTGAAAGTTTTCTTAAGACCCCCAGAGGTGATTCAGACAACTAAATGAAACCGTTGAACGTTTTCTTAAGAGCGCCAGAGGTGATTCAGACAACTAAATTAAACCTAAATTGTAGTGTTCTTGTGAACGTTTTCAATATAATCTTCAAGAGTTTCATTGGATGACTTAATTCGTTAAAATATGAAACGGGAATACTGGAAAATAACGCAGTGGTAGCAAATACAGACTGGCATGTTAGGAACATAATCCAATCACTGGGATTCACCAGTAACTATGCATTAGAAGAGAGCAAGCCCTAGCAAGGGACATATGACCCCCTCACCACTCTTGTTCTAATTTCCTATTAATAATATGGGTATTCAACTCCTCCTCCACTCCCCCACCCTATTCATTTAGGAAACTTAGAACATAGAATTTAGTACAGGAAACAAGCTAAAAGAAATGTTGAACATAACTCTAAATTGGGTTACAATGGGTGTTTTGTGGGGTCGCCGATTGAAATCGTTAACTACAAAAAAAAAAATTAATTTTAAATTAATTTTCATTTGAAATTTACTCTCCCTTGTTTCTACACATCTCTGTGAGAGCAGATTTTCAACGCTTCTTCATTTTAAAATTAAAATAAAAAACCGATTAAGTGTTGAAAATGAGAAGAGGTTGACATTCATGAAAAAACTCAACAGAGAATCTTAAAGCTGTTTACGAGTTACAATTTAAATCTCTTTTTGTTTATGCCAGCAGCATTTGTCTGGTTTTGGCACGGGTATGAGATAGCTATGTAGCAACTCCTCTGGTGCTACTCTTGTTTTCAGACTCGCATTATAATTGTCTGTCATCTTAGCTAGCATATTCTCCCCAATGTCCTTGAATAAGCTGTACCTGATTCCATCCGGGCCTAAAGCGCCATCAGATATATTCCTAATAGCGAGTTGCACTTCTTTAACATCTACAAGCTGGTCTTCATTGTCCCTGATATCTGTGACGGATGTTAGGGTACACTGCATTGCTTTGCGTTGATCTAAGTCACCCTGATTAGTTTGTTAAAGATATCTATCAAGGAAGGTTCTGCCTTTCATCTCATCTGATGGCAGTGTCTGTCCTGAGTCGCCCTTCACGCTTGTACTGGGTTTAAAAAGGTTAATCTTACATAACAGGTTATCTCATCATCACACTGTAGAATGTGCACCGTAAGATTCTGGAAAGAATTGTCGCTAGACGCATAATCCAGGAACTAGAGATCAGAGGCGTTCTCTCAAACAACCTAGGACCATACAGACCACACAGTCACAAATGCAGCAGTTTTTGCATATGAAGTTTATGAAGGTTTTCAGAATAAAAAAGAATCTGTAGTTGCAGCGATAGCCTTGAATATGCGTACAATAGAGTTAGTTACACCAATCTTGTCGACATACTAAGGTAACAAGATATCCACCCCTGGATCATACGCTGGATAGAAAATGTGCTAATATGTAAAAAAGTTGCTCTGATGTGCAGATCCTGGACGTCGGAGATCAGAACAATATCACCTAGTCTGCCACAAGGATCTCCTCTGTCCCCGGTGATGCTTAATGTGTATACGTTGAAAACTGCTCAATTGAAAACCTCAAGTAATTGCAGAGTTCTAATATACGCAGATGTCATACTACCATACAACATGGACATGAACAGAACAGATATCGCTGACAGTGTACAGAATGAACTAGAGCAATTGTAGATATGGTGTAGAACATACAACACTGTGATCAATCCCTCGAAAGCAAAGGTCGTCTGGTACTCCTTAAATAATAATCTGGTCAGTGGCACACTGCCAGCTGTTAGTTGCATGGGCTCATTCATTGAAAGAGAACAGCACCTTAAATATCTTGGGATAATCTTTGATATAGGTCTCTTATTCAACAAACACCGCACAAATATGATTCAAAAGGCTAAAATAGGGATCCGTGTTATCAAGATTATGGCGACCTTGAACATGCATCAATTGGTACTTTTTCTTCTACAAGTGATGGTGATATCCGTCATAGATTATTGTCTTGGCCTACTAACACTGTCACAGACACAATTCGATTATTGGATAAAGTCCAAAATGAGCAATGAGAACGATACTGGGTTGTACTAGATATACACCCATCTCTGCTATGAGATTTCTGCTTGATCTTCCCAGTATTAGAGTGCGGCATCAGGCAGCACAAGTTAAGTCGTACCTTAAAGTGACAGAATACAACCACCACCCATTACGCCAACGTCTAGATGAGTCAAAGGGAAAACGAATCAAGCGTGACAGACCATGGATGACAGAGGTTGAAGATACGCTGCGAAGAATATGAATTTGAAGAAATAAGAAAGGACAGTGAATGGGTGGAAGTAGACACTGAGAAGAAATCACTGACTAAAGTAATAATACAACTAGATAAAGCGTGTCGAAAATTGACCGGTGTCAGTACCCAGGTTATAATGCATGACTCGAAACCAGGCATAATTATATACACAGATTATAGTTAACAGAAATACAAATAAAAGCGGTTGAGGTTTTGTTGCCTACAGTAACGGCGTGAAGTTGATTGAGAAATCTTCTTCATACTCCACTGTCACATCAAGCATGAGGATAGAAATATAGGGAGTTACAGCAGCACTTAATTGGTTGATAACTGATACATCAACACACTCTGTAATGCAAACTCACAAAACATGCTGCGCAAGATAGAAAAGTACATGCTGTGAAAAGAATGGTGGGACTTATTGAATAACTAAATTGTCAGATCATTACATGGATATACTGCCTTGGTCATGCTGGGGACAGAGAAAACGAGAGAGCCGACTTATTGGCAAGCAATGCGGCGATATACTCCACAATGTTGAGAAGAGATAAAGCAGACTTGTTCAAAGCAGTAATAAATTCATTTCAAGATGAAGACGATGTCAATGAGGCTGAGGACGTACACTTAGAGAATGTTAGAAATGGGAGAGATGAGAGAATGAAAAGTATTTTTAGAAGGTCCCGAAGATCACGCAATCAACGTCTGACCGGGAGTCTGGGATAGCTGCTGGAGCGGAGGGCTGAGCACTTTTAGGAGTATCCCACATGATGGGATGCTAGTTTCTAATCAAGAATCAATTTCAATCATTGTATTAGACATGTAATATGTTCTATTTTTATATAATTATATTATACTGAAAACTGTACTTTTGATTTATCTTTTACCCTATTACAAGATCTTTAATAGTAATGGGATTGCTCGCTATTTTGCTTCTAAATAACGGAGTCGCGAGTTGGAAAAAGGTTGTGAGCCACTGTTCTACATATCCGAATGGTTGAGAAAATAGGTGTTCAGAAGGATTTGTGTGCTTATATCTCCAAATGTGACACCACAGCTTTGATTGGATATTATTATTGTTATTATTATTATTATTATTATTATTATTCTTGGTTATTCGACAAAACAGTTTTCACACGCGGGGCTTACGTAAGATTCTTAGAGTTAGGTGGCAGGATTAGTCACTGATACTGATGTATTGAGAGATAGGTGGCAGGATTAGTCACTGATACTGATGTATTGAGAGTTAGGTGACAGGACAAGTTACTGATACTGATGTATTGAGAGTTAGGTGGCAGGATTAGTCACTGATACTGATGTATTGAGAGATAGGTGGCAGGATTAGTCACTGATACTGATGTATTGAGAGTTAGGTGGCAGGACAAGTCACTGATACTGATGTATTGAGAGTTAGGTGGCAGGATTAGTCACTGATACTGATGTATTGAGAGTTAGGTGACAGGACTAGTCACTGATACTGATGTATTGAGAGTTAGGTGACAGGATTAGTCACTGATACTGATGTATTGAGAGTTAGGTGGCAGGACAAGTCACTGATACTGATGTATTGAGAGATAGGTGGCAGGACAAGTCACTGATACTGATGTATTGAGAGATAGGTGGCAGGATTAGTCACTGATACTGATGTATTGAGAGTTAGGTGGCAGGACAAGTCACTGATACTGATGTATTGAGAGATAGGTGGCAGGACAAGTCACTGATACTGATGTATTGAGAGATAGGTGGCAGGATTAGTCACTGATACTGATGTATTGAGAGTTAGGTGGCAGGACAAGTCACTGATACTGATGTATTGAGAGATAGGTGGCAGGACAAGTCACTGATACTGATGTATTGAGAGATAGGTGGCAGGATTAGTCACTGATACTGATGTATTGAGAGTTAGGTGGCAGGACAAGTCACTGATACTGATGTATTGAGAGTTAGGTGGCAGGACAAGTCACTGATACTGATGTATTGAGAGTTAGGTGGCAGGACAAGTCACTG
This sequence comes from Meghimatium bilineatum, assembly GCA_034231615.1. Taxonomy (NCBI): domain Eukaryota; kingdom Metazoa; phylum Mollusca; class Gastropoda; order Stylommatophora; family Philomycidae; genus Meghimatium; species Meghimatium bilineatum. The sequence goes on along the minus strand of CM067317.1, from coordinate 50,204,898 downwards.
ATACTGATGTATTGAGAGATAGGTGGCAGGATTAGTCACTGATACTGATGTATTGAGAGATAGGTGGCAGGATTAGTCACTGATACTGATGTATTGAGAGTTAGGTGGCAGGACAAGTTACTGATACTGATGTATTGAGAGTTAGGTGGCAGGACAAGTTACTGATACTGATGTATTGAGAGTTAGGTGGCAGGATTAGTCACTGATACTGATGTATTGAGAGTTAGGTGGCAGGACAAGTTACTGATACTGATGTATTGAGAGATAGGTGGCAGGATTAGTCACTGATACTGATGTATTGAGAGATAGGTGGCATGATTAGTAACTGATACTGATGTATTGAGAGATAGGTGGCAGGATTAGTCACTGATACTGATGTATTGAGAGATAGGTGGCAGGACAAGTCACTGCTACTGATGTATTGAGAGATAGGTGGCAGGACAAGTCTGCTACTGATGTTTTGAGAGATAAGTGGCATGACTAGTCACTGATACTGATGTATTGAAAAGAACAGGCAATACCACATTTGTTCTATGCTAAGCTTGCGCAGACGCCGAAATATAGGTTAAGATATACTAGAATGATGGAAGATGACAGAATACCGATAGATCGAATTTATATATTGTAAACAAAATTAGAAATAAGTATTGCAAACAAACAAATACGATGAGGGCACAATAATGTAGAATTCCAAAAGATAGAAATGGGCGCCAGACATGGACGTGTAATATCCCCAGATCATTTCTCACTGTATACAGAGAATAGTATGCGAAACATAGAACGCATGCCAGGAATAGCAGTTGGAGGTTACAGTCTGAATAATTTGCGATATGCTGACGATAAAGTTCTGATTGTAGGGAATGAACTAGAACTTCAAGTAATGTTAAACATGGTAATACAAGAAAGTGAAAACAAATACCGCAGTCTAAACAAGAAGAAAACGGAAGTAATGGTTTTTTTCAAAGAATTTACGCATCGCCAAGATACAGTTTTAATATCAATGATGAAAAATGAAATCACGTGGATAAAATCAATTTTGGAACTGTTTTAACATCAGATGGTCGGTGTTTAAATGAGATAAAGAACAGGATAGCGCAGACAAAATCATCATTTAAAAAGATAAGAAACATTCTAAGCAATGGAGTAATATCAATGCATGCGAGAGTTCGAGTGCTGGGATGTTATATTAAGCCAATCTTTCTTTGTGGACAGTAAACAAAAGAGCCCAAGATATTCTTGAGGCAACTCAGATATGGTTTTTGAGAAAAATTATGACGATTCCATGGACAGTTAAGAAAACTAAGGTATAAGTTCTCAGAGATGCTGACGTAAAGAGACAAATATTAGGAAGAATTAGAAGCAGACTGTCGAGATTTTTAGGGCAATGTGATGAGAAAAGCAAAACTTGGACGGATATTCAGTAACCACTGTAAAGATCAAGGGGAGAAGAGACAGAGTAAGGCAAAGACATTTCTAGATGGGTTGTCACTGGCACACTAATTGAACTTATTGCAACAAAAGAGACAGATATATGTGGGAGAAACCAGATCTCCCACGCCACACGTCATGACACTACTTTATGGAGAATCAGTCTGGGAAAAGATATCAGGATTGACCTCTATTTTGATACAAAGACGTATGCAAACGCGATATACAAGATGCAGACATTGATACGGTATATATGGTAATAGGATACCATGGATCATGTTGTATAGAGGGAAGAGATCAGGAATGGTATAAATACAGAGAAGAAAGTGATAATAGATAATTCAAGGGGGTACACGTCTAAAAAGACACACAACAGCACGCAATGGTACAAGCGTGCGTATGATTCGTTGCACATACTGTGGAAGACTCTTTGAGGTTCAGATTGTTCTTGTGAGTCACATGCATCATCGCCATGGATCGTATGTTATATTTCTTATAGCACAACAATAATACTATCGTCTGGAAAAACGTCAGAGTGCCTACTATTATTATTATAGGTCGACTATCACTCGCTTGAAATTCTGCGAACATTTTGTTTTATCAGTGTGGTCACTTTTGACCACACAGTCCATATAACTTTAATACGGTATATATGCCTTCAGTATGCCTTCAGTATGACTAGAATCTTGTAATGATTAAATGAATGTCTACAACAAGACACTACTATGCGCGTTGTTCAATCCTCACTCATTCATTACTTCTCATAATGAATCACATTCTCGTCTGCTCTTGGGAATATTTACTGCAGGAGAGGGGGAGGGGCGGGATGTTTGAGAGGAAGTTATACTAAGTTTGCCTACGAGGTGCACTTTACCAGAGCGTTTGTGTGAGAACACTGCGGCCATATTTGTTAAGACATAATGGGACATCGCGCTAACGGTCCCGAAAAATGTAAGCAAACAAGATCTGAAACAGAGCGGTGGCTTGTTTCTACTTGAAGACATTTAATAACAGGACCTGGATAAAAGCACAATTCTGTCACGTTATGTTTCGATGCTTGAATCTGCTTCAATTTGCGTGGGCACTGATATCATCTTACTCGCTTGCTTCCGAGCCCCGATAAGGGAACAAAGAATAGCAACACTAATACCTGTCATGTACGTGTAGTAGGCAAGTGAGGGCGAGTTTTTTTTGCTTCGAGGGAGGAGTGTTGACTGTTTCATACTATTGAAGGTCAATATGACCCAAAAGTCATGCTGAAGTCGGATACGTTGAATCGAAAAGTTCATATATTGCAGTCAAGCTGTAAATTATGATCAATCTCATTTAATTGTACGGATAATATTTTGCTAACGAGCAACAGAAGTTTGAGAACGAGCGCATCACTCGTTTACCTACAAAATAATATCTCGTTCATCACATCGTGTGAACAGCTGAGGAAACTACATGTTTATGTACGCTCCCAATTAGACATACTCAAAGCCGAAACTTTATTTAGGCAGAAAGTGTATTTTAAAAAAAAATTTGACGGTGAACAAGCTAGATAAATACCATTTTACCGAAACGTAGATCTTTTATATACTGTGTTTTATTCGAAATAAACCATTACTTAATATTCTGATTTTTTACCTTGTCTATTTTCGCACTAAAAATGTTTTCCCTTATAGTTGAAACAAAAATTTAGAAATTATTTTTATTACGAGAAATTGCGACTCATAAACACATTACAAACACATAAGAATATAAACACATTACAAACTAACAATGAGAATTATAAAATGCTACATATATTCTGTATTAACGTATGGTTCAGAAATATGGACAACGAACACACAACTAGAAGCAGAATTGATGCTTTTGAGATGTGGTTATAAAAAAAATAGGGAGAAATGCATGGAAGTCGAAGATAACGAATAAAAAGGTTCTTCGAATAAAAATTTCTTATGAGAAAAGAATTATTAAAGAAAATAAAGATCAACGTATTTTGGACATATTAAAAGAAATAACACCTTACTTAAGAGTAGATTTGAAGGAATAGATTAAAAAATAAACAAATTAATGGTAAACAAGCTAGATAAATACCATTTTACCGAAACGTAGATCTTTTGATATACTGTGTTTTATTCGAAATAAACCATTCTGTTGCTCGTTAGCAAAATATTATCCGTCAAATCTACTATAAGTGATACAAGTGGGAGAGAAACATCACAAAATGGACAGGTTACAGTCTAGCAGAGGGCACCAATAAAGAAAGGATATTGGCGGTCTGTTGCAGCCAAAGTTTGTTGTGGAGACGGCATTTTATGACGATGATATATGAATAAGAAAAAGTAAGATCGAACACTCTCCTTTCGGTGTTACATACAAAGTAGTTTCTTGTCGATCACGTATTTATAATAAATTCAGCTTCCGGCAATGTTATATCTCCAAATAAACTCAAGTCTTGCTCTTGCAGAAATAAATATTTAAAGCAAAAAATCAGGTGCGGAAAGAAAATACAAGCAATCATGTTTATAAGCGTAATGTATGTTGGCAAGAAACGAGAATAATAATCTATATACAATGTCACGAATCTGGTGAATACTTAGGAAATAAAGAAGAAAAAAACCTCCCAAAACCTATGGAGTTAAGAGAAGAAAAATCAATTGAGAAATATAATTCATCATTGTGTGTGATGCCTCGCGGCTTTGATGCTCATTCCGTGCTTAATGGTTTCTCTGCAGCTGCACAAGTAGCTTTGACTTCAGTCATAATCGTTGCACTAATTCCCTGTTGGTATACATATATGTTACCAGTAGTGATATCTAAGTATTCCACGTATAATCTACTTCCTTCATTTCCCGTGGGTTGGTCATCTATCTTTAAGATTGGTAGTTTTTTTTTCTTTTTTCTTTTAAAAAAAAACAACATGTTTCTCGGTCCTTTGTTTTCGTGAAAGTGTAAATATAATTGTGGCTGGCTTCTCAATGTAAATACGAAAAAAACGTAAATACGTCAATACGTAAAACACATGTCCACCCAAATCGTCTGTAACATTTTTGAGGCGACAACGGCACTATCATGTATGCATCTCGGAAACCAGTTTTACAAACCCCCAGTTTTCCATTTTGTGAAGGTACATACATCTACCATGGGTTCAATTTTAATATTAAGCAAGACTGCTGGGTGGTCACTACCTCCAAGTTGCTTTCTCACTATTCGGCTGATATCCCACACTAAATCTGGTCCTCACTGCCCACTATGTAAGCCTCCATGTTCTGTACAAACGTGGTCATCATGAGTTTCTTGGCGTTGAATACTTCTCAATAATATCAATTGTGTTAGTGAAAACAAAACGTTTACATTATATTTTTTTAAACTTCGTACTTCAACCTTCTGGTTTAAAACAAAAACCGCAGAGATTTATCGAGACCGCCATAAGCCATGACCTACGTACAGACAGTAAACAAGCCTTCATTCGTTACATTTTTTATTATTATCGCAAATTTTATTGGTTACTTTTGATATGCTTGGAGCAAAAAGCCATGGCCGACCAACGAAATTCACGTAAATAAATTTTAAAAAAGCCTTTCAGGTGATGTTTAATTTCTGTACACATTACTGGAGCCCAACTATGGTTTGGAGCAGGACTACACTAGTCAAAAAATGCATTTACAAAAATACACAATTGTTGCAATATTTTTCCACCACTTTCTAATTATTTTTTAAAAATATATTGATAGATTACTCTTAACTCAATCTGTGACTGGCTGTATAAATTACAATTTAAAAAATAGAGCACAATCACCCTTTGATCTTTCTAGCAATCAACACTTGGTAAAAAAAAAACAACCTCAATAACATTCTATATTGAGAAATGTTCGTTGCAAACAGTGATTTCACACATCAGATCACCTCGATGAGTGTTTCAGCAGTGTATATTTTCAGTTGAAGGCATACCCATTCATTTGAGTGCAGACCATAATTTGAATGTTGTAATTAGGAAAAGAAATAAGAAAAATTTCATTTGTCTTGTAGTTTTATGTGACTTCGAGTTATTTTAGTCTGCTGCACATCAAATGTTTCAATTCTGCATAGTCAGTGAATTCCGAAAGGTCCAGGTAGTTAGTCTAAAGTTCTTAAATTCCAGTGAGTTCCTTTGGAAGTGTGATGGAAGTGAGGAAATTGGGAAGATATTCAGAACTGAAAATTTATTGCATTTTTTTTTCTATTTTACACCGACATAGATTGAAATCTACATTGTTTATGTTTACTGTAATGTGAAGACACGAAGTAATGTAGTTTCACTAATTTTAAAAATGCAGAATCGACGTTTCAATAAAAATGATCTTTATCATGTGAAGAATATGTATATGTATATATATATGGAACACTACACAGCTCAAGTTGAGTACGTGACATTTAGCAGTTGGGAATATATTTCAGGAAATTGCACGTAAAATCTGAGAGCAGAAAGGAAATAACAGATTATTGAACTGTGAAATGAGCACGGAACAAAACAACGTGAGAAAATAAGAAAGAATATAATGCCAAGTAGTGTGTTTACATCCATGATTGTGACGGTTTTCTGTTGTTAAAAGAGTCATTTTAAAGATTGCAAAGTGTCATGCAATTATCAATAGTAAATTGACTTCAATAATCAGCATAAAAAGAATTAAATAACCGTTTTGTGTAGAACAATACAATAAATCGACGTTTCGACCAAAATGTCTTTATCAAGATAGTGATAAACACAGAATGGAACTACCAAATCAAACGGGGTCTGCATGTCATCCATGTGGTAACTGACAGGTCAGGAATGCAGCAAACAAAAAAGTCGAAGATAGGCGAGAGCGATGGGAATGTGAGTTGTTACATGTAGAGAAGCACACAATGAAAAGTGCAAAATGAAAACCAAAAAAATGTAAATACTGATAATAAAATGAAACTTCGTTGCTGGATAAGGGGCGACACGGTGAAGTGCGTGATACATGTACGGCTGGAAGTTTGGTAAGATGCGAAATTATTAAGTGTGTGGTACCTGCGAGGTTGAAAGTTGGATAAGGTGGGAAACTGTGAAGTGTGTGGTACACGAGAGGCTGAAAATTGGATAATGTTGGGAAGCTGTGAAATGTGTGGTATATGAGAGGCTGAAAGTTGATAGTACGAATGACTTGAAATGAGGCTGCTGATGACTCATGACCCCCAATTAGGATCAGCGGATTTTAACTGAGACGTAGCGTGATCCTCGACAATAGAAGACTGATCGTCAGCACCAAAACAAGCCCTTTTACGTGTTTTAGATGTTGTCTATGCATTTCCTCTGAAGTCGTTGCAATATATACATAGTAACCAATATATATATACATACGGCACTAACTAAGTCATCACGTAAGACGGTTTGCTTTGTTTCTGCACGTTAGTCTTCTATTGTTGAGGATCACACATGTAGTCTCCGCTTGAGTTGATGGTTCCATTCTATGTTTGTCCTTATCTTGGTAAAGACGTTTTTGATTTATTGTTTCCATGTAAAACTGTTATTTAACCCTTGTTATATTTTTAAATATAATCACCGGTTGGTGCACGGTTTTGCTACAGTATCCCGTTCATTAAATCACATGCAAAGCTCGATGCAATAACAGTGATGCCACTGACACATATGAGCCCTATTGTTTAAGTACGTAGTCATTTGAGTCTAAGACCCTTCGTTAATATCGTGCAGATGTTAGCAGAAAGTGTCAACAAGCCTCTTGCCAGTTTCGTCGAAATGGATCATACAAATTTTACAAATGTGACGTGAATAGCGCTTGGAAACATGATATTAAAGTATATATACACAGTTGCATTGCCAACGTTGTTAATGGATTGCAGGCAAGACCGTCGCCAGTTATATGAAAACCTGTTCACTAAATTAATCGCAAATCCTGAATAAAGTAAAAAGGTTACTGTAAATACCTAACTATCGAATATAAAATAAAGAACATCGACAATTTCCATTTGGTCGGACATCCTCGATATGTTTGTTATTTATATTCTCTAAATTGAATTGGACCCCATTCGCTACTTGTTTTAACTATTTTTGACTTTCAGTTGGTTACTATTTATATATATTTAGAATATCCATCTATTTGATCATGCGTAAAGTCATTCAAGATGAAAAAGTGGGCCACCAATGGCTCAAAAACAACACTTTAACTGACCTTGTTTTTGCAGATGACATCGCAATCGTAACTCTACTCATCAACAAACACAAGATAGAACTAACAAACTGTGCAAACTCGGGGTCTAACTTAATTTAGCGAGCAGGTCTTCTATACTGGCAATCGCTCACAGTACAAGTGAGCGAAACGGTGGTATTAATTAGACTATACCATTAATTCTTTCAGATCACGTCTGTACACGACCGTAGTCATCTACAACATATGACATGTGGGCTAAATTGGAAACATTTTAGAAGGATGATTCCTATGAACCAGCAGGACCACATTTATAATGACGAAAGACACGGCGTGCTGAGATAAAGAAAATGAGCATAACTACCGACTATAAGGTTGTATAGTAGAGGACAAGTTGTTTCTTGTTTTTCCCCCCATTTTCTGCAGTGGTTTTCAAGCTCTTGCAGATTAGCAGAGAACGGAGTGCGTTGTTGTATGGTTTACATCTTTGCTACGATTTCTAAGCATTTCGGTCTGACACATTTCGTTCTGACACATTTCGGACTGACACATTTCGGTCTGACAGATTTTGGTCTGACACATTTCTGTCTGACAGATTTCGGTCTGACACATTTCGGTCTGACACATTTCGACCTGACAGATTTGGGTCTGACACATTTCGACCTGACACATTTCGGCTTAATCGTGGCTCCTGAGTCTCTTTGACTTCTATACTAAGTCACTTTCTTTTATACTCCTTTATGCATTTGCAGCGTTAGCGGTAGAAGAGTTCTCTGGAGAGGGCTTTTTGTGTGTTTCATATATGTTTGTTTTCGTTGACTCATTTATGTCTGTAATCCATCGTTTGCAAGGTCTACCTCCTGCCTTTGTATCCATCGTGTCTGTATAATAATGCTCCTCGTATCTGATGGTAGTCTGGAAGCATGCGGAAACCACTCATTATGTTGACTTCTTATGTAATCCAACTTGGCATTGTGTTTGATGTTTACGTTTCTGATTCTACTCTTATCGTTACTCCGAGGATTCTACATGAAGTCATTTCTGTTGTAACAAGTTTTCATTTGAATTATGTTGTTAGTGTCTACGTTTGACATTGGTAGCATAGTGATGGTATAGTGATCCTTTTATATAGTGCAGTTTTGGTGTTCATCGTCACATATTTGCTTTTTGAAAATTTGAGATATCTGCCCCAATATCCGGTATGCTATTTTGCATCTATGTTGGATTTTTGGGGGTATTTTCCCCATTTGCTGATATGATGCTTCTAAGATAAGTGAATTCTTTCAACTGTTTAAGTTGTTGGTCATCGATTAGAATAGTGGCGTTTCTTTCTGATTTTGCGATTGACAAAGTTTTTTTATATGTTAATCTTCATGTTAAAGTCCCTACATGCTGTTCTTTTGTTTTTCCTATTATTGCTTGATCGTCTGCGAAAAGAAGTTCGCTCAGGATGTTGTTTAGAATGTCTTCTTCATTATTGTTGGCAATTTTACAAATACAATCGATATATGCACATAATAGCGAGATAAAACATAAAAACTCCTTAGTCGCCTCTTGCGATGTGCATAGCCAGTGATGGTGTCGCGGTTCTTTACTCCCATTTCGGACTATGACAACTCAATAGCGTTTTTGTTACAATTGCTAAAAGTTTCTAGTTTCTATCAATAGATTTCGTGTATCCCTGTCTTTTATTATTTTTTTTATAACCCAGAAGACTCCCATACCTACTTTCTGTCGGTGTGCAAGCTTTGAAATGACGTCTCCTACTTAGAGAGTTCAAATATAATTGTAAATATTTTCAATGTAGCTTCCAGGTGACTTATTATGCGTATCAACTACTAGGTGGTCGTTGTTGCATGGAGGTTGATATGGAGTACCATTGGTGAGACATTCAAGTTTCACAAGTTTAGTTGTCTCAATCTACGACTACGCAATCTGGGCAAACTCATAGGGGATTTGTCTCTGCCAGCACAGGATGTATAGTTTGCATGCTGATGGTTCATGTAGGTCGATAGTTTTATATATACACACACACCACACACACACACACGACGCCCCTTCGGTTGTCCTTCTCGCCACGGGGGTAATTACCAATTCTCTATTCTCTAAGTAAAATTAGCATATCTCATGTCCAAGTGTCATCATTTAGAAAATGTTCACGTAAGAATATGAATGTGTCAACTCTTTCATTACCGCAGATTCCTGCATGTCTATTAGAAAAAATATACAGAACTCTCTACAGATCAGAATATGCAATGCACTTCATCTTTTCCCCAAGCGGAAAAAGTTAAGATGAGTTTAATTCTACCGGTCCAAGATGGCGTAGAGAACGTATGTGTTCTCATATGGTCATGTGTAATCGAATGTTCCTCCTCAAAGCAATGACAAACTACAGGAGTGGTGTACCAATAATTTCTGTGTTGAAATTGTCATAGATCGTAAACAAATTGTGCGTGCATCAACTCAACAAAGCCGCCATTGTGACAATAGCAGGGTTAACATCAATAATATAGGAATAGATAAATACAAATCGAGCATAAAGTTGGGAACGTGAGGATTATTACCACGATAAAATTCATATAATATTGAAAGAAGGAAGTTAGGGTTTTTTTGGGCACACTATATCATGGAAAGAGTGTTGTTACAGAGGGCGATAGAAGACAGTAGAGGAAGAGGCCTTTGTTACATTTTTTATTATAATCGAGAATTTTATTGGTTAACGAATTTCGTTGGACAAGAGATATTCAGGAATACATGCACATGTCGCTAGAGGATGCGGACAACTTGCCAGAGACCGTGAGAATTCAGAATATTCACAAGGAAAACTACGTTCTGGAAAGAATACGTCACATGACAACAAGAGGAAAACGCTTCATGAGTATTGATGAGGATGACATAGAAATAGAAGTTCTGAGACAGTGTCGAGGTCATGTTAGTCATAGAGTATATCTAGGGGTTGTCCATAAATTACGTCAGCAATTCAATTAGTAAAAACAATTGATAGTTGTTGACAGGGTAGAAAGAGCAAAGTATTATCCAAAAAAAACACATTAACAAACGAATAATAGGAAAACAGTCGACCTATTGGACGCACTCGTAAAAGGTGGATAGATAGTGTATTAGAGGAAATATAACAGCAGAAGAGGCAAATAGAAGGGCAAGCGATCGTACACTCACTCTCCCCTTAACACCGAAAGGTACATGAGGACAGAAAGAAGAAGAAGAATTTGACAGGGTGAAGTTGATAAAAGTTGATGTCACTAATATACATTTTTATATGCTAATTAAATTGTGTGAATGTGAACACGTTTTAGAAAAGAAACAAAATTATGTAGTTGGTTTTTTTTCAATTTTTGTTGGGAAAAAAATCTTCTTGGGGAGGGCGGGGGCTACAATATTTATTTTTACATTAAGCTGGGGATGGGTCCCTGAATACTTTAGTCTATTGACAAGTGGAAAGTCGGAAAAGGCACACACAAACTGTTGAGTAACTCATATGTACTTTCAGTGCTACTATGTACAGAGCGCAAACCAGTGTTCTCCAGTTTGGGCGATACGATGCTGGTGTGTGCAGTTCTTGCATGTTGTTGAGACGTATAATAATACACTCTTTCATGGTTTTGTTAGAGTTTAAGCGTCTATTGTAGAGGACCATATTTTCCGGAGTTTTTATAGGAAAATGCGTTTCCTGTACTGTAATTTGATTTTCATTATGTTTAGTGAACCTAACATGTTATATCACTCTCTCACACACACAGACGATATCAAAAACAGATATATCTATCTGTCTGATGCTGTAATATTTCTGTCACTCTGCATGCTTAGTCATCAATCTATATCTAATATGTCCTCTTGTACTTCTACTTGTATTTTTTTTTGGTTTTTTTCTCAATGTCTGTCCGGTCGTCTTTCATTTATGCATAAACTCATAAATCTGTATTTTTAATCTATATTTTCAGCGTTCTTGCGTCTTTCTTTGTCAATCTGTACCTAAATTTACGTCTAATTTATCGATATGTCTGGACGTGAGTATGCCTGAATGACAATGCTTCTACTGACCTTCCCGGATTTAACATGAATTGTTTCAGACGTGCAAATCAACGCTTTCAATACCACTCACTCATCCCTGTAATCAATATTGAACAAAAAAGAATATGGAAGCCCGTACGCCGGTGTTCTGGAATTCTTTCCGTAAATTAGATCTAACGCAGATTATAGCCACGTCATATTAATAAGTCAATTAACCTGCTCAGTGTTCCATTCCCGGTACCATCGATCGTCACAAATTAAAAATTGTTCTGTAATATTTTATGCCTAATGGCCTTATAGAGTGCCCCGTTAACACGCGAGGGCAGCGCACGACCACATTTGATATGAATAGATCAGAAAACAATTGTTGATGAAATAATTCCACGCCATCTGAAATTGACATTTGTTAGTTCTAGTCCAAAATACCCATAGTAAATTGTCTAGATGTTACACCCGTTGAAATGTGAATAGATAACAGCGTTTAGACTGCACATAGGCACTACCGTTTCTGAGCACACTTGTATCCGCTCAATCTGTCACATACTCCAGACTATTTGTGGAACAAGCACATACGTCCTTCAAACCTGACCACTCTATTGGAGGGCCTGCAACCGAGATTCGTCGCAAGGGTACACACTAGTAAAAAAAAACCTGTGCGGTCCGTGTGCTATCCGATCCCAAGAGGAGCGAAGAATAGCAACACTATTATCCATGTATGTCGTAAGATGCGACTAAGGAGTGTATAGGGTGAAGTCGGCTGTCCTTCCCATACAGGGTCTAAGTGACCCAGAAGTCATGCTGAAGTCGGACTTTCAGGCCGATAGTCGTAGATATCGCAGCAAATATGTAAACCATGACACAACGTATTGCGTTCTACGGACTACATCCTGCTAATCTAAAGGAGTTTGAGACAAAGATGCTGAACACGAAAAAACTGCAACAAAATGTGGTCTAGCATAAACTTCAAGCTTTATCCATATTCTGAATATTGACGTCTGAGGCAAGTGACTTGTGAACAGGTGAAGAAATCCAAGATAGTAGAGACTATGTTAGTGCACAAAACAACAAAGGAGTTAAAACTTAAATGGTATGAAGACGGAACAATTGAAGAAAAGAAATAAGTGGTTAAAGTAACGAGGAATACAGAGATAAGAGGGACGCAGAAATTTGCGGAACTTCGCTGGCTGAGTGAGAGCATCAGGAAAGGAACCGATCAAGACTTTCACTTTACAGTAGTGCGCACTATTAACATTCGTGTCTGGTGAGCAAAGCAAGAATCTATACCATCTCCAACCGGATGTATCCTGATGTGGCCCTTACTAGAAATCAATCAATTAAGTGCCGTGCCGAGTGGCGTACGCGATCATGTTTCTCCGCAGCTCTCTGTCTCTTGTTTTGTTAATAAGTTCAGTTGTTGACTTCTTTTTGTGCCACAGTGACAATCCATCTATACATTTCTCTCTTTGTCTTCCTCTATCTCTTCTCCCCTTGATCTTTCCGGTAGTTACTAAATGCTCACGTTTTACTTTTCTCATCACCTGCCCTTATAATCTTGATTGTCTGCTTCTAAATTGTTCTATAATTTGTCCTTTTACTCCGGCATCTTTGAGGACTTCTAGATTAGTTTTTCATAGCTGTCCATGGAATTCTCATCATTCTTCTTAAAAACCTCACTTGAATTCGTGTATGCATTGATATTACTCCATTGCATAGAACGTTTCTCATTTTTTGAAATGTTGATTTGTCCTGTGCTATCCTATTCTTGATCTCATTTGAGCACCGGCCATCGGATGTTAAAATAATTCAAAGATACTTCACTTTATCCGCTTGATTTAATCGTGCATCATTGATAGTAATAGTGTATTTTGGAGGTGCGTATTTCTTTGGGAAATAAATATTACTTATTTGTTCTTCTATTTCAGACTACAACCTTTGTTTTCACTTTATTTATTACCATATATTAACCGCTGAACTACCGCATAGCCCGTATAAATGAAGGATTACTAGAAAAGCATACACTGATCCTTCACTTATACGTGCTACGTGATAGCAAGTAATTAATACCAACCCTTACCGTTGGGTAACACATCTCGAAGCATATTCTTTTATCCGGTCACATAAAGCGATTCAGGAAAATTCATAAGATTCAGGAAGATAGATGGTAAACTACCATGTGGAATGTGCGCATGTCGTAAGATAGATGGTAAACTAACATGTGGAAGGGGCTCATGTCGTAAGATAGATGGTAAACTACCATGTGGAAGGTGCTCACGTCGTAAGATAGATGGTAAACTAACATGTGGAAGGTGCGCATGTTGTAAGATAGATGGTAAACTAACATGTGGAAGGTGCACATGACGTAAGATAGATGGTAAACTAACATGTGGGAGGTGCGCATGTCGTAAGATAGATGGTAAACTACCATGTGGAAGGTTCACATGTTGTAAGATAGATGGTAAACTACCATGTGAAACTGTCGCATGTCGTAAGATAGATGGTAAACCACCATGTGGAAGGTGCGCATGTTGTAAGATAGATGTAGTCAAACTCATATGTCCCCTTTCTTTAGTGGCACTTTTAATTATTATATTGCCTCCTTATGTAGCAGAGTAAAAATTGTGTGTTCCCTTTCTTTAGTGACACTTTTTATTACTATATTGCCTACTTACGTAGTAGAGTCAAACTCATATGACCCCGTTCCAGAACACTTGCCAGGCAGAAGTATGTGCACTGCGGTATATTGCCTTATTCTTGATCAAACGATCTATATTTGTGTCTTTCCAGCAGCAATTGTCTTGAATGTCATACCTTTCTATGGAACAGCTATTGACTAAAAGTTCTTGTGTCATGAGTTGCTAAAACTTTCTTAATATGGCTATGTGCAGTCAAACGCCAATTATCCGAACTAATTGAGGCATGGTCGGTTCGTTACACTGAATCGTTCGGATAATTGATTTGTGATAAATGAGGTTTCGGAAATTGACGTTCGCACAATTGACGCTTATTGTGTATATATTTTTAAAAATTATTGTTTCTCTTGTATGCCATGATCATTCACATAACCAATATTAGCAAGAACCGGCTAAACTCGGTGTTGGCAATCTTTCTCGGTGGCTGGTCACATTCAGGTATGTCCTACGCTGGTTGGGCCATATGTTCAGGTGTGTGCTACAATGGTTGGGCTATATGTTGTACCCAGAAAATGGAAGATCCGAAGAGCTATCTTTTCTTTTAGTCCTTTGATCAAAAGAGTTATTCCGATGAAAGTCAAATCTTTTGCCACCTCCTATACTATAATCACGAAATGCCGCTGACTGATACTGTCTCCACATGTTTCTTTTTAATTCTGAACACTCCAATTACATACACTACGTATTAACGTCTGCGACAAGCGACTTGTGAACAGATGAAGAAATCTAAGAAAAATAGAGGCTATGTTTACTGCACAAAACAACAAACGAGTTCAAAGTTTTAATAACGTAATCAAATTAGTGATAACGTATTTATCACTATTTAATGTGATGTTTACAGCGTGACTGAGACAGCCTATTTGTTATATTGTGAGCTCAGAGGCAAGTGCATGTAATAATTAGAGTAATCTGGGGAGGGGCAATAAACAGCTATAGACGTTCGTATTTTGAGAATTACTTCTCTAAGAAAGAAAATAATTAAAACAGCAAATTATGAGGTATGTCTGAAAAGCCGCGCTTATATGGAACACAGGAACAGAAGTAAAGTCTACAAAACATATGGCATCCTTAAACCCAAGTGACATCAATCTCCTTAGAAGGAAAAAACAATGCATGGACGACACATTCTTAGGTTGCCAGCTTGTTCACGGCAAGAAACTGAGGGGAACTTCACAGTTTTAAATTCTGTATGAATGACATAAGAAATCTCCATGATGAAGTTTAACTCGTTTGCATTTTATTCTCCTAGTCTGGGATTATAAATCAGGCTGCGTTGTTTTATTAACAAGTGAATTTTAGGAAAAACCTGGATATTATCACTAGAGCGTCAGAGTTACGAACTCTTGGCTATACTCTCGGCAGAAATAGTGATACTGTTTTGAGAGGAACGGAGTAATGCTAGGTAACTGCAGGGCGCCCTTGTAATGCAACGGAAAACTTTTTCTAAACAGAGAGTTCTGTGGAATGGGCAGGAGTAGGCATAAAATGTTACCTCCTCCGTTGAATCATTTTTGACATTCTCATCAGTGCATGGATCCTTTTCTGTCCTTAAAAAATTATCACTGGGTCCTTAAAAAATGACTCGACAAATGTCATCTTAACTATGGTTTATTATTTATTAATATTCTGTATTGTAGCACACATCAAATCTGTTTGTGGCAGAAATACACTTCCTAGAGTGTGATTGTTTAGACATGGGCACAGTAATAGACCAGGGCTCATCCGATTGCTTTGTCCAGGGTAAATTGATACTCGTTTCCGTTCAAGCGATATAATATCGATCAGACCTGTTGGGGAATTCGCTCTGGTGGTCACTAATCACACAACGAATACATGTGTTGGGTACACAGTTGGCGCTTGTTATAGGCTGCTGGTCAGGAAATATGAAATTTGTTGAGTGGTAAAATGCACGATTTGTATAGTTTTGTTGAGTGACAAGATACGTACGTGAATTTGACAGTTTTTGTGTGTGTTTAGATGGTTACATGAATTTGACAACTTTTGTTGAGTGATAAGATACATGAATTGGACAGTTTTGTTGTGTGCTATGATAGAATTGGACAGTTTGTGTCTGTGCTGTGATAGAATTGAACGGTTTTGTGTGTGCTATGATAGAATTGGACAGTTTTGTTGTGTACTATTATAGAATTGGAGAGCTTGTGTGTGCTATGATAGAATTGGATGGACAGTTTTGTGTGTGCTATGAAAGAATTGTACAGTTTTGTTGTGTACTATGATAGAATCGGAGAGTATTTTGTGTGTGCTATGATAGAATTGTACAGTTTTGTTGTGTGCTATGATGTAATTGGACAGTTTTTGTGTGTGCTATGATATAATTTGACAGTTTTTGTTGTGTGCTAAGATGGATACATTAATTTGATAGTTTTTGTTGAGTGCTAAGCAACATGTATTCGACAGTTTTGTTGAGTGCTAAGCAACATGTATTGGACAGTTTTATTGAGTGCTAAGGAACATGTATTGGACAGTTTTATTGAGTGCTAAGCAACATGTATTGGACAGTTTTATTGAGTGCTAAGCAACATGTATTGGACAGTTTTATTGAGTGCTAAGGAACATGTATTGGACAGTTTTATTGAGTGCTAAGCAACATGTATTGGACAGTTTTATTGAGTGCTAAGCAACATGTATTGGACAGTTTTATTGAGTGCTAAGGAACATGTATTGGACAGTTTTGTTGAGTGCTAGGCAACATCTATTGGACAGTTTTGTTGAGTGCTAGGCAACATGTATTGGACAGTTTTTCTGAGTAACACAATACATCAGAAGTTTTGTCGAGGGACAAGTTATAATAGATAATAAGACTGCATTTTTTTCTGCGATCAGTCTCTATGCAGATCATGTATAGAGCGGTTTGTTTTAAGTCGCTATGAATTCCTCACACTTGGATTTGCAGAGACGATGTGAGAGTGATTGTTGTTCTGAACGCAGTAAAACTGTGTATCCATTAAGTCTATTGTCTTTCCCCAGGTGGTTTGTTATCCACTCGTGCCGTTAAGCGTAGGGGTGATTTGAGCTCGAGCTTGTGTTCCAATGCCAGATGTGTGGCCTCGGCTATGCTATGACCGTGTTTGTTCAAGATGTCTCTTACTTTTTCTTTCCATCTTTTCCGTGGTCTTCCTCTGGCTTTGTACCCTAATCTCATTCGGTTATATCCATTAAGTACTTACGGAAATAAAACTGAGTCTGTTTTTGCACTGTAAAACTGACAAATTTTGTTTTTCTAAGTATCTATTACTCAGTAATAGTAATCTATTACTCGGAACGGTAACTCATTTCTTAGTAAACTAACTTCCTGTTCGTGTGATCCAAGGTTCATTTTTCCAATTCGACTAGAAATATTTTTTAATTACCTACTCATAGGTCAAACAGAAAAATCATGAACTTTACCGGCCTGACAGAATCAATTAAACTAGATGATAATATACTAGACAGCGTTTCAAATTTCATATATTTGGGAAGCAAGATAACAGGAGACGGGGATACCAACTCAGAAATCAAGACTCGAATCGCTCTCGCCTCCAGCGCCTTTAACAAACTCTCAAACATCTGGAGATCAAAGATCGCAAGTAAACACATCAAACTGCGACTTTTCAATGCAAGTGTGATTCCATCATTGTCATATGGATGTGAAAGTTGGAAATCTACCGCAATAATAGATAGGAAGTTAGTTTCCTTCGAGAATAGATGCCTCAGAGAAATCACAAATACTCATTGGAAAGACTTCAAATCAAACGACATACTAAGAGAGGAGACAAAACAAGAATATGCGACTAACATCATCAGAAAACGCCCCTGGACATACATCGGCCATATACTTAGAATGAAGGAAGACAGAATTCCACGACAAGCCTGCATGTGGACACCAGACGGGAAAAGAAAACAGGGAAGATCAAAAACAACGCTCAGAAGAAGATTTATGAATGAATTAAAATCAACAGGCATAAAAGCACAGGACCTGCAATCCTTGGCAACTGACCGACAGGCATGGAGAACTATGACATCCGCCCTATGTGTCAAACTTGGCAAAAGAGGAACTGACTGACTAACTCATAGGTCGTCCTTGCTTGGCAAATGAGAACCAGATATGGGAAAGTAAAGACGGCAGACTTGATGATGACCATATTATCCCTCGGATGCCGTTTGTCAGGAAAATCATGGACCTAACCGGTTTTCACACTATGTCTCAATAGCTTGGAACAGGGAATGATTTAGTTTATTGGGGATAAGTTACATTTTTGCTAAGTGACAGGAACGTATTTGTTGTATGGTACGAAAATAGAAGTTGCATAAATACCCATGAAAAAAAATAGAATATAGAGAGTGAGACAGTGGAATAGAAGACCTTGAATTTCATCAAGAGATTGTTGATAACTCAGATAATGATGTCATATTGTTCATAGATTGATATGTCCGTGGTAGTGGGAAAATCTGACTGTGGTTTTATAGCTGAAGCAGCGCAGCATATAGGACATGTTGTGCCATCACTGCCGATGGATAAACAGATTAGAGGAAATAATGCTAAACTAGTTTGTCCAGACGTGTTAGCTACACTCCTGGCAGGACGTGATGATCCTTGGATACTGCTATATTGGAATGGCTCCCTTTGGAGACTAAACATGCATACATAAAAAAAAACGTAACACAACCATGCACGTGAGACAACAAACCGTATACAAGTTCTAGGTGTCACGATGCCTCGGTTGCTTAACTGATGAGGCCCTGTACTTTTGTCAGAAAGGCTGTGGGATGCCAAGAGCTACCAGGTCACAGCTAACGTCGTTACTTCATCATCATCATCATCATCTAGTGGTAATAAAATTGAGTGATCAAGCCTCCCCACTACCCCTGATCATCATCATTAGGATAAGTAGTCCAAATAGAAGTGGTAGAAACAAGTGATCATATATCCTCATTGTATCATGCTATGTATCACGAAGACAGTCTGAGAACAAGTGGTAGAAACAAGTGATCATATATCCTCATTGTATCATGCTATGTATCACGAAGACAGTCTGAGAACAAGTGGTAGAAACAAGTGATCATATATCCTCATTGTATCATGCTATGTATCACGAAGACAGTCTGAGAACAAATGGTAGAAACAAGTGATCATATATCATCATTGTATTATGCTATGTATCACGAAGACAGTCTGATAGCACATATCCAGAGATTTTTGTTCCACTCTACTGTACCTTGTCACTATCATGTTATAAATCTCGATCACTGACAATAAAGTGGTGTGGTATTATTTTTCCTTTGTGTCCTGATCCAAACGGCTTTCTTGGGATCAGCAGCCGTCTGAATTCTGATCCTTGCGTAATTGCGCAATAAAGTTTATCATCAGCTCATTGTTTTTCTTCCCCTCGATTTGTGTTCCATATTTTCTGACAAAAAAATTACAGCATTATTCTATAGTTACCTCTATTGATTATGTTTCCTTTTACAAATATAATTATACAGGAGAGAAAGGCAAGCCCGCTGATTTGTTCGTGCAGCTGAATGGTTGACCCTTAGGAGATCAGAACATAACATTTGTACTAGGAATAAAGCAGAAAACGCGGTAAAACACACCTCTCACCCAAATTTGTATTTCTAGTTTAAATGGTCACCAAAAATCTCACGAAAAGTAGGAATTGCCCACGAAAACAAGGACACTACTTTTTATTTTTAGATAACCCCTCCCTCCAACTAACATACTCCCCGACGTCTCTACGGCCCCGGAGAAAGGTATTGTCATACACACATATTTTTTTGGGGTACTGGAATAATACTATAAAGAGGCAGTTCTTCAAGGGATATCTAGTTGCTAAGAGAAATTGATTTTTTGTTTGTGACTTCTCAGAAAATGATGAGAAAGCGATATCGGATATGGCTTATGGGTAATATGAACGATGCGTGCGTGAGTATGTGCGGGAGTGCGCGCGTACAACAGAAAAGGTGACGTTGTGTTCAACCATTTTAATTTTTTTCACTCTCACATTTTCTTCTCCCTTACATTTTCTTCTCCCTCACATTTTCTTCTCCCTTACATTTTCTTCTCCCTTACATTTTCTTCTCCCTCACATTTTCTTCTCCCTTACATTTTCTTCTCCCTCACATTTTCTTCTCCCTTACATTTTCTTCACCCTTACATTTTCTTCTCCCTCACATTTTCTTCTCCCTTACATTTTCTTCTCCTTTACATGTTCTTCTCCCTCACATTTTCTTCTCCCTTACTTTTCTTCTGCCTTACTTTTCTTCTCCCTCACATTTTCTTCTCCCTTACATTTTCTTCTCCCTCACATTTTCTTCTCCCTTACATTTTCTTCTCCCTCACATTTTCTTCTCCCTTACATTTTCTTCTCCCTCATATTTTCTTCTCTCTCACATTTTCGCCATGTATATTTTCTTCACTCAATTTTGTTGACTTACATTGCCTTCAATCTTTCTTGTGTCAACTCAAATAGCACATTGCCATAACACACACACTCACGCACGCGAACTACGGGGGACATTTATTTTCTCCTCATCACTGTTTAGCATTGTTCTGAACAGTGTTTTCAACTCCTAACATCAAAAGTTTGACATATATTTCCTCATTATCTCTGATAATTTACTACTTGACCGCGATAGCTTGTACTTTGATATTTTGCGAGTTCAGGCACAAGTACATATAATAATTTGAAATCAGCATACTAGGACAGAGAAATTGACGTAGCGGGCCTGAATTGACCCGCGTACAGTATATTGCCCACTCGATGTATATCGAAGACACAATGTAAATTCCCATTTCACATAATTGTGTCTGGGTATTTCCAGTTTTACGCCCGTTACTTTTCTGTGAATCTTGCTAGATGTGATAGTGTCAACACTCTCGCTAGTGGTTATTGTGTTGGTACCACTTTGACTGTCTTATTTTCTAAAATTGGCTTGGTACCTACTTCCAAACGCTTAATCGGTCAGGGAGAAATTTGAGGTTGAAAATAAAATTATCAA
The DNA here is from genome assembly GCA_034231615.1 of Meghimatium bilineatum. Classification (NCBI taxonomy): domain Eukaryota; kingdom Metazoa; phylum Mollusca; class Gastropoda; order Stylommatophora; family Philomycidae; genus Meghimatium; species Meghimatium bilineatum. The sequence goes on along the minus strand of CM067317.1, from coordinate 50,183,597 downwards.
ACATCAATCGGGATAGACCTCGGTAAACATGGGCGATTATCTGAGTGTACAAGCTACTGGGCAACCGAGACTTCAGCGAGGAAGAGGAAATAATATTCTACAGGTATTTTAAAAGAAGATTAACGTTTTGGAGTACATTCTGACAGCAGGAAAACATTTATTCTCCACGAGACAAAGCATGACTATGACTGTGAAACTAGATTGGTGAGCTTACATACTAGGTTGGTGAGCTTACATACTATATTGGTGAGCTTACATACTATATTGGTGAGCTTACATACTAGATTGATGAGCTTACATACTATATTGGTGAGCTTACATACTAGATTGATGAGCTTATATACTAGATTGATGAGCTTACATACTAGATTTATGAGCTTACATACTAGATTGGTGAGCTTACATACTATATTGGTGAGCTTACATACTAGATTGGTGAGCTTACATACTAGATTGGTGAGCTTACATACTATATTGGTGAGCTTACATACTAGATTGGTGAGCTTACATACTATATTGGTGAGCTTACATACTAGATTGATGAGCTTATATACTAGATTGATGAGCTTACATACTAGATTTATGAGCTTACATACTAGATTGGTGAGCTTACATACTATATTGGTGAGCTTACATGCTAGATTGATGAGCTTATATACTAGATTGATGAGCTTACATACTAGATTTATGAGCTTACATACTATATTGGTGAGCTTACATACTAGACTGATGAGCTTATATACTAGATTGATGAGCTTACATACTAGATTTATGAGCTTACATACTAGATTGGTGAGCTTACATACTATATTGGTGAGCTTACATGCTAGATTGATGAGCTTATATACTAGATTGATGAGCTTACATACTAGATTTATGAGCTTAAATACTAGATTTATGAGCTTACATACTAGATTAGTGAGCTTACATACTATATTGGTGAGCTTACATACTAGATTTATGAGCTTACATACTAGATTGGTGAGCTTACATACTAGATTGGTGAGCTTACATACTATATTGGTGAGCTTACATACTAGATTGATGAGCTTACATACTAGATTGATGAGCTTAAATACTAGATTTGTGAGCTTATATACTAGATTTGTGAGCTTACATACTAGATTGGTGAGCTTACATACTAGATTGGTGAGCTTACATGCTAGATTTGTGAGCTTACATACTAGATTGGTGAGTTTACATACTAGATTGATGAGCTTACATACTAGATTGGTGAGCTTACATGCTAGATTTGTGAGCTTACATGCTAGATTTGTGAGCTTACATACTAGATTGGTGAGTTTACATACTAGATTAGTGAGCTTTCATACTAGATTGGTGAGCTTACATACTAGATTGATGAGCTTACATACTAGATTGGTGAGCTTACATATTAGATTGATGAGCTTACATACTAGATTGATGAACTTTGTAATATCAAAATGTGTAGTTTTCATACGTTTGTGGAGATTCACAATGACATCACCTATGCCTGTTGGCACATCGGATGATAATAGTCATGATTTGAGTCTGTCAATATACACATTCATAGATTGTCTTCATAGAAACTATGAGAGAAAATTTGAGAAACGTGTTCGGAGGAAAGACAATGGTAAAACAATGAATATTTAGATAAATATCTGTTATCCGTATCTATTTTTTTGTTTCGTTCGTTCTCAAACTCTCACAGTTTGTTTTCTTATAGCAGGACAATGGTCTTACAAGATTTCCAGCAGGATGTAGTCCAGAAATGCGCCGTGTCACCGTTTTATTTGCGTGAAAGGCCCGACACCTCTGACTTTGGCTTTAATTACTTATACGTTCGGTATTTTTGTCACTTTTGCTGAACGGTTGACTTCTGAAACCATATCGATAGTATAGTCAGCCAGCCGTACTAGATTCTGTACCTACCCGCCGGTCACGTATGCTTGATTTTTGTGTGTGCTGGATTGCGTCTCTATCGTCACAGCCACAGACGCACACATGAGTATTTTAAGAATAGAACTTCTAAGCCATCGATAAAATTATTCGTCTGTTTACACATTTAGAGATCTTTATTTAAAAATTATAACAGATTAGTCCAGTTTAGATTTTGGACCAAATCATATGAACCCTTTGGGAAACGTCACAAATTCATGTGGTTTCGAGCACGTAATGAGGCATGTTTCCCTTTCCGAGAGTGCACTGGGGCGGACAGTTGAGACTGAGAGAATAAGAGGATGCCAAAGGAAAATATGGATTAATAATATTAAAGACTGAACAGAATTAAGTTTCTCTGCACTCAAACAAGGAACTGAGAATTAGATAGGCTCGGCGTGATTTATATGTGGATATTTCTAAATTGGCACCAGTTAGTATGGGTTTGATTGTGATGATGATGATGGGCCGCTGGATCAGCAACCAACCAACCAAACAAGAATTCCTTCAAATAAGATATCACAAAAACAGTACAGATACGCTGGTGCCGTTAGTGGTGATGGTGCTCGATCGTCTACTTCTGATGAGATAATTCCTTGTAAGAAACATATGGCTATTAGCGGAAGACTCAACGATAGTAGTGCCATCCATTAAAGGATAGACCGGATGTCTGACAACTTGGTCATTCGATGTATAATGAACAAATGGAAAGGGGAGAGTAGAATATGGGATCAGAACGCGCTGTCAGAAGAAAGGACATTCTCTTTAAAAGACAAAAACTAAAAAGTTTGATAAAAACCCAACTACAGAGTAATTGACTGGGACACACTTAAGAGTGAACAAGTCTGAAAGCCGTGATTAAGATGAATGTCCGTGGGCGACATTGTGCCAGAGAAACAGGGAATCTTTTAATGCAGGCATGCCAGTTCAAAGATAAATCAGGATATATCGCATTTTTTGGTTATATTTCAATCGTTACTTCTGCAACATGTGGCCACATAAAGACTGACTATTTTATGTGTGTATATATATATATATATATATATATATATATATATATATATATATATATATATATATATATATATATATATATATATATATATAGCCATGTGTTTCTTACACATAATAATATCATCAATAGACTATTGAGAATCAGCACCACTAGCGTAACCAGCGTATCCGTACTGTTGTTGCTATGTCTTATACATGTATATTTCTATTACAAAATGTTGTAATTTTTTGTTCATTTCACTTAACCCCTTCCATAATGAAAAAAAAACAATATAAAAAAACACAACAGAGCAGCATTTCAAAATCCAACATGAGAAACTTATTATAAGCTTATTATTGTAGTTGCAATAATCACATAGCCGTTCAACGCAGCCGATGATAGCAGTTTCAAACTTGCGCAGTTACATCTCTCTGGTGTGTACGGTGATGACTGAAAAACGCAATCCTGCAATAACATTCTCTGCTAAATGTGACACACTTAGATCAGAATTTGGTGTCTGCGTATTTGATCTGTATGTTCGATCTGTATATTTGCCATTGTGGCGTCGTTGTTGAAACTCTTTAGAGAGACTGAGAAAGTACTTGAATAGTTTCTTCTGTGCACGGGTCAATCGTTTTCCCTTGGGAAGCTCACCATACATAAGTTGTTTTGGGAGCGATTTATCAAGAATGCGCATATGTCCGGCCGATCTCATTTGAAGCTTTTTCAGCAAAGTATTTTTTGTGATTTCTTGGGATATTGCCTCTAGTGAGAACTTCATTATTTTGTCAATGCTTGGGATACTGGTTCTAGTGAGGACTCCAGTATTGTATCAATGCTTGGGATATTGCCTCTAGTGAGAACTTCAGTATTGTATCAATCCTTGGGATATTGGTTCTAGTGAGGACTTCCGTATCAGATACTTTTATCTTGCCAATTTATCATGAGAAGTTTATGGATACAGCATGCGTGAAAGTGACTGAACACTCTGGCGTGTCTGCTGCACACTTTTCAGGTCTCACAAGCGTGAGCGCAATGGCGCGATAGACTTTTAATTTCGTGGCGAGGCTAATGCCCTTCCGTTGCCACATATTATGGCATAGTATGCTGAATGCAACAGTCGTTTTAGAGATCTTGATGATCTCTTGTTGATGGAAACTTGCAGTAATATAAGATTTTAATCTCTCCATGTGTCATATAATTAATGTTATTCCATATTAATTGTTATTCCATCATTTTTCACAACCCTGGAGACAGTCCACGAGCAGGACAGTGACCACCATGCTGAAAAGTGTTGGTTCAACACGCAGCTCTGTTTGTCACCATTTACAACTTGAAATGCATCTGAGAAAAAAATAACCAACGCTATATTTTATGACGCTAGCATTAACGTGTGTAAAATTACAGCACATCAATCAACACAATACTCATATTTAAAATTAATTAACATAATATCAAAGGTTAACATTGTCGGTCCGTGTTTGTCTTGCATTATTTGCGATGCATTCAATGCACTGATATCGCATGGAAATTAGCTTGTGAATGCAACATTGGGGCACTGCCTGCTAGTAGTGCTAAAATACCAGAAACAGCTCGTGTAGAGTTGTAGGAGATCGCTGATGTTGCTTTAACTCGTCGACCGATCTCGCCCTAAAGATACTATACCGAATTCATATCAGGGCTGTGTGCATGGCAATCCGTTGCATTGACACCCTCTTGTTGTAGGAAAATATTTACTTACAAGAACAGTGTGGTCTTGCATTATCATCATTTAGGACTGCATTGTGTCCAATAGCTTGATAGTTCTAGGGTGGAAGGGGTCAGTAGAATTGCGTCACGGTAGCGTTCACACTTTAGGTTCCCAATCACATGCTAGAGAGGGTTCTGCGGAGTAAACTAATGCCTCCGCTTATCTTCACTGATCCCCCACGGTCTCCGTTACCATCGAGGATTTTGTGTTGCTTATAAAGGTTATTTTTGTGAGTACAATTCAAAACCAACACTGCCAAAATTCATCAGAAAGAAAATCAAACATCATGTATGAAGACATGTTTTTATTCTGCTCGTATGTCTTTACTGTCGATATTGTTTCAGATCTGTTTACATTGCAAATTTGAAATATGAACACAGTCGAAATTTAAAAAAACAAATTATTTATTTTACTCACATTTGTATATTCACATTCTCACATACTAGGTTGGTTTCATGTTGTACAATATGAATACGTTTTTTTATATTATTATTATTATCATTTTTATTTTTATTTCCTAACGCCTGCTTTAAAAAAATTAATTCTGGGAAGATTTCCAAGTTGGAATTAAGAATTGTGTTTTGCCCTGGGCCTGGCAAGTGGAAATGAAAAGTCCATTTTATTAATTACTTCAGTTCTAAGATGCTGTTTTTTCCGATAATAGGGTTATCTGTTGACCGTGATTCTCCCATTAGAGGAATGAGGGAGGAAGAATGAAGGGATAGAAAGAAGGAACAGAAAGAGGAAAGATGTAAATGATCTGAAAGGTGATTACATTAGACGTCTCTTTCCGCAGGTCACACCACCACGTTCTTATTCATTTTTATCTTAAACGTGTCCAGCTCATATGTGTTCCGAGTCCTTAAGACATGTCATGGATGTCCTAAAAGGTAACTAAGAGGCTATCAGGGTGAAGTTGGTTGCCCCACCGCATGGGTCACACTGACTCAAAATGAATGTTTAAGATGGATATTACAGATGGAAAAATCATATATATCGCAGCCAAACTGCATACCATGACACAACACATTTCGCTCTCTGGACTACATCCTACTAGCGAACAGGAGTTTGAGAATGAAGAAGAATGAAGATGCACAAGAAGAATGAGTCTTCAACATTTTCCACGCACGGTGGAATGGAAAAAACAACTTTACTGGAATTTACCCTCTGTCCAATTGATGCATCTTCTTCCAAATTGACAACCCATGTAATTTCTTTTTATAATCTGAGTACGTTGTGCTGATAATTTTGAGTACAGCTGTAACATTTGTGTCTTTCTGATCAAGTCGATTTCTCGTTGTTGCTTGAATCAGTTTAGATTTTGCGAAGTGTCCATGTTTCATATCTAATCATTCACTCATGCCGGAGCCACCCATTCTGGACCTTTTTAATCAGGGAGAATCTGTTGAGACTATTACACCTCCTAATGTTTAGGTACCGGAAATCCATTTTAGTGTCGCTGTAACTGCCCCCTTCAATTCTCATGCTGTGGGTTGTGTACACTCCTATCTGCTCCTTTTTAATTGTACCCCCTACCCTTCCCTGCTCTGGCAGCAAACCCCCACCCTGACTTTTTATCAGGAATCACACAGCAGTCAGTGTATATAACAACATCTTTTGTGTTATCACAAAGCAACTGTTGTATTTCAAGTTTCACTTTTCCAATAGTACTATGTTTTGCACAGCCTGCCCATAATGGCATGCATCTAGTTACAGTGCACGTAGGTTTTTCCTAGCTAGGATTCTACTTCTCAGCCATCTGTGAACTCACAAACATTATAGTTAAGATATGTGTTTCTTACGCCATTCTCATCTTGCAAAGGAGATCCAACATCATCATATATTATGTTCAGTATTTTTTTTCATTATTACATTAAACCCATAACCTATCATGGTTGTAAGGTGTTCCATTTTTGAAATATCAACACACAAATCACGTTCTCTTATCTGTTCTCTGCTTCTTGTTTAAGTGTCTAGAATCGTAATCTTGTCTTGTCTTTAATATTATCAATCTATACTCTGTTCTGTCATCTTCTTCTTTCACCTTCAATTGTCCCAGTAGACTACAGTTTTTATTTTCTAATGCGTCTCTTGAAACTGATAAAATCGATAACGGAGCTGCAGAAATAACCAGAGTAGAACTGTTCAACCCCCGCCTGCTCAAATCCATTTATATAAGATCCCGAGACTGATTTTTGTGTCGACTAACCATGTTATATTAATTCAGTGTCCAGTGTTTTCGTAATTATTTTCAAAGCCAGCACTAAGCGTGAACTCTAATGTTCCCACACGCTTGTATCACTGCAGCCCCCCCCTAGTTTTAAAGCAATCCTTTATTTCTTCTTCCTTAACATTTTCCACCATCAGTTTGCCTTATGTCTTTTTTGTTTCCTTCTAGGTAGAAAGTTGCTCGAACTCTTACTGGATTAAACTTTTTTACTGTGCAAAGCTACATTTCATTCTTCATATGAATTTTCAAGTCATTTTTAGCACTCTTCACTGGTATCATCATCATCATCATCATCATCAAATGCCGTCTCCGCAACGAAGGTTGGAACCTACGGATCTCCAACATCCCCTGTCTCTTGTCTTGGTGGTGCACTCTGCGAAACTGTAACCTGTCCATCGTGTGATGTTACTCTCCCACTTGTATCTCTGCGTACATCTTGCTCGCTTCCCTTTGACTTTACCCTCAAGTAAGGTCTTCAATGAGGTCTTTTAATGTGTCCAAAATATGTTATTTGCCTGATCTTTATTTCTCTTAGTTCTTTCTTCACATTAATTGTTTTTAGCACCTCTTTATTTGTTTTCTTCTCTTTCCATATTCTCCTATATACCCACATCTCAAAGGCATCAATTAGGTCTTCTAATTGTTTATTTAGTGTTAATGTTTCTGAGCCATACATTAATATAGAATAGATGTATCATTTTATAATTCTCATTTTTAACTTGTTTGTAATTTGTTTAGATGTTAATATTTTCCTCATGTCATTGAAGGTACTTTTAGCCACTCCTATTCTCATTTTAACGTCCGTTTCACATCTGCCATCATTTGTGATTATGTGTCCGAGATATTGATAAGCTCTACTTGTTGTAGTTTCTCTCCATGTATGTTTATGTTTACCTCCTGTTCTTCTGTGTCTTTGCTGATTATCATGGTTTTCTTATGTTTTTTTTTAAATATTTATATCCAGTCCATATCCATTACTTGATTTATTGACTTGATCTATTAGTATTTTTTTTATCTATTGTATATCTTCATTGAAATTCAATTTTTTGTTTCTCTCCCCTCTTTATTTCTCTCCATCTTTTTCTCCTCTTTCCTCCCTCCCTCTTTCTCCTCTCTATTCTACCCACCCCTCTCTCTTTCCTCTCTTTGTATATGTATATCAAAACACACACATAGACATATTTTTTTGGGATAATTCTTGAGCTGTTGCTCATATTATGTTTTCTTACATATTATTCAATCTACATTTTGTTCAATTATTTTCGGTAAAAATAATCCATATTTACTACTGTTTTTCATTGTTCATCCGCTGTTTCACTCTTGTCTCTGTGACTGTCACTTCTAAGATAATATTTTCTTTATATCTCCCTATTCCAAAGTTTATATTAAATTTTGTATTTTATATATTTTATGTATATATATATATATATATATATATATATTACTGTACATTTAATGTACACACACACACACACACACACACACACACACGAGAGAGAGAGAGATAGAGGGAGGCCTTCAAGTTTTTAATTAATGTAGTAGTCACAGAAAGTAAAGAGAAGGCCTCTTCCTAAATATAAAGAAAACAGAAATAATGATTATTTCAAACGAACTAAAGACCATACCTTGCAAGATCAGATTGAATGATTTAGAATTGAAAAAGATCCACCAATATAAATATTTAGGTACAACTATTAAAGCAGATGAAAGAAGTTCAACAAAAATAAGAAGCAGAATAGGGCAGACAAAAACAACATTCAGAAAAATGAAAAATATGTTGTGTTATATGACCTTGTCATTAGAGGTGAGAAAGAGAGTTCTACAGTGCTATATAACTCTTGTAGTAAAAGTAAAAAAAAAAGTACTTTTACTACAAGAGTTATATAAGCACTGTAGAACTCTCTTTCTCACCTCTAATGACAAGGTCATATTACACAACATATTTTTCATTTTTCTGAATGTTGTTTTTGTACATTCTTGTAACTCTTGTACTAACATATGGATGCGAGTCTTTGATAATATACACACAGGAAAGTGGGACATTAGAGGTAATAGAGATGTGGTTCTACAGAAGAATGCTGAGAATACCATGGACTGCCTGAAAAACTAATGTGAAGGTGTTGAAAGAGTCAAATGCGAAACGGACCTTAATCAATAATATAAGAAAAAGACAATGGAGAACATAGCTACAACAGGCAGGATTGAAGGCAACGGAGACAGAGGGCGACAACGTGAGAAAATATTAGACAGTATGACAACCTGGCACGGCAGGAAAAACAAAACAATCTTGATATATATAATGCTGGCGTTAGAGAGTTGTGGATAGCCATGACACCTGATGATAATGATATATATATATATATATATATAGTGTAGCACACCATTCATGTGCTTGATAAAAATTGTTAACAAATAAACTGTAATGACGCCATTTGAATATTTATAACATTATGCTAGAATTTTGCATGAACTTTCTGAACGATATTTGTTGCCAAATAGTTTTCTTCCTTTGTATCCAGGGACAATTTTATTTTATTTTTTAAATCTCATATAGACTCCATGTGGAATTCTTATTAAGCTGGCACGCGAAATTATGTGTGCACAGTTCATTAATCTCACACATATGTCATTTAGGTTTGCCCAGAACATAGATTTAGAATCCCCATAGAGAGCTATTTTTGTATTATTGTGCGAGAAGGATATTAGCGCCATGGGGTATTCCCGGTCAATTTTCACATTTTGCTGCTGCTGAATAACGGAATGCAATGAAACAACGTAATGTTGGGAAATTTAAAAAATAAAAAACTTAATCCAATTTTCGACCAAACGACAAGACAAGAGAATAAGTAGCATAGTCTTCGACATCTTTGAAAAGAGACTGCACCAATGACACTAATATATTTTTAATGACTTTTTTGTTTTGATATGTTCGGTGTGCACAACGTTGTAATGGTCATCTCCATTACTATTTAAAATATACCATATGTCTACAGTCATTGTGCCATCATTAACACTCTAGTGGTAACACTGTATCGTATGAATTGTGAGTATTGTGTGCGGATATGTGTGTCATCGGTGTACAGCGACTTTATAGACACCATATAGTTTGTTGTAGTATTTCACATTACTATCTCTAATGTAATTTTATTGTAAGATCTGTACAGGCCAGATACAGCAGACACGCCAGAGTTAAATCACTTGCAGGCGTTCTGTTTCCGCAAACGTCATAGGATATAGTGGCAAGATAAAATACCTGATACTGAAGTCCTCACTAGAGTCAATATCCCAAGAATTATACAATGTTGAAGAAGGCCCAACTGAGATGGGTGGGGCGTGTTGTTTGCGTTGCTGACAAACACACTCCAAAACAACAAAGTTAAGCAAGGTGCGGGGATACGATCGTAAGGTAAAAACTGGATTTGAACTAGGTCCATTAAGATGGCACCTATTCGACTCGCAACTTGAGTCAACACGTTTTCGGAATTCGGTCAATTACCATTCCTAAAAACAATATGCGATTTTAGTCAAGACTTCCAGCGTATTTTTCACAAGTTACAATGTGTATGGGCTGCTCGGTACACGCACACTGCACGGGTATGTAAATTCCTCGGTAACCACAAAAATATAACATTAGTAAAGAAAAACGACTGGTCTGTGCACAGGAGAAACCCGTCAAAGACTCTCAAAATGTCCATATAGAGCAGGGGTCGGGAACCCACGGCTAGCGAGCGAGATTTGGCTCTATTTATCTGGCTCGCAGACAAATGTTCGATTATTAAAAAAAATGTTTCTTTAGACTCCTTTAACACTCTACATATTAATTACATATCACGATGTCATTCTACAAATGAGTCAACGTCTACTGCAGCTAGGCATCAGAATTCGCACTAATGGTAAGAAATACTCATTATTGATTAGCAACAGCATAACAATGTTATTAAAAAGAATTCAGAGACATAATTATTGTACTTTTAGTGTTGAAATTACACAAACTGCATACATTTACTTGAATTTTTAGTTTAAACATAATGTATGCCTCTCACAGAATTACTTTTCAAAATATGTGGTGTCCATGGCTCTCTCAAACAAAAAAGGTTCCCGACCCCTGATATAGAGCTTCAATGGCAATACCACAGCCTGGGAGTCTGTCGCTCAGAATTGCCCACTGCGTGTGGCACAGAGTCACCAGCAAAGGTTCTTGCATCGCCAAGTGGCATCAAATCTTGTAGGCATAGAGAAAACGTTCTAGCCGAAAATACAGAACAAACACACAGACGTCCGATTCTGATCATACCTGATCCAAATATGGTAGGGGATTCTATGCCAGGATTTGATTTTCAGTCATATCGCGCACACCAGAGATATGTAATAACAAAAGTCTGAAACTGTTGTCATCAGCGCATGCGATGGGCAACTATAAGTATTATTATTATTATTATTATTATTATTATTGTAGTCTTCCATTTTACTGCCTTAAATACAGTATAATTTGTAGTCTCTGTCATTACTGTCTTTAATATACAAATAAAAACAGTGTTAATGTAGTCGCTTCTGCCTTTAATATCTTATTTTTCTTCTTCAGCGTTCATTCTCAAACTTCTACTGGATCTCTCTTGTAACAGGACAATGATCCTACAAGTTTTCCAGTTGAATGTAGTCCAAAGAATGGAAATGCGTTGTGTTGCCGTTTTATTTGCGCCAATGGCCTAACACATCCGTCTTCGGCGGTGCCTTTAATATAAAATCGGTGTTAATTTAGTCAATTAATCAATCTATTCCGAATGGTGTAGGCGATCATGTTTCTCCACGACACTCTGTCACTTGTGTTGTCAATAAGCTCCGTTAGTGAGCTTCTGCATTGCCACAATACTAGTACATCTGGTAGCTTTTCTCTTTGTTGTCCCCTGTCTCTTCTCCCCTTGATCTTTCCAGTGGTTATTGTGTTCAAGCTGTGTTCTCAGCACATGCCCTAGAAACCTGTCTACCCCTAATGTTTGATATCATTGATCTTTTTACGCCAGATGTAGTCGCTCCCATAATAATAATAATAATAATAATAATAATAATAATAATAATAATAATAAGACCCATAACACGTAAGGGTCGCAGGGGTGCTACACTGGAGACATCACGAAAAGTCATCCTTCTACCCTCGACTGTTCATTATTTTAGAAAAATAGTTTTAGAAAGTGCCTTGTTACATGTCCAAATCAAACAAGCTTATGCCGTTTCACCACTGCCACACGTGGTACTTGATAACTGAGAAGTGTGTTTACTTTCCGTATGACTAACATTTATTCGTACGGCAACAAATAAATGGTCGTCCCAATTATTGTTTCTTTGTCTAGTCTCGTTCACTGTTCATCGCCTTGTTTTTTTTTTTCTTTCAACACGCCACTTCCCCCGATGAATTCCAATCAAGTACCTGTCTAGTTGCGTTGTCATGTCTCTTTCTGAGATCATGTTGTATCGGTCTTGATTATATAACTTTGAAGTCTATTCCCCTTGGTTACTGGTGTGTTGTACTCTATCAGACGTCTGCGTTTAATCACCTTCAGCATTTAATGTGTAATAGACAAGGCGACGTGTATTTATAATGGATGTTGGTGGGATGTTTCTGGTTGCAAAATAATTGTAGCATATCTTGTACTGGACATTGTATTTCTACAATTTTTAGAATGTTAAAGCAGCACCCATACGTTCAGTAGTATTTCCTGTGCAGTGTGAACGGTATAACTCACTGTGACTCTAACCTCAAATTAGTTGAGATTGTGAGGCTTATAACAAACCTCTGCGTCACAGTAGTGGGCTATATTGTTGTCTATTTGTTTTCTATTATCTTTCTACTGTAGTTTTGGTCGGCAAATGTTCCTACATTTTCTGTATTTGCTGAGTTTATATTCCACGAGGACCATGATTTGTTTGCTAAACTTCAAAAACAAAACTCTCCTGCCTGATCAATATACACAAAAGATATAAGCCGTGTCATTAATATTTGATTCAGTAAAGATCCTCTTTTTGTGACACATGAGAGAGAGAGAGAGAGAGACTGCTGCCTGGAGAACTGAAAAGATAGGGCGAAAAAATTAGATCTGTCTGTAATGGCAACGCATTTAATTATTTTCGTGTGGACGAACCAGCAAGGTTACTGTGTACCTAAGTGTTTACCGAACCAGCAAGGTTACTGTGCACCTACGTGTGTGCATTTTTGTGTATTTCACTATTAGTATAGCCTTAAATTGTCACTTTGATGCGTTTTTATTGTGTCTTCCTTTATTGTAGCTCTCGTTATTGTCATCCCTTATTGGGGGGGGGATGGGCTTTCGTTATTGTGTCTTCCCTTATTGGGACTTTCGTTAATGTATCTTCCCTTATTGGGGGCTTTCGTTAATGTGTCTTCCCTTATTGGGGGCTTTCGTTAATGTGTCTTCCCTTATTGGGGGGCTGTAGTTATTTTATCTTCCCTTATTGGGGGGCTGTAGTTATTTTGTCTTCCCTTATGGGGTTTTCGTTACTATGTGTTCCTTGGTTGGGGCTCTCGTCATTGGTCGTCCCCTATTGATGCTTTAGTTATTGTGTCTTCCCTTATTGCGGCTTTCGTTATTGTGTCTTCCCTTGTTGGAGTTTTCCTTATTGAGTCTTGCCTTATTGGGCATTATGTTATTGTGTATTACTTATTTGGGAATTTCGCTATTAAGTCTTCTCGTGGGGGGGAGGGGACTTCTTTATTGAGTTTTCTCGTATTGAGTTTTGAATATCCAACGTATACGTTTTTCGGACGAGGACACTGTATTGGAAGAGACTGTTATTAAGATTGGATGAGTTTATAATTTACTCGAAGCGATAGTAATGGGTACGAATAAGTGGTAGATACGATTTACAATCAGCGGGCTATGGCAATTATCAGCTATGACAATTATCGACTGGAGTCGGATGTGTCTGGTCGATAGACGCAGATACCACAGATAAGCTGTAAAGAATGGCACATCGCGTTCCGCTCTCTGGACTTTGATCTAATGAATCTTAGAGTTTGTGTTTAACATGGTCTAACTTTAATGTGTTCCAATATTGACTCGTTCTTCTTTGAGTCGTTCTCCTCGTGACTGATTTTTATATCTATATGTCTATACTTTTTATCAGTTGCAACTAATACACAACTTTATTGTACTGCACAGACACACACATTATCACTTTTATCGGTTGCAACTAATACACAAATATATTGTACGGCTCTCTATCTCTCTCTCTCTCTCACACACATTAGCATTTGTATATGTTGCAACTAAAACACAACTTTATTGTACTGCTCACAAAAATGATCACTTTTATCTATTGCAACTAATACACAAATGTGTGTGTGTGTGTGTGTGTGTGTGTACTGCTCACACTCACACATGATTATTTTTATCTGTTGAAACTAATACACGAATGTATTGTACTGATCACACATACACACACACACACGAGCATTTTTATCAGTTGCAACTAATACACAAATGTATTGTACTGATCACACACACACACATGAGCATTTTTATCGGTTGCAACTAATACACAAATATATTGTACGGCTCTCTATCTCTCTCTCTCTCTCACACACATTAGCATTTGTATATGTTGCAACTAAAACACAACTTTATTGTACTGCTCACAAAAATGATCACTTTTATCTATTGCAACTAATACACAAATGTGTGTGTGTGTGTGTGTGTGTACTGCTCACACTCACACATGATTATTTTTATCTGTTGAAACTAATACACGAATGTATTGTACTGATCACACATACACACACACACACACGAGCATTTTTATCAGTTGCAACTAATACACAAATGTATTGTACTGATCACACACACACACATGAGCATTTTATCAGTTGCAACTAATACACAAATATATTGTACTGATCACTCACACACGAGCATTTTTATCAGTTGCAACTAATACACAAATGTATTGTACTGATCACACACACACGAGCATTTTTATCAGTTGCAACTAATACACAAATGTATTGTACTGATCACACACACACACGAGCATTTTTATCAGTTGCAACTAATACACAAATGTATTATACTGTTCACACACATACACACACGAGCATTTTATCAGTTGCAACTAATACACAAATGTATTGTACTGATCACACACACACACACACGAGCATTTTTATCAGTTGCAACTAATACACAAATGTATTGTACTGATCACACACACACACGAGCATTTTTATCAGTTGCAACTAATACACAAATGTATTGTACTGATCACACACACGCATACACACACGAGCATTTTATCAGTTGCAACTAATACACAAATGTATTGTACTGATCACACACACACACACACACGAGCATTTTATCAGTTGCAACTAATACACAAATGTATTGTACTGATCACACACACACACACACGAGCATTTTATCAGTTGCAACTAATACACAAATGTATTGTACTGATCACACACACACATACACATGATCATTTTCCTCTTATTCAGTCTGTCACTCACGGTCATCTACAACTCTGTTGTTAACTCGGCGCTCATGGAAATATCTCCCCCTGCACCCTGAGTTCACCAAGTGCGGTCTATAGACCAGCAATACTCGGGAGGAATCATTCTCGTTTGGTGGAGGATCTTTTCAAATAAACTCATTTGTTCATCGAGTGTGCATTCATTTATGCATTCAGCTTCCTATGACTGGATATGAGATTTCATCTGATTATCGTTCTTATTGTCTCTCCCACGAGGTTCTGCGGTGCAATAAGTGTGAGCCTACAGAATTACGAGACTGTCCATAAATTACGTCAACAATTCTGTGCCAAATATTTTACTCCTCCCTCTGTTCTCATATCCCCCATCTCTCTTTCTCTCTCCCTCCCTCCCTCGTTTCAAGCAGATACAGTACGAAATAGCTACATGATTTCCCCCCCCCCCCGATATTTAGCAAAATGTTTCAAAATGGAACTATTTTATTGTTGTATAACATGTATTGTTGACGTCAACATTTGTAAGCCCCTTCTTCCCTTGTCAACTACTGTCAAGCATTTTCGGGCTTCCCCCGCATTATTGGTAACGTAACTTATGGATAGCCTCTACAGAATTCCTGCAATTTTTCTGTATCATGCCATCTTACTTGTCAACTCTCCAATATTGAACATTATATAGGACCAAAACTATAGCTCTTCAATATTTAATAGTGTATCAGTCACTACTATCAGTCACCAATACTGAACACTGTATAGAGGCGAATATGTACAGGAATATATAGCTGGAAGACATATTGTTGCAAACATAGAACACACACATAACACATTGAATATGCACAGGAATATATAGCTGCCAGGCATATTGTTGCAAACATAGAGCACACACATAACACATTAAAGACAATTATCACTACACCTCACTATTTCTGATCATCGACTTAATAAACACCAGAAGCCTGACGGAATTCAACTTAACTGCCACCACGCCCCGGGCATCATAAAAACATATTTTGATGCAGGCCTCCTATTCCAGACAGCAGCACTGGGTGAATCACTCAACGATTGTCATTCAAGTATCACCGTGAATTTCGTTTCCTCGACTCGTTACAATTGGTCTATTGATTCTATGTATGTTTCCTAATCGTCTTCATCTGACGCGGCATTAGGGAAAAGTAGACTTGCATCGAGTTCAAAATCAAGGTTTAACTCAAATTGTTATTGATCTGCTTAGTACTGTATACCCTTCAATATCATGTCGGGTGTTAAATGTGTGAAGTTAACCTGTATGTCTTAATTACTTGACGCACAAGTTATGGGCTCTTGTCATTGCCAGATGGCGCTGAAAAGAAAACAAAGAAAGGTCATACGGTCGAGAGCATTTTTTTCTTCTAGAGAGATGACTCAATTTATTAGGATGAATCTTGTTCACGTGGTTTGATTTTTTTCCCTTGTTTTATACGTGGCGAACCTAATATTGATAGTAAATGTGTTTGTTTTTTTAATTTGAGGTTTACCGTCTTTCATTTTTTTAAATACACTCACATACACTTTGTTTGGATCCTCAGAAATTTTTAGCGTTTGTTTATTATGAATAAACGTTCATAGTCTAGAAGATAGTGTGCAATTGATACCGTCGGCGGTAAAGACTTATGTACACAAAGTAAACAAGACTTCATTCGTTCGTTTAAAAAAGAATTAGTTTCATGATTTACATTTTCTATACACATGTTTTTATACTGGAGACCTGTCATTGGCTGTGCATAGACGCAGATTTCAAGTAACGGTAGAATATCGTTTAAATCATATGCTTGAAAACATATCTTTAGTACTGCATCACTAGCCCAAGCTAGTCATAACTCTTGACCGTCAAGCACGGACAATACGAGCATTAAACACTTTAGATTGAGTAGAACCGAGTCTCGTCGATCATACAGTCCTGTGGACTTATCGGTTTTCATTCTTTGAAACAGACTTTTTTTGACTTTTTCCTGTGCTTTTTAATCGGTCAATGTGTGTACTTGGTGTTAACAGCTTGCAGACAAATTGCTTCCGGACAAATATATTTGTATTGTGTTCTATATAGCTAATTCTTAACAAACGTCTTAGCAAACAATAGTACACTTGGTCTCGAAGTCCTAACTCCTTCAAAGCACTACGAAAGCACGTTGCATGCCAACCCTCATTTAGGAGACGTCACTTGATGATGATGAACCGTTATCTATGAAATAGCGTGAGATCTGTGAAAGACAACGATGTGGCGTAACCTAAAAAATGAACAACCGGAGCCTTCAACTGTTCAAATTTAAAGATGGCGTTTTATGTGGCTTATACATTAATAATCATTAGTTCTTCGTTGATCCTTGTTCTTCTTCACTGAGCTGGGACGTATGTATGTTTTCAGAAAGGATAGTCGTTTTACTTTAAAGAAGATATTTTTTTCCTGTTTTCGTGTGTCATGTCCTTGTTTTGATAAAAATGTGATGACTTTTTTGTGAACTACCGTCTTGTCGCTGACTGATTTCCTTTTTGACATGTTAAATAAGCTACATGTACCACCGTCTCTTTAAGTTGGTCATCGTAGTTTAATAGTACAAGTGTCTGTAAGCTGGCCATCCTAGTTTGTTAGTACATGTATCTGTAAGCTGGTCATCCTAGTTTGTTAGTACATGTATCTGTAAGCTGGTCATCCTAGTTTAATATTACATGTGCCTGTAAGCTGGTCATCCTAGACTAATCGTACATGTGTCAAAGTGTCTGTAAGCTGGTTATCCTATTAAATAGTACAGGTGTCACAGTGTCTATAAGCTGGCCATTCTTGCTTTAAATAGATATTAGCTTATGATGTCACTGCACTTCGGTGGGACCCACTGATTCTGTTTTTTGTTGCAGGTGATGTTTCTTTCTCCTGTTCACTTGTTTGATGTCTAGTCAAATAAGTCTGCTAGATAAATCAACTTTTTCGAAATTGTTCTTTGGTTCCATAATCCACGTTGTACCATCGGGTTAATGAAATCCATAGATGGGGGAGGGGGGTGTTCAATCCCCCCACCTTAGGGGGGGAAGACATTATATTGTGTATTACAAATTTAGTCAAAGGGTAGGTAATTCCCTATAAAGAATTTTCACAAATGCGTCCTCACATTTCTCATCAAAACAATGGAATTACACACAAAAACGTGCGAATTTTAAAAAAACATTATGTTAAGGTAAAATTAGTACTTACTGAAAACGTATCTACAACTATGGGGTCAATATTTTTTTTAAATTTAGTCATACTGATGACATTCTGTGGAACATTCCGGTCGTCTGTTTCAAAAATACATAGTTCTGTAAAGGCCAGTTCCATCCTATGACAGTTTATTGTCAATTGCTTCCTGTCCTCAGATATAAACATTGTTTACCTACTAATGGTTTCCTTTAGTTCATGGGCTCAGAGTGGGCGAAAATGTCATTGGAGTGCGGTGAGACTTAAGTTAAGGGGTCCAGCATCATCGGGGTCGCTTGGGGGAGTCAATGTAGGTTCAGGTAGCGGTAGGGCTTTATGAGAACCTGAAAACACAAGTTGCACAAGAATAGTGAAAATGCGTACTTCCAGTTATATACAATAAAACAAGAGTGAAATTAAGGCATTTTTGAACTCTATCTAAAACCTTGCCCAGTTAGGATTTTTGAAACCTGGAACAATTTTTTTTAATGGGAAGGTTTTGAACTGTAATATAATGGTCTAAAACATTTCATCAACCGCAAAGTTCGATTACACGTGCGGTGAAACACGGAAGTTCACTGTGTAAACTCAATATAGTGCATAACGGAAGAAATTCTTCAAGATATCAACGTGTGTTTTTGTTTTTCTTGGAAAAAATTATGAGGATCTTCATGAAGTAATGGTTAATCTGTTGGCTTTGTGCTAAAGAGATTGTGGGAGAATCCCGCTCGTGACGTCTAGTTTATAAAGTGGGTTTTTCGTAGATCACTGGGAATTATTACTCAGCACACAAGATGGCCATCTCCAGAAAACTTTTCTACCCATGACGCTGAAAGGCAACAAAGAGTTTAGTGAATAGATAGATGGACTGAAAGGCAACAAAGAATTTAGTGAATAGATAGATGGACTGAAAGGCAACACAGAGTTTAGTGAATAGATAGATGGACTGAAAGGCAACAAAGAGTTTAGTGAATAGATAGATGGACTGAAAGGCAACAAAGAATTTAGTGAATATATAGATGGACTGAAAGGCAACACAGAGTTTAGTGAATAGATAGATGGACTGAAAGGCAACAAAGTGTTTAGTGAATAGATAGATGGACTGAAAGGTAACACAGAGTTTAGTGAATAGATAGATGGACTGAAAGGCAACAAAGAATTTAGTGAATATATAGATGGACTGAAAGGCAACAAAGAGTTTAGTGAATAGATAGATGGACTGAAAGGCAACAAAGAGTTTAGTGAATAGATAGATGGACTGAAAGGCAACAAAGAATTTAGTGAATATATAGATGGACTGAAAGGCAACACAGAGTTTAGTGAATAGATAGATGGACTGAAAGGCAACAAAGTGTTTAGTGAATAGATAGATGGACTGAAAGGTAACACAGAGTTTAGTGAATAGATAGATGGACTGAAAGGCAACAAAGAATTTAGTGAATAGATAGATGGACTGAAAGGCAACAAAGAGTTTAGTGAATAGATAGATGGACTGAAAGGCAACACAGAGTTTAGTGAATAGATAGATGGACTGAAAGGCAACAAAGAGTTTAGTGAATAGATAGATGGACTGAAAGGCAACAAAGAATTTAGTGAATATATAGATGGACTGAAAGGCAACACAGAGTTTAGTGAATAGATAGATGGACTGAAAGGCAACAAAGAGTTTAGTGAATAGATAGATGGACTGAAAGGCAACACAGAGTTTAGTGAATAGATAGATGGACTGAAAGGCAACACAGAGTTTAGTGAATAGATAGATGGACTGAAAGGCAACAAAGAGTTTAGTGAATAGATAGATGGACTGAAAGGCAACAAAGAATTTAGTGAATATATAGATGGACTGAAATGCAACAAAGAGTTTAGTGAATAGATAGATGGACTGAAAGGCAACAAAGAGTTTAGTGAATAGATATATGGACTGAAAGGCAACACAGAGTTTAGTGAATAGATAGATGGACTGAAAGGCAACACAGAGTTTAGTGAATATATAGATGGACTGAAAGGCAACAAAGAGTTTAGTGAATAGATACATGGCCTGATAATTATCACTTGAAGCTAGTGGTACTTGCTATGAGTGGTATTCTCGACATGCGGCTTCGTTGAAAGGGATGGCGTACATATGGTGTACCTAGTAGAATGAAATCAATTCATTACGTATTTTTGAGTCCGTGAAAAACTACTCGTATATTTGAATAATTTTAAACGAATTTGACGGTCTGGCTGGGAGTTTTCGTTAATCATACTTTTATTTGTACAGTTTCTATCCTCAAGCACGATAGAGGAAATCCTCTGCACCCCCCCCTCCCCCCAAAAATGAGAGAAATGTAGTCAGTACAGTATTGGGTACTATAACGGCGATTCATTGAGTTTCTTCATTAAAAAAAAACTAATTGTCTGTGTGCGTGATGTGTGGAAAGTGTCATTAATTTAGCTATGAAACTATCGAACTTAAGTGACCATTTGTAGAGAAAAAGGCACCAAAACTCACATTAAAAAAAGAAGAAATTACTTTTCTTTTGTGGTTAACTCCCTTCCATTGCCGAAGAAATATGTACGGCCTTAGTTGGGGAGTGTAGATCTATAGAATCAATACAAAAGGTATCGTGGCAGAACAGAGTTTATAAACACTTCTGTGGTTCATTTTACCCATATTATTCACGAATAATATTCAGTGTTCATTGGTATGTAGGTAGGTTAATGAGTTTGCCTCTCTTTTGGAGAGGTGTGTCCCTTTCAACCAGCGGACAAAGTCCAATTAGGTTATATCAGGACACACTACCATAAAATATTAGAGGTGACAAAGACCCCAAGAAAAATAAGGTAAAAATTTTCTTTGTCTTGTCAAGTGCATAATCTTATTGAAAACGGACAATACACCATGAGATACCGTGCTCACGCTGCATTTGATTAAACAGCAATCTTGGCTGTGAAGTTTTATTTTACTTTACTTTTGTCCGACAGTGTGTGTGTTGCGAAGCGTCGTCGTAGCCTTGACTGATTAGGGGCTTGATCAATTTAAGTAAAGTAACGTAATTCCTTGTTCGCACTAAACGTTTCAATGACTAGGTTGTTAGACATGGTTTGACTATTCGACCAAGAACATTCATAGGAATTATGTGGTCACCATCACACCCAACTTTGCTATTCCAGATGTTATACCAGTCTCGTTAGACTGTGTCGACCTAGGAGCTGTTGGTGGTTTGCAACATGAGAAATAGAACTTCATCTACATCACTAGGAAACCAGTTCACTAACCACTAAGCTACCAGAGTCATGACCGTCGATAAAATAAGACTTACTGGTTAATGGGAAATCAAGCCTTTTTTAATGACTCATTTGACTATTCACGTGATTTTCATTATAGTCCGTTCAGAATCGTTTGCCGAGATGTTAAATTATTTTTATCAAAAACGTATTGTTCATTTGGATTGATCATTTGAAGTTAGGTTTAGAATAATAATGTCGCTATAGAAATATTTTTTTATCAAAGAAATGTGATCCAGTATCAAAGATACCTTATTTAACCTATATTAAAAAAAAGTTAATCTAAATTATAAACAACCGCTGGATTATGTAGATGCTTACATCTCACAGCTGATTATTAAATATAAAGGCATGACCCTCACGGTAGAATGTGCACCGTTCTAAAAGTAGTTGTTTCCACCGTACATTTGTATAAAGCAATGTTACATATGGAAATTCCCGTTTAGCACAAAATATTATTTTTCCTGAACTTAGAATTATGTGAAATCAAAAACGGCTATTTACTCGATTTCAAGTCACAAGTCAGAGGCACGTCTCAATATTTACAGAAAGTAGGCGGCACTAAGCATATTACCTTCTGCAAGTCTATGTGAGAATGAATCTGAAAGCGAAATATTTTACTGAGCATAACATTGCTATAAAGATTTATCAATACTTCTGCAGAGAGCGTAAAAAGGGACATCTTTATTGTTCTTTATCAAATCCTGAGAAGAGAACAATGCATATTTTAGGTTTGTGTAAACGTTCATTTGATCGAATAGTGGAAGCAAGCGGATATTTATTGCCAACAAATTCACGAAAGCAAGGAAGGAAAGAAAAGATAGACAGTTTCGATAAGGACCTAGTAAAAAGAGAAATATGTAGAATGTTTGATAAAAACGAAGAAGTGACACTTAGAAAGTTGAAAATTTGGCTGAAAACTAATAACGACATTGAAATATCAAAAACTTTATTATGGAAAACTGTAAGAAATGCAGGCTTCACCTTTAGAAAGTATGCTGGTGGAAAAAACATTATTTGTGAAAAGCCACATCTGGTAGCTCTTAGAAGCAAGTATTTACGTGAAGTGAAGGGAATGCGCGAGAATGGTTATGATATTGTGTATTTAGATGAAACTTGGATCAACGCTCATCATACAAATGGAAAGGAATGGCAGTTAGCAGATGGAAGTATTAAAAGATCAGTACTAAGTAGTAAAGGGCAACGTTTGATAGTTGCACATGCAGGTAGCAGACATAATGGGTTGTTGCAGAATGCTCATCTAATTTTCATTTCAAAATCCATTGACAATAGAGACTACCACTCCGAAATGAATGGGCACATATTCGAAGACTGGATCGAAAAAAGTATTCTTCCAATATTAGATAGACCTTCTTGTCTGATAATGGACAATGCTTCATACCATAACGTAGTGAACGTAGAAGATAGAATCCCAACATCATCAAGTACAAAAGATGCAATCAAAACGTGGCTCATAAAAGAACACATACCAGTTACCGACAGGTACTTGAAACCCGAATTGCTTAACCTTGTAAAACAGACACAACGAACAAAGATATTTAAAATAGACAAGTTAATTGAAGAACATGGTCATAGATGTTTGAGACTACCTCCATATCATGCACACTTAAATCCTATAGAGCTAATTTGGGCAAAAGTTAAAGGACACGTAGCATCTACAAATACAACTTTCAAATTATGTGATATTGAGACACTTACAAATCAGGCTCTATCAAATATACATAAAGACTACTGGGTGAAATGTGAGGATCATGTGTTACGCCAAGAAGAGGAATATTGGAAAAAGGAAGGTTTGTTGTTTGTTCAGCCGAAAACAGTAATCGACCTATTTGACTCGTCTGATTATGAATGATCATTACTCTGATTAAGTCTACACTAAAAAAAGTTTGATTTGCAAAATTTACAAGTTGATTTGTAAAACATTTCATTGCTCAATACCACCCAAGCAATTCAAAAAAATGTTATAAGCAAACCATCAACCATTACTTATAAAAATTAGCCCGCTTGATTCAATACAGAAGTTCAGATATCTTGGATCAACTATTACAGACAAAATTTCCTTACATGAAGAAATATATGTACTTATTTCAAAGGCAGCGACAACATTTGTGAAACTCACACCAAGAGCATGGAACAATATCAAATTGACTCTACGAACAAAAGATATATTTTAAATTTTTTTTACACCTGCCACCATGTAAAATTTTGTGGACACGCCTATGGGTCATCATTGCACTAGATTACTGTAAAATATTTTGTTTATGGTCGAAATCATATTTACATGGGCAAACATCAAAAGAATTCGCCGCTTTCAAATAACCGTTACAGCTAGACATCAAGTAACACATATGTTTTCGCGACATGGACATTTTAACAACGTATGCCAAAATTCATGTGAAATCATCAAGAACTTTTTGAATTATAAATCATAACATCTCGGCAAACGATTCTGAACGGACTTTAGTAATACTTCGTGTGTGACAGCCAGTGATCAATGGAATAAGCAAATAAGTCTGTGTAGAAGGCTTCATTTCCCATTAGCCAGTAGATATCATATAGTCGAGGGTCACGCCTGAGCAATGACTGCTCACATTTTGATAGACTAATTAATATGCTCCCATATATAGGGAACACTATAATATATTATTTTTAAAAAGAGAAATGCCATGAAGGAATCTCACTCTTTTCATTGGTTCTTGCTTGCCCATGATACGTTTCTATTTAATAGATAGCGTACTGGAACACAAATGTTCATCGATTTTTTAAAGTGCAGCCACGATGACCCGATCTAACGTCCTAATTGAAATGATTGCACCCTCTTCACGAAATCTTCACGTTTACTAGTGGCCATCGACAAATACCGGATGTCTACAAAGTAACTGCACTCATTTACATTGTTGACGACACTACGTAATATGAATTGTATTTAGTGCGAATCTGTTTAACGTCAGTGCACATCAACTTTTTAGGCAACCTACATAGGACCTATGTGCTGATCCAAATACGTATCCAGGGATAGTCCTACTTGCTGAATTATTCATCTGGACTGGCACAACTTTTCGTTAGTCATTTTGAGTTGGCCCTATACTTGATGATCGAGACCCAGGGAAAAGCGTGGAAAAGGTGAAATATGTCAGTCACTAATGTGATATGAACTTGATCAGCTCAGATTGGTGACGTATTTGACTTGCTGACTCCGGTTTTTTTTTTACTGACTGCCGACCACAAAAATACGCAAATTGACAAATGGTCACGTTATCCATGACGGTCTCCAATAAAGACCTTCCAACAGAATTAATAAGAACCCCCATTCGTTTCGTCTTTTAACTATTGTTGAGATTTCAGTAGGTCACTATTTATATACTGGGAATAGCATGCTTAAAAATGGCCAAGGCGACTCCAAGTATATTAATAGTGACCAACCTAAATCCAAATAATAATCAAAAACGTAAGGAATGGAGTCCTAATTACTTATGTTGGTAGGTTGTCTATACTGCCGCCAGTCTCGTAATTAAACATAATGGCATTCTTGTGTTGTAAAATACAGTGTTGATCGCTCACTCTTCAAAATGATATGCTGCCATCCTTTAAAAAAAAAAAGCATTGCCCTGGTAAACTTTCAGTAATAAATACCCCAGAGAAGGGCAAATAAAGGCATGGACAGACAACATCAAGGAATGGACAGGACAAGATATTTCCACACTCATCCGCATTGCTGAGGATAGAATTCGCTGGAGAACTCTGTGTGCTGAAGCATCAAATGTGTACCCCTACTACCCTGAAGGGTTACGGGTTTATTATTGACCTCAGTATTTGTTTTGTTACTGTGGCACTCTCCACTTTGTCAGACATCCCTCTGACAATTTGTTTATTTATATTTCCGCATTTGTTAGTTTTCTCAAGCTTGGCCCCTGTCTGTGGATTTTCAGAATAAGCAGTCACTAGTTTTTGGTGCGCAGACTATTTTTTTGTAATTAGACTATCTGCAGTTTCTGATGTGATCTGGCTGTTTGTTTTACGGCAAGTAAGAGGTACAACAGCTTTATTGGGAGTAAAATCAGGATACCTTTTTTTAATCAGAGTACCTGATTTTTGTTATAAAAGTACACGGTTTGTGTAATAAAAGTACCTGGTTTGTGTAATCAGTGCCTGGCTTTTGCAATTAAAGTACCCGGTTTGTGTAATCAAAGTACTTGGTTTGTGTATTAAGAATAACTAGTTGTGTAATTAGGGTCCGGTTTATATAATCAGGACCTAGTCTGTATAATTAGCATAAATGATTTGTGTAATCAGTACCTAATGTTTGTAAACAGGGTACTGTGTTTGTTTAATAAAATAAAGTAACTGGTTTGTTTTGGTGTTTTTTGTAATAAACACACCTGGTTTTTTGTAATCAGAGTAACTGATTTTTGTAATCAGAGTACTATTAGTAATAAGTATGACATTTTGGATTTTAATAATCATATTCCAGTTTCTATTTTATCGAATTATGGTATCTCTGATTCTATTGGCGGAAATCATAATCGACCTTCTCCCTTGTTGGCTAATTCGACAAGTGCGCCCAATGTGACTTCATTAGTTGTCGTAGGACAGAATCTATAATAGTCACGTGATTTCTCAGAAGAAAACAGAACATGTGATAACAAGGGAGTTAACAAATAGTAGCTTTACGGTGTAATTTGTTGGAACAACGTAACAAACAGTGACTCATTCAGGCGGTGAATATTCAGCAAGACGACGTCACTGCACTCAACCAATCAATAGGATGCTCTTACACCGGTGAATCCTTTCTTACAGCTCATGGAACCGTGCCACGAATGCAGAGCGATGTGTCAACATCAATGTATCGAATTATTAACAGATAAGAGCATTGAGAAAGACGATGTGTGAGTGAAGCTGATTAAATCAGATGTGTGTTTGTGTGTGACAGAATCTTGCAAGTTAAGATATGTGTGGGTGTGTGTGTATGTGCGTGTTGACGGTGTCTTACTAACATAATCTGAACATTACTTTAATGAATTTTATGTTATTGTATGTCCGTGAGCTGCCGGGATCCAAAAGGGAATCAGAATAGCGACACTGTTACTGGCCAAGCATGTCGTAAGAGGCGACTAAAGAGGTTTGAGAGTAGAGTTGGCTGTCCCATCCCACAGAGATTCAAAGTGACCCTGAAGTAAGATTTGTCAGACCGAAATGTGCAGACATCGCAGACATGCAGTAAACCATGGAAGAACGAATTCTTTTCTCTGGACTGCATTCTGCAAATCGGGTTTTTGTTAACACTTTTCACTTCCTCACCGTCGTTCAGACTTATTCTGGCAAATCCCATCTTTCTTCGGAAGACTATCTGCAACTTTATTTATTGCTATCTTGAAGGGTGAATGTGTCCACTGGATCATTATTTTCTGAAAATTATGAGGCCCCTAGAATTGCAATCAATTCATTTACTATATAGGCCTATATGAAGGATAATAGGAATTGTACAAATGAAGTTTCAGTCGTGACCAATGGTGATAAAAGAACTACTGGTTTACGCCTTGCCTCATTTGAATATTCCCGTGATTACTTTGGTCACTATGTTTATACTTTGTGTGACAGCCAATGGAAATCTAGGAATAATCAAATGAGTCATTTTAAATGTCTTCATTTCCTATTAGCCAGTGGATCGTATACTATCGAGGGTGATGTCCTTAAGATTCCGTGTATTAGCTAAGTTTCAAATATCGGATAAATTAGGGCGCCTACGCAAACATAGGCATAGACATGCGAGAAAGTTATCTGTTATCGTGGTATTGCTCTTATCAGATACAACCGAGCAAGAGGCAAAGTAGGCTTTTTACATAGTCTGTTATTGGATCTGGACCCAAATGGCAGACTTAGTTTTTGTGTCGAGTTTGATTTTTTTTTTTTTTTTTTTTTTGCTATTGTATATTACAACTGGAAAATGTAATGCATGTGAAATATATTGTAATTATGGTACAGTAAATAAAAAACAAAGCTAAGATTTTTGACCATGTTAAATCTGCGCAGCTTTTTATGAGCGCTCAAGCAGAAAAGACACTCGAAAATGAACTATTCTATCTCTGTAGAATAGGTTTGAAATGATGCGGTTGTGTTTGTTTTTATTATTTTTATATATATCCTGGAATTAAGAGCTGTAAAAAGAATTTGTTTCCTACATACAATGGAGGAGTTTCTCCAAATATTTTCATGACCAAAAAAACACTTCCAGCAACACGCAATGCTTTGAGAAGGAGCATCTTCCTCCGGGGGGGGGGGGGCGAGGTATATTTTTGTGTTTGTAGAAGACATGCTCTACCATTTCGTATGCAGACATTCAATTACACGTACCAAAGTAATGTCATGTAAAATCAAGTAGCATTGGAGTAATACTAAAGTAATGTCATGTAAAAACAAGTAGCATTGGAGTAATACTAAAGTAATGTCAGGTAAAAACAAGTAGCATTGGAGTAATACTAAAGTAATATCATGTAAAAACAAGTAAAATTGTAGGATATCAAAGTAATAACTGGTAAAAACAAGTAACAGTAGAGTAATACCAAAGTCAGGACAGATGAAAACAAGTAACACCGAAGTAAGGACATGTGAAAGCAGCTTAAGTAATATTGGAGTAATGCCAACCAAAGTAAGGACAGATGAAAACCAGTAACATTAGAGTAACACTAAAGTAAGGGCATGTAAAAACAAGTAACATTGAAGTAACATTAAAGTATTGACAAAGACATATATTGAAAATAAATAGCGGTTTTCATTCTTGAGTTTATAATTGATTTTATTTTAACTGAAGTTTTGTTTTGTTGACACACAGATTTAAAAAAATAATTCCTGTCTTTTTCTGTTGCTTGCTACATGTCAACATGACTTTTCTATTATTCTAGTGCCAATCCTGTGCCAAGGGTATCATTAGTGTCACCTGCTGTAATGCTGGTCTAGTTTATTTTTGTAAATGGTTATTAGAATATCATATACTTCTGATAAAATTGGTATAAAATGTGTGAGATTTCGTAGCCAGGAAGTGTATAGGAAATACGTTCCTACTACAGATAAATACTCCAACATGTGCATCCTATAATCTCTGATTGACCGTAGTCCAGTACGTTCCCACTACAAATAAATACTCGAATATGGGCATCCTATAATCTTTGATTAACAAGCTCCAGGCTGTAGCTCGTTCCTACTACAGGTAAATACTCCAATATGTGCATGCTATAATCTCTTATTGACCGTAGTCCAGTAAGTTCCTACTACATTAGGCTCTAAATACTCTAATATGTACATCATATAATCTCGAATTGACCGTAGTCTAGTAAGTTCCCATTACAGATAAATACTCCAATATTATCATCCTATAATCGGTTATTGACAAGCTCCAGGCAGTCGTCAGTAATATTGGATATTCAACATTTAACCAATATTTGAGGCACACTGGGAAAATCTATAGGTTCTCGGTATTGCACATGCAATTGTTATGGTTATGCACATCGATGACTTATTTGTTAAATGTACTCCTCATTCAGTCCTGTGGGTGCCCATCTCGGTAGTTTCACGTGTTAACCGCCAGGAACCTCCGAAAAAGACCCACATTATAAAGAAGAATTATAAAGAAGACCCGCAAGAAGAATTCGAACCCCGTAACGTATCGAACACAAAGCAAACAGCTTAGTAACTACTTCAATACCTCCCGTTTATTGATATTCTAACCACCTGTATGTTGCCGGATCCGAAAGGAGAGCAAAGATTAGCAACAATATGACATGTAGGCGATAACTGAGAAGATTTGGGGATTGAGTACGGCGTCCCATCCGACGTACGACGGTCAAGGTCACCATGCTTAAAGTTGGGTCTGTCAGGCTGAAAGGCACATATATCACAGCTAAGCAGTAAACCATGACACAACACATTCTGTTCTCTGGACTACATTCTAATAATCTGCAGAAGTTTGAAAATTATCGCAGGAGAAGAAGATATACTCCAAGTATGGATGCAATGTGTTCGAATCATTCCTACCTTAATATTGGAACTAGAAAAAGTATGATGATTACCTTATAGTCATTGCAATCACCAATGATTATCTTTCAGAAATATTGCCTTTTCCCAGGTTAATGATGGCTATTAGTATCCACACTTGGAGTTAAGCGTAGGGGTGGGAGTTTAAGTTGTCATTCCAAGGCCAGATGTGTCGCCTTGGTTGCGTTGAGTACATGTTTGTTCAGTTGCTTTCTATTCAGTTTTCTTGGCCTACCATTGGCTATATGTCCAGATATTCTTTTGTTATATACTCTTATTGGTATTTGGTTTGGGTTCATTCTCATAAGGTGACCGAACAATTTTATTTACTTTCAATATGCTCAATACATGATATTATACCAACGATTTTCCTACTTTCTTCATGTCTTATTTTACCTAGTTTAATAACCATTGCAGCTTTTCTCAGACACATGTAACAATTTTCCTCTGCTGCAAGGCTCTTAAAGACCATGTTTGGAATTGACAGCAGTGTTGGTATAAAAATTGTAAATATTATCTGTCAATAACTGACTTCCATCTTGATCTTTGGGTGGAGATGTATTGGTGAAAGTTGGTAGGTCACTATGTTTACTTTCTGACACCTTGCTTCTATTTCTGTCTAGTCTTCCATTAAAGAGCAGGGATTGAAATGCGGTGTTGCTAGAAGTGAACATTTTAGAGGGCGCAGAAGAACGATGGTCAACCAGCATAGGACCGTTACTGTCAGCAGAAGTGTAATGGCGGATACACTCACGGAGAGATCGGAGCAACTATGGACGTGTTCAGTTTTCAGTGATGATGATCCGACAACTAACTATGTTGAAAAGTAGTGAAATTATGCAGCCTTGTCTTACTCCAGATATTGTTTTGGACAGTTCAAATCTGTTGTTCTTAACTTTCAGAAATAATTGTTTGAAAACACTGAAACTCTGCAGCTCATTTTCTTTATGGTGAAGGTTTAGTCTCAGAATGCACATACAAGAAAAACACTGTGGTGTCATATTTAAAGCATTTGCCTCACATCCGTGAACTTGTGGATTTGATCCCAGACAGGAATGTTGTATTCACAAGTTCACTTTTTTCAGAGATTCCTGGAAATTATTTCTGGAATCTAGAGACGTGATATAACCTAGAAGAAAAAATTGATGCCTTTGAGATGTGGGTATATAGAAGAATAGGAAGAATTTCATGAAGAGAGAAGACAATGAACAACTAAGTTTTGACAATTCTGCATTTGAAAAAAAACTGGCAGGAATTCAAAACCAAACAAATAAAGTATTTTGGATATATTAAGAGATGACACCTTGTTGAAGACATTACTTGTGGGTAGAGTCGAGGGTAGGCGAGCAAATTTAGGCAGACCTACACAAGTGGAGGGAAACATCACTGAACAGATTACAGTCTAGCAGAGCGCAGCACCAAGGCAAGAGACGGATGATTAAGTTCAGTTGCAGCCAACCTTCATTGTGGAAATAGCACTTTGCAATGATATATTTGTAATATATTTTATATTATTAAGATGATTCCTAACTCACAATTTTGTGTGTGTGTGTCTTCTGCTAGGTTTGCTACGCAAGATAAGAACGGATTGCTGCTCTACAATGGTCGCTTTAATGGGGAGCATGATTTTATAGCGCTGGAGATTGTCAACTCGCAGGTCCAGTTCTCATTCTGCCTTGGTTCTAATGTAACAACCAGAGTCACTACTAACGTGGAGGGAGGTGTCAGCACTGGGGAATGGATCACAGTGAAAGTTGAATATATCTCCAGGGTAATACATCATCATCATTATCATCATGCTCTGCATTCTCAATATTCTGTAGGCCAGTGTTGCTGAACACCTGACCATCAGTCACAATTCCTGCCAGTTCAAGAAAGTGTTACCCAATCCCCGATATATTCTTTGTTTTTTATTTTTCTTTCACTTAGTCATCTTTTTTTTCCATCCAGATATGATTCCCTAGAACAGGGGTTCTCAACGTGACCGGGGGGGGGGGACGGGAATGCTTCTACAAATTCTCAAACGGTTAATATATTGAAGAAAAAAATACTCTGAGACAATAAATAAATGTAGCAACATCAGTTATATTTGAGACTTACATTTGTACTTAACATAAATTATGTATGAACCACACACATGTTTGATAGATCTCAAGAGGAAATGTAGTTCAACTAGAAATAGCTCAAATTGTTTTTGATATTCAATATAAGATGAAATATTTTGTCTTGTTTTATAAGGAATGGATTATGCTCCTTACTTATATACTCCTTACTCATCTTTGAGCATGAGAATAAACTAAATCTTCAGGTGCAGGGAAGAAATGCAAACACAATAAAATTAGTTGATTCCTTGAAATCTTTCATAAGCAAGGAGATTGTAAAAGAAAGGTTGTGCTAAAAATGTTTGAATTATTCAAGAAATGATCTACTCTTACTGTTGGTGGCAATGACCAATGTGATTGAACCGTCATGCTGGGTATAGGGGGGGGGCATCGAGGAGGAGTTGTTCTTTTGTTGTGACTGCGGATGACATTGATGTAACGATTATGCCAGCGAGTTGGATGGGTGTACAGAGGGCGACTCATGTTTGCATCCACAGTGACTTGATGAGCGTGTTAAGAAAAGTACAGGTGGGTTGCTTTCGTGAAAGGTGGCTTGAGGTAGTGAAGAGGTCAGTGTTGTAATGCATTGTGTTAATTTTCATGCCTGGTCATGCAGTTGTTAAAGACAATGATAGAGCAGATCAACTGGCTTACACTGATACAGTGGAACAATGGATCGGACTGACTTGAGGCAACATTGTGGGATGAAATTGGGGAAGGATGTTGTGCCTTTTCCATGTCCAGTGGGTCAACCATGATGTGGACTTTAAAGAATGTTAGTCAACCAATTAAAAACTAGAACAGTCAGTCATCGTGTAATAATGGATACACTCAAATTGAGAATGGAGAACTTATGGACATGTCCGGAGTGTAGTAATGATGATCTGATGACTAACAAATGAACAAGTGCCTGGACTAATGAACAATTTCCTGCAGTTTTTGCAAAACAAAATAATTAAATTTTGCAGTATTTCATAATACCGGAAAACAAATTCAACTAATTTAAAAAAAATTGAATTCAGTGGATTTTGATTTAGTATGAAATCCATTCAAAGTTTTGGATGAAAAACATCCTGATTATTGTCAGGATGAATTTTTAGAACTGAAGACTGATTTGAGAGCTAGAGATTTTTGATGAGAAATCAATCACAAAATTTTGACCCTTAATGTGTGATTCCTACCCAGAAGTGACAAAAAAAGTTAAATGTGCATTGCTTCCTTTTGTGTCAACATATCTTAGGCAGGCTATTTTTTTTTTACCTCTGCTGCAAGTTAAAACAAAACAGCAAAGTAGACTATTTTGAAAATGATCTGTATGACTCCTTCAAGCACTTCTCCACAATAATTGGCAAACAATTTTAGGTGTCTTATTGATTGCAATCTTCAGCTGTTCTGAGTCACCATAAGCTAAGATTATATTGAACCGTTTGTTAAAGCATGAAATTTCATGACTTGTTTGTAAATTAATGTTATAAATAATGTTTTAACGTCTTTCATTCAAGTTTAATCATTCATTAAATTTGTGTATTTCTATTAAATGTGTAAGGCTCCACTAAAAAATAATTCAAGTTTATTTATATTGTAATTATTACAATATATACTGCCTTACATATGTCCACTTACATGATTATAATGTACTACTTTATTTTTAAAAAACTACTTCATAAACATTGTTATATTGGGCAAAAAGGATGGATGACACTTTCTCGTATGATGAATGGGGGAAATTGGTCCAAAAAGGTTGAGAACCTCTACCCAGAAGATGGTCTTTGATATATTGTCTGATCTTGGAACATAACTATACCATCTCATTTTGTTTTATTTTTACTGTAACTAGATTTTTGTAGTCAAATCACTTTTCTATTGATTTCCAAAAATTGGTCATTCATAGTAGATATCTCATGGCATAGTGGTTAAGTCATTTGCTTTGTTCTCAAGATGTTG
Source organism: Meghimatium bilineatum (assembly GCA_034231615.1). Taxonomy (NCBI): domain Eukaryota; kingdom Metazoa; phylum Mollusca; class Gastropoda; order Stylommatophora; family Philomycidae; genus Meghimatium; species Meghimatium bilineatum. Next base: position 50,149,640 of record CM067317.1, on the reverse strand, counting down.
CAGGTTCAAATCTGTGTCACAACATCTTGTTTACAGAGTTGATTTTTTCAGAGATTTCTGGGGATTATTTTTTTGAAGCTACAGAGTTATGTGCTATGAATGGTACTCTCTGCAGGTGATGTGTCGCTTTGTTGAGAGGGACAGAGTACATATGGGGTAACCCAAGTACAATGAAGTCACTCCTCTATTTCTTTTCAACTTTAGTTCACATTCGAGGTATGACAAAATTTTCATGAGATGCAGCTCATTAAATGTGTTATAAATTACAACCTGACCAGAGCTACTAGCAATCAACCGTGCTTAGCCGTGTTTGCTCTTGATTACAGCAACTTTAATTCACTGTAATGTAACTGATTAATTTCTAGCAGATGTTCTAGAATGTATAGACTACACATAGAGACATTTGTATTTCCTTTGTAAACAGTGTATTGCAGTTATTCACTCTCTTGTTTGTGTGTGTTCATTCCCAAACTACTGCCAGCTTGCACTATGAAGGTCAGAGAACATGATGCAATATGTGGTGGCTTACAACTTGACTATTATATCTGCATCTATTGACCCAACACATCCAACTTCAGCCCATATATTTTCTATCATTTTTCACAGGATTGTTCATCTATTCTCACACCATACCATTTGTAATTGTTTCTTGTTATGTAATGTTATTATTCTTTGCATCTTTTTTCAAACTTGAGCGATTTATTTGGTTGCAGTATAGTTATAATCCCTCTGAATTTGTAGATTTTTTCACTAGGCATTGCACAATGTCAAATACTGAAGTCTCCTGGCTATGAAAGAAATTTCTAAAGAAACAACCTCACTGTATATAGAAAGCAAAAGCTAACCACTCATAAGTGTTAGGGATTTTGACACACAAACAAACAAGATTTCAAATTTGAGCATCTGGCTTTCCTCACTAAAGGGCAGAAATTTTAGTTATCTCAGCATAAACAAAAGTAGGTAAATTGAAGTGTCACCAATAGTATAAATGGCACACTAACAATGAAGTTGAAAAGCAGGTGCTGTTTTGACCAAAAAGTCTTTATCAGGACAAAAACAATGGTCAAACAATGATGAGCCTACATCATAAAATCATACATGATAGAGAGTATAGTGAGTAATGAGAGATCTATAGAAAGTAATCTTCTTATTTATGAATAGGATTATGAACAAAATTATGTAATTTCCAGGTAGTCTTGAGGCTACTTTTGTATTTCATTCTCAATAAAGACCTTTTGGTAGAAACATCATGGCAGTGTATTTCTTCATTCTAAAATAGTTCTTTAATCCATTTTTGTTTTTTTATTCTTATAGTTATATACCATATATTTAAAAAAATTTTTATTGGCTACAAAGAAACATTTAAAAACCAATATACATTTCAAATGTGCAGTGTGCATTATGTTATGATTTGACAACATTCATGAAAATTTGTGATAGGAGTGTAATGATAAATATAATATGTACAGATTATTGAAATTTCATCCTCGTACTTTCCAAGCAAATATACATCTCACACACACAAAATAATATATATATATACATATATATAGAGAGAGAGAGACATTCTACCCATACATACACACACATATATGTAAACACTTATATACATATCCATAAAGTACATGTATGTTTTTACATAGTAAACTGAAATATTTATGACATATAAAAAGACACAATGGCATGGAAAGATGTACGGTATATTAGAGGACAGAATTCCGGGAAGTAGAAGAAGCGGTAGACCTAGAAGGAGATGGACAGATGACATAAAAGACTGTATGAAGATAACATTCAAGAAGGCAGGCAGATTGGCACAGAATAGAGTCGGGTTCAGGACATAATTGTAAAGGCAATTTGGAAAGAATATGTCACGTGATGATAATGATGATGACATACATGTGGTTATATGATTTATAGAGGGAAAAAAACACCAATATACATGTCATTGTGGGAGGGTTATAGCCATATGGTACACAGTTTTACTGCAGTCTCTTGCTCATTCTGTATAAAACAGTAGAAAATGTTTTTTTCCCTATAATGTAAACATATATTTGCCACTGAATAGAATAATGTGTTTTGAGATGCCTAGAAGCAACTGATGTTGTTGTATGAATGTATGTAACATTTTGATTGTTTTGATATTATTTGTATAGTTACTGCCTTGGTGTCTGACATTAATTGTATTCCCGGTAATTCAATTTCCATTAGTCTCAAGAATTTACTTGTATAAGACATTAATTGTAGTAGTTATTGTCCTTGTATCTGACATTAATCTCTCTTTTGTTTGACATCAATAGTATAATTACTCCCCTTGTGTCTCATATCATATGTATAGTTTCTGACCTTGTGTCTGACAGTGACTGTATAGTTAATTCACTTGTGTCTGACAGTAATTGTATAACTACTGAACTTGTGTATTACATTAATAAATATAGTTTCTGCCCTTGTATGTGACATTAACTGTATAGTTACTGCCCTTGTGTGTGACATTAACTGTATAGTTACTGCCCTTGTGTCTCACTTATAGTTGTTCCCTTGTGCACTCTAGGTTGCTACAGTAACTGTAGGTGAGGACTGTGACACAGAAATTGCCATTAAATATGCCCAGAAACTGGGGCAGTACACATGTGCAGTCAGGATAGAACAGCAGCTTCCTGATGTGTAAGTAAATGTGCATAAGATGTCATTGAAGTATTTGAACTCACTACATTGGCATTGTGAGATATGGTCACTATCCATCAGACAAAATGTGGGACAAATAATAAATCATACTCAAAAGATATATGATCATTTACATTACTTGTGATCTCCAAGAATTACTAGAAGTAAAGTTTTTGTATCATTTTTTGTAATGTGAAGAAAGTGAAAGAAGTGGGAAAAAAAGCCTCTAAGGGGGGAAAATAGAATTGTATGTATGAAGTACAGAAAGTAAAGAAAAAGGCCTCTTCCTAAATATAAAGAAAACAGAAGTAATGGTTATTTCAAATAAACAAAATACCACACCTTACAAGATCAAAGTAAATGATATAGTATTAAAACAGGTCAACCAATTCAAATATTTAGGTACAACGATCACAGCAGATAAAAGAAGTTCAACAGGAATAAGAAGCAGCAAAGTGCGGACAAAAAAAACATTCAGAAAAATGAAAAATATATTGTGTAATATGACCTTGTCATTAGAGGTGAGAAAGAGAGTTCTGCAGTGCTATATAACCCCTATACTAACATATGGGTGCGAGTCTTGGACAATAAACAAACTGGAAAGTGGGAAATAAGATGCAGTGGAGATGTTTGTTTGTTTGTTTTTCGTTCGCTCCATTGTAACCATCACGGATATCCGTGCGATTTCCGCCGGGAGCGTGATTACGTTGTGCCACCGTTATGCGCCTTGTAGGCCTAGCACATCCGATTTCGGTATGCCTTGACAATTCGGGTGGGCTACCCTTAGCCTGTGACAGCCTCTATATCTGTCTCCAGGCACGCGTAGTGAAGACTCTTCGCCCAGACGATTTTCTTGCTTTCGTCTCCCTCGAACGAGGTGTTCCACTGTCTATGAACTTGCCTCGTGTAATTGGACGTGCTGTGCCTGTGCCCATTAGGTACTGAACCGTTTCTCATCCATGAGCCTGGTTCCTTAAGGGGAAGAACTCAACAGAGGAGTTGGACCGTGGCTCTTTCGCCCTCTTAGCCGAGGTGTCATTCACCGACATCGTGTACCCCTTGTCCAAGTTCGAGTCTCACACCACGCATTTGAGTGCAAGGCGTTCTCGAGCTGAGCGTCCTTTTCCCAATAGCGCCTGAGCCCATCAGGTACTGAACCCTTTCTCTCTTCAAGTGTATTTCCGGTGTAGGAAAACCTGACAGTAGAGTTGGGCCAGGGCTAAATCGTTGTCCCTTTTGTGCCTGAGCGAATCGAGTACGGAACCCTTTCTCTCTGCAAGTTACTTCCGGTATAGGAAACCTTGACAGTAGAGTTGGGCCAGGACTGCCATCGTTGTCCCTTTCTTGCCTACACCCATCGGGTACAGAACCCTTTCTCTTTGCAAGCATATTTCCGGTTTAGGAAGGCTCGACATTAGAGTTGGGTTAGGTCTTTTGCTTTACCAAACGCTGATGGATGGGTCTGAGTCTCTGCCTGTTAGGAACTCTGGTGACTAGAAGCCCGTCTCGAGCTGACGGAGCTTGTAGTTCCCTTTCCTAGGGACTTTTCACTTTCTATTTGCAGTTCGCGCTGCCCTCTAGCGCTGTTCTGCCCTTTCATTGTTTCATTGTACTCTGTATGAAACATATTTGTCTCTCGCCATGCATTTACCTTTACGTGCATTTTACATTGGCCGCCCCTCCAATATTCGGACTGGACTGACTAGCTTCACTGTATGTCGACAGTGTCGCTATATGTGGTGATGCTGGTGGTGTCGGAGATATTGTCTGTCTCTTGTGCAGTCAAATCTCTTTCCATCTGCTACCTCCACATTCTCGGACACGATCCCCAAATGTTTTGGCCAGAATCAGCACGAGCTGCTGTATTTCTGTTTCCAGGGTGCACCGCGTGGAGGTACATTTGGGATCTTGGTTATCTGCTAACCCTGGGTCCGCCTAGAGCAATGCGTTCCCTTTGCACCCCCAGTGGAGATGTGGTTCTATAGAAGAATGCTGATAATATCATGGACTGCCAGAAAAACTAATGTGGAGGTGTTGAAAGAGTTAAATTCAAAACAGACCTTAATCAATAATATAAGTAAAAGACAATCTTCATTTTTTGGCCACTTAATGAGACAGGGAGGTTTGGAGAACATAGTCACAACAGGCAAGATTGCAGGCAACAGAAACAGAGGACGAAAATGTGAGAAAATATTAGACAGTTTGACAACCTGGCACGGCAGGGAAACAACCATGAGCATAATAGTGGAGACAGAGCTGTGGAGAGCCATGATCGCCTGTGTCAGCCGGCATGACACCTGATGATGATGATGTATATAGTGCTGAGAAACTTACACAAATAATAAAGTTTCACTATATAAACATGTCATCTATTGGAGGTTAACTGTTGCATGCGGGCATCTATGACAATAGAGGTGCAAGACAGCGACAATAGGTCAAGCTTCCGTGACCGTGGTCGGCTTTAAGCTCAGTGTCAGCAGATAGGCATAGGAACCAGTTCTCTGGTAAGGTTGGCAGACTCTACTATCTGTATGGTTTTACAATGTCCACCGTTCAGTGGAAGGTGTAAAAACACTGAATGCATTAGTTACCAATGCCAAAATTGGATGTGCCATAACATTGGCTCAAATAAAATGGTTATACAATGCATTTCCGGTCTCTGGAATACATCTTGCAGGAAATCTTGAAGGACCATTGTCCTGCTTTAACCTTTAGCAAGCCAGATTAAAAAATACAAAACGTCTCCCTGCCACTGGATTCTTTTTTGAAAATTTGCGTTATTGATGGTGACTGTTTTGAAAATGTGATAATTTTTTGGTTGTTAGAGATATTTAAATAATATTTGCACATATAAATAAAGAATTGAATTGTGCATATATTGGTGTAATTTATGTACGTGTGTGTGTGATACCAGACGTATGAGAAGTGGTAAAGACGTTTTTCACCAAAAAAAAATATTTTATAACAAATAAAGAGGGAAAAAATAAGAAAAAAAAATAACTTACCTTACATATCAAATTCCTTGGCAACACTGTCAACTAAATCACACAAATCTGTTGTATTTATGTTCTTTCACTGCGAAATTATCAAAATATAGCCGGGGGAACTGTATAAAACATGTAGATTTGCAGTAAAATCGTTCTTTGAGCTTAGGCCTAGAGTTATTTTTTCTGCCACTTCAAAATATTCAATATCAAACGTACAAGTCCCCAAACCAGCACGGCATTCTGTATATTCACTGCTGTGAAACTAAATAACCTAATAATCCATGATTCAAGCCACGATTCAATGTTATTTTATTCGAAATACGATGAAATAAAGGTCTGTAAAACCGATCCATCATCATGGCATCATACCGGTGTACAGATGTGGTCAGATTAATTGCTCTTAAACTTTTACGAATAGCTAGCCATTCTTAAAAACGATCATGTCGGAAGTGGTGGATGTACCGGCTTCGATTGCGCATGTCCCCAGCTATGTGCACGGACTGTGGTACGTGTAAATCTCACGATATTATCGTTGGGTGGGCCGGACCGCCAAAAGCGCGCGCGGCCATTTTATTTCTCGGCGGCTGCGATTGATATCGGCTCGGTGAAGGTTAACACCAAAACTGCACCATATAAGATGATCATCATACTATCACTATGCTACCAATGTCAAATGTGGGCACTAACAACAGAATCCTAAAGAAAACTTGTTACAACCGAAATGACTTGTCTACGTAAAAACCTTGGATTAACAATAAGAGACAGAATCAGAAGCGAAAATATTAGAAGACTAACAAACACAATGTCATTCCTGGATTACATCAGAAAACAACAGATTAAGTGGTTTTCACATGCTTCCAAACTACCATCAGACAGTGCCCATCAAAAAAGCATTACTATGCAGACACGGTGGATACAAAGCCAGGGGGAGACCTTGCAAATGATGGATTACAGAAATAAAAGTCAATGAAAACAACGTATAGGAAGCACACAATAAAGCCATCTTCAGAGAACATTTCTACCCCTGACGTTGCAAGGCATAAAGTGGTATGAAGTGAAAAGAAGAAATGTTTCACACAGGCAGAAAAATGTATGAATACTTGTATGTTCATCTATTTATATCTCTACTAATGTGCCCTTTCTTCCCACAGTGGGGACTGCTATAGGCAGATTTTATATTTAAGCTCTACTATGTTTTACTTGTAACTCCCAGATAAGTACGGTAATAGATAAGGTTTTCTTCTTTCAGGTGTGATAACCCTATAAAACACTGTAATCGTCTTCTAGACCTGACTGGACCTTTACAGATTGCTGGTCTTCCTGTGCTGCCCAACAGTGGTCAGCTAAGTAATCAAGACTTTGTTGGATGTATATCTGATGTCCAAGTAGACCATCAACTCATAGACTTAGATTCCTCAATAGCTGATTATATGACAGGAGTAGGTTGTCCACCAAAAGAGCTGAGATGTCAGTCATCCCCTTGTAAACATGGAGGTACGGACCAGTGCTTGTGATGTTTTATCTCTGTTGAAATTAGTTTGTTTTTTAAATTAACAATAATTGGTGCTTTCCTGGTTAACACCTATACTACATGGATGTGACCCTTTAGAGGGGTGTTAAGCAAAGTGAAATGTTAGTTACTATTTGTTGAATTGTGACAGATTGTTGCCACATGAATTTATACTATATTATATTTATATTATAGACTGGTGCATGTGTCAATGAATGCTATTCTGTCAGATCAGTGACATTAGTTTAAGAACAGTAGTTTTTTCCTAGGACAGATGACACGTATTTTCAAGAACAAAAATGTAAACATAGACACTAAAGTTGCATTATACAAGACTATTATTATTTCATCACTGTGCTACTAGTGCCAAACCTGGACAATGACAGCTCAAGACAAAAAGAAAAATAGTGACAGCAGAAATGACATGTCTATGAAGAATACTTGGAGTGTCATTAACTCTTTATGTCTACTGAGTCACTATTCTGGAGACCCACTATGCCGAAAAGCCGCTTAAATCTACATTTTAATATGAATTTACTATCGTGTTCAGCATAGCAGGAAAACTGTACAGAGACAAAGAGTTGAGAGATAGAATTAGAAATGATAACATCAGACAGATATCCAAAACAATACCAGTATTAAAACAAATCAAAAGACAACAGATCAAGTGGTTTTCACACACTTCCAGATTACCAACAGATAGCATGCCATAAATGGCCATGGCACATAGACATAACAACTATAAAGCTAGAGGCAGACCATGTATAAGATGGATCACAGAAATCATAGAAGCCACAAGAGCAAGCTTACAAACTTACAAACTCTTCTACCCTTGACGCCACATAGCAAACAAGGGCTAAAGCACATAGATAAATAGATAGAGTGTTTTGTATCAGTTCACTAGTGCTAATTTGGCACCACTAATACATCTAATTGTATTACCACTACAATGTGAACAATTGATTTTCAAGCCATGAAGAAGTTCAAGAGAGTTTAGTTTGTCTGCCAGGTTGACTAACCACTGTACCAACGAGGCAACATTTGTTAACTTGACTTTCAGATATTTAAAATAGTGCATTGAGTTTAATTAACTTAATGATCCAGTATTTTCTGTAATTTATTATATATATATATGTTCATCTGACAGGAAAATGCAGAGAAGGTTGGACTACATTCCTCTGTGATTGTCCTGAGCTTACAGGAGGGAAAGACTGCAGTCAGAGTATGAATTGTGCATATTGTTACTGATCATGTTTTAAATAGAGGATTCATCATGTTTACCCAGGCTATTATTTATACGGGTGGAGGATTAGAATTTTTGGTGTGGCAGTTTTACAATGTAGCATTTTTACCATAGACTAAATTGGCATTTCTACAAGAAAAGGTCTTTGTCATAGATATGATTTGAACCTGGCACCTATTTGCCTCTAAAGGAAGAAATGACATTATTACCAGAGATAGCTACATTGTGTAGTATCCAGGTAACCCACATCAATGGAAAATTAATGTTAATCTTATAAAAGACCTCAAGAACATCCTTATGAGTCTATCATTATGTGCAACTTAAGTCAACATGTTTTCTGAATTTGACCAGAAATGTGATGTGTTTGAATTAGGAAAACATGCTGGCTCAAGTTTAAAGGCAAATAGGTACCAGCTGAGCGGGTCTGGTTCAAATCCCATCTACTTCCTTCTGATTTTTAAAGCAAACTGATACATTATGTATATTGCAGATACAGTGGAGACATTTATACCAAAGATATAAATGAATGCATCATTGTAATTATCATCAGGTGTTGTTGTTTCATCCATCACAGGTGATGATGACCATTTATTACATCCACTTTTGAAAATTCAGTAATTTTTTAAAATTATGTCCATGCCTAATAGTTCATAGGGGGCTAATAAGCCTTGTTTGAGCTGCACATGTCCTTGAACAGTTTGGGCATGTAATGACCACTGTAGAAATATTTTGATTTATCTATGACTTTCTAGCTACTCTCCGCTGTTGAGCAGCTGCACTTCTCATTTTTTCACAAGATGATGTGCCCTTTTTGACTGTGGAGCACCATGTAGATCTATTTTGTACAAGTTCTTCCCATGTATTGTGTTCTTCTTCATTCTCAAACTCCCACTGGATATCTCTTGTAGCAGGACCAGTGGTCCTATTAGATTTCCAGAAGGATGTAGTCCAGAGAATGGAAATGCATTGTGTCGCCGTTTTATTTGCACCAATGGCCCGACACATCAATCTTCTGCTGAGTATTTTATTCTATTTTGAATGCTTTCAGTGAGGTCTTTAACGAGTCCTAGTAGTACTTCTTTTTTACCAACCTTGAGATCCTGTACCCTTCAGCTCACCATAGAGAAGTATCTTTGGCAAACGATGGTATGTCATATGTACAAAATGACCTGCCCAACAAATTTGTGTCTGCATCAGAATAGTGTCAATGCTAGGGATACCAGATCTGTCAAGGACAGTGGTATCTGGAATTTTGTTATGTCGTCTAATGTTCAGAACTTTTCTGAGACAAATTGTGTTTGTTTGTTTGTTTTTCGTTCGCTCCATTGTAACCATCACGGATATGCGCCTTGTAGGCCTAGCACATCCGATTTCGGCATGCCTTGACAATTCGGGTGGGCTACCCTTAGCCTGTGACAGCCTCTATATCTGTCTCCAGGCACGCGTAGTGGAGACTCTTCGCCCAGACGCTTTTTTGCTCTCGTCTGACTCGAACAAGGTGTTCCACTGTCTATGAACTTGCCTCGTGTAATTGGACGTGCTGTGCCTGTGCCCATTGGGTACTGAACTGTTTCTCATCCGTGAGCCTGGTTCCTTAAGGGGAAGAACTCATCAGAGGAGTTGGACCCTGGCTCTTTCGCCCTCTTAGCCGAGGTGTCATTCACCGACATCGTGTACCCCTTGTCCAAGTTCGAGTCTCACACCACACGTTTGAAAGTGATTGAGGTAGCACATCCTGGACAGGATGTAATGGTCATCACAGCTTTTCAAAACTGCTGTGAACTTTGAGTCGATTTTTCTGCTTCTCAGAGTTTCATGTTTAGGTGATCTTTGTTATCTTGTTTCCATCTTCGTTGTCTACCTCTTTTTTGTTGCCCTGGCATCATCTCCTTTATTATGGTATTTTCTAGATGTCAGGATGTTTGATATGGCAAAGAATATTGTAATTTTCTAGAAAGCCTTGTTGTTTAGGCATATTTTTGTTTACTTTCAATTCTTTCAGAATGTACCTATTGGTGATCTTTTTTGGTCAATGGTATTCTGATGATTCAATGTGTATAAAATTGATGGTTCTTGTTTGAAACACATGCACACACAAAAACACCCCCTGTCCGATGTGATTATTTCTATTGCAGTGTTTGCTAATTGATAATTATTATTTTAATTATTAATTTTTGTTTAATAGTTAAGAGAGTTTGGGTTAAGAAAGGTTTGTTTTACATAACTAACCCTAAATAAATTTATATTAAAGGGTAGACATAAACTGATATACATTGTCGAGGGAAATAATCACATCTGGGGGTACACATTCCAAACAAGAACCAAATTGACACATAATATCTGTAGTACAAGGTATATAAGCTAGATACCAATAGCAGATGAACAAAATGCTACGAATATCTGTAGTACAAGGTATATAAGCTAGATACCAATAGCAGATGAACAAAATGCTACGAACTCAATGTACATGACCTTACCTCTCTATCTTCCTTCACAAAAAATATTAGGGTTTTTCTTCTTAGCCTAGAGCAGACTGCTACCCTATCCATGTTCATCAGTAATTTGTATGAAAGCAGACATAGAAGTTTTGTATTCAGAATGAGGTATATCTCAAGACATTTTTTTTAAATCATTACCCAGTATTTGTAATAAATTTGATACTTCATTTCTAGAATATAATTTAAAATTTTTATTTATTGTGTTGTACAGCCATTGAGAAGTCTCGACAGATCACTGGAAACGGATATCTGTCATACAGTGGTCCCCCACAGCCTGTTATTCGCTATCCATGGTTTAATGGAATAGCTTTCAGAACTAGATTGTCAAATGGGGCTCTCATGCAGATCTTACTTAACTCTGGAGAAGTACTGATACAGGTCAGGGCTGTGAACTATATTTGTTTTTAAATATTTAGGTCAGGGCTATGAACTATGTTTTTAGCATACAGGTCAAGGCTGTGAACTATATTTGTTTGTAATGTTTAGGTCAGGGCTGTGAGCTATATATATTTTTTAATATACAGGTCAAGGCTGTTAATGTTTTTAAATGTCATTTAACAAAAATTACAGAAATGTGCAAATTTTGCAGCTTTGCAGTAAGATAGTAGCATACGGTTCTTATATTGAAATCACTAAAAGAATTCTAAGTGGTTTCTCTAGACTAAACATAAAATGATACACATATATTAAAGGAAATGAGGAAATTCAGATTAATAACAAAACAATAGTGATGTCTTTGATGAAATTTTTGTTATTGATTGATTCATGAGGTTGTTGATTCAAAAATCAAACTGCTTTATGATATTTATAGGTGGTGATATATGGTTGTGATACTTGGACAATAACATCAATTATTTAAAAGAAAATATTAGCATTTGAAATTATATACTATAGAAAGTCCTAAGAATATCATGGATCTACGTCAGTACAAAGATGTATGCAAACATGATATGTATGATACAGGTATTGATACAGAATCATGAGAACAAGATGCCATAGATCATGTTGCATGGAGGGAAAAGATCAGGAATGGTATAAAGACAAAGAAGAAAGTGATAACAGATAGTTCAAGGACTGCATGCATAAATAGAGACACAAGAGCACACAATGGTACAAGTATGCCTGTGATAAGGTGATGAACACAAACATCCGCAAGACTTGAACATAGTAAAAGATGGGTTCCTGAAAATCATTTTTAAAAATGCAAGTGAATTTATTTTGGACATATGAAATGACACAGTGTGATAGAGTGATTAATCATGGAGGGAAAGATTTCAGGATAGAGAACAGATGCTGTACACAGCCTCAAGATACAAGACTACAGACTATTTTAATATGACACTTAGAGAAACAGGAAGCTTGCACAGAACCAAAAAGCTTACAAAGTAACAGTGAGGGCAATTTTCTATGAAGGACATCACATAGAAGTACCTCTTCACATTGCAAGACCTACACATAAAATACTAAAATACTCCTTGATGACAAAGATAAACATAGGATAAGGCTCAAGATTCCACTTGAAATGGCCTCTACTGCAATGCCCCGATCGAACACCATGTAGAAAAGTACAGCAGGGAAGATTAATTTTATAAATCTTTACCTTTAGCTAAAATATCTGCGGTCGAGTGTACGAGCCCCAAAAAAACCCTGTTGCTAGGTCCCCTGACATCAATATAAATAAAATTTTATGTTTTAGTAATCAGATAGATAAATCTGGTATTTTATTCAATTGACTAACTTTTCCTACAGTTTTAGTTGCAACCATGTACCAAATGTCATGAAATATAAAAATTTTCGCAATATGTTGACATTTTCAAACAAGAACAGAGCCATGACATTCAATTGGGTTTTATAGACTTGTTTTATTGTATTTTCATAAAAATCGTTATGGAATGTGATTGAGATGATTATTTATGGAGAGGTAAGTTGTTTTCACACTCGAAAATCTATTAGACAACTCTGTTTTATCTAATTTGATATTAAAACATCAACTGGTTTCGAAGATACAGTTTTGGACTAGATCTATATTTATAGAAGGATTTTATGACATATTGTAAGTTTAATCCATTTTCCCTTGAAATAACAATTTGACCATAAATAACACAGAATTAGGCCTATATTAAACTGTTACCACTCCAGGACATTTGCAAAATAAAGTCAAAAATTTTGTATTATTATAAACTCAATTTTGTTATAATTTGCTTGTTTATTGTGAAAAAATGTCTTTGCCACTGTCACCACCGATTACATAACATTACTAAAAAATAATCAAGCTGCAGGAGGAAATTTTTTTTTTTTAACTGCGTACTGAAGGTTAATAATACCCATTATTCGTTTTGGAGAGTTGGACACTTTTAGCAGAAATTAAGATTAGAATACAAGTTTTTACAAGTTTTACGTAAGAATATTGCTCATCAATTATACAGAACATAAAAACCAATGTTTAAGTAGGCACCTTTCCATCTTTCCAGACAATAGTATTATTGTTGCGCTATAAGATATATATTCTACTATCCATTACCTAAGAAACCAGGGACCACCGAATGTGAAGAACACCGTACAATCAGCCTCATGAGCCAAATAACCAAAATACTGCTCAGAATCATCATGAAGAGAGTGAGAAACAAAATAAAACCAGAAATAAGTCCAGAACAATGTGGATTTGTAGAAGGCAAAGGCACCAACAATGCGATTTATATATTGAGAACACTAATAGAGAGGTCTATAGAGTTAAAAACAGATCTGTACCTCTGTTTTATAGACTACACTAAAGCTTTTGACAAAGTTAAACATAGCAAAATTATACACATGCTAGAGAATCTGAACATTGACAGCAAGGATTTAAGAATAATCAAGAAAATGTACTGGCAACAAACAGCAGCAATAAGAGTAGGAAAGCAATTTGGCCCTTTTAAACAAATAAAACAAGGAGTCAGACAGGGATGCGTGCTTTCACCAGACCTGTTCTCTCTATACAGTGAAAACATATTGCGTGCAATAGTAGATATCCCAGGAATATCAGTGGGAGGACATAACATAAATAATTTGAGATACGCGGATGACACTGTTCTGATTGCAAAAAGTGAGGAAGACCTTCAAAAATTAATTAAAGTAGTAGTCACAGAAAGCAAAGAGAAAGGCCTCTTCCTAAATATCAAGAAAACAGAAGTAATGGTTATTTCAAAGAAAGAAAATAACACACCTTGCAAGATCATAGTGAATGATATAGTATTAAAACAGGTCCACCAATTCAAATATCTAGGTACAATTATAACAGCAGATGGAAGAAGTTCAACAGAAATAAGATGCAGAATAGGACAGGCAAAAACAACATTCAGAAAAATGAAAAATATACAGTGTAATATGACCTTGTCATTAGAGGTGAGAAAGAGAGTTCTGCAGTGCTATATAACCCCTATACTAACATATGGGTGCGAGTCTTGGACAATAAACAAACTGGAAAGTGGGAGATTGGAGGCAACAGAGATGTGGTTCTACAGAAGAATGCTGAGCATACCATGGACTGCCAGAAAAACTAATGTAGAGGTATTAAAAGAGTTAAATGCGAAACGGACCTTAATCAACAATATAAGAAAAAGGCAATCTTCTTTTTTTGGCCACTTCATGAGACAGGCAGGTTTAGAGAACATAATCACAACAGGCAAGATTGAAGGCACCAGAGACAGAGGGCGACAACGTGAGAAAATATTAGACAGTTTGACAACCTGGCACGGCAAAGAAACAACAACGACTTTGATACATAATACTGTGGACAGAGAGCTGTGGAGAGCCATGACCGCCTACGCCACCCGGCATGGCACCTGATGATGATGATGATTCTACTATCCATGGCGATGATGCATGTGACTCTCAAGACCAATCTGAGCAATTGCCTTCCACAGTATATACAAGGAATCACAGGCATACTTGTACCATTGTGTGCTCTTGTGTTTCTATTTATACTTGCAGTCCTTGAACTATCTGCTATGACTTTCTTCTTTATCTTTATACCATTTCTGATCTTTTCCCTCCATGCAACATGATCTATGGTATCTTGTTGTCATGATTCCATATCAATGCCTGTATCACTCAATATCATGTTTGCATACATCTTTGTACTGAACTAGAGTTCGACCCAGAGATTTTTTCCCCGAGATTTTAATTCTCCATAAAGTAGATCCATCTGTATTCTGACATCTTCCATCCTCCTAGTATAGCCATCAGAGTCTACACAGACTAATAATATATGCTTACTGTGCAAAACTGAAATCCAACAGGTAAATCCAGGAACAGGGTAATGAAGTTTTGCTAATCACTCAAGACACACATGATCCTATATACAAATCGATGTTTCGACCAAGAGGCCTTTATCAAGACAAAAATAAAACAATTTAAACATACAACAGAAAACAAACAGTAAGAATTATAGACATTCACATGGTCATGTGTACTGTAATATGTAGATTGACCAGAAAAGTTGTAACTAGGTTGAAGGTTCAATGACAACGGATAAGGAATATACAAAAATTACTACATACATGTGACATGAAACAAACACAGAAACTATGGAACAACTAGATATCATCCATGAGACAGGCACTTATTGATGCCGTATGGTTAAAGAGTTTCATATTGGTAAATGTAGCGGTTCTCAAGCGCAAGAAAGGTCCAGTCCGGTCATCAGAGAAGCACGACTAATAGCCATAACCTGAATGTCCATAACCCGTACAATTTAAGTGGGTGTCCACAAAATAACATAAATGGTTTTTTATACTATATAGATGTTCACAGAATCGGTCTGTGAGCCTCCTTCCAGATTCACATATATATATGTCATGGCGCAACGCTTGCATATGATGACACAGATGACGTCGCGGGACATGAAGCTCTCTTCATTGGTGAAGGTGGTTTTAGGGAATGTGAGACATAACTCCATTATGCAGACTAAGCATAGAAAAACTGGTATTGCCTGTTCTTTCCAATACATCAGTGTTAGTGATTTTGTTCTGCCACCTAACTCCAAGAATTCCACAACGGCACCGCATGGAAAAGCTGTGTAATCATCCTTTCTGGTGCATATCGATTAACCATGTATCATTGCCTTAGAGAAGGGTGCTGAGGGCATAAGCCTGGTAAACCAGTAATTTAATTTTTATAGTTAATTTTCTGTTGCCCCAGACCCTTTTTTTTACTCTTTTCATTATTGTAGATTCCCTTTATTGCCAATCCTGATGCTTATTTCTTGATCTAGTTTATAATTTATTGTTGACTGAAGATTCTAAATATAAAAAGTGGTCAACTACTTCTAGCTCATCAATTTACTGCTGCTTGCTGGTCAATTTGTGTCTTATTTTTGCTAAAATCGTGAAAATATGTACTCACTGCGCAAAACTGAAATCCAATAGGTAAAGCTTGAAACAATAACGATTCCTATATAATAATGATTCAATTATTCCAATAGGTATAGCTCTTATTTTTGCTGATTGTTAGTCCAAGACAAACATAAACTTATAACAGCTGAAGTAGCATACTTATGCAGAATCCTAGGAATATTCCTAAGAGACAACAAAGTGAGAAATTAGGATATTGGACAAAAAACAGGCACTACCCAATCTTGGAATATATTAAGAGACAGCAGATCAAATGGTTTGCACGCATCGGCAGATTACCATCAGACAGCATGCCACAGCAGGCTGTGCTACACAGATACAGTCAAGGCAGACCTAGTGGCCGACCACGAAAACGATGGAACACTGAGGTAAAAGAAGCGACAGGTTCCACAATGTACTCAGCACACAAGAAGGCTGTCTCCGGAAAAAAAAAACTTCCCTCAGAACTCCTCGTAACTCAAAACTTCAGTGAAGTAAAGTCTCTGCTAAAGCAATCTATGGGACTTTAGTGGAGAGAGCTAAATGGAAAATATAGCTCCAAGCAAGACATTAATAAATTGAACAGATCATGATATTTTGACCGAGAACGGGACACTGCCATCTAAAAGCACACTTACACATGAGTATCATTGACTCTGCTGCCTACATGTGTGATGCAGCAACACAAACACCAGAACGCATACTACAGAAGTTTCCCATTTTTCTGTCCATAGAATGACAATCTGGCCCACATTAGCTTCTCTGCAAAACAAGTTGTGTGGGAATCAAGATGACCTTCAAACAAACAACTCTATACATTACCAATATTGGACTGAATGTTTACCAATTGATCACAGAAGAAGAAGAATGGGTTTGATGATGATGATGAGGATTCCTAACCTTTTTGCACCAAAAGGAACACTTATTTGTTGACCGTCCTCTTCCCCCAGGGTTCTAAAAAAAAAGGTTGTTGACTTCAATATCTAACATGTACTTGAAATGAATGTTATAGACATTTATATCACTTGTTTCTCTTCCCGTATTTTTGAAAACGGCTAACTTCTTTATTTGTATGATTGCAGATTGTTGAAGGGAGTATTCGCTACAGCCACATGAACACAGTACTCATGCTGGATGGAGTACGGGTTGATGATGGTAAATGGCATTACGTTGAAATCCGCTGGTATAATCAGAATACCTTAGACATGTTTTTGGACTATGGCCAATATGATCGGGTCAGTACAAAATCTCTGTGGTTGGATTTTTGTTTTATTTTGTTTTTAGCCATAATTTGTCATTTAAAATGATTTGGATGTAAAATAAAAAATTAAAAAGGATTATGTAATTACTTTTTTTGGAATTGAGGGCCAGGATATATTAATTGGGAGTAATAATTTGTATGTAAATATAAAGGTTTTCCAAAAATGCTCAGCTGCCTAGTCAGTGGCTGACCAAAAAAAACTGCCTGGCTTTTTTTCTTAAAAGTTTTTTTTCTTCATTTCCTCATTACCCAAACACACACAAACACCCCCACTGAGCTTTTTTAGCTGTCAATCTTCTGTATTCATTCTCAAAGTCTTGCAGATTAACAGGATGTAGTCCAGAAAACTAAATGTATTATGTCATGTTTTACAAATTTTCTGCAACATCTGAGCCTTTTGGTCTAACACATCTGATTTCAGCATTACTTCTGGGTCACTTTGACAAAATATGTGATATGACATTCAGCTCCTCTCCATAACTTCCTCAGTCGCCTCTTACAACATGTATGGAAGGTAAACACTGTTGCTATTCTTTTCTCCATTTTTTGACCCAACAACTCATATGCAACAACTATCAGATACACTCTCAGAATTCTTCTGAAGTACCATATCTGAATATCTTTATTGTTCCAATTTGTTGTCTAGGACTCCCATCCATAAGTTAGAATCAGTGTTGTGTAGCACTGAAAACTCTTGTCCTCACCTCTAATAGCAGGGACATATTACACAATATGTTCTTCATTATTGAGATTCTTTGCTTGCCCTACTCTGCTTCTTATCTCTGTTAAACTTCTTTGTTATTATTGTTCCCAAATACAACTGATGACCTTATTGAAATGCATAGCAAAAAGAATTAATGATATATGGTCAATATGCAGATGTTGGCAGAAACTGTCACCAGACCTCTTGCTAGTTTCACTTGTGTCTGTCATTTTGTTAATGTTATTGAGATTATACTGTAATGAACAGGGACCTATTATCTCTTTTGATACCTTATATGACCTTCCATAGCTATACTTTGTTTTCAGGAAGCTTGTGCCTTGAAGCGTGTATGACTTGATGGGTAAATTATTTTATGAATGCGTAACAGTTAAATACTACTAATTTGGTTGAACAAGTGAAATATCTTGGTACCTTGTTAGCATCAGAAGGTAGATGCTCAAGTGAGATAAAGAACCGAACAGCACAAGCCAAATCAGCATTCCAAAAAATTATAACCATTTTGTGCAATGGAACACTATCAATGCAGACCTGAATTTGAGTGCTGAGATGTTATATTGAACCAATTCTTTTTATGGATGTGAAGCGTGGACTGTAAAAAAAATAATTCAAAATGAACTGGAGGCTACAGAGATGTGGTTTCTGAGAAGAATGATGAAAATACCATGGACAGTATGAAAACTAATGTAGATGTTCTCATTGATGCTGGTGTAAAAAGATCAATCATATCAAACATTAGGGGCAGACAGTCAAGGTTTCTAGGGCATGTACTGATAAAAACAGTTTGAACACTTAATAACCACTGGAAAGATCAAGGGGAGAAGAGACAGTGGATGACAAAAAGAGAAGTTGCTAGATGAACTAGTATTGTGGCACGGTAGAAGTTCACCAACTGAGCTTATTGACAACATGAGATACAGAGTCGTGGAGAAACATAATCACCTACGTCATTAGTCATGGCATTTGATTGATTGATTGAATAGTTAAATAGTAGGTCTAGTGGCCTGGACTCGACCACTGACTGACGTGTTCAATTTCTGATACAGTCATTGTTCTAGTCTCCTAAATGTAAATGGATACTTGATTCTGTGGGGAAAATTGAAATTTTTGTCAGATCTAGTTTGTAAGTGTTCTACTGCTAACACTCAGTTTATGAGCTGAAAGAGATAAAGCAGCTGTTATATCTTGAACGTTAATTCAATTCTTTGTAGTTTTGCCATTTCACTCTGTTTTCTCAATTTCATTGTGTTATTTTGTTTTTCTAGAAATTCAACACTTCTACTTCAGTCATGGGGAAGGATATAACAATGGTATATGTTGGAGCATCTCGAACTGGAAATAGACCAATGGAAAATTATTTTATTGGTTGTGTCAAGGTAGGTAAGCTGCTAATCTAACAACATTATATAAATAACCAAACTGTTAGAGGATATCCGACAAGGTGGAGAGTGCAGCAGTAACAAACTGTTAGAGGATATCCGACAAGGTGGAGAGTGCAGCAGTAACAAACTGTTAGAGGATATCCGACAAGGTGGAGAGTGCAGCAGTAACAAACTGTTAGAGGATATCCGACAAGGTGGAGAGTGCAGCAGTAACAAACTGTTAGAGGATATCCGACAAGGTGGAGAGTGCAGCAGTAACAAACTGTTAAAGGATATCCGACAAGGTGGAGAGGGCAGCAGTAACAAAACTAAGAAGAGATAACTGGAATAATGTAATATTGTTACTGGTTTAACTTATAACTAACAAATAATACAACTAATGTAAATAAGAAATGGACAGAAATCATAGGAACAAGGACTTTTTCTTCAATGAAGATGTCAACTTGAGTTCCCTCTTATATTCATGCATCACCAATTTTTGTCAGGGTCTGGATAGAGAAAGGTATAGTAATACTGCATAAGTGTCAACTAGTACAGATTTTTTGTGTTGATACGGATTTCTCCTTCCCCACCCCCAAATCCCACAAACTTTTCTTTTTGTTTGGTGTTTTTATGTGGTTTTATTTAAAAAGTTCATTTCTTGTTGTATCTTCAGTGAAATGAAATGCTACAGAAAGATACTTAAAATATCATGGAAGGAAAAAAAGAGAAACTCCGATATTATAAACACATTGAAGATTCCAGAGT
The DNA here is from genome assembly GCA_034231615.1 of Meghimatium bilineatum. Lineage (NCBI taxonomy): Eukaryota > Metazoa > Mollusca > Gastropoda > Stylommatophora > Philomycidae > Meghimatium > Meghimatium bilineatum. Next base: position 50,129,261 of record CM067317.1, on the reverse strand, counting down.
GTTGGTTACTAAACACAATAACAAAAAGAAACTACACCTGTTTGGTCATATAAAGAGACACAACTGTTTAGAAAGACAAATAATGGAGAGCAGAGTACATGGAAAGAGGAGAAAGGGCAGACCAAGAAGACGGACTGATGACATTAAAGATAACATGAATACATCATTGGAAAATGCAAGCCGCATCGCCCAAGATAGAGAGCGGTTCAGAGAGTTCATTGGGAAGACAACGTTTTGAAAAGAATACGTCACATGAAACATCTTCAGTAATTACTACTAATGCAGACATATTGAACATATTTATGGGCGCCCCCCCCCCTCCTAAAATATAAAAAAATTTGGGGGGGGGATGTTTGGGTGATGTTTTTATTGAAATATAGAAATAAATTTAAAAAATTGATAAAAATACAGATTTATGGAAGAATAAGTGGACAGCTACGATTCGTTGCATACCATAAGAGGAGACAACTACGGAGGGTTGTGCATGGGATTGTCTACTTTATGCTGTTGAGGTTCAAAGTCACCTAGAAATTCCATGCTAGAGTCAGATGTGTAAGGCTGAAAAGAGAAAATATTGCAACCATGCTGTAAATTTGGACAACGTGCTTTCTATTTTCTGAACTACTTTCATCTAAGTTTCATTCATGCTTGGTTAATGAGTGAGTCATTGTACTAGTTGTCTAGGATATACTTGCATCTTTAATTCATACATGGTTAATGAGTCATTTCATTTGTCTAGGATATACTTGCAACGTTTATTCATGCTTGGTTAATGAGTCATTTCATTTGTCTAGGATATACTTGCAACGTTTATTCATGCTTGGTTAATGAGTCATTTCATTTGTCTAGGATATACTTGCAACGTTTATTCATGCTTGGTTAATGAGTCATTTCATTTGTCTAGGATATCCTTGCAACTTGTTCATGCTTTGTTAATGAATCATTGTATTTGTCTAGGATATTCGTGTGGGTAACAGTGCTCAGTCATTACTTCTTGGCCCAATTGAGACAAATGTTGATGCCGGCTGTGTGGGTTCTCGTGTGTGTGATTCAAATCCCTGTGGTGTAGGACAGTGTCAAGATGACTGGAACAGCTACAGTTGTAAATGCCCAACAGGTCAGAAATTTAGATTCTGTCAACTTTACAAGTTGCTAATAAAACTAGCTATGCTGTGGGTTTTTTAAAAACATGATATCATTTTTTTTTCTGTGAGAAGACAGGTGGAAACCAAATGACCAACCTCTGAATACAAAAATCAAATCATAAATTCAATCTTAATACCAACATTGTGTTATCAATGTCAGACATGGACACTAAAGAAAAAGAGAGAAAGCTTACTACGTGTGAAATGAGATGTCTAAGAAAAGCAGTAAACAGAACAAGAAGACATCATGTGAGGAATTAAGTGATTACAGAAAGTGTTGAAATGAAAATTGTGGTTAAATATATTTAAAAAACAATAGACTGAAATGGTTCGGTCACTTAATGAGAATGAATCCATATTGGTCAACAGTACTAGCATACAACATGAGAATGGAAACAGCTAGATGCAGAGAAAGACCAAGAAGTAGGAAGATTGAAGGAGAAATCAACATTCTGAGACGTCACAATATTACTGTATATCAAGAGACTAAATGCACCATAGCCCGAAAACTGGTCTTCATTCAATCCTGCGACACCTTACAGCAAAATCAGAGAAAAGATAATAGATAGAGAGGATGGGAGGGTTGCTTCTCAATTCATATATATTGCATGCCACCTCACTGTTTTTTTTCTCAATTCTCAGAAATTACATTAAGCTAATCTCTTATTTCCTATATGCATTTTTCTGGGCCTCAACCAAGATTATTTTTACTTGTGTTGTCTTGGTTTTTGTTTCTTGATAAAGGTCCCAATAGGACAGACATGTTGATAATTGTTTTTTTTCCTATGTTTTATTGTTATTTCTTATTAATTATATTGATAGTTATCTACAGTAACCTGTATACTTAATTTAGTATTTAACTCTTATGTTCTTGCCCTTCAACTCTCAGTGGTATGCAATACAGTGAAAAAATCATTCCACTCAGATATGTCTCTATGTGTATGATATAGGAGGCATGTTCCACCATTTTGTATACTTTATATCCAATGACTTTAGTTAAATAAAAAGTGCCTCAAATAATGAGTCACTAGTAGATAAGATCTGCAGAAAAACAGTAATCCAACAGGTGAAACATGGTAGAGGGTAATGAAGTTTGACTAATCACTGGTAAGACACATAATCACACACGAAATCAATGTTTAAACCAAAAGGTCTTTATCAAAAACACAACATAACACCTGAGTAAAAAATTGTATGGTTCACATTCACATAATAATGGCTAGATGGTAAGAGCTATGCCATTTCTATATGGTTCATATCAGATTGACCTGTTACTGACTAAACAACTGTGTATTTGTTCCACGGACCAAAATATTTGTTCCCAATCTCTGATCTAATGGCAGCGGGAGGGAATGTCTGTTTCTTTAGTAATTTGTAAAACTATGTTTTCTTTTTCCACCAGTTGGATCACAGTTTTGCTGCAGTTCCAGCTTTTCATTATGGGAAGATGTTCCCTCCTTTTCTGCAAAACAAATCATACATTATTTAACGAAGCAAACTTGCACTAAAGGTGCATACAATGCAGCATCCGTTCTGCGTGCAGTGCACTGAGAGGCCTTCCCCCTCCCCTTGGAAACCCTGAAGGGGGTTCCTCATTGTATTGCATGCAGATCGAATGATCTAGCAGACAACTGTTGTTTTTTATCTCCGTGCCATGAAAGCTGTATCAAGCCTAATATTTAAAAAATGGAATGTGTGGGACAGGTCTCCTCGTAATAAACAATTTTTCATTATGTGTCACTATATTTTTGACATGTAAATTAAACAATAAAAATTGTTTTTGTTAGGTACTACCGGACCAAAATGTTTGGATATCTGTATGAACTATAATCCATGCAAGAACTGGGCTGAGTGCACGCAGCCAGAGAATGGGAAAAACAGCTATCACTGCGCATGTGGAGTAAGACAGAGTGGCAAGTACTGTGAGAACCAGGCACCACTGACCTGCCCTACTGCATGGTGGGGGAAGCCAGTTTGTGGACCCTGTCATTGCGCCCAGGATAGAGGGTTTGAAGAGACTTGTAACAAGGATAATGGGTCATGCACTTGCAAGGTAAACAGGAATATATGGCAGAATGTGTCAGTTTTTTGTTTTTTTAGTAATAATTATCATTCACAATACCCTCTCACTGTGGAATACCAGGAAATGAAAAAGCAGACCAACTGGCTAAGGAAGGTGCTGCCGAAGACCAACCAGATATACCAATCACCTACCATCAGAAAAAACAGATGATAAAGTCAATAAGAAAGCCACAAACACCAACACAAGATGACTATCACAATATGAACAGATCAGAACAAGTTATAATTCTACGTCTCAGAACAGGACACAACCGACTCCGCAGTCACATGTATACAAAGTTCAAGATTGGCAACACGGCCATGTGTACATGTGGACAGGCAGCACAGAGTGCCAAACATATACTTCAAGAGTGTTCTGAGCATGAAACGCTGAGGCAGACATATTGGCCAGAGGAAACAACACTGGAATCAAAGCTCTATGGGACACTGTATGAACTACAAAAGACAGTGAGTTTTATTAAGGAGACAGAATTACAGATATAGACATGTTTCAAGTGAACGAAAGAAGAAGAAGAATCATTCACAATGTTGGCAACTTTATAATATGATCAAAATGTTGTCAATTCTAGAATTCAATCACCATGTTGGCAACTCTATAATTCAATGACAATGTTAAAATACAATCACAAAACAATGTTGACAACTTTAGAATACAATCACAAAACAATCTTGACAACTTTAGAATACAATCACAAAACAATCTTGACAACTCTAGAATACAATCACAATGTTGACAACTCTAGAATACAATCACAATCAATGTTGATAACTCTAGAATATAATAACAATGTTGACAACTCTAGAAATACAATCACAAACAATGTTGACAACTCTAGAATACATAATAAACAATGTTGACAACTAGAATACAATCACAATGTTGACAACTCTAGAATACAATCACAATGTTAACAACTCTAGAATACAATCACAATGTTGACAATTCTATAATACAGTCACAAACAATGTTGACAGCTCTAGAAATACAATCACAAACAATGTTGACAACTCTAGAAATACAATCACAAACAATGTTGACAACTCTAGAAATACAATCACAAACAATGTTGACAACTCTAGAATACAATCACAAACAATGTTGACAACTCTAGAATACAATCACAATCAATGTTGACAACTCTAGAATACAATCACAAACAATGTTGACAACTCTAGAAATACAATCACAAACAATGTTGACAACTCTAGAAATACAATCATAAACAATGTTGACAACTCTAGAATTCAATTACAAACAATATTTATCAGCTCATTCGCACAAAACACTAACCTTTTCTGTCACCCATCTAAATGGTGACCTCTGCCATCATTTCTTGACTTTTCTGCTACTGTCTTTGTTGCTATCGGCTTGACCACAGACATTCACTATACATTCCTAAGTTTAATCAAGTTTTTATAAAATGATTTGTTTTGTAGATCTTTGTTAGGATCAGTGTTTCTTCAAACCTGCACAGACTTACAAATCATCAGAAAGTGTCATACAGTGAATTTAATACTTCAAAATTAAATATAGTACTGCAAATGCAAAAATAAAAAAAGAGTACCAGTTCAAATGTGATTTGCGGTCTTACTGCAGTCCAAACTATCATTTTTAAGGGTATTGTTTATGGCCATCAAAAAACATACATTGGATGAGAAGTAGTTACAAACTGTTAAATCATATAATTACTGCTATTTCTCAGACAAGGAAATTTATGCAAAGTTTTTTGTTTTGAAAAAAAAAATTGTCTGCACTAAGAAGGGTTTGTATTGAAAATATAGACAATTTCCAACTGGAATCCATAGAAAGTGTAGTTCACTTGATTAATGAACTGCAAATGATTTGCAACTAGATTTCCCTACATGGCATTTTTTTGGTAATAAATCCTAGTAATTGTTTAATTATGAACTGGAGCCATTGATTGAATGAATAATCCTGTAACCTGTCAGGGTTGTAGGGGTACTACATTGAATGCTTCAGCTCACAGTCTTCCAGCAATGTCTATCTTCAACAGAGTGAGGAGTGAGGAAAAATAAAGCCCAGTCCATTTCTTCATATTGTCTGTCCATATCTTTATTGTCTGCCCTCCTCTGCTTCTCTCCCCTTCTACAGTATTGTTTTTGACAAGGAATCATAAATGCTAAAGCCATCTCCAGCCTTATTTTTAATTCTGCTGTGCATTTTCCGTCACTGTTTATGCTGGATTTGAGGTATTTGAAGATATTCATCTCCTAATTTATTTTTTTATGTTGGTCTGTTCTTCTGCATCTCTGCTGTTAACCAAGATCTTGCTCTTTTCTGTTTTATTTCCATTCCATACTTGCTGGTAATATTTTCCAACTTTGCTGTTAACTCTTGTAATTCTTGTTCTGACCCAGATATAAGATCAATATCATCAGTAAAACGCAAGTTGCAAATACTGTGACCTCTGATCAATATAGACGCATTGTAGTCATGTATGGTCTCCTGTATGGTGTGCTCTAGGTTTATGTTGAAAAGTACTAGAGACATTATGCACCCTTGCTGAACTCCCACATTTGTTTTAATGAACTCTCTAATTGTATTGTTTGTTAAGACAGCACTATTTGCATTTTTGTACAGTGATTCAACAATGTCTATGATTGACGTCATCACGACAACATGGTGCTGTGTTTTCTTTCTGTGAAGCAAGGATCTATGTTATGTATTATATTCAGTGAATTAATGTGCAGTGGACAATACGTCAATGTGTCAGGATAATATCTTAAACGTTATTTTTTTAATGGATTAAAAGATAACAATATAGTGAAGGCATTATCAAGTTTAGAAGTCTTTATGTTGATGCGTACGAAGTAAAGTTGTGACCTAGTGAAATGGTAGTGATGTGCTCAGTGCGAAGTTCAAACGTGATGTAGTGTCAACATTAGCAAAGTGCAATGGAGACAGAGAGAGAAAACACATCCATGTAACCACATCATAAGGACAGCTGAAGAGGAGATGGGCACAACTAGCTAAACATTTTGCCCACTGAAATACTACAATAGATAATCACACACAGAGAATAAAGAACAACACTACGGACATGGAAAGAAGATTACTGGCTTTCGAGTACAAATGCTACAGACAAATTCTATGAATTTCATATAGGGACCATAAGACCAATGTGTACGTAATAAATGAAGTAGAGATGTGTGCAGGTGTTCAGTAGCCATTGCTTTCAATAGTGAAATGACGAAAGCTAGTATGGTTCGGACATGTATGCAGGCACGATTCCTTGTCAAAAACAATACTGCAGGGAACTGTCGAGGGTGGAAGAAGCAGAGGAGGACAAATAAAGGCATGGACAGACAACATCAAGGAATGGACAGGGCAAGATATTTCCACACTCATCCGCATCACTGAGGATAGAATTTGCTGGAGAACTCTATGTGCTGAAGCATCCAATGTGGTACCCCTATGGCCCTGAAGGGTTATGGGTTTATTGATTGATGATTGTGGTATAAAAATTAAATTGTCTCAGTATTTGCCACAGACCATCATGCCAAAAACAGTCAAAGGCCTTTGTAAAATCAATGAAATTGTGGTATATATGAAATTGTTGGTGCTAAATATGTTTTTTCATTAATGTTCGGATATTAAATATTTGTTCAACAGAGCTTCTATTTGTTATGAATTCAGCTTGTTCTTCTGCAATTACTTCTTCCAACTTGTGTTTTATTCTGTTCAGTAGCATTTTGAGCATCACTTTACTGGGGTGTGTTATAAGGTTAATTGTTCTGTAATTCATACACACTTTCAAATTTCATTTCTTGGGAATTGGTATTATTATTGATTGTGTCCAATCTGCGGGCCATTGTTTTCTGCACCATATACTCTTGCAGATTTTGGTCATAATATTTGCCACATCAATTTCCCTCATATTTCAAGAGTTCTGCTGGAATATTGTCTACACCAGGCGACTTCCCTGCTTTCAGTGTTCGTATGGCCTCTTATTTTGTCTACTAGAGTTTATTATTTCTCTGTTGCTTAGATCATAATTCTCTAATATAGTGTAGTCAGGATGTCATGTGACGTATTCCTTCCAGAACGTTGTCTTCCCAATGAACTCTCTGAACCTCTCTCTGTCTTGGGCAATGTGGCTTGCATTTTCTAGCGATGTATTCATATTATCTTTAATGTCGTCAGTCCATCGTCTTCTTGGTCTGCCCCTTCTCCTCTTCCCAGGTACTCTTCCCTCCATTATTTGTCTTTCTAAACAGTTATGTTTCTTTATATGACCAAACAGGCGTAATTTTCTTTTTGTTATTGTGTTTAGTAACCAACACTCTGGAATATTCAATGTGTTTATAATATCTGAGTTTATGATTTTATCCTTCCATGATATTCTAAGTATCTTTCTGTAGCATTTCAGCTCGAAGGCGTTGATCTTCTTTGCCGCTATTATGCAGCTCCTTGCAATACTCTGTCCATCTTTTGACTATATCTGTTGTTTCATTTAGTATTTTTCACTGGAGTAATTAATGGTGCATGTCTACTTTCTTATAAAATGCAAATCCTAATCATTTGTGTGTATGTACACCTGTAACAAGGTTGGCAAAACTCATTTAATAATTTACATATTAAATAAGGGTACAATGATGTCATCTAGGAAATTTCTACTATCAACTGGGTAATCTTAACAATGTCATCTAGGAAATTTCTACTATCAACTGGGTAATCTTAACAATGTCATCTAGGAAATTTCTACTATCAACTGGGTAATCTTAACAATGTCATCTAGGAAATTTCTACTATCAACTGGGTAATCTTAACAATGTCATCTGCAGAAACACAGATGGAACATTTTCTATGTTTTAATTATAAATCATTTCCTAGTACCAAATCATGCTACTTTTAAATCAGCAAATAATGTTTGTATGACTGAAATTTTCTGTGAAGGCACTGCATTATCTCCCTCCTGATGGTGATACCTGCTACCCCTGCGACTGTTACCGACTTGGCTCTAGAGATTTGGTATGTCACCCAACTTCAGGTCAATGCAAATGCTTTGATGGAGTTGTTGGCCGACGGTGTGACCAGTGTGACAGCATCTTTGCTGCTGTAACTAACACACAAAAAAAGCTGAATGATACTGCACATATTGAAGTGGTTACTTGTCTTGGTGAGTTACATGTTCATATAATGTCTTGTTATAAAATATAGCAAAGTTATATAGCAAAGTTAGTTTCCAGTAGTTACAGGTTAGATCATTGGTCTCTCATTAGTGAGGTCCAGAGTTCAATCCCTGGTAAGGACTGGGATTTTTTCTGTCAGAGGGTAGATTAAAAAACTCACCCTGTACATGATGTGGTGACAGCAAGAGCTTGCTGCCTTTATCCCACAGCTACAAAATCCCTCCCTCAACTCCTTATCCAACACAGTATTTTACAGTTTTTTTTTGTTTTTTTTTTACTAAATGTTCAAGTTTGCTATTCTCATCACATGCCCTAAAACTCTTGTCTGTCCGTTTCTTATATATATATATATATATATATATATATATATATATATATATATATATATATATATATATATATATATATATATATATATATATATATAATTAGCTCTTACCTATTAGGTCTAGATCTATTTCTTTTCAAATTTTCAAAAAGCCAGTAATCTCCACTGTCAAAGTCGAAAACACTGTTGTTTACCGACACATTACTTGAAATAATATCTCCAATTATAACACTAAAAGAATAATAAAGCCTGATGTTTGGTCAATCTTTGAGCCCTATTACTAGTTGAAAGATGAAGCCATTTTGCTAATTTTAGAAAAACTGAACCTACCTTGTTCAAATTTTAATTTAAAATAAATATGCCATATGAGTCTAATCACACAGTACCATGATGGTTTCCTTTCGTTAGCCAGATTTCTAAATGTTAAACAATGAAATAAGTTAATACTTGTCATTTACAAACCATTTAGACCCAATGGGATTATCTCACGAAACTACAGAATTATGTGATATGTTTGGTACTCTTGGCAGATGCCATGCTACTTTGTTTGAGTGACAGATTACATATAGAAAAATACAAGCACAATTAGGTCATGCCTTTTGAACCCTTTTTTGTTCATAGCAGTATTTATATAGTACTATGACTTGGTATATATCTGAGTCTGTGTAGCAATGTTTATATTGTACCATGACACAGTAATATATCTGAGTTTTTGTGTAGCAGTGTTTATATTGTACCATGACACAGTGATATATCTGAGTTTTTGTGTAGCAGTGTTTATATTGTACCATGGCACAGTGATATATCTGTGTTTTTGTGTAGCAGTGTTTATATTGTACCATGACACAGTGATATATCTGAGTTTTTGTGTAGCAGTGTTTATATTGTACCATGACACAGTGATATATCTGAGTTTTTGTGTAGCAGTGTTTATATCGTACCATGACACAGTGATATATCTGAGTTTTTGTGTAGCAGTGTTTATATCGTACCATGACACAGTGATATATCTGAGTTTTTGTGTAGCAGTGTTTATATTGTACCATGACACAGTGATATATCTGCGTTTTTGTGTAGCAGTGTTTATATTGTACCATGACACAGTGATATATCTGTGAGTTTTTAGTTATTATATTATAATCTTAAGTGATGGTGTAATTTCTGATATTCATTAACCAGTGTCCTACGATGACTGTCCAAGAAATCATGCTGAAGGTGTATGGTGGGATCAGATTGCTTTTGGTTTAGAAGCCAAACAAGACTGTCCGGCTGGAGCAACTGGTTAGTTTGTGTTGAAATGTTTGTATTACATAGTGTATCTTGTTTTCATTTTTTGTATATATGGACTAGCATCTTGACACATCTTCTACATCTGTGTTCATTCTCAAACTCCTGTTTATTAGCAAAATGCAGTGTAAAGAACGGAATGTGTTGTCTCATGGTTTACATCCTCACTGTGATATTTGCTTCTTTTAGTCTGACACATCTGACTTTAGCATGACTTCTGGATCACTTTGACCCTCTATGAGATGAGACTGTCTACCCCGTCCCCATAAAACCTACTTAAGTCACCTCTCATGACATACATAGCAAGTCACAGTGTTACTATCATATCTTCACCTTTCAGAATGTATCACTGAAAAGGTGACTTAATAGGGATTGCTTGCCTGGCCGACACTTAGGATCTGAATAGCTGTTCATGGTCTTTGGAGTTGTGGTTACTGCACTTGTTTCCTGATGTGATTGTCTAGAATTAGTTTCCATTTGAGATTAAATTTTTTTTTAAATCACATACTACTCTGTCATTGATTCAACCTCAGGAAATGGACATCAGAAGAAATCTTAAAAATTGAATACAGACTTAACACTGTATTTTAGTGTGTCTGAGTGATGTGGCAAGCAAAGCTACTTGCAAGAGCTAAGACACAGGATTACTGAAGATACGGGTCTGATATTTTGAGTTTAAACTCTACCCCAAGTGGTTGCCTTGAAATAGGGCTTATGCATGTGGACTGGTAAAGTGGTAAAACTGGTAGACATCTGATCTGTTTGACTGTACCAGTCATAGGTTCCTTAAAAATGAAGGGCAGGAAATGTGTTCTGTCTTCAAAAGTTCAACTGTGAATGAAGAGAAGACAAATTGCTTCTAAAATGGCATTCTGAAAACAGATGTGTTGACAAAGATTTGCAGTTATTGGAGCCCTACTTTCAACTTAAATGTAGCCTAGTTATCAAGGAAGTGTTATTTGTTTCTTGAAAAACGGTCCCAGTTGGACCACAGCGTTTAAAATTATCATTGTTCTATGTTTAATTGTTAGCTATTTATTTTGTATTATTGATAGTTAGGTATATTTTAGTAACCTTTTACTTTATTTAGTACTTCCTTTTTATTTGTTTAGTTACTGCGGTACTCTCCATTTTGTCGGTTATCCTCTGATATTTTGGTTATTTATTTTCGCTTACTATCACCTGGTTACAGCCTGCCATGTCTCGACAAAAAAATGTGCCTGGGCCGGGATTTCTTGCCTGACACAACCGCTTCTCCATTCAGTAAAGCTGTAAATGAGTACCTACACATGAGTTAGGGGAGGTAAAGACAGCAGGGATTGAAACTGGCCATCCCACCTAATAGTTGCTGCAGCTTAGTACATGAAGAGATATCTACACAGAGGGATGATTCTGTGGAAGTGGCAAAAATTGGGGAGCTCTTTTTGATAGTGAGAAATGTATGCTATACTGCACTACTCTCATCTCACAGAAATCCAGAAGAAAGGGTACACAGATTACTTTTTGGAACAAGGAGGAATGTCTGCTCTAGAAACTGAAGCTCATGACTGCATCATAACAGGTTGTGAAAAGTTAGAACACTTAGGGGATCTCCCTGGTGTAGTAGTTAAGACATTCGCTTTGTGCTCAAGAGATTGTGGGTTCGAGTCCTGCTCATGACGTCCTGTTTACAAAGTGGATCCTGGAAATTAATGGAAATTATTACTTGAATCTATGGAGTTACGTGCTATGAGTGGTACTTTTGGCAGCAGGCAGTGTGCCTCTTCATTGAGCTGCGTAAATATTGGGTAAACTATTACAATAAAGTCAATTCTCTATGTCTTTTCAACCCTTTTTCAGAGAAATTACAAAATTCTACATCTAAATCATTATTCTCTTTGTATAATTTATCATCATTCAGGAACTGCCAAAAGAAAATGTACTCAGAAAAATAGCTGGCAGACACCTGATCTGTTTGGCTGTACCAGTGACAGTTTCCTGAAATATGAAGGACGGGTAATGTATTGTCTTCAAAAGTTCTTGTTTAATCTATGGCTTCTTCTTCTTCTTTCGTTCACTTGAAACATGTCTATATCTGTAATTCTGTCTCCTTAATAAAACTCACTGTCTTTTGTAGTTCATACAGTGTCCCATAGAGTTTTGATTCCAGTGTTGTTTCCTCTGGCCAATATGTCTGCCTCAGCGTTTCATGCTCAGAACACTCTTGAAGTATATGTTTGGCACTCTGTGCTGCCTGTCCACATGTACACATGGCCGTGTTGCCAATCTTGAACTTTGTATACATGTGACTGCGGAGTCGGTTGTGTCCTGTTCTGAGATGTAGAATTATAACTTGTTCTGATCTGTTCATATTGTGATAGTCATCTTGTGTTGGTGTTTGTGGCTTTCTTATTGACTTTATCATCTGTTTTTTCTGATGGTAGGTGATTGGTATATCTGGTTGGTCTTCGGCAGCACCTTCCTTAGCCAGTTGGTCTGCTTTTTCATTTCCTGGTATTCCACAGTGAGAGGGTATCCACTGCATGGTTACCCTATACTGGTAAGACAATTCACTAAGTAGTTTTTTTAAGTCTGTTAGTTTTCCAGACTGGAGAGCTTGAAGCACTGACCTTGCATCTGTCAGGAATACCACAGGCTGTAGGTCAGAGTTGGAGTTCAGCAGTTTTTTAGCTGCCACACTAATTGCCTGGATTTCTGCATCATAATTATTGCAGAATTTTCCTGTCGGTGTTCTGATTGTATCTCTAGGCTTGTGTGGATATTCTATATATACACCTGCACCTCCATTCCTCACAGCATTCTGTGCTGACCCATCTGTGTACACTCTGACCCATATATCTTGTGGATATTCCTCATCCAGGAAACTGAGGGTGATTGTCATTCGCTGCACACTGTTCTGTTCGTCCTCGCTTAGTATTCCTTTCACATGGGTCTGAATGTATATTGGCATTCCATGGCTTTCACTCCACGGGGTTTGCTCTGGTACAGACCTTAAGGGGCTGCCAACTTCAGGTAGGTCTGTAAGTTGTCTACGGAGTCGTTTAGCTTGATGGATAAAGCTGCTCCTTTTCAGTCGTCCCATTGCTAGATTTTGGAATCTTTCCTTCATTGGATGACTTGGCATACACTGAAACTTTTCTGCTTGAATTAGTACTTTTGTGTCTCTGCGTTCGCCAAGTGTTTGCATTCTTCCCATTTTCTGCATCTCTGCTATGGGTGTTGATTTCATTGCTCCCAATATTATTCTAAGTGCCTGGTTTTGCACTTTATCTAGATCTTGTAATGTGGTGTTTGATGCAGGACACCACGCAGCTGAACCGTATTCCAGGTGTGGTCTTATGCCTTGCTGGTAAACTTTACTGAGTATATTTCCACTGGCTCCCCATGTGGTTCCACTTAGTTTTCTCAGGATAGCTAGCTTCCTCCTGGCTTTTGTTGTTGCTTTGTTTATGTGCTGCTTCCATGTCAGCTTATCATCAAAAGTAACTCTGAGGTATGTGGGTTGTTTGTCTTCTTTCAAGAGCTCTCCATCTATCTTGATATGACCAGCTTTTTGTTTTGGTGAGAGGGTAAAGAGTGTAGTGCTGCACTTATCTGTGTTAATGCTGACGCACCATCTATTAGCCCATAAGGTTAGGGCATCGATAGCTCTTTGTATTTGTTTAGTGGCCACTGTTGCCTGTTCTTCCGTGCACCAGATCACCAGGTCGTCAGCATACATTGCCACTTTGATCCCATGTGGTAGTTCAGCAACTAGGTCATTGATGTAAACCAAGAAAAGTGTGGGTGACAGGACTCCTCCCTGGGGGACTCCATGACGCAGTAGAACTTTCTTGCTCTTGCGACCATCTAATTGTACCCTGGCTCTTCTATTATGCAGGTATGCTTTTACCCATTTGTACATTCTTGAGCTAACCCTGCAATTTCGCAATTTCTTTAGGAGCCCTTCTTTCCAGACCTTATCAAATGCTTTCCTGAGGTCTATCCATGCTGCTAGTACCAGTTTCTTTTCTTGGAAGGCATCCTCAATCTCTTGGGAGAGGTAGGTTGCCTGATCTTCAGTAGAGTAGCACTGTCTGAAACCTGCTTGCTGTGATACCAGAAGGTTTTCACTTTCAAGGTACCACTGCATCCTAAGATTGATAATGCATTCCATTGTTTTACATAGACAGCTTGTGAGGCTGATGGGCCTGTAGTTGGAGACTGTGTTGCCATCTTTTCCTGATTTGAGGAGTGGTATCATTATTGCTTCTCTCCACGCCTGTGGTACATTACCTGTGGACCAGCTTGTGTTAAAGATCTGCAGTAGCTTTGCTCTTGCTGCACTTCCCAGGTTTCTAATCATTTCATTGGACACTCCATCAGCTCCAGGGGACTTTTTCATTTTCAATTTGGATATTGCATGCTCCAGTTCTCTCATTGTGATTGGTGCCTCCATGACTTCAGGTATAGGTTCACCTTGTCCAATGTTTTGCTGGTTCTCTCGAACCTCCTGTTGTTTGTCTGGGCTGACTTTGACGTTATTGTCTTCTGCAAAGGAATCTGCAAAGTAATCAGCTGCATGTTTACCTGTTAAAATGTTTCTATCTTTATAAAGTGTGATCCTGGTATTTCTCCCTGTACCTTCATCATTTAGTTGTTTTACAAGTTTCCATAATTTCCTAGTATCTCTTTCTAGGTTCAGCGACTCTGTTTTTTCTTTCCAGCTGCTCCGTCTGGCTTGTAACTTGGCTCTTTGAAATTTAGCCTTTGTTTGCTGATATTTGTTGTGATGTTCTTGGCTAGGTCTGTTCTCAGCCTGCTGTCTAGATGTTTCCATCTCATTTTGCAGCTTTTCCAGTTCATCATTCCAGTAGGGTTTGTAGTTTTTGCGTGCCCCCCTGGGTATGGTTTTACTAGCAGCATGTAGTATACATCTATTAAATTCACTCACTGCTCTATTGATGTCTTTGTCCAAGTTCATGTCCTTAGCTAGAACACTGGTTAAATGCTGGTACATTTTCCAGTCTGCCCTCTTATAGTTCCACCTAGTGAGCGTGCTGCTGTCCTTGGTATATTCATTGTGAATTTCCAGAAATACTGGTCTGTGGTCACTACCCCAAGCTGCTTTCCAACGACACGTGTGATGTTCCATTCCAGGCCTGGTGAGTAGAATGCCAGGTCTGGTGTAGAGGTGGTGTGCCATGCTCTCGAGTAGAAGGTTGGCGAGTCTGCTGGCTGGTTAATAAGAATGAGATTATTTTCATCCTGCCAGCTCTCAAGTTCCTCACCTCTCTTGTCGATATAATCGTAGCCCCAGCTCTGAGAGTGGCTGTTGAAGTCACCACACACCATAAGCCTTTCTTTGTCTGGAATTGTGTCTAGTGCCAATGGTTTATCATTTGGGCAGTAGTAGTTCAGGAGATGGAATTCTGCACTGTCTGTTTTTAGGTGGAGCATCTGGTATTCTGCCCCGTCCATGTATACTTCCAGCTGACATGCGCTGATATTGTTTTTAACTAGTGTCAGAATTCCACCCTTATGCCTGTCTTTTCGGTCAGATCGGTAGCACTGGTAGCCTCTGATTTTGAAGGCTATGTCGCTGCTGAGGTGTGTTTCTTGGATACAGCATATATTTACTTGTTCTTCACTGAGGACATTTTCAAGTTCCAATTTTTTGCTGTATCCATCTCTTTTACTGTTGACACCCTCAGCATTCCAGTGCATTATTTTTATTGGTCGTTTGTTTGTTTGGCCAGTAGCTCTATTCCCTTGCCTCCTGGCTCCTCGGGGCAATTGAGAAGGACTTCCAGTAACTGAGGTTGGGCCCTTTCGAGGTATAGGGCCCGGCACCGTCCCTGCCTGAACGTCCGCCACAGGGCAGGCACCATAACGTTTATTAGATGCAGACATGTTTCCATTGTGTTTTATGCGTGGCAACCTGATTATCTGTGCGCCTTTTGGCTGGTTGCCTCCGTCTTCAGCACTCTGCTTACTTGGGCCGGACTATGGTCCTGCTCGAGTGGGAGTGCCCGACCAGTCTTAGTTTCCAGCCTCTGATGGCTGAACTAAGCCCCATCACCACTTCAAAATTCTGGCCTCGATGGGGAATCTATGGCTAATCAATGAGTATTACTTTCTAGAGTGATCATAAGTACATTACATGAATTGACATGAGAAGATACAGATCAATCACAAATAAAACATGATAGCTTTTAAGTGATATAAATATTATATCACGCTAGTGATATACAATCTATTACAATATTGATATATATATATATCTGGTGCAAGATATTGCTGACACAATGTGAATCTAGCACATAAGTAGGAATTTGAATAAGAGCAGAAGTAAAGGTGTACATAACAATGCTTCCAGGTGTAAATGATAACAATTTAAGATGTACATAACAATGCTTCTAGATGTAAATGATAACAATTTAAGATGCACATTACAATGCTTGAAGAACATATATAAAACTGACATTGTTAGATAAGAATCTGAAATGATAAATGCCTTGTTTTCACCAGAAAGTTTCATCATGTATTATTTATGTTTGAGTTTATGTGTACACTTTCAGTTGCAAGCTTTTGAAGCTGGAAATATGAATCCTTACTCTGCTGACGACACGATTGGGCTATTAAAGAATGTCTCATACACCACCAGTCCTATATATGGTGGAGATATAATGATGGTGTATAGGTATACCAATGTTACTCTGAATTATGATATCTCTCAGACTGGACTTGGGATGATTAGTCAGCAGTATCGAGATTTTATACAGGTGAGGACAAGTGCATATGTGGTATGTTTTACCTGAGTGTTAAAGTGAAAAAAAGCTATTAATGTTTGACCATCTATGATTAACAGACATTCATGTTACAGGTAATAATACACTGACTCAAACCTTAGTCTACCACGAGGTGGGATGCAGGGATATTTATATCTTAGATAACACACTCAAACCTTGGTCTACCAACCGGTGGGATGCAATAATATTCATGCTATAGCTAACACAATGGCTCGAACCTTGGTCTATCAACAGGTTGGATGCAGGGATATTTATGTCATAGAGATCACAGTGTAAGCATGTGAATTTCCTTATACAACACTGAGACAGGATTAGCAAACCGTCAGTGAGAATACAATGTCCTTGCAGTAAAATGGAGAGTTTTCTGAAGACGACTACTAGTAATATTAAACAATGAAGGAAAAAACAGCATATTAAATTTGCTCCAATCAACATCTGTGGAATAAAATATAAGAAACAAGACCTGATAGATGAAATGAAAAGGAGAAACATCAAAATACTAGGACTAGCAGATACAAGGATTAAAGACAGAGACTGTAAGAAACTATCAAAATTACACATTCCTATACAGCGGAGTTGACCCAGTTTCAAGAGCAAAGCAAGGGGTTGGCTTTTTCGTAGACCTGATATTCGCTAAGAACATAGTTCAAGTTACACATCAGAATGAGCTATCAATGTCGGCCACGATTACAATAGACCATGTAAACACAACATTTATACAGGCCTATGCCCCATATAACACAACAAACAACAAAAATGAAAGAGAGGAATTTTTAGAACATGATATAAATGCGACATTACCTTCTAGCTGACTTTGGTTATTCAGCGCTGAATATTTTGCATAGGGATGAAACCAGTCACTCTCCAGTTTCAGCAATATGTAAACCTTGCATTCTTCTTAAACCCATAGGGTCATGCCCTCTTTGATAGTTGTTTTGGGATGAGTCTCTCATTCTTCAATGTTTTTATTTTTCTATCTGGTACCCATTTTAATGCTTGTTGTAGTGTGTCATTCATTCAGAGTAAGATAATTTACATGCTTGTGCATCTTGTGTGGGTATCTTTCATACATCTATGTTTTAATTTTGTTTTGTTTTATATGTATTTCTTATCTATTGTTGTTTGTATGTATATATATATATATATATATGTATGTATGTATGTATATATATATATATATATATTTATGTGTGAATGTATATGTATGTATATATATGTGTGTGTATATATATATGTGTGTATGTGTATATATATATATATATACATATATATATATATATGTATGTATGTATGTATGTGTATATATATATATATATATGTATGTATGTATGTATGTATATATATGTATGTATATGTATATATATATATATATGTATATATATATATATATATGTATGTATATATATGTATATATATATATATATATGTATGTATATATATGTATGTATATGTATATATATATATATATATATATGTGTGTGTGTGTGAATGTATATATGTGTGTGTGCGTGCGTGCGTGCCATAATATTATTGCATATCAAGCGACCAAATGTCATATCCTAAAAACCGATCAATCAATCCTGCTGCTCTATACAGCAAAGGCAGAGAAAAAACAATAGATAGATTTTTATGTATGAATGATGTCATTAATATTGTATTAAATCTTTTAATTATACTTCCTAAAACACATATTATATACAATATATCTTTCTTATTATATATGAAAATGTCTGGCAATGAGTTCTTTATATTTTCACAATGATTAAACATGTCTCTAATAATTGGGGTTTTTTTTAAATCAGGACATAGTAAATGTTTTTTTTAAATTATTTGTTAACATCAGAATACCAATTTCACTTAAACTTTAAAACTGATTCTATCACTTGTAGGTCACCAAACTGCTGTTTGCATTGATATATCCATATATAGGGCTACATACTAAAGGAAATTTACATTAATTTTTCTTTACAAAATCCTTTTTTTTAAAAAATACTTTAGTTATCATGCCATTATTTCTTTAATTACCTTTTATAATCATAAAATGTTAGACCTACATACTAGTGTCACTAAATTTTACAAAAACTGTTCCAATATTATTCCTAGAACATGATCTATAAATGAACACATTCAGTAAGCAATGTTCCACTGATTTACAATTGTTAAACATAATATTACTGCCAATAATTATATACAAAATGGGATTTAGATGAGAAACATAACATAATAGAATATAAAATATCCACTTACTCAATGTAAATAAATAGTATTCCTCTATTATTTATATACTCTCCGAAGAATGAATGAGGAAGGTATCAGAAAATGTCTGAAAAAAACCAATCAGTTGTTGATTTTCCTATATTAATCACATTTTAGAACCACAAACGTATTGGACATCGAGTTAAGATTTAAAACAAACGTGTTGGACATCGAGCAAAGATTTAAAACAGATGGGAATGGTATCAAATGTTCATGAAACTGATTTAGAAACATTGATATTGAATACAAGCTTACTAAGAGTATTAACCCTTAAATGGATACAATCAACAAATAGATGGTTGATCTGCAATTGAAACACAGAAACAAGGAACAGATTTTTGGTTAGTCTACTAGGCCTAAGTGTTAAGAGTTTTTGAAGACGTGCTTAAATTCATTAAGTTTCTTCTCCTAGACTTTGGTTATTTCCAGCTTTTAGAAAGAAATGTTAAAATATATATTTCATTTTAATCTTCTTTTTTCACTACATTTCAGAAATTGCTGGTATTGTTAAGTAATGTAACAGATGAGAAATATGTTGAGTACTGGCAGCAAGTCGGGAAAGTGGGAGGCGGAGCTACACATCTCATGAACCTGTTTGAGAAATTTGTCACCAAAATTGTACATCTTCTGCCACAGGCGCAGTCAGGGACTTTTGAAGCTGTATCCGATGATATGGGCAAGTAATGTAAACTTAATATTGCAATGATATTTCAATACATAAAAATCATCACCTTGCTCTGAGTCTTAGACAATTATGAAACTCTATAAATGTATGTCCTGGGTTGACATTGTTGATATTTGTCCATGTCTGATATTTGTCTGTTATCCATAATTGTTTCCTCTTTGCCATCTTCTTTTCTATTCTACATTAATTTTTCTGGCTGCCATCATGTGCTCTAACTCTTAAGACATGATTAAAAAGTAGCGACTATCAGGATATCTATAATTAATAAATATAAATGTAAACAATATTCAACATAGAATGGAGATAGAAACAGTGATGGTAGTATTCAGTTGAATGGTGACTGAAATTCCAATTCACACTGTGATACTTCCAGATTTACTATATGATAGGTGCAAGCTAAGAAAGAAATAGGTCAACAACCCAGTTGTCCAGAAGTGATAGCACCTATGATAATGTATTGTCACTGATTACTAATATAACTAATAAATAACAAAAATAATGTCAATAAAAAAATAACACACAAAACTGTAAATTACATGTTTATTTCTTAATAAAGCACAAAACATTTAACCGTAATGTGAAAAAAGTCTTAAATCAGTGACAATAATACATTTCCATAGTTGTTATCATTTCTTAGTTTTGTTACTGCAGCACTCTCCACCTTATCTGATATCCTCTGACAGTTTGGTTATTATTTATACCTGTTGTCCAGAGTGTTACATGGATATACTGCCCAGGTCATGAAGAGGTCAGAGGCAACAGAAAAGTAGACTCATTGACAGAAAATGTCAATGGCATAGTGCTAAGAAAAGATTGGACTAATCTAATTAGGGCAGTTATATATTTACTACAGATTGAAAAATATGGCTGCCCATGTTTTGCCACGAGCAAAGATAAGCAAAGAATAGCAACACTTTTTACCTTCCAAGCATGTTGTAAGAACCACTAAGGAAGCTGTAGGATTGGCTGTCACCTTCCATGCATGCTGTAAGAACCACTAAGGAAGCTGTATGGTTGGCTGTCACCTTCCATGCATGCTGTAAGAACCACTAAGGAAGCTGTATGGTTGGCTGTCACCTTCCATGCATGCTGTAAGAACCACTAAGGAAGCTGTATGGTTGGCTGTCACCTTCCATGCATGCTGTAAGTACCACTAAGGAAGTTGTAGGTTTGGCTGTCGCCTTCCATGCATGTTGTAAGAACTACTAAGGAAGTTGTAGGGTTGGCTGTCCCATCCCATATACGATCCAAGTGACCTAGAAGCCATGTTGAAGTCTGATGTGTCTGGCCAAAAAGTTGCACATATGACAGTAAAGCTATAAACTTTAACACAATTCATTCTGTTCACCAGACTACATTCTGTTAATCTGCAGAAATTTGAGAGTGCATGAAGAAGAAGGCACTGCTGGAGAAGATAACATACATATACCAAGAATGAAATAAATTGGAGTGACCATGGATGAGGGCAGAAAGTGTGTTTTCTCTGAAAAGATCAGAAAATTATGTAATCAACATCTGACTGGGACAACTCTGTAGATGGTTGAGAAGTTCTATCAGGGCTTGGAAAAACCAATTACAGTGTGAACAGGAATAAAGAAAGTTTGAGATGGCAGAAAGCTATCTAATCTCATTTCTTCTCTATTTTGAATTACCTGCAGTGTTCTACTTTCAAAAAAATATTTAATACCTGATCTGACCATGCCAGGCTGGACATACTGCTGCTTTCACCATTATGTTGGCAATATATTCCTTTGATAATATCGGAAATGTAGAAACGGTGGATATATTGCATGTGTGACAGTTTATTTATTTAAAACTCTATGGAGTGCAATCTCTGTCTAAGATCTCACTCCACTCCAGTTTCCCTCATATAATGTTGATACAAAATAGGTAGAAGTCGGTTACATAGCTCTGCTAACTTATCATTAGACAGAATTGATGCCTTTGAGATGTGGGTATATAGAAGAATATGGAGAACATCATGGAAAGAGAAAAAAACAAATAAAGAGGTGCTAAAGACACTTAATATGAAGAAAGAACTATTAAGAGAAATAAAGTACAGGCAAATAAAATATTTTGGATACATTAAAAGACATGACACCCTATTGAAGACCTTACTTGAGGGTAAAGTCAAAGAAAAGCGAGCAAGAGGTAGGCAGAGATACAAGTGGGAGAGTAACATGACAAAATGAGCAGGTTACAGTCTAGCAGAATGTACCACCAAGACAAGAGAAGGGGATGTTGGAGATCCGTTGCAGCCAACCTTCATTGCAGAGATGGCACTTAATGATGATGATGATTACTTATCATAGGGCTCAGTGCATGTAGTTGCTTCTGCCAGTTGCTCAAAATATAGCAGATCAGTCTTTCTTTAGAATCATTTTCTTCATTAATGGATACCATGCCTTCCAGCATAGGTGATCATGTCTCTCCACAGTCCTCTGCTTGTTATGCATTTAAATATAGTTTATGATGATTCTGCATCATGCCAGGCTTTCAAGCCATCCAACATTTTCTCATGTTGTCTTCCTCTATCTCTCTTACCCTTGATCTTTCTAGTTGTTACGTTGTTCTCCAACCCACCTCTTTGCATGACATGACCCAGAAACTGTGATTGTCATCTCCTAATACAGTTAATAAGTTCTCTATTTGAGTTGACCAGTTGTAGATTTATAGTATTACTCTTTTTAGCTGTCCATGATATCTTCAAAATTTTTCTATAAAACCACATCTCTGTGGCCTCGAGATATTTTCTTGCATCTTCTTACAATCAGTTATAACTGATGAAGTTCAAGGCCGCAACTTTTATTACATTTGAGCATGTGTTTTGTTTTTTTCTAGTTAGTTTGGTCAATAATCAAAGATTGACGTTGCAGTAATGCAGTGATTAAGTCACTTGAAAAGCAAACAGACAGTTTGAACTCACTTGTAATTTGTGAAAGAAAACTCTTGTGGTTGACCCAATCACAAGAAAATGAGTACCAGGTCTCATGTTCTAGGTGTCAAAAGGCATCAAAATGGGATGAATTTTGCCAGGAGATCACATGCGAAAAGTCACTAAAATTATTCTGGCGTTTACACAAATCCATGAATGGTCTGACAAGACGCGTGACTATTGCTGATTTCCAGAGTGACGATACCGTCTGGCAGAAGACGGACGAGACAAAAGGTGCGGCATTGCTGGCACACTACACCACACAAATTGGTCAGAGAAATTTGGAGGCATATCAAGAAATCAGGAAAACGATTACAGATACGTGTAAGAACTTGAGCATGGAAAACCAAATGCTAATCACAGTTGAAGAAATCAGGAAGGCGCTGAAAAGTACAAAAAACACAGCACCAGGGCCAGATGGCATTAGATATGATGACATTAGTCGGAGAACGGATGAGGAGTTGGGAGAGTTGGCTGATATGTTCAATAATAGCCTTCTAAAGGGCACAGTGAAAGAAGACTGGTTGCACAGCTATTATTCCACTACCCAAACCTGGGAAGGAACACATCAGGATACAAGGCTACAGAATAATAACAGCAGAATACGATTGGCAAGCTTTTGGAAAAAATTGTGGCCTGGAAGGTATCGTATTATCTTTAAAGTAATAAGTGTTTACCAACATTGTTAGGAGGGTATCGCCCAGGAAAGAAGACATGGGAGAATGCAGCCATATTTGCGCAGGATGTTTTTGAGGGGTTTGATTCGCGCATGGAGACATGTGCGGTCGCAATAGACCTTGAGGATGCATACAATAGGGTGTCCTTGGATATCTTGATGCACCAGCTGTTAAATCTTGCAGTTAATCCTTTTGTCGTGCGGTGGGTTGGCGTCGCCCTGATGCATAGGATAGTAGTTCTTAAGTGTGGTAACTGGATATCTGCATCAACGGTTATTAGCCCTGGTCTGCCACAGGGATCACCTCTATCTCCTGTACTTTTCAATGTATACACAGTACATATCACTGGCAATCAAATCACAGGTGTTGGCAGAACGATGTCATATGCCGATGATATCCTGGTGTATAGACAGGGCAGAAATCGAGAAGAGTGCGTCGTGGAACTACAGAAGGAGCTGGACAGACTGACAAATTGGTGTCGAGATACAGGAGTAGTGGTTAATCCCTCTAAGGCATTCGTGACATGGTTTTCCTTGAATAATCACATGGTAAAGACACCCATGCCACAAGTTTTGTTGTCCGGGAAAATTTTAGAAAGAACTAGCACAATGAGATATCTGGGTGTGTTTTTTGACAGAAGCATGCGTTTCAGGGAACATGTTGACCATGTTATCATAAGGGCAGGCAAAGGCTTAGCAGCAATGAAGGTTATGGCTGCTGTGCAGTGTGAGCAGAGATTGTTATTTCTTTTGTACCAGGGTTTGGTTGTGGCTGTGGTGGAATATGCACTGGCAATTCTGACTCTCTGCCAAACTCAGATCGAAAGACTGGATAGAATACAGAATGCAGCAATGCGTATCATACTGGGATGCACAAGAGACACATCGACAAGAGCTATGCGATACCTACTTGACTGTACAACAGCTGAGCATAGATTACAGTATTGCCGTGCACGGGCGTACCTTCAAATATATGCGGATAAGGAACACCCGTTGCATTCCGAAATACAGAAAGTTAAAGGCAGCAGACTTAAGAGAGGAAGGTCGTGGATGGGACGTGCTGAGGATGTCATACAAAGCGTGTGCAGATTGCAGGATGTGGCAGTAGGTGCGGAATGGATAGGTCTACCCACAGATTTCAAAACTTGTTTGAGAGTAGTAATATCACTTAGCAGGGAATGCAGAGAATGGTGTCCCACAGCTGTGGAGAAAGAAGTGCAGGCTTTAATCAGTGAGAATACCAACGAGGGGGATGTGATTATATACACTGATGGATCTGTAATTAGGCATGATCGCAGTGCTTTGGCCTTTACAGCTCAGTGACCAGGTAAAATGATCAAGGAGGAAAGTGGTACCTTTGCGGTCACTACGTGTAGTATGACCATGGAGACTATGGCGGTGACCAAGGCATTTGAGTGGCTACGCACACAGAAGGTAACGTATGTCTGCATCTTGAGTGACTATGAGTATGATTAAGAAGGTACAAGTGGGTCTCGTTTGCGAACAGTGGATTGAGGCCTTGAGAAAGGCGAGCTTGAAAGTGGTTACATTTATTTTCATGCCGGGACATGTGGGCGTTCGAGGCAATGAAAGAGCGGATCAACTGGCATCATGCGCGATTGTGGCACAGGGCAATGGGGCAATGGATCGCACTGACATTTTGAACTCCTTAAGAGATATAACACGTGAGAGTGAGACTAATGTGGATGATAATTCCTTTTCAATGGCCAGGATTAAAGATCAGGGATTGAAATGCGGTGTTGCTAGAGGTGAACATTTTGGAGGGTGCAAAAGAATGATGGTCAACCAGCATGGACCGGTACTGTCAGCAGAAGTGTAATGCCGGATACACTCAAGGAGAGATCGGAGCAACTATGGACATGTCCAGTTTGCAGTGATGATGATACTACGACTAACTAACTATGTTCTAGGTTAGTTTGAGTAATTACACCAATGCTACAGAGTACAGTGCTGCAGGTGATAATAATCAGACTATTCTGGTCACCCTCTGACTAGACATCTTAGCAATAAGAATAATGTCCACAACATGTATTCTTCTTCTTCTTTCGTTCACTTGAAACATGTCTATATCTGCAATTCTGTCTCCTTAATAAAACTCACTGTCTTTTGTAGTTCATACAGTGTCCCATAGAGCTTTGATTCCAGTGTTGTTTCCTCTGGCCAATATGTCTGCCTCAGCGTTTCATGCTCAGAACACTCTTGAAGTATATGTTTGGCACTCTGTACTGCCTGTCCACATGTACACATGGCCGTGTTGCCAATCTTGAACTTTGTATACATGTGACTGCGGAGTCGGTTGTGTCCTGTTCTGAGACGTAGAATTATAACTTGTTCTGATCTGTTCATAATGTGATAGTCATCTTGTGTTGGTGTTTGTGGCTTTCTTATTGACTTGATCATCTGTTTTTTCTGATGGTAGGTGATTGGTATATCTGGTTGATCTTCGGCAGCACCTTCCTTAGCCAGTTGGTCTGCTTTTTCATTTCCTGGTATTCCACAGTGAGAGGGTATCCACTG
Organism: Meghimatium bilineatum; assembly: GCA_034231615.1. Lineage (NCBI taxonomy): Eukaryota > Metazoa > Mollusca > Gastropoda > Stylommatophora > Philomycidae > Meghimatium > Meghimatium bilineatum. Next base: position 50,103,384 of record CM067317.1, on the reverse strand, counting down.
CATGGTTACCCTATACTGGTAAGACAATTCGCTAAGTAGTTTTTTCAAGTCTGTTAGTTTTCCAGACTGGAGAGCTTGAAGCACTGACCTTGCATCTGTCAGGAATACCACAGGCTGTAGGTCAGAGTTGGAGTTCAGCAGTTTTTTAGCTGCCACAGTAATTGCCTGGATTTCTGCATCATAATTATTGCAGAATTTTCCTGTCGGTGTTCTGATTGTATCTCTAGGCTTGTGTGGATATTCTATATATACACCTGCACCTCCATTCCTCACAGCATTCTGTGCTGACCCATCTGTGTATACTCTGACCCATATATCTTGTGGATATTCCTCGTCCAGGAAACTGAGGGTGACTGTCCTCCGCTGCACACTGTTCTGTTCGTCCTCGCTTAGTATTCCTTTCACATGGGTCTGAATGTATATTGGCATTCCATGCCTTTCACTCCATGGGGTTTGTTCTGGTACAGACCTTAAGTGGCTGTCAACTTCAGGTAGGTCTGTAAGTTGTCTACGGAGTCGTTTAGCTTGATGGATAAAGCTGCTTCTTTTCAGTCGCCCCATTGCTAGGTTTTGGAATCTTTCCTTCATTGGATGACTTGGCATACACTGAAACTTTTCCGCTTGAATTAGTACTTTTGTGTCTCTGCGTTCGCCAAGTGTTTGCATTCTTCCCATTTTCTGCATCTCTGCTATGGGTGTTGATTTCATTGCTCCCAACATTATTCTAAGTGCCTGGTTTTGCACTTTATCTAGATCTTGTAATGTGGTGTTTGATGCAGGACACCACGCAGCTGAACCATATTCCAGGTGTGGTCTTATGCCTTGCTGGTAAACTTTACTGAGTATATTCCCACTGGCTCCCCATGTGGTTCCACTTAGTTTTCTCAGGATAGCTAACTTCCTCCTGGCTTTTGTTGTTGCTTTGTTTATGTGCTGCTTCCATGTCAGCTTATCATCAAAAGTAACTCCGAGGTATGTTGGTTGTTTGTCTTCTTTCAAGAGCTCTCCGTCTATCTTGATATGACCGGCTTTTTGTTTTGGTGAGAGGGTAAAGAGTGTAGTGCTGCACTTATCTGTGTTAATGCTGACACACCATCTATTTGCCCATAAGGTTAGGGCATCGATAGCTCTTTGTATTTGTTTAGTGGCCACTGTCGCATGTTCTTCCGTGCACCAGATCACCAGGTCGTCAGCATACATTGCCACTTTGATCCCGTGTGGTAGTTCAGCAACTAGGTCATTGATGTAAACCAAGAAAAGTGTGGGTGACAGGACTCCTCCCTGGGGGACTCCATGACGCAGTAGGACTTTCTTGCTTTTGCGACCATCTAATTGTACCCTGGCTCTTCTATTATGCAGGTATGCTTTTACCCATTTGTACATTCTTGAGCTAACCCTGCAATTTCGCAATTTCTTTAGGAGCCCTTCTTTCCAGACCTTATCAAATGCTTTCCTAAGGTCTATCCATGCTGCTAGTACCAGTTTCTTATCTTGGAAGGCATCCTCAATCTCTTGGGAGAGGTAGGTTGCCTGATCTTCAGTAGAGTAGCACTGTCTGAAACCTGCTTGCTGTGATACCAGAAGGTTTTCACTTTCAAGGTACCACTGCATCCTAAGATTGATAATGCGTTCCATTGTTTTGCATAAACAGCTTGTGAGGCTGATGGGCCTGTAGTTGGAGACTGTGTTGCCATCTTTTCCTGATTTGAGGAGTGGTATCATTATTGCTTCTCTCCACGCCTGTGGTACATTACCTGTGGACCAGCTTGTGTTAAAGATTTGCAGCAGCTTTGCTCTTGCTGCAATTCCCAGGTTTCTAATCATTTCATTGGACACTCCATCAGCTCCAGGGGACTTTTTCATTTTTAATTTGGATATTGCATGCTCCAGTTCTCTCATTGTGATTGGTGCCTCCATGACTTCAGGTATAGGTTCGTCTTGTCCAATGTTTTGCTGGTTCGCTCGAACCTCCTGTTGTTTGTCTGGGCTGACTTTGATGTTATTGTCTTCTGCAAAGGAATCTGCAAAATAATCAGCTGCATGTTTACCTGTTAAAATGTTTTTATCTTTATAAAGTGTGATCCTGGTATTTCTCCCTGTACCTTCATCATTTAGTTGTTTTACAAGTTTCCATAATTTCCTAGTATCTCTTTCTAGGTTCAGCGACTCTGTTTTTTCTTTCCAGCTGTTCCGTCTGGCTTGTAACTTGGCTCTTTGAAATTTAGCCTTTGTTTGCTGATATTTGTTGTGATGTTCTTGGCTAGGTCTGTTCTCAGCCTGCTTTCTAGATGTTTCCATCTCATTTTGCAGCTTTTCCAGTTCATCATTCCAGTAGGGTTTGTAGTTTTTGCGTGCCCCCCTGGGTATGGTTTTACTAGCAGCATGTAGTATACATCTATTAAATTCACTCACTGCTCTATTGATGTCTTTGTCCAAGTTCATGTCCTTAGCTAGAACACTGGTTAAATGCTGGTACATTTTCCAGTCTGCCCTCTTATAGTTCCACCTAGTGAGCGTGCTGCTGTCCTTGGTATATTCATTGTGAATTTCCAGAAATACTGGTCTGTGGTCACTACCCCCAAGCTGCTTTCCAACGACACGTGTGATGTTCCATTCCAGGACTGGTGAGTAGAATGCCAGGTCTGGTGTAGAGGTGGTGTGCCATGCTCTCGAGTAGAAGGTTGGTGAGTCAGCTGGCTGGTTAATAAGAATGAGATTATTTTCATCCTGCCAGCTCTCAAGTTCCTCACCTCTCTTGTCGATATGATCGTAGCCCCAGCTCTGAGAGTGGCTGTTGAAGTCACCACACACCATAAGCCTTTCTTTATCTGGAATTGTGTCTAGTGCCAATGGTTTATCATTTGGGCAGTAGTAGTTCAGGAGATGGAATTCTGCACTGTCTGTTTTTATGTGGAGCATCTGGTATTCTGCCCCGTCCATGTATACTTCCAGCTGACATGCGCTGATATTGTTTTTAACTAGTGTCAGAATTCCACCCTTTCGCCTGTCTTTTCGGTCAGATCGGTAGCACTGGTAGCCTCTGATTTTGAAGGCTATGTCGCTGCTGAGGTGTGTTTCTTGGATACAGCAAATATTAACTTGTTCTTCACTGAGGACATTTTCAAGTTCCAATTTTTTGCTGTATCCATCTCTTTTACTGTTGACACCCTCAGCATTCCAGTGCATTATTTTTATTGGTCGTCTGTTTGTTTGGCCAGTAGCTCTATTCCCTTGCCTCCTGGCTCCTCGGGGCAATTGAGAAGGACTTCCAGTAACTGAGGTTGGGCCCTTTCGAGGTATAGGGCCCGGCACCGTCCCTGCCTGAACGTCCGCCACAGGGCAGGCACCATAACATTTATTAGATGCAGACATGTTTCCATTGTGTTTTATGCGTGGCAACCTGATTATCTGTGCGCCTTTTGGCTGGTTGCCTCCGTCTTCAGCACTAAACATGTATTCATAACCAGCTATCTTATCTTATCTATAACCAATAACAAAATCTAAAGAATACAATGTATAAAAAGTATTCCATATTTGAATATGTACTGTTTCTGTGTACATTTAGTGTTGGGAGCAGACTGGATCAACATTTATAACTTCTCTGGGGCTACTATACCTAAGTATGATAACAATGTCAAAAAAGGATCAGTGGATAAGGAAGCGGCTGTGACATTCCCACCTTCATTATTCCGTCCACAAGCTTCTGGTAAGAGTTATCCATCTCTAAGTTTGTTTACACTAGTTTTCCAATATTTTAAAGTTCTTTTTGTTTATACTGACTGAAGAGAGTATACTTCACTGTATTTTTTGTGTTGTCAGCTGTTGATTGTACTAGTCTTAGATTGAAGCTGTGTAATTGTAACTAGTCTTAGATTGAAGATGTGTAGTTGTAATTAGTCTTAGATTGGGCTGTATAATTGTAACTAGCCCTATATTGAAGCTGTGTAATTGTAACTAGCCCTATATTGAAGCTGTCTAATTGTAATTAATCTTATATTAAAGCAGTGTAATTGTAATTAGTGTGTAATTAGCTGTCTAATTGTAATTATTGAAGTAGTGTAATTGTAACTAGTCTTATAGTGAAGCTGTGTAATTGTAAATAGTCTTATATTGAAGCTGTGTAATTGTAAATAGTCTTATATTGAAGCTGTGTAATTGCAGTTCTGCTTAGTCTTAGAGTGGAACTTTGTAATTGAAATTTGTCTGAGAATTGAATTGTGTTATTTTAAATAGTCTTATATTGGAACTATGTAATTGTAATATGTTTAAACTGAAACTGCAGTTAAATATTCTCAGTTTTCTAGATGATTTAATTTCATTTGATATTCACATAGTTCATCCTGAAAATATTTTGCCGTATGTATCTTTATTTTGGTGTCCACATGCCCCCCCCCCCCTCTCTATCAATGTTTTTCTCCACATCTTCACCTAGTTTTATCTGGATTCTATTGGCTGCATTTATTCTCACAAACTTTGTTATTTGTGTATAGTCGTGCTTATTTGCTTACTTAGAACACAATGTAGTTCGTTTTACTGTTCACAAACAGACAAAAGGACACACAGAAATTTAGATGACAGTATACAAAACAGACTAAATCAACATTTCAACTTTACAGTCTTTCTCAAGATGAATACAGATGATAAATATAAATATAACAGTAAAATTACAAAGACTTGATTGCAGACATTTAACCCTATCACCCCTATGAGATTTCCCAATTGCCAATCCCCCATCCCTAACACAAGGGGCATAACTCCTCCAAATTGTTGATATGATGATATTAAAAATGCATTTTCTTTAAAACTGTCTGTCCTATCACACTCAGACTTGGCAGATAAACAGAAAAATGAACAGTCTCACAGGAAACTATACCAACAATAATCTAACACTTATACATTCCAAAAGAATAAACTGTTAAAGTTTGAATAATGAGGGGGAAAAAATTTTTAACTATATTTTCAGCACAGGAAAAGTATCTGGACTCATCAGTAGTCAACTTGTCAATGTTGCATGATACTGCGAGATACATTCTCCTTTGCCCAGCCAAATCTGACACAAACTACAACCATAGACGGTCTCATGTGCCCTGTTTCTGCTTCCATGCTGCCGGTTCTTCACACACCAGAAACATGCCCTTTTGTTCCCTACCATACGAATAGGCCTGTGCTCAAGCACGTTATTGTTACCGACACCCGAAGTTGCAGCATGATTGGTGGGAGCCTTCCTTTTCTTTGATATGTTGCCACAAGAAAGCTGAGCTCAAACTCAATCTGAAGGCTATCTGTGCAACATTCTTTTCCTTCGGGTGGGGTCGATGGGAACAAGAGTGAAGGATGGAGCTGTTGATGATGGCAGTTTGCAGGAGGAAGCGAAACATGTACCTCCACCATTTGACAGATTTCCTGCCCACAGGGTAATAGGAACAGAGTTGGTCAAATCTGTCTACTCCTCCCATAGACTGATTGTAGACAGCAACTGGGGATGGTATCTGCAAATCTATTTTTCCGTGTGGGGTACGACATGCCACAGTTGTGAGACCTGGTGTTTTGTTTGTACTCAGAATGGATACAGATCTCTTGTCTCTCCAAACAGTGGCCACTGTGTTACCTTGCTGCCTATACTGCATATCACCTCTCTTCATAGATTTGGTACTCTTAGGTTTGAAAGCATCTGGCCATCCCTTGCGATTTGGCCGTATCGTGGAACATGAGTATGATTTGTTTTGCAACAGATCATTTGCCAGCTGAACAGATGAAAAATAATTGTCATAAAAAATATGGTGATTCTTTCCAAAGAAAGGCCGACATAATTTAGTGACAACATAATGTCCAGATCCATGTGGCATTGGTTCCAGAACTTTGCCAACATAGCCATCAATGTCTAACAGATAACGTGTTGCAGAGTCGGCCGCACACCAGACCTTGATCCCCCATGGGTGTACTGCTTGAAGGAAAGATGACCATTGTAAGCTATCATAGCTTCATCAATGCTTATGTTCTTTCCAGGAGAGAAAACAGAAGCAATATTCCTTTTGACCATATCCAGAAATGATCTGACTTTATATAGGGAGTCATAATCTTTGTGGCCTTTGGGATGTTGCCTAGAAGAATCATTCAGATGAAAATATTGAGATATTTTCTCAAATCTATTTTTACCCAAGCTTGATGATATACCTGGAACATTGAGCCTGTCATCTGTACTCCAATACATGCTATACTCAGGCAATACATGTATGCCCATCACGATGTAAATATGGAAAAAAGTTTTATTACGCTGGCAGTTACGGGTGACCAGTATGTGTCTTCTTTTCTTGCTAGTTCTTGACGCTGTGTTGCGTACAAATTGGTCTGATCTGCTGCAAATTGATAAAACTCCTCATTGACGATGAGACTAAAGTAATCAAAAGGAGTAGCATTCGCATCAAGAGCATGCACAGGGCCAATGTTTTCAATAAAGTTCTCGACTTCCACAGGAAAAATTTTGTCACTCCTGTCGGCATTCATGACTCTACTATTAGTGTCGCTAATTTCGTCCTCGTCCGAATCACTATCGAAATCGAATATAGGAACTACAACGTCGCTTTCAACATCTTCTACAGCATGTAAATCACATGCATCGTGCATATTTCCATCGTAACTGCGGCCGGTCACATCAGTATACATACGAATAATATCTTCCATTTCAAAAACTGGGTCTAAAATTTCAAAGAAAGCTAAACCAAAAAAAGGAAGCAAAAACTAAAAAGGAAGCTAAACCACAGATCTGCGCAATGGTCATGGTTTTTGATAGATCCGGTGGAAACTAAAAATGTACTATCGATCGCAACGGTACACGTAAAAAAGCGACTCCTCGCCGCTCTAGGGGTCAGCATATAGAGGCGACTCCGCGCCACTCTAAGGAGGAATCGGTTAAGAACAGAAAAATCCAAAGCAGCGATTGCATATGTACACGAATACTTCACATACTATCATAGTGACACAAATTAAAAACATGAATGACAACACAAGATGCCTCCTCACATCCCGACCCAACCTAAATGAATGAATTATTTGTATTAAGACCAAATAACTTAAAGATGCCTTCTGAAATATAAAAATTTTCAAGTGCACACCTAGAACTATCGTCAGTGGAACATGATTTGATTGCAGAGACCTGGATGTCACGGGCAACAAGATGATTAGCACCATTGAAATGCATAGCAACAGGAGTAGGAGATATATGGTTAATGTTAATGGAGATGTTGGCAGAAGATGTCTCATACAAAAATGCAAATAACACAGCCTTGGTAAAAGAATGCTATGCAATATAATACATTTCAGGATGTATGATGATGATGAATAAGAGACCTGTCTCTTCATATCATTATCATGTATTGCTAATATCTTCTTCTTCTACATTCGTTCTCAAATTCCTGAAAATTAGCAGGATGTAATCTGGAGAACAGAATGCATTGTAAAATGGTTTACAGATTTGCTGCAATATCTGCACTTTTCGGCAACTGACTTCAGCATGTCTTCTGGATCACTTTGACCCTATATGGTATGTGTCGGCCAACTCCACCACATAACCTCCTTAGTTTTCTCTTATGATATTCATGGAAGGTAAACAGTGCTGCTATTCTTTTGTTCCCCTTTTGCGCCCGCAACATATGAGCAGGGAATAACATGTTAGGTCTGTATTTTTCTGTGAGAATTGATATACTACTGGGGGATGATGTGATCAGTATCATGCTTGCTGTCTTTACTTTCTCAGATGTATTCTGGTGCCCATTTCCTGAAACAAAGAAAAAATTGAGGGAAATGGGGTACTGTGGAAAAAAGTTATGTTCAACTGGAATGAGTAATCAGTGCTACTGTGGCTTCCATAAAGAAAAATAATTATCTTGACTCGTAGGATTTTGCAACAATTGTTCAACAGTAGTTATGTTTTCTCAGGTTCCTTACCTGACCCAGACTCCATGAAAGCATACTTTGGCTATGTGGTCTACAGAGATTTTGGCAAGCATGTTTCAATGAACACAGATTCTACAATCAGGTAAGTACAAAGAATTACATCTAACAATTAACACAACATAATATATAATTACTGAAGCATATCCTATATATGGCATTGCAGGTAGAACCCTGAAGGCGTATGAGTTTGTCATTCTTGTTCCTGTGCCAGACAGTGGAGTTTTAAAGTTCCTGATTTTTGTTTCACAGGCATTGATTTTTTATGAGGGACATTTTCCAGAGCTTTTTCAAGTATCAGATGACAGTTTTACTCAATGTAGATATAGGGTGAAGTGCCGTGAGATGGTAATCTACTATGGAGAAACTTGTAACTTGTTAATAATGTTTTGCTAATCACTGGTAACACATGACAATACACACAAATCAACATTTCGACCAAAATAACTTTATCAAGAACACAACACATGACAAGTAAGAAATTGCAATATTTGTGTTTCTGACAGCCCACAGACAGTGCTGATTCTTACTCATCAAGTGTTGACTTGTGTTTTTGATAAAGGCTTCTTGGTCGAAATATTGATTTGTGTGTGTTAGCAGTGATTAGCAGAACTTCATTAACCTGTTTGAAGTTTCTCCAGTTGGTTGGATTACAGTTTTGCTGCAGTTATGATTAATACCTATTATCTAGTATGGAGAGGACTTTGCTGTGACTTTCTTGCAATCTTGATGCATGCTGTAGATAAAAGGATTGATTCTCTCCCAGTAGTCCAGACATGGGTCTCCAGCAGGCTTCACATCAAGGGAAGATGGGGTGGCCAACCTTACCCCCAAACCTCCTATGTTACTTAATTATACAAATACTATCACTTAATTATTGCTTCAACCATTACAACTACTACATTCATTAAAACTACTACAGTACAACCACTATCAGTAAACTACTGTCATTACAATGATAATTTCATTACAACTTATTGGTTGGTTGCTGATCCAGCGGTCCATGGGCTCATGCCCTTTGACCTAATGCCATTAGATAGCATTATATTGCTGGGAAGCCTGTGGATTTTCGGCCCACCCCGGGACAGAGCCAGAGAATAACTATCACACCTCCAGGAAGGTAGGTTTCAACCTATGCACTGCGCCTAGCCACTGTAGCCAAGATAGGGTTCACTGTGCTCATTCCCGCCACCAATTGACTACTGGTTATGCCAAACTTCTCTATAGCTCCAGGCATGCAACCAAATGTTCACGTCAAAAAGATTGTCACGTCCTGAGTCACTGTGCCTCTATGATGGGCCTCAGCCATAGGAAAAACAGTGATGTCAGTTTCCTCCTCCTCAGTGCTGCACGGTACATCTCTGGCTCCTTCCCAACCACAGAGGGTGCATACATATATATTCAGGCAAACATGAAAAACATTTCAACAACAAAACAAAATCATAACTGTATAGATTACATGCCATGAAGTTTCTATAAGAAGATAACCTCAATATAACGGCATGTCATCCACTAAGGTTTTCTGTTGCATGGATGGTATGTCTAGTGGGCCATTGTTGAGACCCACAGACGCAACCACATGCGTGTTACAACTGCTGTCACTACAACTACTTCTTGCCCTTGCTAATGTATAATGTTTACTTTTATCTATTTGTAATGAGCTACATTTCTAATATTTACAGACGTACAAGTCGCCCAATGACTGTCAATAGCCAGATCTTTCAGTTGGTTGTCTCTGATAATGAGAAAATTCTTGAGGGTTACATAACTGATCCAATAACTCTGACTTTGAGATTGAGACTTCCTAACAACAGAACCAACATGTACTGTGCCCGGTGGGTCCCTAGTCCAACAAATATCAAGTGAGTAACTAGATTATTTTGGTGTTTTGCTTCCACCTTCTTCTAGCCTATTACCCTTGATGCTTAGAGAAGCAAGAAAAGCCTCTATTTCTTTCTGTCATTATCTGTGTGCTTTGTTGCAGTTTTTGTCCCATTGCCTTCTGTTCATTTTTTTCAGGTTCTCCTTCAATTAATCTTGGGTCTACTTTTGAAGTTGGATGTGTCTGGCCATTGGTGCAAATAAACTTGTAACACACTTCATTTTCTGGAAATTAGGTCTATCTCTAAATCATTGTCCTGCTACAAGAAAACCCCAGTAGTAATTTAAGAATGAACACTTGGAGAAAACAAGTTTAATCATTGGTCTTCCAAATTTTACTTACCTCCATGTGCCAATCTTATTAACAGTTTTTTTCCGCAGAGTATGTTTCCTTGCATAGTACATCCCACATCTGCAAACTTTCAGAATTATTAGATGCATGCAGAACAAATAATACTGGCCAAACTATATGCAGGATCCTTCTCAAACATAAAATATGGAAAGTGAAGAATTTGGACATGATGTTCAGTAAATCTCCAACATTCCAACCTCCATAATAGTGTCTATACTACATTACTCTTTTTTTATTTATGAATACAAAAAAATTACCTTCAGAACTTTGATCACATCTAACAGAAATGCGTGTGTTTATTGAGGTTTTACACCTATCTCCAGAATATGGGAGTAGACAGAAATATGGATCACCTGTGAAGACCAAGAGAGGGTCAGGTTCACTGACTCATCTCTGTATTTAGAGTGCTGACTATCAGAAACTAACAGAAAAAGAATACATTGTTATGATTATTAGTGTTGAGTAACCAAGAAATAGGATAATGCACCCAAGAATTACATCAGTCCACAACTATTTATGCTCTAGGGTTGCTCCTCAGGTCAGATTTCTATTTTGTGGATGATATTAACATTAGCGGGTAATTTGTTGGATGATATTAACATTAGCGGGTAATTTGTTGGATGATATTAACATTAGCGGGTAATTTGTTGGATGATATTAACATTAGCGGGTAATTTGTTGGATGATATTAACATTAGCGGGTAATTTGTTGGATGATATTAACATTAGTGGGTAATTTGTTGGATGATATTAACATTAGCGGGTAATTTGTTGGATGATATTAACATTAGTGGGTAATTTGTTGGATGATATTAACATTAGCGGGTAATTTGTTGGATGATATTAACATTAGTGGGTAATTTGTTGGATGATATTAACATTAGCGGGTAATTTGTTGGATGATATTAACATTAGCGGGTAATTTGTTGGATGATATTAACATTAGCGGGTAATTTGTTGGATGATATTAACATTAGTGGGTAATTTGTAAGTAGACAGTAATTGATAATAGTTTAGAACTACAGCACAAACTGTCATCTGACAGGTCAAATTTAAAAATAGTGTAAAAAAGTTTGACTAATAAGGATAAGTTGCCAAATATGAATAAATGTAAATAAAATATGTGCCTCTTTTGTGAGGAACTTTCAGTTAAGAGTGTTAGTCCAATTTGGTTATATAAGCTGTGACCATGGAGTTCATGGACAATCCAGGATTTCTGAAGTTTTGACACATTAATATGTAAAGAAATATTGTTCTCAACATCTTGCTGATTAGCAGGATGTAGTCCAGATAATGTTATGCATTGTGTCATGTTTTACAGCTTTGCTGTGATATCTGCTCTTTTCAACCTGACACATTTAGCTTTGGCATGGTTTTTAGATTACTTTGGCCTATGAGAAGGAACAGCCAACCCCACCGCCAAGCTTACTTAATCACCTTGTTGACATGCATGACAGGTTACAATGTTGTTATTCTTTGCTTCCCATTCACTTGCTTGCAACATAAGGGAGTGAGCTTACTTTACTTTAACTGATACTGAGATGTATATTTGCAGGACTGGCACATGGACAACCTCTGGCTGCATCACAAAAAGCACCATATGCAGGGTCAGCATTAAGTCTGATCATTGTGAGGAGTACTATGTCACATGTGAATGTAATCATCTCTCTACATATGCTGTCATCATTGATGTGGCTGATGGAACGGTTTGTTTTTTATTTATATTTTTTCTTTATAGGATAGTCACAAGGTGTTGCTATAGGTGGCAGAAGCGTTTGTTTATTTATCTCTATCCCCAGGAATTAAGAGTAATGTGCTCTTACTTCATAAGTGCAGTAGGTTGTGAGGTGGTTTCTCAGAGCTTTCTTTCCTAGCCAAGAGACTTGAGCTTAATGTAATGACTATTAAATAAACCTCCTACTTAGTTGGGTTCTATGTTACGTGACGAGTTGGTATTTTGCATGGGTCACAAACTGTAAATCTTCAACAAGTCACTTTGTAGCCAGCAAACTATTTCCAATGTAGGAAGACGCCTCTATTGCCACCTAGGTTCCAGACCTAATTTCTTTTGTATGAGCTGTGTTGGCAAGGGCAACAGTTGAATTAGACTAAGGTGGCAATGTCTTCATATACATGGCTGCAGTGTTACCAAACACGTCTGGGATTTGACATGTGCATTTCCCACACACCCACCTCATCCATTTGTGATGACCTTCTAGTTCATCACAAAACACAGAAGAGAAGTTATATAGAGATTTCTGGAAGAGATATGTGCATCTGTACCATCATGATTGCTTAAGAGTCCAATACTTGGCATCTCCTGGAGTGTAACTAACAACAAGGAACTGGATTATTCAAGAATTTCCAGCATGGTCAGTCTCATACTAGTGAACTCCATTGTGGTCATTCTCATTCTAGTGAACTCCAGTGTGGCCAGTCTCATACTAGGGAACTCTATATTCTTGACGACACCTACCCATATCGTAACATTTGCATTGGCCTTCCCTCCAATGCATCTGCATTATGGCTGACCGAGCCGGAAGTGTCACTGTGTCAACAGTATATGTTTTGACGCAGAGGTTTCAGAGCTATTGCCTGTCTTTTTGCAGTCAATTCTCATTCCATCTGCAACTACTGACATGATCCCTAAAAGTGTTGGCCAGGAGCACAGCATGAACTGCTGTATTTCTGTTTCCAGGGTGCACCACGAGAAGGTACTTTAACCTTTAGGGCCCTGAATTAAATTGAGAAATTTCTCCCCAGGGCCTGGATTCTTTTTGGAAAATTTTCGTTGTTGATTGTGAGTGTTTTGAAAACGCAATAACTTTTTTGTTTTAGAAGATATTTAAATAATTTTTGCACATGTAAATAAAGGAATGAATAGTGAATATAATCATGTTTTTGTTGTTGTTGTATGTGTGATGACAGTTGTGAGCAAGTTGTGAAATTGAAAATTCGGGGGGAAAACGGAAAACGTCATTTTCAAAATCGCAAATATATCTTCTTGACGCCCCTAATACATGAGCAATGTGTGGCAACATTGGTAAAATCCTCATAAATACCTATACTTATTGTATATGTATTGTTTTATATCCAAACTAATATAATATGAACTAAAAAACTAATAAAACGTGAAGAAATCGCATATAATGTCCGTCCGGTCAACACTAGGTCTATGCCGACACGCAACGTAATTATTGTCCATGCACACATGTGGCACCCCTGATACATATTATTTTTGTGTTTTTGAATGAATACACAAACATTCTTATCAAATAACAACATATTAAACACAAAGAACAACAATTAGAACATGTAGTCACGATCACTTACCCATGCCACGCGGCACTCAATTTGATAGTAAAATACGGCCGAAAATGGCTAAAGTCGCTCTAGAAATACATTGACAAATTCAACCTGCTTCTCTCTCTTACAATCGTAATGAGTAAAGGAATTTGACCTTTAAACTGTGACGTAATCCTAGCTTCGTTTGGCGGGCTTTATACGGCATCTGTTCATTACTTCGTGAAGTTCCGTACTCGGGAATCAGGCGATATCGTATGGTGAGTGACCTCGCCCGCAGGCACAAGGGGGCGTGTCCTACGGGTGCGTGACCTCGCCTGCAGAGTCGTAAAGGTTAAGGATCTTGGTTATCTGCTAACCCTGGGTCCACATGACAGCAATGCAGTACTCTTTGCACCCCATGTCAAAATATATTGTATATACCTTCTGGTATATAAAACATTTAATATGAAGAAAGAATTATTAAAGGAAACAAAGATCAAACAAATAAAATATTCTGGACACATTAAAGACATGACACCATGTTGAAACCTTACTTGAGGGTAAAGTCAAAGGAAGGCGAGCAAGAGGTAGGCATAGATACAAGTGGGAGAGTAACATCACAAGATCAACAGGTTACAATCTAACAGAGTGCACCATCAAAAGGTTGGAGGTCTGTTGCAGCAAATCTTCAATGTGGAGACGGAGCTTGATGATGATAATGATACCTTCAGGAAACAATTGAAAAGCATAATCAGACAGATACTTACCTTGAACCTGCAGGGAAATGGAAGAATGGAGAGATCAAAGAATGCTTGAACAACATTAGAAGATGAGGTCAAAGAGTCTGAACCTCGTGATCAAAATTAATGACATAAACCCAAAATAGTAATAGATGGTTAGTGATAGTTGCAACCCTTTGTTCTACAGGAAACAATATATCGTATTAGCAGTATGGAGATTAGACATATTTAATATAGATGTGGTTAACAGTCATCACATACATTTTCATGCCTGGCTGTTTGGGGTGATGAAATAGCAGTTAGGCTGGCGAGTGCTGCGACAGTATCATAAGGCGTAGCAATAGGCTGTTCTGACATAGTGAGCTCCTCACTAGAAATGGTATAGACAAAAGCCAAAAATGTATGCGATGGGCGGAAAGGTGTAAATAGCACATCTGTGCTGTAAAACTATCAGCGCAGCATACTTCACATTCTCCAGCTAAAATCATGTGTATACTCATGCTGATTATTTGAGAGTTAACGCAGAAGAAGAAGCAGGGACAAACAAAAGTAATCAGGGTAATGGTTCCTTTTCCATGTCCAGAATAATTGTGATATGTCTGAAATTAGTGTCATAATGAGCTATGAATACAAATTAGCACTGTCATCAGCACTTTCTACAACTTTGATGGTTTCTGCCTGCACTTCTACAAGTATCTATGTTTTGTATTAGTGTGTACCAATTTGTTTTCTTTTTGAGCCATAAATATTGTTGTCGTTTCAGGCATTGCTGCCTCCGATTGTTAACATGGAAGCAGTAACCTATGCACTAACAGCAATATCACTGTCATTGATGCTGCTTTCATTCTTTGTGCTGTTTACCTTCAAGAGACTCCAATGTAACTGGAACAGCATCCGCATCAATCTTATCTTCACCATTTTCATAGTAGATTTGGCATATGTCATTGGAATTAATAGAACATCTCCAGAGGTATGTTTTTTTAGTGTATGTTTATTTCCATTAAATTAATTTAACTATTAAAATATGAGATTCCACTTGAAGTAGATTTCAGTCAACCTTATTTTTTACCAGAAGCCATAGGCGGTGACTTTCAATAGTAGAGCCATGAAGGAAAGAGCCATGAGTAAAGAGCCATTTGTGAACACTATGACATCATCATTCCCTGCAGCTGTAAGTTAAGCAAGGTCGTGTTGCCTTTGTCACACAAGCAATAAACAACCTCCTTTGCAATATTTGATGACCCTTGGGGGGGGGGGGGGGGGAGATGATGTCATAATGTTCCCAGGTGGATCTGTCCGTTGTAGTGAGAACTCTGATGGGAGTTTTATAGCTAGTACAAGTGGCAGAGTCATCGCCAAACATGATGGAGCATATAGAACAAGTAGTTCCATTATGAGGATGGAAATTGAGGCCATTACTTTGGATGTCTATGGCAGTTATATTCTGCTATCCGAATCAATGATGATCATGTGAGTTCAACTGGGAAGATCTATGGCAGTTATATTCTGCTAACTGAATCAATGATGATCATGTGAGTTCAACTGGGAAGATCATGAAGATGATGACGACTGCTGTGTGTCCGTTAGTGACTAAGGAGTCCTATGTGTGCCTGGAATTTTTTTCCACACTCTGTGACAGGAGTCTTTGATATATTTAGCAGAACTTTATTTTCTTCTTGTACATATTTGTTGAGCACCATCGTGTCTTGAGGTTCTCTGCTGCAGCTGCATGACTCCTGATTCTGCGATGTTAGTTGGATCTGTCTTGTGCAAAATTCTCCCATGAATTTATGTCTATATTGAAGTGGGTCTTTAACCTGTAGCAGCCCAGAGAAAAATAATGCATACTTCCTCTCGCACCTGGCCATTTTTATGACTTCTGGTTTTTCTACAAGTGTTTGGTTTTTTGGGCATAACTTTTTTATTTATTGAGTTATTTATTTAAATTTCAGAGACAATAGAAATAAGTGGATGTTAGATATGGTTTGGAGGTGTTGTTTGCTTGTGTGTGTCAATGTTATGTTGTGGACAGCCAACATGGACAGTGTGGACAAACACACACAAAGGACTTACAGTTTCAAAGTCATCCATAGGCCTATCTCTAGAACACCAGGCTCCTCAAATTCCTTATCATTAATATATCATGGACCAATAAGATCACCAATGTAGCCATCCTGAAAGAAATGAATGTAAAATTTCTAAAATGGCTAAAATGCATGGTTCTTTCTAGAAAACTACAATATTTTGGCCATATCAAACACCATGACAGCCTAGAGAAGACCGTAATGGAGGGGATGATATCAGGGAGATGAACAAGAGACAGATGATGAAGAAGATGGACACAAGACATCAAAGACCACTTGAACATGACAGTAACAGAAGCAGGAAGACTCGCTCAAGATCGACAGACGTTTCGAAGGGCTGTGATGAATGCTACATCCTGTTCAGGATATGAAGTTACAACTATTAAGAAGCTATATCTTTCAGGATCAACATATAGTTGTGAGATATGGGCAATGACATCTGCAATTGAAAAGAAAATATTGACATTTGAAATGAAATGTTATAGAAAGGCACTAAGAATATCATGGAGAGAAAGACGAACAAACACAGATGTCCACAAAGAGCTGAACATAGAAGATGACTGGCTCCTCAATATTATAAAAAAACACGCAAGTTAACATCTTTCAGACATACAATGAGACAATGGTTTAGTAAGATTAATTAAGGCAGACCAAGACTACGATGGACACATGACATCTAAGACCTTCTGAACATGATACTAAAAGAAGCTGGACAACTTGCACAGAACCGAGAAGCTTACAGAGTGAGGACAATGTTCTATATATATGACATGTCCTTTACAGAATATATATATATACTCACACTAATAGATATCTGAAAAAAAGATTAAAAGATTAAGACTATGCAGAAACATAGCATGGAGATCCAGGTATGTTTAAGAATCAAATAATTTATTAGTTTTGATCCTGTCTCCAGTTGTTCTGCCGGCTGATTGCCATAGCTCTACACTATTTCTACATGGCATGCTTTATGTGGATGTTTGTTGAGATACTTCATATTTACCGAATACTCACTGAGAAACAGACTATCAACTACGGCTCCATGAAGTTTTACTACCTCCTGGGATATGGTATGTTTTGTATACTTTATACAGCTGAATATGTACAGTGATGTAGGAAATAACTTGATAATGCAGAAAAATATACATTTTAGAATTGTCATTTTTAAAATGTTATGTATTCTTCATGTAGTTCAGTAACAAAAGTATTAATTAACAGTTCATAAACTCGCATTTAAAAGTAATAGTGAACATTCATAAAACATACACTTTTAACAGTATAGTTTAGTTATTAACAGTTCACAAAACACACATTAAAAAGTATAGTTAACAGTTTATATAACAGACTGGACTGAAACAACATTATCACTTATTTCAATATTTTTTTTTCATCATTAATTTGGTTAACTTTTGTTCTTCAGTTATACCTGGAATAATAGTTGGACTTGCTGTGGGCTTGTATACTGGAGCTTATGGAAATGCCAGTTTGTAAGTTTTATTCTGTGTTAAAAGCAGGTTTTTGTTGTTTAAATAACCAGCACAACCAGTTTAAATCTACACACGCTAGTATGAACAGTGGTATCTTCTGCATTTGTTTTCAAACTACAGCTGGTTATTTATTGTCAGGAGAATAGGAGTCATGGTTTACATTTTGGCTGTGATATCTGCACACATCTGTTTGAGCAAAGTTTTGGGGTCCTTTAACCTCAGATGGACAGTCAACTCCACCCCAATACTTTCTTAGTAGCTTCTTATGACATGCATAGTAGGTCACAGTGTTGCTATTCCTTGCTCTGCCCTTTGGGCCAGTATTATTATATCATCCCAATTATACTTGTGTCTGCATCATATTTTTCAACCAAATTTCAAACTCATTTTATTGGGTAAATATCATGATTTAATTGACATTGTCATAAATATGCATAAGCTCATGAAGACACATAAATATGTATACGCTCATGAAGACACATAAATGTGTATACGCACAGGAAGACACATAACTGCCATCTTGTACAGATTTTCTGTCTTTTGTACAGAATATACTCATTTTTAGACATTAAAAAAACATCACACATTGTTGAAGACCTTACGTGAGGGTAGGCTAGCGAGAGATACACATCATGAGATAAACATCATGAGATGGACAGATTACAGTCTAACAGAGTGAACCACCAAAGCAAGAGACCGAAGATGTTGGAGGACTGTTGCAGCCAACCTTTGTTGCGGAAACAGCATTTGATGATGATTATACTAATTTTTCATTGAAGACATCCATATTGACCATGTAGTGAAGAATTACATGTACACCATTTCAGATCAAAATACAGAGTGTAATGGTTATTTTGAACAGAAATACAGAATTTAGTAGTTATTTTGAACAGAAATTCAGAATAAGTGGATATTTTGAATATAAATACAAAATGTAGAGGTTATTTTGAATAGAAATACAAAATGTAGAGGTTATTTTGAAAATGAATACAGAGTGTGGTGGTTATTTTTATCAGAAATACAGAATAATCCTTCTGGAAGTTGGAAGATATGAAGAATATAAATAAATACATTGCTCATGTGGGAATATGTAGAAGGTGAAAACTAGTGTATACAAAGATAATGTTTTTGAGGTCGCTTCAGTATTGAGATTTAGGTTTCTCCTCCTGAAAATCCTAACTTGAAGTTAAGTTGAAATGATTCAGAATATTTTTTTAACATCAAACTTATCAGATCGATAAAACTTATCACATCGATAAAACTTATCAGATCGATAAAACTTATCAGATCGATAAAACTTATCACATCGATAAAACTTATCACATCGATAAAACTTATCAGATCGATAAAACTTATCACATCGATAAAACTTATCACATCGATAAAACTTATCAGATCGATAAAACTTATCACATCGATAAAACTTATCAGATCGATAAAACTTATCAGATCGATAAAACTTATCAGATCGATAATAGTGAAAAAGTTCACAAAATATCTACCACTACTAATAAAAAGATGATAAAGGCAATTATAATTTTTTTAAATAAGGAGAAAAAAACCAGTTGATGTTTTAATTTTTTATAGCTTTTTGGTAATTATTCTTGATTAGAAACTGGCTTCACAGCATGCGAGGCATTCCCATAAGTGCTCTGCCCTCCATTCTAGCAGCCATCCCAGTGTATGTAGACTCAGAGTCCCGGTCAGGTGTTTGATCGTGTGATCTTCTGGACTTTCCAAAAAATTTACTTTTTCATCCCTCACCTCTAGATACTCCCATTTCTAACATTCTCTGCATGTGTATGTTTTCAGCCTCATTGACATCATCTTCATCTTGAAATGAATTTATTTTGCCTTCATTAAGTCTGCTTTGTCTTTTCTCAGAAGTGTGCCGTCTATCATCACATTGCCTGCCAATAAGTCGGCTCTCTTGTTTCCTCTGACCCCAGCATGACCAGGGCTGTATATCCATGTAATGCTCTGAACAATTGAGTTGTTCAATAAGTCCCACCATTCTTTTCTTAGCATGAACTTTTCTATCTTGCGCAGCATGCTTTGAGAGTCTATGAGTATTACTGAGTGTGTTGATGTATCAGTTATCAACCAATTAAGTGCTGCTGTAACTACCTCTATCTCCATCCTCATGTTTGATGTGATAGTGGGGTTTGCTGAAGATTTCTCAACCAACTTCATGCAGTTTCTGTAGGCAACAAAACCCCAACCACTTTTATTTGTGTTTATTTTAACGGAGCCATCGGTGTATATAATTATGTCTTGTGGTTTCGATTAGTTTTTTGGTAATTATATATTTTACCTTGTGAACATATCAGATTCTGTTTTTCTAATGTATGCAGGCAATTGTTCACTCAGACAATTTAGAAAACAATGGCAAACTACTGAACATATTTATTTAGCCTAGAAAATCAATACAGCCAAAAATTACTGGATTAATGGCTACCTTTTGAATAGGATTTGCTACCAACTTTTAAAAAATAAATTCATATTTTTTCCAACGATTTAATTAACAAATGTTTTTTTTGTTCATCTTCTGCAGCTGTTGGCTATCAACATCAGAATCATTTATATGGAGTTTTGCAGGACCAGTGGCTTTGATAATTGTGGTATGTTAATGAAATGATGATTTCTAAGATGAATGTTAATTATTTAGTCTGTATTCGCATTACCTCCGTCATGGTTTTAGTGCCATTAACTTTAGCTCTATTAGTGTTTTACTGTCATTACTTTTGCCTCCGTCACGGTTTTATTGTCATTTCATTTACCTCCATCAGGGTTTCACTTACCCTGCTGTAATATATAAAGAAGTTATAGAAAAACGAAGGATTCACCAACACATGTAGCATTTGGTGGTTTAATTGCTAATCAGATAGTTATCTTCGACCCTTGAGTGTATTATGTGAACAAAAAGATAAACGGTCTTAATGAAGGAAAGCAGTCTAACTTTTCATTTTTGTCTCTTTTTGTATTGCTTGTAGTGTTCCATACTCTTTCCAATGTTTTTAATACATACATTGATCTTACGATGTCAGACTAAATGGTCAAGAGCTATGTTAGTTAGTTGTCGGATCATCATCACTGCAAACTGGACAGATCCATAGTTGCTCCAATCTCTCCCTGAGTGTATCCGCCATTACACTTGTACTGACAGTACTGGTCCTATGCTGATTGACTATCATTCTTCTGTGCCCTCCAAAATGTTAACTTCTAGCAACACCGCATTTCAAACCATAACTTTATTTTTTCCAGAATGGCCATTGAAAAGGAATCATCATGCACACTAGTCTCACTCTCGCGTGCTATAATCTCTCAAGGAGTTCAAAACGTCAGCTCGATCCATTGCCCTGTGCCACAATCGCGCATGGCACCAGTTGATCTGCTCTTTCATTGCCTCGAACACCCACATGCCCCGGCATGAAAACAAATATAACCACTTTCAGCCTCATCTTTCTCAAGGCCTCAATCCACTGTTTGCGAACAAGACCCACTTGTACCTTCCTAATCATACTCATAAAGTCACTCAAGATGCAGAGCTATGGTTTTCTAACAATGCTGCAGTGCTTGAGAGATCATTTACAGCAAAACTACAATATTATGCCTTCCTGTCCAGCATATCTGTTTACATAAAAATATTTATCTATCTTATCATGTTGTGATGCTCTAAGCTCTTTCTATTCTATATCTATTCACCTCTTAGCTCCCTACTTAGCTCAGTTTCTCAAGGAATCTAATATATTTTTTACCTGTTGTTAGCTTTCCAGTTCTTCCATGTCTTACACATACCTCCTGTGTCAGATGATTGGGTTAGGTTTTCTTATTTTTCTGTTGCAGTCATGGTTTGTTGAATTTTTATTGTTTTGATTTCCTAAATGGGGGTTAATTAACCCCATATAAGGCCCCTTTATGTGCTCCCCATTTGGGACCCTGGTAACACACATAGGCTACACAAGGAACTGGATGAAGTGGATAATGTTTATGTACAAAGAATGATGATATAGGATTAACCAGGTGAGAAGTTTTGTCTGGTCTTTGATTTAGGTACTGAGCGTCAGCTCTTGAAAACGTGTTGTTATTTTGGAAACGTGTTGTTATTTTCAGTTTTTTATGGTTTCTGTATTGTTTTGTCAATGCTTGGGTTCTTCAGCAAAAGCATATGTTTTATATCTTGTAGAGCAGGGCATGATATCAGTTGGTGTTCAACTATCTAGCTAGTGTGTTGGCAGTGTCTCAATTTGGGTTGTTTTTGGGATTTAGTCTATTTCGGTGGTGTTCTCTTGTACTGGGCTTGGATAGGTGGTATTCTCTTGGATCAGTTGTTTCACATCAGACAATGTACTGTTCGTATTCTGTTTTCTGTGAGGAGTAAAAGTCAGATCACATAATCAACATTTATTTGGCACTGAGTTTTATCACTCATCAATGACTGATGGAAAAACAGATTCTTTGATGAATGATGGAACATTGACCAGACTCTGATGATTGATGGAACAGTGAATGAACTCTTTGATGACTGATGGAAACATGAACGGAATCTTTGATGACTGATGGAAACATGAACGGAATCTTTGATGACTGATGGAAACATGAACGGAATCTTTGATGACTGATGGAAACATGAACGGAATCTTTGATGACTGATGGAGCAGTGAATGAAATGTTTATGAGAATGTCTTCTGTGTTAAGATTCTGGTTCCTGATCAAGAAGAAGAAGGCAATAACATCAGGTGCTGTCATTTGTAAAGCTTTTTTGTTATCAGTCAAGAAGACTCCTCATGGAACTTCTTCTTCTGCGCTCATTCTCAAACTACTGCAGATTAAAAGGATGTAGTCTGAAGTAGAAAAAAAATCACCACAGCCAAAAAGTGCTGGGTTGATAGCCATGTCTTGAATAGGATATTTTACCAATTTAAGTCTGGAGACATATGGATGCGAGACTTGGACTTTAAACAAGACAATATCCAAAAGAATAAATTCATTGAAATGAAGTGCTTCAGAAAGATCCTACAAATATCATAATAAGTAAATTTTTAAGTAGGAAGCCAGAGGATAATATTTAAAAATTCTTGAGACTAACGGGAATTGAACCAGTCCGTTCTAGAACGGACTGGTTCAATTCCCGTTAGTCTCAAGAATTTACAAATATCATGGACAGAGAAAAGGAAGAACATTGAAATTACTGAAACTAAATGAAGGCTGGCTTCTAAATACCAACATAAGAAAGAAGTTACAGTATTTTGGACAAAGCGACATAATGATATCGAAAGGTTGATTCTAGAGGGTAGAGTGCCAGGCGAGAGAAAGACTAAGAAGACAATGGACATCGAAGAATGTATGCACGTCTCTGGCCAATGCATGCCTGCTTGTCCAGGACAGAGAGGTGTTCAGGTATCCACAATGAAGACAACGTTCTGGAAAGAATATGTCACTATATATATATATATATATATATATATATATATATATATATATATATATATATATATATATATATATATATATATATATATAGTCCTGAGACCAATGCGTTATGTCATTGTTTATATATCTGCCCCTTTCGACTTGACACATCCGACTTCCGCATGGCTTCTGGAGTCAGTTTGACCCTATATAGGATTGGATTTCTTGGTATTTATTGCTGGATAGTGATAGATAAAAATAAATGCATTATAGAATAAAGTTGCAGAAAAGTTGGAGGCAGACAGTCAAAATTTATAAATCATGTGTTGAGAATAGCAAAATTGGAACACTTAGCAATCAGTGGAATTTATCACAAGGAGAAGACAAAGAAAGAAGTTGCTGGATGGGTTGTCACTGTGGCATGGGAGAATGTCACAAATGAACTTTTTGACAAGTGACAGAGATTTGTGGTTAAGTATTATAGCCCATGCACTCTTTAGTGGCACTTGATTGATTCAATGCAGAAAATAATTTGATTGAAATAAAATACAGTTCACACATTACTGTCCATCTTATACTAATAAAGAATAACAATAATTATATGTACTTTCAGATAAATGTATTCACTTTTCTTTTGGCCGCGAAAACAAGTTGTGCAGAAAAGATGCCAGTTTCTGATGTCGGGACTGTCAGGTTTGTGTTTTAACATCTAAGTGTCTTATCTTTATTACGCCAGATTAAAAATAATACAATTTTCTCCCTATCACCGGATTATTTTTTGATAAATCACATTATTTTTGTGGATGTTTGGAAAAGGCAATACCTTTTTTTGTTTTTAAGAGATATATGCATATATTGGTTTAAGTTTTGCTTGTGCATGTGTGTGAGAGGTGTGAGATTGTTGTAAAGATGAGAAAGGGGTAAAATATTTTTTAAATAGAAACTTTTTTTTTTTAATTTCTTACCTTATTTGTCTGATGTGGTAACCATGATAACACACTTTTACACACCTAAGTCTATTGTATTTAATGTTGTTTAATAACTAAACTAACATTTTGGTTAGCATAATATTACTGTGAAAATAAATAAAACATGTAGATTTAACTTACCATGTCAAAAACATTGTTCTCTAGACCCAGTGTTGTCTGTAGTCCACATCAATACAGGTCCATACTTGTTCCATGTCATTTCATAACGAAGTCAAATATCTACTTGAAAACAAATGTAATTCCCAAGAATTCTTTGTCATCAAATTTTACATCAATTATACATATTGATGGCCATTATAACACGGTTCATTCTGATCGGGACAGATATCTCTAGATGTTTAAAATTTCTTGTCCAATATACATTTATTTTCCAAACACTATCAATCAATCAATCAAGTGCCAAGCCAAATGCCGTAGGCGGTCATGTTTTTCCACAACTCTCTGTCTGTTGTGTTGTCAATAATCTTGGTTGGTGAACTTCTACTGTGCCACAATATTAGTCCATCTAGCAACTTTTCTCTTTTTCGACCCCTATATCATTTTCCCTTGATCTTTCCAGGGGTTATTAAGTGTTCTTCTCATCACATGCCCTATAAATCTTGACTGTCTGCCCCTAATGTTTGATATTGATCTTTTTACGCCAGTATGAATGAGAATCTCTGCATTAGCTTTCTTTGCTGTCCATAGTATTTTCATCATCCTTCTCAGAAACCACATCTCTGCATCCTCTAATTCGCGATGAATTTTACTGTTTACATGTTTCACATCCATTAGAAATAATCGGTTCAATATAACATCTCAGTACTCGAATTTGGGTCTGCATTGATAGTCTTCCATTGCACAAAATGGTTCTCATTTTTTAGAATGCTGGTTTGGCTTGTGCTGTTCGGCTCTTTATCTCACTTGAGCATCTACCTTCTGATGTTAAAGGGTGCCAAGATATTTAACTTTTTCAACTTGTTAATTTTGTGTCGTTAACTATTATATTGCATCTTGGTGGTGTATGTCGCTGGTGGAATAGAAAGTAGAATACTGCTTCTAACTATGATTCGCTGATTACGGTCACATGACATAAATGATCATGTGATTTTCATGTTGCTGAATGAACACATAGTAATGGTTGAGTAAACTCGACAACAGCCATTTGTAATGGAATCCATTATTGAGTGCACTCAACAATGGCATGCTAAATGTTAACAGTGTTTTATATCCAACATTACTTCATAACCATCTGTGCTTCGTAAATAACAGTAGGTGATATTAAATAGTGTCTAACATGTCATTTTCAATAGCATTTCATTCAAAAACTTATGCTTAACTTACAAAATGTTAGCTGTATTTACAAGTACCGTTAAATTCTGTGTATAACCCGAGAATTTTTGGACAATAAACAGAGATGTCTTCATACTCTTCGTCTTATAATCGAGTAACATCAAATTTAAAAAAAAAATTACGTCCAAATCACAGTAAAAATGGAGAAAAACACTTTTAAAAAAATTACAGTCACATGTCCCGATATATTAAGCCAGGATAAAATGACTAGGGCTCACCAGCAATCTAGAGCGTACTTACCATAATGCTAGGCCTCTAATTACATTAATTTCTATATATCATACAATATTTCCTTCGAAATCTCCGATATTTCTTGATAAAAACTCACTTACTAGGTCTATATCGTTATTTCCAACACGCCGCCATTTTTTTAGCAAAATTTCCCGGAAATGCTATTTTTAGCAATGGGTATTACCGGTTTTTTTTTACCGTTTATAGTACATATATTTCTATCATAAAGGTTTCAATTGATCATCGAAATTGGTCAGAAAAGTATACCAGTATCTGATGTTATTTATTAACTACAGTAAAGTGTAGGTACCGGTAGTTACCGGGTGCATATAATGTCTGTGATAACAAATGACATCTATATAACGGTAACTGGCGTTTATAGTCTAGCCTTACTGGGTAGTGTTTGATAGTAACAGACTAAATTATAGGAGGTTTGGCTTGCGTACAGAAAAATGTTTAAACACAATTATCTGTAGTGTAGACACAAAAACAGAACACAGAATAACATCAAATATCGATAAAATTTAGGAAAAACTTACCGGTGCCAGTCGAAACAGTCATTGAAATCCTTCGAAGTCCGAATCACTGTCTGAAGTCTGAAATAACTCATGAATGTCATCATCTGTCATGGAAACATCAGGGTGGATATCGTCAGTCTC
Source organism: Meghimatium bilineatum (assembly GCA_034231615.1). Lineage (NCBI taxonomy): Eukaryota > Metazoa > Mollusca > Gastropoda > Stylommatophora > Philomycidae > Meghimatium > Meghimatium bilineatum. Next base: position 50,076,982 of record CM067317.1, on the reverse strand, counting down.
TGGTACATTGTCGTCGTCGGCATCGTCCTCAAAGATAGCGTCGTCCTCACTTCCATCCATTGCGTTACTTATTGAACACTTTTTGAAAGATCTGATGATCATTTCGGATGAAATATCAGACCACGATTCTTTGACCCACGTAACGATTGTGGTGATGTCAACTTTTTTAATGTTACCACCCTTCGTCACTGCTAAATCAGATGATGCCATCCAGTCATTCCATTTTGCTCGGAGTCTGTCCTTGAATGGTTTGTTCAGGCAGACATCTAGTGGCTGTAAGAGGGATGTAAGTCCCCCAGGAATGACGGAAACAGACAACCCCATCTCACGGCATCGTTGTACCACTTTCTCTGTGAGATGCGCCCTAAATGAATCCCAGACTAGCATGGATGGTTTTTTTAAAGCGGCCCCCTTCCTCTGCCCCCACACTTTATCCAGCCATTCCAGAGTACCACTTTCATCCATCCAACCTTTCGTGTGAGCACGCACAAATACGCCACTTGGGAATTTAATACCCTTAGGCAGAGTCTTGCGTTTAAATATAATCACGGGGGGCAAACGTGACCCATCTGCCATGCAAGCTAACACAACAGTGAATCGAGTTTTTTCATGCCCAGTTGTCTTTACAAAAACTGTCTTCGCACCTTTGCATTCAACGGTGCGATTAGAAGGCATATCAAAGCAGACAGGTGTCTCGTCCATGTTTCCTATTTGAGATAGATCGTAGTTAAATCTCTTCCTCAGGTTGATAGTGAAACGTTGAAACAAATCAATTTTTGTTTCTAGCTCCTTCAGCAACTTTTGCGCCAGCTTAGTGCGTGTTCGTAGACACAAGTGATGTCTGTTCATAAAGCGATTGCACCATCCCATTGACGCAACGAAGTCCTCAGATTTGTTATTCTGGAATGCAGGATCTTTCAATATCGAGAGCGCCCTGATTCGAATATTGGTGCGGGTTATAATTAATCTGTTCTGTCTAGACTCCATTATCCATTCTGATAATTTCTTCTCCAGCGCAGGGAATGAAGCTGTACGGCCACGTGATGCTCTCTTTGATCTTGGCATCAAAGACAATTCTTCCTTTTTTTTCCTCCATTCTCGCACTTGCTTTTCATTCACAATGAAGTGGCGGGAAGCCATGGAATTGTTGGACTTCTCCGCAAAAGCGATAACATCCAACTTAAAACCAGCAGTATACGATGTTCGTTTCTGTCCAGGCATCCTTCTTATAAAACACGAATAAAATCAATGACAATAAAAATGTATGAACTGGAAGCTAAACTACTTGTGCAGTATTCTTGGCTAGCTAAGTCAGCCTTATATTATATTAATTAGTCCAGCCCACTGAGGCCGCAGATGGCCTACTGGCCCTACCCATTTCAATCGGCTCAACCAATCCAAGTTTCCCTCACATTATGTGATGCCATTCAGATAAGTGACTAAATGCAATCTTTCTTTATAGAAGATTTGAAACGAGGTTCCAAATCACAACACATCATAGGCATTTTGTAGTAAAATTGCGCTGTAATTGATTCCCTCCCCCAACCACTGTACATTTAGTGGAAGACGAGATCAATTTCACAATCCTCTGTTATGTTTATTTTATTACCGTATTCTCCCCACACGGTAAACATAACCAGGAACAAAGTTCAAACTCTTCTGTATCTTATAAAAACAAACGTGATCTCGCTGTCTTGCCTTTCATCATTTCCCACTTAAACGTCACTGTCAGAAGCCGGTGACATAATAGTTACGTAGTAATTACTATTCACTAGGGCTGTTCCGCGTCATAACGCCCAGACACCCAACACAGACAATTCATTCAGGAAAAACTTTGTTCCCCAAAGTCTCGCCACCTCATAAACCATCTAACCATAGTTAGGTTATCGGCCTACAATCGGATGGGTTTATATTCAGAATTTAACGGTACTCCACCAAAGATGGATTTGTTGGGCCATTGGACCAAATAAAACGGCAGTACAACACATTTCCATTCTCTGGACTACATCCTTCTGGAAATCTAGTAGGACCATTGTCCTGCTACAAGAGCGATCCAGCGGGAGTTTGAGAATGAAAACTGAAGAAGAAGAATTTACAAGTACTTTATTTCTGATACTTGGAGCTATGAATTTAAGAGTTCAGAATGGTAACTCCTCAATGTTTCCTATTTATATTACTTATTTACCCATGCTACATCTGAAGCAACCTTGTTTATGTGTTATTTATGTTTACAAGCAGGCCAAAGGCACTTGCAGTACTGAGACATGATGGCATGTACTTGTGTTAAATATTTCTGGTCTTATGGGAATGTACATACCTTTGCAATATGTATGTTTTTGTCTGTGTGTCGATCAACCGGTCCATATTTGTAGTAACATACAACTTGAGAATATACACGTTGGATATTTGACTAAAATAACATATTTTTTTAGAGATGCATTGTGAGCGAATTCAGAGAACGTGTTGACTAAAGTTTTGAGGCAAACAAGAGCCAGCTGAACTAACCTTGTTCAAATTCAATCTACTGCCTTCTAATTAATTTTAGCTGTGTCTCTGAATAACAATAATTGACAAATGATTTGTTTTTGTATGAGATAGATATTTGCAATGTGGTATATTTATTTTTACAAAATAACCATATGTTCCACAGGTTTGGACTTGTTGCTGCTATCTTTCTCTTGTCACTCCTGAGTGCCACCTGGGTTCTAGGCCTTCTGTCCGTCAACTTTGGGATACTGGCCCTGCATTATATCCATGCTGTCCTAATTTTTATAGAGGGAATTTTCATCTTCTTAGCATACATCATTTTCAACAAAAAGGTATGACCTGTCAATTATCATTGCTTGTTACTTGTACCAAGTCAATAATGTTCCTAGCTGTCGGTCAATTGACCAACCAGACACCCCCCCCCCACCCCACAGATGAAAGGTAGTAATCTTCCAAGAGATCACGGGTTTGAATCCTGTTCATGGTGTCTTGCTTATAAAGTGGATTTTTCTAAGATCCCTGGGGATTATCACTTGAAGTTGCAAAGTTATATACTATGAATGGCACTCTCTGTAGGTGGCTTACTGCTTGGTTGAGAGGAATGGTGTATATATGGGATAATGAAGTGCAATGAAGCAAATCCTTTACACATTTTGAGCCCTTTTTTAAATCAGCAGTCCTAAACAGAACAATTATTGGAGTTTGTTTATTTTGATTCCCAGAAATTAAGCGCAATAGAGCTCTTGCACCATATTGTGCAATAAAGAGGGCTTTTCCATTGCTTTATTTCATACCCAGGAGACACCAACTCTAAGAAGTGCTAAATACTTTGAGAATCCTCCAACTCATACATTTGGTGGAGTAATATCACTGGTGCGAACGCGAGCTCAGACAATTAATTGACCGAGCTGATGTTCTGAATTCCCTTAGGATAACAAAAATCATGCAGAAAGCATGATTTGAACCGGTCGGCTCAGATGGCACCAACTTGCGTCATAACTTGAATCAACACATTATCCATCTTGTTGTGATGCGCATTGGTGTCATCTTACCTTTAGTTTATATTTGAACGGACCTGGTTAAAATCCCGTTTGCTATTGATTTTTCGTTATTAATAAATCCTCAGTGCGAATCAGTGACTTTAAATATATTTCATGGGCATCATGTCATGCGGGGATGACTAAACAAGTGTACTAAGCAGGTAATCAGGGAAGGCTAGTAAATCAACATGGAGTTGGTAGTCAGTCGCTGCAAACTGAGGGTTATCTTGAGGAGAAGTTCAGAGCACTAATAAAATGATGATATGATGTTTAATGCAACCATGCAACTTATCTGGCCTTGAAATGACAGCTGAAGCTCCCACCCTTACGCTTAATGGCAAGTATGAATACTATCAGCCATTGTTGACTTGGGGGACAGACAATAGACCCAATGAAATATCCACCATTTTATATCTAGCATATTGAGTTCAGAAATGTTCAGCAGACTGATATAATTATCATTAATTATATTATTGTTTTTAATTTTACATTTTCATTATTTGCTGTGTGTTCATTTCATGTAACTTCATATGCTTGTATTATTTGTTATTCTTTGTCATATTTGTATTTTCATTTGTGTTAGTTTATAGAAGACTACATAAATCATTGCAGTATCATTGTATGTTGGTCTGTCTCTTTGCCATTATGTTTTCTTTATAAATGTAGTCTCATTGTATGTTGGTCTGTCTCTTTGCCATTATGTTTTCTTTATAAATGTAGTCTCATTCTATGTTGGTCTGTCTCATTGCTAGTATGTTTTCTTTATAAAATGTAGGGTAACACTTATACTTATTGCCATTTATCTCTATTTTTTCCTTGTTACCTCAGCCCTTTCATTTCCAGTGCATCGAGTTGTTTCCTGGCACTAAATTTTATTCAACATGTATCTCTGTATTGTCTATACCAGCACTGTAACCACCTTACTTCATCCTTTCCTTAAACACCAGATTACATCCTTAACTACCTGACTTCATTACTTCCTTCTTAACCATCTGACTTATATCACTTCTTTAACCACTTGACTTCATTACTACCTTAACCATCTGACTGTGTTACACTACCACTTCTATATTGTCAGTGTTACTACACCATCTCTATAATTCTTATTTAGTATGCACCTTTCTGGCTTTTCAGATGATTGTTTTTATTGTTATGCTATAGGAAATATAATCGACATTCCATTGCAATGATGGATGTGACTTACAAGACTAATTTGAGCCACAGTATGATCAAAGAATCACAGGCTCATTTGTACCACTGTGTGCTGTTGTGTGTCTTCTTAGCTGTGCAGCCCTTAACTAAATGCTATCACTTTCTCCTTTGTCTTTATACCATTACTGATATTTTCTCTCCATGCAACACAAACTATGGCATCGTGTTCCCATGATTCCGTATTAAAATAGAGGTATATCCTTCTGAAGTAGAGCTATATCCTTAAGTATTCTGCCATCTTTCATCCTCCTAGTGTGTCCCAGACATGTGAGACTGTGCGCAGACTGAGCATAGAAATACTGTGGTATTGTTGTTATATAACTCTTCACGCGTTTAAACCATTGACCTCACCAACTCTTTAACCACTCGCATATATACCAGGTATATTAGTACTTTAACCACCTGTCTATAACCACCAGCTCTTTAAGCCTATACCATTAATATAACCACTTGCTTATGAAAGTTCTATAACCACTTTCTCCTATCTTTCAGGAATTTATTAGTAGGCCTATACTAAAAGTGTAGTTTTAGTAACTTTTACAGAATAAATTATCTAACTTAACTTTTACTGATAGGTTCGCTGGTGTATCAAGAGATTCTACTACAGGTTAAAAGGAAAGAAAGTGGAATTTGATGACAATTTAGCTGGGACAAGAAGTTCTGTACATTCGGTAAAATAGTATTTTGTTTGTTAATTTTACAGGTTTTCACTTGCACTTTAATTCTTTTTCTCTTTATGGAACTTTCTCAGAATGCGTGGCTACCACATATTTCACCTGTTTACAGAATGTGATCAGAGTTAGATATTATGCACAAGTTCATTCCCAGTATGACATTGTGCGCATTATTCACATGCAGGCAATAAAATTAAGTCATTAGCAGACCATGTCGCCAGAGAAAACAAAATGGCTAATGATAGTGGAAATTAAATTATCTCACAATTTAATGTCATGAATGCACATCATAGTAGAAGTTTTGATCCTAGATTGGGGGGGGGGGGAATATTAGGGGTAGGCCTAGATCTCATTCTAACCCAAGCACCTCCTAAACTCTATACATCTGTACCTAAAATTCAGAAAGAAACTATGATTATGCCACAATTTAATGGCACAAATGCTCATAGAGGAGAGATGATCCTAGAATTAAGCAGGAAGGGTTTTATGGGTAAGGTTAGATGTAACTCTAATCCTAGCACACCCCCCCCCACCCCCCCCTCCTACACTCTATACATCTGTATCTTCTTAAGTAGTGTTAACAAAAACACTGTTTATTGTGTCTATTTAACTTTATTTGAGCACAGTTGATGAATGTATTGATGAATGTAGCTCGAAGGGGAAACGGTGTATTTTAGTTTTTGGGGAATGGAGAGGAGGGTTAGTTAGTTGTTGGGGAACTGTGTCATGGAGGGAGGGGGAGTTGGTTAGGACTAGTGCTCAATTTTTAGTGTTTTTTTTGGGGGGGAAGGGGGTGTTTAGTTGATTGGGGGGCATGGTGTGTGTTAGGATTGTTGTTAGATATTTAGTGCCAATCTTTACATGCGTGTGCTGGTGATGTCGACTTCTATTTCATTTCCAATGATGCATACATCATTATAGTAATGTAAGATCATTGGGTGAGACTGATTATCTTTTCTTGATGTAGCTGTCCTTGAGTCTATAACAAATGTACAGCATCTTTCTCTATAGCTAGCAAGCTCAGTAAGCAGAAATCTGCAATTACATTTAGCCATGTTAGTTTAGCACTCAGTCGTCTGCTAATGACGTAAGATTTCTGTGACGACACGAAAGATGCACAAACTATAACAGAAATTGCATGGTTGTGCGCATAACATTAAAAATTTGCAAAATTTGGGTTTTATCACATGATGAGACAACATTTGCATAGTACATTACCCTCAAGGGAGAGAGAAGCTGGTTGCTTCCTTATCATTCGATGGTATCGATACGGCAACCATTTCATTAACAGAAATGTATCGACAGAGTGACATCACAAACTACTAAAAAATTATGTCCAGGCAATTATGTAAAAGCTATCAGCACTGGTAGGCACACATTCCGGAAAAGTTACTTTTTCTCACCATATATATGTATATGTATGTATAGAATAAATTGATGAAAACATTACAAATCTGGACACAAAAGTCATGTGAAGAAAGAAAGGCATATCATTATCTCCATCGATGATAAACATTTTAAACAGGTAAAGGAGTTCACTTACTTAGGAGATAGTATATCGAGTGAATGAAAAAAATTATCTGGACACAAAAGTCATGTGCTACAACTGTTTCTATTGCAGTTTCTGTCTACTAAAAACAACCAAACATAAAAAATGAATGAAACTTATTATCTTATTTTGCGTGCGCTCTCAAACTCCTGCAGATTAACAGGATGTAGTCCAGTAACCGAAATGTGTTGTGTCATGGCTTACAGCTTGAATGTGATATCTGCGCCTTTCAACCTGACACATCCTACTTCAGCATGGCTTCTTGATCACTGTAACCCTCTATGAGATGGAACATCCAGCCCACCCCCAAAACTTCCTTAGTCACCTCTTAAAACGTGAATGACAAGTAACAGTGTCACTATTTTTGATCCCATTTCTAGTCCCTGCAACACATGGGTGATTTGATATCTAAATACAGTTATTTCAATTGCAGCTTTTAATTTTACTTTAATGAGTTCTTCTGCAATCAGTTTCCTATGCTCATAAGTCTATACAGGAAGGTGGACAACCTCCATGAATTCAGTCATCAGCAGGGGGTCCTCACAGTTGTCCCACAGCTTTACCTTCAGATCTGTCTCTTGGAGCCATATTTTTGTGAATTCAAACTTGCTTCATTATGTTTTCAGTTGTTTTTTGTACACAATTTAGGAGTTTGGATATTCTTAGTCACTATCCAGCAATCATGTTTTTGGCCCTAAACTTCAGCCAAATTTTTGTATAAAGTAAAAAGTACTTTCATTTGTGTGTTGCCGAGGTACGAAGAGGGAGCAAAGAATAGGGATACTGCCACAATATTAAAAGAAATAAAGATCAAGCAAATAAAATATTTTGGACACATTAAAAGACCTTGTTGAAGACCTTACTTACAGGTAAAGTCACAGGGAGGAAAACAAGAGGTAGACAAGTGAGAGAGTAACATCACAAGATGGACAGGTTGCAGTCTAGCGTAGTGCACTACCAAAACAAGAGACTGTTGGAGGTCTGTTGCAGCCAACCTTAGTTGTGGAGACGGCACTTGATGATGAATATTACTTTCTCTGTTATATGATTATTTCAAAACCAATGCTATTGAGTAATATTTTTAGTGAATTTTATTAAGGAGACAGAATTACAGATATAGACATGTTTCAAGTGAACGAAAGAAGAAGTAATATTTTTTTCAAACAAATAAGCTTCAGTGTAGAGACCTAACAAGACTATATTTATCTTATCATTTGATTAGCGATCCGCACTTGCATATCATCATGACTCTACCAGTGAGAGAGGAGTAAAAGTCAGCAGTATTGGCATCTCCACCACATCCACAACTTCTCAATCAAGCAAAAGTAGTGGCCCAGGCAAGGGAAACAAATACCTGCAAAGTACTATCAGCTCTACTTCCACCAACTATGCGGTCGCAAGTATACCTTATGGTTTTGAATCAGCGTTTACGGAAAATATTAAAGAAGGTAGGCTAATATAAAATAGATTTGACATTCATTTTTTTTATCAGTGTATTGTTTGGCTGTATAAATAACCAAATGGTCGGAGGTTGTCCGACAAAGTGGAGGGGGCCACAGTAACTAAACGAACAAATTGTAATGCAAAATTAGTTAAACAGGTTAATCTGTGATAGTTTGTTACCTTAAATTATGTCACAGCACTCAAGAAAAGTTTGTTAACAAATTATATCACTATATTTTATTAAAGTTTAATAGAAATATGTCACAACAATCAAGGGAAGTTTATTAACAGAAATTATGTTACATCATTCTGGGCAGCCTGTTTAAAAAATCTGAATATTGATAATAAATGGACAGTTGACATAATGAATATTCAAATATGTATGTGGATTTTGTTTTATGTTGTTAGTTGGTGTAAAGTTGACATGAAAACTGATCTTCTTTCAGAACCAGGTGGGATAGATAAGGATGGAAATGATTCTGACTCAGATAGTGATGCTAGCATTGATAGACACAGTTTAGAGCTGGCTTCAAGTCATTCCTCAGATGAAGATGATGACTTTGATATTGGTCAGAGATGGGAAAACCAGGTCATTAAAAGCAAAGCTGTTGGTGAGTGCCTGTCAGCTTCTTGGTCATATCAAATCTTAGCACAGTGGTTCTCAATGTTAGCTTATATCCACCCTCCAATGAGTCTATGTTGGGGGGCACACAAAAAATAGAAATATTTGTAGGAGGGATTGGTCATGGACCATCTTGTGAGGCCACAGAAAAATAACTAGGTGAGCTATATATATTGAGACATAATAATAATAATAAACCTGAAGAAAGCTGACAAGCTTTTATTCTTGGTGTTTTTTTTTTAAGATCGCAGAGAGCCATGGGGAAAAATTGGTTCCAAATGGGGGGACCTCGAGCAGAAAAAAGGTTGAGAACCACGGTATTAGATATTCAAATATGTATGTGAATTTCTTTTTGGTGTTGTTAGTTGATAGCTCTTTTTAGAAGGGGGTAGATGGTATCTTATTTTAATTGTTCACCATATTGTACCTTTTTTGTGTTCACCAGGTGTTATCTTTAGGTTCTCTACAGGTGATACCTATCAGTGTTCACACCAAGTAGTACTTAAGTGTTCACAGGTAGTACTTTAGTGTTACCAGGTGATATCTATCAAGGTTAGCCAGGTGGTACTTTAGTATTCACAGGTGATACCATAGGTGTTCTTAGTGCTTACCGTGTAGTAATTTAGTATTCGCATATGATATCTTAATGTTTACTGTGTAGTACTTTAGTGTTCACCAGGTAGTACCTATCAGGGTTAGCCAGGTGATATCTTATTGCTTACTGTGTAGTACTGTAGTTACACTAAGATACCACCTGATTTTTTTCTTTGATCACTTTGCATATAGTTTATGTCCCTCATAAATGAGAAGCATAGATCAATCAAAGATCAGCTAACTGGTGTAAGCTTTTATAAAGCCCTAATAAACTAGAGAAAGCTGTGACTGAGTACTGTTGGATGTTAGTAATTTCCTCATGTTATTGAAAGTACTTATAGCTATTCTTATTCTGCTTTTAACTTCTGTTTCATATCTACCATCTTCTTCTGCGTTCGTTCTCAAACTCATGAAGCTTATCAAGATGTAGTCTCGAGAACAGAATGTGCTATGTTATGATGTACAGGTTAGCTGCGATATTTGTGCCTTTCTGCCTGACACATCCAACTTCAGCAAGGCTTCTGGATCACTTTTACCCTATATGGGATGGGATAGCCACCTCCAACCCACAAGCTCTTTAGTCACCTTGTGAAACATGCATGGAAGGTAAACAGTGTTGCTATTCTTTGCTCCTCCATAACTCATGGGCGACATCTGTGGCTGTGTGTCAAAAATATACAAAACTATTTTTCTATTAAATTATGTCTAAACACTTACAAATGAGTGTGTAGATAACACTGCAAAATTCACATTTAAGGCCTTCCTCAACAACAATCAGCAAGGTAGCAGAGTTGACAGTATCTCACCTCAAAAACCAAACTCATAGAACTTGGTGGTGGTTCAAATGCAGACCATCCACATTGTACTGATGATACCATTGGGTGTATTAATCTTTAGGCCTCTATAGGTGCCGATTTGCGCCAATGAGTGTATACCCCATTGTACCTATTGGCGCAAATCGGCTACATACGATATGGCCCAATTCCAGAGTACGGAACTTCACGAAGTAATGATCCTGTGACGTATAAAACCCGCCAAACGAAACTAGGAATACGTCACAGTTTAAAGGTCAAATTCCTTTACACATTACGATTGCAAGAAGAGAGAAAGCTGGCTTGTTTTGTCAACGAATTTCTAGAGTGACGTTGGCCATTTTCGGGCCGTATTTTACTATCAAAATGAGTACCACGTGGCATGGCTAAGTGATCGTGACTACATGTTTTAATTGTTGTTTTTTGTGTTTAATATGTTGTTATTTGATAAGAATGTTTGTGTAGTCATTCAGAAACACAAAAATAATATGTATCAGGGGTGCCACGTGTGTGCATAGACAATAATTACAATGTGTGTCAGGCTAGACCTAGTGTTGACCGGACGGACGTTATATGCGATTTCTTCACGTTTTATTAGTTTTTTTTTAGTTCATATTATATTAGTTTTGATATAAAACAATATATATACAATAAGTGTAGGTATTTAATCAATGTTTCCACACATTGCTGAAGTATTAGGGTCATCAAGAAGTTATATGTGCGATTAAAAATGTTGTTTTGCGATTTTTTTCCGAATTTTCAACTTCACAACTTGCTCACAACTGTCATATCATACATACAACAACAAAAACATGATTATATTCATTATTCACTCCTTTATTTAGATATGCAAAAATTATTTTGATATCTTTTAAAACAAAAAAGTTATTACGTTTTCAAAACACCATTATCAATAACGCAAATTTTCCAGAAAATAATTAAAGCCCCAGGGGATGTTTCTTAATTTTTAATTCAGAGCCCTAAAGGTTAATGACGGTTCAAACTTCAACAATGGTTGAATAGCTATGTCCTGTACAGGATATGCTTAAATCATTATTATTATTATTTCTTAAATACAACCATGTTTTTATGAAATTACGTAGTATGGATCCGTATTCTGTGAATACACATTTTGCATGCTCAGTTGCATCAATAGATGGATGCCGAAGTAACTCTGAACATTAATATTTAGATAAATGTACACCAGTATTTCCTTAATATTGCCAGAGAAAAATCTTTGAAACTGTTTATTTCTCTAAATTAAATTGAAATTTGTATCTGTTGGAAGAAGATATTTTGGAGTATAACTATGGAAACGTCAGTCAAGTTTGACTCGTAAATATAAAATCAGGACAGTCTTTGACACAATTAACATCTGAAAAATTCTCTAGTAAGCACCAAACAAATAATATATTTCAGCTTGATGCTTGACATTTAACTTTTCAGTGTATATATATATATATATAATCAGTGTATATATAATTAGGCAGTGATCTATAATTAGGCATGTTCGCAGTGCTTGGGTTTTTACAGCTCAGTGCGCGGGTAAAATGATCAAGGAGGAAAGTGGTGCCTTTGCGGTCACTACAAGTAGTATGACCATGGAGACTATGGCAGTGACCAAGGCATTTGAGTGGCTATGCGCACAGAAGGTAACGCAGGTCTGCATCTTGAGTGACTCTATGAGTATGATTAAGAAGGTACAAGTGGGTCTCGTTCGCGAACAGTGGATTGAGGCCTTGAGAAAGGCGAGCTTGAAAGTGGTTACATTTATTTTCGTACCGGGACATGTGGGCGTTCGAGGCAATGAGAGAGCAGATCAACGCATCGTGCACGATTGTGGCACAGGGCGATAGGGCAATGGATCGAGCTGACGTTTTGAACTCCTTAAGAGATATAGCATGTGAGAGTGAGACTAATGTGGATGATGATTCCTTTTCAATGACTAGGATTAAAGATCAGGGATTGAAATGTGGTGTTGCTAGAGGTGAACATTTTGGAGGGCGCAGAAGAATGATGGTCAACCAGCATAGGACCGGTACTGTCAGCAGAAGTGTAATGGTGGATACACTCAAAGAGAGTTCGGAGCAACTATGGACGTGTCCAGTTTGCAGTGATGATGATCCGACAACTAACTAACTAACTAACATTTAACTTTTGATAAATATGCCAACCTTCTATTTTCACTATATACAACTTATAATGATTATTGGGCTTCTGATGTAAAATCCCATGAGATGCAAAGAGTTAATTTATCACTGTGATATATTATCATTGCAGAACTTGCGATGGAGCAGCTAGAGAAAATGAAAAAGGAAAAGGAGAGAGAACGACTTGGAAATCTTGATAACAATGAAGGTAATTTTAATGTCAGGCTTATATATTGCTGATTATTGAATCATCTTGAAGGCATTCTCAGCAGAACCTCATATGATCAGTCTGTCCAATAGATACAGCATACATACATAATAGTTTATGTGATTAACCTGTTATGCACAGTACTTATCCTGTTCAACACATAATCAACTCCAATATGGAATCAAAGAAAGCAGTTAGTAACCACTTCCCAGGGCAAGGGGAATAACTCCACAAAAATAAGTGAATGCAAAAAAAATATTAAAAAATTACAATTTGCAATGAACTTGTATGATTCAAAGTCTAATTTACAGATAAATGGAAGAGTTACTGATCTGTGAACATATCTTTGTGAATGTCATGTAAGACAGTTTTACTTGTCATGTAATAACAGGGAAAAAAACTGAGCACCAGTTTCCTGTCAGCTTCATTTACTAGTGTCAAAATGTTTGCTGATAGATATTCAAATGCAAAACTCCAAAGCAGTCTCCCTTATACAGCATGACATCCTAGTCCATCTTTCATTTGTTTGTCTGAATATATAGCATACACTTAAAATGTATATATATCCAGAATGAGGATCTGCAGAACACACAATTTCTATTCCCTAGGATTTCTTTTTCATAAAGGTCTACTGTTTGAATTGAAGTCTGCCAGTTTGTTTGTTTGTTTTGCGTTCGCTCCATTGTAACCATCACGGATATCCGTGCGATTTCCGCAGGGAGTGTGATTACGTTGTGCCACCGTTATGCGCCTTGTAGGCCTAGCACATCCGATTTCGGCATGCCTTGACAATTCGGGTGGGCTACCCTTAGCCTGTGACAGCCTCTATATCTGTCTCCAGGCATGCGTAGTGGCGACTCTTCGCCCAGATGATTTTTGCTTTCGTCTGACTCGCACGAGGTGTTCCACTGTCTATGAACTTGCCTCGTGTAATTGAACGTGCTGTGCCTGTGCCCATTTGGTACTGTACTGAACCGTTTCTCATCCGTGAGCCTGGTTCCTTAAGGGGAAGAACTCAACAGAGGAGTTGGACCCTGGCTTTTTCGCCCTCTTAGCCGAGGTGTCGTTCACCGACATCGTGTACCCCTTGTCCAAGTTCGAGTCTCACACCACGCGTTTGAGAGCAAGGCGTTCTTGAGCTGAGCGTCCTTGTCCCAATAGCGCCTGAGCCCATCAGGTACTGAACCCTTTCTCTCTTCAAGTGTATTTCCGGTGTAGGAAAACCTGACAGTAGAGTTGGGCCAGGGCTAAATCGTTGTCCCTTTTGTGCCTGAGCCCATCGGGTTCGGAACCCTTTCTCTCTGCAAGTGTACTTCCGTTATAGGAAACCTTGACAGTAGAGTTGGGCCAGGACTACCATCGTTGTCCCTTTCTAGCCTTAGCCCATCGGGTACAGAACCCTTTCTCTTCGCGAGCATATTTCCGGTTTAGGAAGGCTCGACATTAGAGTTGGATTAGGTCTTCTTGCTTTACCAAACGCCAATGGATGGGTCTGGGTCTCTGTCTGTAAAGAACACAGGTAACTAGAGGCTCCTCTCGAGCTGACGGAGCTTGTAGTTCCTCTTTCCTAGGGACTTTTCACTTTCTATTTGCAGTCCGCGCTGCCCTCTAGCGCTGTTCTGCCCTTTCATTGTTTCATTGTACTCTGTATGAAATCTATTTGTCTCTCGCCATGCATCTACCTTTACGTGCATTTTACATTGGCCGCCACTCCAATGTTCGGACTGGACTGACTAGCTTCACTGTATGTCGACAGTGTCGCTATATGTGGTGATGCTGGTGGTGTCGGAGATATTGTCTGTCTCTTGTGCAGGCAAATCTCTTTCCATCTGCTACCTCGACATTCTCGGACACGATCCCCAAATGATTTGGCCAGAATCAGCTCGAGCTGCTGTATTTCTGTTTCCAGGGTGCACCGCGTGGAGGTACATTTGGGATCTTGGTTATCTGCTAACCCTGGGTCCGCCTTGAGCAATGCGTTCCCTTTGCACACCGAGTCTGCCTGTAAAAAGCTATCATAGCTTCATCAATGCTAATATCTTGTTCATGCATCATTAACTCTCTGGACTTGGTTGGAATAAAATCAAACAGATCAATCTTAGCTTGAAAATTACATCTAATCCTCATGGCATGAATTTGGAGCTATCGTTGTGATGAAAATATTTGTTTATACTTTCAAATATATTTCTGGACAGTACACGTGACACTACAGTCACATTCAGCAGTTCACAGGTATACCTCAAAGACCGACTCCAATAGAAAGTGAAAGATAGGCCTAGGCCTAATCAAAAGCAAAATAATCAGGATCAATGTCATTTGCAGGACATGATTTGTTGTGAAATTGATCAATATTGACATAGATCAGCTGTGTTAACTATTCTCAATCATTACTTACTAGATCTAGGGTGTGGTGGTTGTAGGGGGGGAAGGGCTCACGTCATCAAAGCCAAATCCATGGGGAATCAAGGTCTGGTGTGTGGCGGACTCTGCAACAGGTTATCTGTTAGACTTTGATGTCTATGTTGGCAAAGTTCTGTAACCAATGCCACATGGACCTGGACATTATGTTGTCACTAAATTATGCTGGCCTTTCTTTGGAAAGAATCTATAGTAAGGTCCTCCAAAAACAACAGTTCCTTTTCCATTTTCATTAGATTTTTTATTACCTTTTTGCAATAAATACTGGGGGGGGGGGGGTTACCCACCATTTGGCTCAGTTCCTAGTACTAAAAGTCATGTTCAGATTTCCTAAGGGGGATGGTTCTGTTACACATCCCCCTATCCGCAGGCTTGGCAGGACTTTTATTATGACAAACACCCACCATTTTCATGAGAATAGATCACCACATTGCAATGTGGGTTTTAGATGTCCCCCACTAATGCAGAAATTGTGAATTTTGGGAAGCATAAATTGATATTCTACCACAATAGCTGCCCTTTTTAGCTAAAATAACATCTTGTTTGTTTCATTGTGATATAATCCAGCATTTCAATCTTCACTCTCAGAGTCATTCACAGAACTTATAGAAAGAGAGCATAATCCTGGTCAAAGGATAATGGATTCTCAATCCCAGGTGATGTTAAATCCACCTGATGTCACTTTGTCAGCTTTACAACAACAACCAGGTCTGTAATTTTTTTTTAAATTTCATGTATATTTACTTGTTTAGGTCTCTGTGTATTATACAAGGATTTATTCTTTACTTTTGTTGCTTTACATGGCAAAATACTTCACAAGTTGCAAAAGGGTCTGAACTTCTAGGGTGCAAAGAATAGGACCACTCTTTCATGACATGTTGTAGGAGGCAACTAAGGAAAGTTGGGGGAGAGGTTGATAACCTGTCATATGCCAAAAAATCACTGTCCCTGCATGTCATGTATCGATTTCTTACTTTTATCTTCTATAAGATATGCAGGCCAGCTAACATTGCACATTTCTCCTTTTGTGGTAGATTCCTAAGTAGCAGAGACTACTAGATACGCCATTACTGTGGATGGGTCAACATATCTAACATATGAATGATGAGCTAGATGGCCTAGAAATGTGCTGCATTCCTGGCAGGACATGATGATCCTGGGATACTGCTGATGGTTCCCGTAAACTGCTGATTGTTTATATATTCCTTACCCCTCATTCTACCTCATTATTGCTATCTACCTGAACAATTCCAAACTATTGAAATCTCTTGATAATATTCTCATCCACCATCCAAAAGATGTATAAACAGGGAACTCAAGGTATCATCCTTGTCAGCTATCCTGGCACCTGTGCGTCTTGAAGCCAGTCTTTCAGATATCTCCTTCTTATTCAGTATTTGTTCTGAAACTCCCACCAGTTAGGATGTAGTCCAAAGAAGGAAATGTGTTATGCCATGGTATATGAAACCTTCACCCTCAGGTCTGACACATCCAACTTCAGCATGGCTTTTGGGTCACTAACATATGGAGTGAGAAAGCCAACTCCATCACCCAAACCTCCTTAGTTGTCTCTTACGAACGACATGCATGACAGGTCACAGTGCTGCTATTATTTATTCACCAATCAAGCCCTGACAATAAACGAGTGAAATATCTCATTACCTTAATCTCCAGCATGTTCAGGGTTAAATATCCACATACGTCCTTACAGGTCTGAAACCTGAATATATTGCACCCAATCATGGCGCATAAACACACAAAAATCATTTTGCAAAGACTTTATTATTTTTCTTTTTCAAAACTTCCACCGCATATTTCTTATAGCAGGACAATGGCCTACTAAATTTCCAGCAGGATGTGAACCCAGAGAACGGAAGTGCGTTGTATCACTGATTTATTTGCACACAAAAACCTGACACGTCTGACTTTGGCATTAAAGACTTCATTTGACAATGATCTCCAGCCACTATCAACAATGCATTCCCTTCTCAATTTCTCAACCGGTTTTAGAAACTGAACACCTATTTGTTTGCTTAGATTGCAAGGGAATCAGTTTTGTTAATCTATTAGTATGTCTCCTTGTTGATCTGTCAGTATGATTTTATCATGCAACAGGTCGAACAATAATACCACCTACAAGATCTGACAGCCTTCCATTCAACCCTAGCAGCACAAGACAGCCAGCAAACACAGTACAAGTTCTGACACACAATGGCAGCATTTCATCAGATTCAGAGTAAGTTAGATCATCAAATTCTTGTAATTATTGTACAGTTGTCTTATACATACCAAATGTTTATGATCAAAATGTTTTTTATTACTTTTTATCATAAGCCTTCATTACCATCAAGAAACAAATGTGCTTGCAATGTAATTTTCAACATGATGTGTGCTTGCAGTGTCCTTTTTTATCAGGAAAGATGTATACATGTGCTGTTATTTCCATCAAAAGACATCTTTGCTTACAACTATCATCAAGAATAATGTCTGCTCACACTGTAATTTCATCAAGAAAAATGTCTGCTCACACTGTAATTTCATCAAGAAAAATATTTGAAGTTAATTTGTATAAAGAAAGATACTTCCTTATTTTCATTTTTTTGTAATGCCTGCTTACAGTATCCAGAAATATGTGTCTTTAAAGTGATATTTTCATCAAGAAATATATTCTCTTGCTTTATTATTCATTAAAAAAAAATAGTCATTTTCATGAAGAAAAGAGTCTTGTTAAAATGTTAATTCCATATAGACAATAATGTTTGCTTGCAGTGTCTTTTCATCAAGAAAGATGTGTGCTTACAGTATCTTGTCATCATTAAAGATGTAAGCTTGCAGTGTTATTCTCACAAAGCTTCCAATATGTGGTTTGTGATCAGACATTTATAGTATTTTTTTAAATTATGTATTTCATTTCACAATGATGGCCACATAGTTAGTCTTCTATGATTCACAGAAATCAAGACTAGACTTGAAATGGCCTCGGCTGCAATGTCCAGATCTAACACCATATAAGAAAAGTAGAATAAGTACAGTAGAGAAGATTAATTTATATCAATCTTTAATAATACCTATTATTTTATAATATTGTGGCACACGGCTGAGAGAATAGAGTATTGATCTCACATCTGTGAGGTACAGAGCTCAACACATTACTCCTCCCTTCCCCCCCCCCCCCCCTCCTGTAAGGGCTGGGTTTTTCCTGTCGATGGTAATTTTTAAAAAAACCTTGTACATGACATGGCAACAGCAATTTATCACATGCAGCCTTTATCACACAGCTACACATACCACCTCCCTGAAACTTTCTAATGGAGTTTTGCAGTATTGACGGTTTAAAAAAAAAAAAATACTTATGAGAGTTGGACATTTACAGCAGAAATAGAGAGAAGAATACAGGTTTTTAAAATTTAATTTAATTACACACACTTATTATAACTGATTCACTCTGTCTTGATGACAGATCAACTTATCATGATAACTGATTTACTCTACCTTGTTGACAGATCAACTTATCAAAACTGATTCACTCTAGCTTGATGACAGATCAACTTATCATAACTGATTCACTCTAGCTTGATGACAGATCAACTTATCATGATAACTGATTCACTCTATCTTGATGACAAATTCACTTATCTTAATGGCCTGGTCATATATCACTGAGTTACTTATATTGAGGACTGATTCACACATCTTGATAATTATTTCATTGAAGAATATTTACACACATTTTAGCAAGTTTTTAAACAGGTGTATATTTAATCCTAACAATGATGGTCACATTGTTAGACTTCTTTTGATTCACAGAAATCATGACTAGACTTGAAATGGCCTCATGTGAAAACATATTGCCAAACAACACATCTGTAAAATGTCTGTTATCTGTATCAGAATCTTTTATTTTACTCCAGGCTCACATTACATATAATCATTTTAATAGCATTTAAGCAGATAATGATGGTTCATTTTTCAAAAAGTAATCCATGATAGATAATAACAGGCAAAAGTAATCCATGATGGACAACTGCAAGAAAGAGTAATCCATGATAGATAATTGCAGGCAAAAGTAATCCATGATGGACAACTGCAAGAAAGAGTAATCCATAATGAATAACTGAGAAATTTAATTCTTGATGGATGGATGCAGGGCCGGTCTTAGGCCATTGCAACCTATGCGGCTGCAGTGGGCCCCACACTTCATAGGCCCATAAATTCATATTATAATTTTTTTTATTATCCTCTTCCCTACCCAGACTGGGCCCCGCGCAATCCGTTTCGCATTGGGCCCCGCAATTGTTTGGGCCGGCCCTGGATGAATGCATGTATTATTGTAATTCAATTATTCACTCTTATGTATTTTATGTGCAGATGGACAGGATGGTCAAGTGGTTAGAAGTTTATTTTTGTATTATATTGTGGGTGATATTCTTTAGTATTGAAATGTTCTATGAATTTTATTTGTTGTAATTGCAAGCAATTGAAACTACTTCATAAATGAAGCACACTTGTTGATGTAACAAATACAAATAGTATGAAGAGAAAGATGAGGGGAAGAAAGAAACATTTTTGCAGATCAGATGTCCCAGAATTTGTGATTAAATTCACTTTTTTTAAATCTCTCAAATGTCTGTAAAATATGTTCTAGTTAGCTCTTCTGCAGTTGAAGTTTATTTATATTTCAGCATCTCCAGTCACTAGCTCAAAAAGGATGTGACAATTCAATTATTTTTTAATTTGTTTACACTTTGGTTGCCAAGTCTTTTTAATCTGTTTCCCCATTGCCATGCCATTTCTTAGGTATAATGAATTTTTGAAATTGATTGGATTAGGAAATCAACCAATAATGTTAGGACTTTGAAACTTTCAGATGACATTGAGACAAGAATAAGCTTCCCACAAATGTTTGCTTCAAAAAAGCTTTTATTAAAAGGGTTTCATTTCCACTTATTTTATGAATTGCTTTGTCTAGCAATGGCAGTGTCACATTTCCTTCGCTCTCTTCTGTACCTGTAGAACTATGTCATATTAACCTATGACCATCATTCCTTGAATCATATTCCAATTCTGTATGTGATTCTTGAAGTCACTTTTATCACTAATACTAGTTAAATAATCTGAATAATAATTACTTTCGACTGGGTATCATCAACTACATTTTCCTTTTTGAAGTGTTTTGTTGAAAAACATAAATAAAATTGATAAATTTCCATTTATCAATGTTGAGCCAATGCAATAATCGACTCTGCCATTTTGAAATGATATTTGTAATAAATGGGACGTCCTGCATTGAATCATTGTAGAGCCAGAAAAATTCCCCACACACAAAAAAAGTCATATTTGTGTCAACAACCCTGGAAAGAGTGAAAGTGTTAAATAAAAATATTACCTGTTATGGTGAGGAATGTTCCTTTTTGCCACAGAAGTGAATCTAATGTGATTATATAAGCCGGAGTTTGAGAATGAATGCAGAAGATTTAAAAAATCATCTATCCTGTTGTCAGACAGTATAGTCTTAGATTAGAACAATAATCTTATATAATTAACAGCACATTTGAAGGTTGAGATTATTCTTATATCAAGAGAATGCAAACTATCAAGACAAATTTCTTAGGTCATATGGAATATTTTCTCAGAATCAGACATTAAAAATTTTTGAAAATTAAATGTAAGATTGAGTTCAATAAAACCTTGTGCTTCCAGAATGGGAATGAGTAAATTTAAACATAGAGTCCATACCATATGACATTGGTTGTCATGTCTGTCTGCATTCTTCTGGCTCATGTCCTGTCAATAATTTCCAAAACCAATTCTCCAATGCCAAACTGTCCATCATCTTCTGTTGGTCATCCTTTATACCTCTTTCTCTTCAACTTACCTGTTGCCGATTATGTTCCAACTTTCTTCTTCTCGTGATGTCTTCAAATAATATGTACTATCTTTTTCTGATACGAGAAAGCAGTTTTTGTTTATTTAACTTCTTTCAAGATATCTTCATAACTTTTTTTATATGTCCATGGTGTTCTCAATATTCTTTTATAAATGTATATCTCTACTGCCTCTAAATAATGGATTCTGCTGATTGTCCAAAATTCACTTCCATGTATCAGAATTGGTTCTATAAAATTGGAAATATCTCATTAAAATAGTTATAATACAAATGAAAACACACTTTATTTGGTGTTCATTTGTAGTACTACTTTTTCCATTATCTGATAAGGGACTACATTAAACCATTGGGTTAGCTATATTTGGTCTTCAAGTTCCATATACCTGGTTTAGACAGTATTGGTATATTGATAATTTTGATACAGTGATAATTACCAGAGCTGGAAATATAGGGGCTGCATTAATACAGGACAAATGTGTATGAATGGAGATAGGTAAAATAAAGTGCTACCGATAATAAACATGGCATACTAAGCACTATGCCTCAGTTTTGTTGTTAGTACCAGGTATGTTGTTTCATTGTTAGTGTGTTGTTTCATTGTTAGTGTGTTGTGTTTCATTGTTAGTTTGTTGTTTCATTGTTAGTATATTGTTTCCTTGTTAGTTTGTTGTGATTCACTGTTAGTATAGTTTCATTGTTAGTGTGTTGTGATTCACTGTTAGTATAGTTTCATTGTTAGTGTGTTGCGTTTCATTGTTAGTATGTTGTGATTCATTGTTAGTGTGTTGTTTTATTGTTAGCATGCCGTGTTCACTATTTGTAACACTTTAATAAACATATTTCTATTCATATGTTGACATGAAATAGTTACCAATTTGCCACCACGACAATAATACATAATGGACCTTATAAAATTGTAACATGTCATAACAGAATTTTGTTACATATGATAAAGAATAACATAAATCAGGGGTTTTAAAAAATATTGTTGAAAAGCTAATTTTCTTTAAAACTTATTCACTTAGATGGGACTCCACTGCATATCTCAAAGAAAAATCATAATGAAGTAAAATCAGGTCCACTCACATAATAAAGTAGAAATCGCGACCTTGGTTCAAATCTTGTTTGCTGCATTTTAATTTTCTGTTTAATAATAAATCCTCGATGCTTCTATATATTTGTATATCTCAAATCGTAGAAAACTATTGCTTATTAGTGATTGTCTCATTTTCTTTTCCACAATAATACCACTTTCATTATGTATAATTTAGAGATATATTTTCTATAAGTTTTCATGCTTGAATTTTCTGCTATTTAAGACTCAGTATTTATGAATAATTAATCATATCTTAAATTTCATCTATTTTTTTGTTGAGTAGAAAGTGTATTAAATATTTTTATGCTATCAGAACTTGTGCCTTCATTATGTGAGTTTATGTGCCAGATTTTCTTTCAGCAAAACTGGTCACAAAAATGTGTGCTTTATAAATAGCATGCACTGTATGTTGCTTGAGTTATCTATCTGTGCAATGTCTTAACCCATTATTTCCTTAGCAGATGAAATCGTTGGATGTATATACATTACTGTAATGGTCATTCTCGTCGGATTGACACATGGTTATTTTGGTTGATGTCTGTTACCGTTTCCATGCGAATAGACATGCTAAATTTAGTACTGATATGAATACTTGGAGCATCCAGTGTTGTTTTCTGATCATTTTCAACAGCTGTCATTTCCAAACTGGAAACAAGGTGTATTATGACCTTAAATATTTGTCAAACGTGGTACAAATGGTTTAGATAATGTTGATACACAATTTTTAAATAGAATTCTAGAGAGGTGAATGAATAAAATGTTGATGGAGTAGTAGTTCAATATTTAGTAGGTATAATTGAAATTATCGGCAATGTGTAGTGTAGGCCTAATTCATAATCAACACAGGTGTTCTATGTCAATATTGATCAATTTCACGAGAAATCTGGTCCTGCAAAAAATATTGATCAAGATTACCCTGCTTTTGTGACTAGACCTAGTTTTCATGATTTCTATGTGAGTCATTCTTTGGGGGTAAGTGCAGAACAAACATTATGTAGGCCTATGCCAGTATCAAAATTTTCAGAAAAGTGAGATCTATTTTGGAACACTGTTTCACCAGATATGTAGGGCTTTCTATATGTGAACTATGTCTATATGTTTGGAATAGTTAAGAGTTACAGAATGATGTTGTCATGCTGTGCAAGGGAAGCTTCTTTTCAGCTTGAACTTGAACATTTATCAGCAAACAAATTGACACAAGTAAATGAAGCGGACATAAAACTGGTGCTAATTTTATTTCCTCCCGCATGTCACATGACAAGTAAACTTATCTTACATGGCATTCACAAAGATATGTTCACAGATCAGTACCTCTTCTTATTTATCTGTTAATTGGACTTTAAATCATAAAAATTTATTGTGAATTGTATTTTATATTAATTTTCTTGCACAATGACTTCTTATAGGTGCTGAGTTATTCCCCTTGCCCCAGGAATTAAGTCCGGAGTTTTTACTGAACGGCTGGGATTGAAAGGGTTAATAGAAAATCTGTCATGTTGATCTGTCATAATAAATTCCTCAGTTTTGCTACAAAACTTAAAATAATTAAAGGGTCACTTAAACTGTCTCACTGTATAAAACAGAGGTTGACAACCATTTTGCATTGACAGGCAAAACTTGGTAGTATTTGTCCAGCCAAATAAACTGTTTTAGTTCTTTGAAGTTCCAAAGGTCATCATAACATCTGTTATTAACTACTTTATATGATTTTTGATGTAAAAAGACTTGCTGCTTTTTTGTTTAAATAAAAATATTGTCACCTTTATTCATTGATTGAAAGAGTGGATCAACTGGCATCATGCGCCATTGTGGCACAGGGCAATGGGACAATGGATCTCACATACGTTTTGAATTCCTTAAGAGATATAACACGCGAGAGTGAAACTAATGTGGATGATGATTCCTTTTCAATGGCTAGGATTAAAGATCAGGGATTGAAATGCGGTGTTGCTAGAAGTGAACATTTTGGAGGGCGCAGTAGAATGATGGTAAACCAGCATAGAACCGGTACTGTCAGCAGAAGTGTAATGGCGGATACACTCAAGGAGAGATCTATGGATTTGTCCAGTTTGCAGTGATGATGATCTGACGACTAACTAACTAATTGTCACCTTAAATATCAAACATCAAAAGATGTCAATGGGCACTTTCTCTAGAAGTTTGTTGTGTTTTTCAACATTATTTTCAATAAGTAATAGCAAAGGTTTGGTGTAAAATTTCTTCCTTATTACTGTTTAGCATTGTATTTTAACTTTTACAAAAATGTGATTTTATATTTTCTGAGCTCAGGGAATAGTGCATGTGGTAATTTTAAACCATTCTGGCAGATCTATAAAAAAAAATAGCTTAGGTCCTATCAGGAGAAATTTGGTCCATGGGTCAGATTTACTTACCCCTGGTATAAAACAAATAAAAGGTCAGATAAATTATACAGTGGAATTCTTCTATCGCACATTCTTTTATAATAAATGTTCCTATATAACCAAAATTTTTTTTAATCCTCAATTATATTTATTCTATATTGCTTGTACTGTATATAGCAAATTTCTGTTATTATATACAATTATATACATATTTCATTGTTCCGGACCACGTTGTTATAAAAGGATTCCATTTTAGGCCTATATATATATATATATATTTTTCATTCTCAAGCTCCCACCAAATCTCTCTTATAGCAGTACAATGGTTCTACTAGATTTCCAGCAGGATGCAGTCCAGAGAACAGAAATGTTGTGTTGCCATTTATTTTTAATAACTCTTCAAGGACAGAAGTATTCCTGAGGTTGGACATAATTAATTTTAGGCTAAATTTTTGGGCCGCATGATTTAAGCGCAAGCTTCCTGAAGACAAAGAATTAGCTATTGAAGGTCATATAAGATATCAAAAGAAAGATAATTGAATGTTGAATCCATTTACAATATAAAAATTGTAACAACAAAATGCAAAAATTACACCCACAAACAGGAATGTTAGATGAACAGAAATGTTTTGGACATGCAATTTGTTCTACTCACCTTCAATTTGACTTGTCTGGAAATGTTGATATCAAATCTTACTAAAATAAATGTCTTGACTGTCCATTTACTGATCATAATTAGTCAATTTGAAGTAAATCTGTCAACTGCCGTGTTTTATGTCATTTTTGTGTTTGCCATGTCCAATTTCAGAACCGAACAATATATTGTTTAGAAAATATTAAGTATAGGATTTCCAAAGCTGAACTTTATTCCACTCAATATTATCATTAGGCCTGACTATTTTCTGTATAATGTAGTGCAAGATTATCATTTCTGTCACTAGGTCTATCTAATTCTTCAGAAACAATAGTAGTTATAATTTATTAGCTTTTACCTATTAGGTCAAGGTCTATTTCTTTTCCGATTTTAAACAAGTCTGTAATCACTGTCAAAATCACTGTTGTTTACCGACACATCACTTGAAATAACATCTCCAATTATAAAACTCAATAATAAAGCCTGATTTTTGCTAAATGTTTGAGCTCGCTTACTAGTGGAACATGAAGCCATTTTGCTAGTTTCAGGAAAGCTGAAACTACCTTGTTTGAATTTTAAATTAAAATAAATGTGTCACGCATCTAATCACACACAACAACTAGGATTTCCTTTTGTTAGCCAGATTTCTAAAGTTTAAACAGATAAATAAGTTCACTAATTCATTTACAATCCAAATTTAGATGGCATATCTGCAAGACCGATACATCATGGAAATGTCCGGAATGGGGGTTCTATCTGCAATGATACATCGTTTTTATGGGCGGATTAACTTGTGCCAGTGGCCCAAGACATCCAATTTCATCATTGATAACTAATACAATCAGTGTTTTTACCGCATCCATTGATCTGTGGACGTCTGTGTCCATATCGCTAGTATAGTAAACCTGCCATACGAGAGAAATGGTTGTCGTACTTGCATGCTGACCACCAAAGCTTTTTTCACCTTGCTTTTATTTTTCTCATGCTTCGTCTACTTTTTGCAAATTTTATATTTGACTAATCATAACATTAACTCAAAAATAACATTGAGACACAATACTATCACCCACACAAGCTCACATACCAAAAACAATAGATTATATCATGGATGAAACAGAACAACAGAAAGAAAACTAAAATTTTTAAAAAGATAAAAGAGAATAATTCAGAAGAAAGATTAGACAAAGAAAAACTACATCCAAAATAAGTGCAAAGAAATTGAACAACTACATGAGCAGCGAGATAAATTTGTTAACAATGACAGTTAATTTTAACCAGCCACTCAAGCAATATAAAATAAGTTTTAAAAACACTAACAGAAAACAAAGATATTCTGAACAAGTGGATAAAATATTGTAAAGAAGCATATGAAGAATCCAGAGACAAACTCAAATACAACTAGACACACAGAAACAGAACCCATCATAGAAGTATGTCAGACACTTTAAATATGGAAAATTGTCACATAACCAGGGTACAACAAATTAGATGCTGAACAAGCAGAAGAATGACCAAGTCTATCATGTCCTCTGTTAAAATCTGGTGAAGAAAAAAATGACCAAATGGCTGGAAAAGATCAGTATCCATGCCACTTTTGATGAAGGGAAACTTAAACTCTGCACAAATTTAAAGAAAAAGATTGTTCACTTTAATGATGAAAATACTATGGACAGCTAATAAAACTAATGCAGGGGATCTCATTGATGCTGGCGTAAAAAGATCAATCATATCAAACATTAGGGGCAGACAGTCAAGGTCTCTAGGGCATGTGCTGAGAAGAACACAGCTTGAACACTTAACCACTGGAAAGATCAAGGGAAGAAGAGATAGAGGCAGGGCCGGTCTTAGGCCATTGCAACCTATGCTGTCGCATTGGGCCCCGCACTTCATAGGCCCATAAATTAATATTAGAAATTATTTTATCCTCCTCTTCCCTACCCAGACTGGGCCCCGCGCAATCCGTTTCGCATTGGGCCCCGCAATTGTTAGGGCCGGCCCTGGATAGGGGATGACAAAGAGAAAAGTTGCTAGATGGACGTTGTGGCATGTTAGATGTTCACCAACTGAATTTATTGACAACACAAAATCACAAACATGATCACCTACACCATTGGCGTGGTACTTGATTATGTTCAATTTACCAGCATTTATCCCCATAAACAAAAGGTTCTAAGAATATCATGGACAGAGAGAACCAACACAGACATATGCAAAGACCTGAACATAGAAGAATATTGGCTCCTCAAAATCACCAAAAAAAATGCAAGCTAACATATTTCTGATATGAAAAGATGGTTAGAAAGATTAATCATGAAGGGTTCACAAATGGTTGCCCTAGATATTGATGGACACAGGATATCAAACATTTTTTAAATATGGCACTTTAGGAGGCTGGACAGCTTGCACGGAAATGAGAGGCAAGCAGCAGTCAGGACAATGTTCTGAAAAGGGCATGTCATAATGAAGAAGAAGAACATTAATTTCCTAATTCTATTTACTTGTAGTGTAGTATATTCATTACAATCATATCTTATGCACCTTTTTTTCACTTCTCTTGCTTCTTATACTTTTTGTAGATTTTATGACTAATAACATTAACTTGCCTAATTTTATTTTTTTGCTTTGCAGTCCCTTGTGTTTCCTGCTTTATTATGCATGTTTATTTACCTGTTTACTTCCAGATCCAATGAAACAACAATATGAAGCCATGTATAGCCACACCAACATTAGACATTCAAATCTTCTCAACTGCTGACTCTTGCTTATTTTATTCAGTTTAGCTCACTTGGGTTTTTCCATCAATGTTATCAGTGACCAATGTTCCTTCTATATTTTCCTGTGTGCCCAGAAGTGAAGGTTGTTTGTGCAGCCGTATTTTCATATGAACAAAATATTCATTTTAAATTGTACCATAAACTACATAAATGTTTCACAATTTCAAATTATTTTTATTCTTTGTTATTTATACTGTACACACGTATAGCCAATTTATGTTAAAATGTTAATCTTTTGTCAGTCTTGATGAAGTTGTTATAATGGAATTTTACTATCTGTATTGGGATTTTTTTTAATGCAAAAGTGAGTTCAGGTTACTGAGATTTTTAGTGGTTTTTGAGAAGAATGGTGTACACAGCCAAGAAAACTAGAAGTTTGAAAATGTAGAAGTCCACTGAGATGCTGGAGTAAAAAGACAAATATTAGCAAAAATTAGAAGCAGTCAAGATTTGTAGGGCATGTGATGAGAAGAGCATTGCTTGAACATTCATTTACCACCGGAAAGATCAAGGGCAGAAGAGACAGAGTAAGACAAACAGAGACGTTGTATGATGGGTTATCACCGTGTCTTGAAAATGTCACTGAACTTATTAACAACACAAAAGACAGATTTATGAAAAAAACATGTCCACCTTTGCAACTCGGCATGACACTTGACTAATAGAATCTGGATAGAATACACAAAATGTGCTGATAATATACACTGATGAAAATTATCTGAAGCTGAAAAAAATATTTCAATACAAATTGTGGCAGAAACTTCTGCTAGTGATACCATTCTGCAAAATTCTCCCTTGAAATTCTTGCAACCTCAGCTTACAGAAAACGGAATGCTTTCAGCACAACACATCTGACTACAGCAGTTATGGATACTGGGTTATCACATCCAAGCATGTATAAGTGAGTTGATGATTAACAAAAGTGACCTGCTGAAGGTGCTTATGGACAGCCTGATGATTTCTACTGAAATGTATGACCCATCTTTGCTAGGAAACTGTATTAAATGTGGTAGAAGTAGAACTCAGCACCTGCAAGACAGCGTAAGGAGTGTGTTTAACCAGTGATCCATGAGAAATGCATGCATATCCATCAATTTCTGCTGGGGGTATATGAATACCTACATGTCTGCTCATATTATAATATTTGTTCATAATTAACAATAAGAGTTGGATGGGCATGGAATCTGTAAATGACTTTGAGAAAGTTCACATATCGGAATCCGAAACAACAATCATACTGACCAATGTGTGTATTGAAGTGAGAAAAAAAATAGACATTAATGCATGTACATAAACATTTCATACAATTGTCAACCTTGCAAGTAAGACAACTGATGCAAAATAAATTAAGCTTTTTTTTACATTTTTGCTGTGCTTTCTAATATAGCTGCAAACAGCAATATCTATTTCCTTGCAAATCTGTACCTTATTTGTGTGTTCTTAATCCTCAGGCAGTTTGATCAACTATGTTTATCAGTCAAATAATGTACAGTTCGAGCTGAACTAGATTTATTTACTGACTATTCTATTAATTCAACACCCCTCCTAGAACTAGATTTATTTACTGACTATTCTATTAACTCAATACCCCTCCTAGAACTAGATTTGTTTACTGAATATTCTTTTAAATTCTCTTCCTAGAACTAGATTTATTTACTGACTATTCTAATTCAATTCTCCTAGAACTAGATTTATTTACTGACTGTTCTACTAATTCAACTCCGCACCTAGAGCTAGATTGTTTACTGACTGTTCTATTAATTCAACTCCCCTACTAGAACTAGATCTGTTTACTATTCTACTAATTCAACACCCCTCCTACATGCAAATATGAATATTTCACGACACCCATAGCCAGGCTTCAGCAATTCGCTATGTCATGTTTTAATGCATTGCTGAAGCCATTGAGTTTCATAATGTATGCACAGCTTAGCTTGATCATGTGTGAGGAAGACTCAAAGAGCAGCAAATGTGTGTATGCACGTCTTCTAGCAAATGAGTTTCAAGTGTGAAATCTATCATTCAGAGAGCTCTATTGTAAATTTTTTAATGAAAAAGCTGTAATAATGTATTTCTAATATGCCTTTTTGTGTCAGTGATTCTATTGCATTATTATGCAGACTTAAATAATTTTTTTAGCATAGGTATTGAAACAGTAAACAATTTTTTAAGTGATCAGGTCAGTGCATATACAGTATCCACATTCAAGATTAGCTGTAATAGAGCTCTAACTTCCTTGTCCTGATAATATACTGTGACAAGATTGTAGCTTTTCCCCATCTCTGCATGTTATCAGCTTGTCACTAACTTCATTGCTCATCATCCTCCCCAGTTATCATAATTTTCTATACTGCCTAAATATTTTGTCTTTCTTATTTCACATATTATTTCTCATTTCATTCTAAATATAGTCAAGACCTGTCTAGATGTTTCATGGCCATACATAGGGGTAAATGGGGGCGGGAATTTGAGGGTTCAAACACCTTCTTAGAGCATGCAATTTTGCACTAAAAAACTGCTTGTGTGGTGTTGATATGGCCCAAAAAGGAAGCAAAGAATAGTAACACTGTTTACCTTTCATGCATGCCTAAGAGGTGAATATGGTGGTTAGGGGATGGAGTTGGCTGTCCCATTCCATATAGGGTCAAAGTGATTCAGAAACTATACTGAAGTCGGATGTGTCAGGTCAAAAGACACAGAAACTGCTGATAAGCTGTAAGCCATGACACAGTGCACTCCTTTCTCTGAATTACATTCTGCTAATCTGCAGGAGTCTGAGAACACATTTTAAATTTTGAGAAGCACTAAGAAACAATTAAAATATGAAGCCCCCCCCCCCCCCCCCCAATTAACTCAACAATGAAGTGTGTGTATTTTTAGATCTCCCTCTCTTCCCAATCATACGGTATCTACCTATGAGATTGTAATTCTCCCAATCTTCTGTCCTCTACTTTGTACTGTATCTGCATTAAATGCTAGTGAATATACCTACCAGTTTAATCTTTTTCTACGTGTTTCTTGTTTTGGTGTTAATATTTTCATTATGCTAATACTGTCATATATTTATTGGCATTATTACACAATCTATAATCATATCAGTGTCTGTGAAATAATAAACTTTCAACCTGTTCCAGACTTTGTAAGCACCAAATTAACATTTACCACAGCATTTCATTTTTGTGTGTTTAGAATACGCAACAAACTTTTCCTTAAAATTTCTTTCTTGAGCATTTAAAATTTTCTCAGCATTTAATATATAATAAGATCCATAACCCGTCAGGGATGCCATACTGAAGACAAATGTTTACCATATTGTCTCATATTATTCTCAGCATTTACCATACATATTAAGCCTAGAAATGAGTACCAGATCTTCTGAGGAAAGTAAAGATTGCAGGTGTGAAGCTGACATCATTCATTGATAGGCCAATATTTTTCTTTGATCAACAGCATAACACCAAATTTCTGATAACACTTCAGCCATGAATATGGGAAATGATTTCTTCCCATCTGAACAGATTTTTTAAAGCATTGCATACTGCAAGGAGAGTTGTAGTCTTCAATGTATGAAATAAAGCTCAGAAGAAACCACCCTATTGCACAATTCCTGGGGACCAATTTATTACATAGGTATTCCACTGTAATACTCTTTCTTCCATCACAACTTTTTACCGTAATTATTTAAAAAAAAAATTATAATTGTTGCTTAAAGCAACAATTGCTTAAAGCAACAATTCTATGGTCCATGACCAAAAAGACCATGGTCACACATGCTTGACCTTTTTGCTGGTATCTTGTGACGCTATCAACATAGCAACAGATGCTTGCCTACACTTATTGATTCAAGGGACCTATCTCACACACATGCACAACTTGGTTGAACTTGCTTATGGTGTGAAAGTTCATCATCCATATGAGATTGGGTGTATTGGTGGTGCCTACAAAATTAACAATAGTTCTTCTGTGTTTGTTCTCAAACTTGTGCAGATTAGCTGGATGTTATTCTGGAGATTTAGACCATACTGTTATATGGTAGTGAATCATGGACAATTGACAATATTGCAAGAAAACATCTGGAGGCCACAGAGATGTGGTGTTATAGAAGAATGTTGAAAATATCATGGACAGCTAAAAAGAGTAATGCTATAATTCTACAACTCGTCAACTCAAATAGAGAACTTATTAACTGTATTAGAAGACGACAATCACAGTTCCTGGGTCATGTCATGAGAACAGGTGAGCTGGAGAACATCATAACAACTGGAAAGATCGAGGGTAAGAGAGACAGAAGAAGACAACGTGAGAAAATATTGGATGGCTTGAAAGCCTGGCATGATGCAGAATCATCAGAAGCTATATTTAAATGTATAACAAACATAGGACTGTGGAGAGACATGATCGTCTTCGCCGGAAGGCATGGTATCAATGAATTCCGGAGAACAGAATGCCTTGTGATGGGTGTGATATCTGTGCTTTTTTATTTGACACATACAACTTCAGCATGGTTTCTAAGTCACTTTGACCCTCTGGACAACTGACTCCACCCCCAAAACCTCCTTACTTGCATCTTACGAAGTGCATGGCAGGTAATAATGTCACTATTCTTGGTTTCCCTTTTGGGCACCTGCACCGTACAGGCATTAACAATAGTTAAATAGCAGTATAAGATATGTTTCAATTATTTACTATATTATTTAAGGTGATTTTTAATGTACAAAAAACATGCACACAGAACCTCCAAGTTATCAACCGTCTGTGTTAGGATCAGGCACTTTACGTAAGACCTCTTTGAAATCATCCCAGATTGCTTACAAAGGGGAGAGGGGTTTAAAAGGTACAGATGATTGATTTCAATGTATTCAGGTCTCTGCATGTACACTCCATCTTCTGTAGCAGAATTCTGGCCTTGACAAGATTATTGTTTCTGTATGTCAATAATTCTCAGGAACCATAAAAAAAATTATTGCACTTGTGTACTATATCTGTCAGCATTTAACATATTATTTCTTGTTTTTCAAATAGTTAGCATTTAACATCTGCCTGATTTTGAACCCACACCATGATCACAAAACACAGGGTTTGACTATTTGACCACATATGAACTTGCTTTTGACATTAATTCGGGATCTAAGTATGTTCTTATACAAATAAAATGTTCTCTCATTTGCTTTTGGGCAACATGTCAAACCTTAAAGAATTTAGTTCATCTTGGGCCAAAGGTAGCACTTAGGGCAGTAGTCATTTCTTTCCATGTTGAACACCCTCGTTGTAAGTTATAGTTCTTGCTTATGCCCAATATTGATGTTACTCTATTGGTTGATCTACCTCTCCTCTGCATGAAAGTTATTTCTGAGAAGTATGCTTTTATTCATCACAGGTACATGACTGATGTAATTCCAACATCTTCGTCCCATAAAACTTGATACACATTCTTGGTGTGTTTCTTCCCTTAGTGAATCGCTTGTTTGAGTATAAACATTTTATATAGGTAAAAATTTGTATATGAAGATATCATGTATTATTTATAATCATATTTGTTAAAATGTCATTGGCTATTCAGATTCTCCATGCACAAAAAAATGCTCTCATTTTGTTTGTACCATGTCCAATTCAAATACTTAGACAATTTACAATTCTCATTTTGTCTTGAAGATGTGAGAAATCTGGCAGCATAAAATTCCATCTTTTTGGGTTTTTTTATTTGTATGTATCACATTTCTATTTGATGCTATTACCAAGAATCGCAGCTATTTTTATATTTGCTTGTCTGCAGAAACTGTGGTATCAAATATTTTATTTTTACATGAAACTCATATGTCTTTACAGGGTGTGAGTCAACATCTTATTAATTCTGGACATTGTGGCCAGGATTTAAGTGCGAGCCATTAATGGAATGTGTCAAGAGGCGACACTTTTTTTTGGTGGTATTAATAATAGAGCAAGAATCAGCTTAGTGTTAAAGTGTCACCACACAACTTGCTCATGGGATCCTCCACAATATGCTGACAATGTGGTTGTATTAGTGGTGGCAAAATATATCAATTTTAGTTGAATAGCAACTTCCTGTGGTTCATAATCTGATTGTCTACATTGTAAAGTGGTTGGATGCATCGTGGTGACAATACTTGGATAGCAGTGCCCTGTTGTTTGAAAGCTGATTGTCCACATACTATACTGACAATGTGGTTGGGTTGTGGCTAAACATTTCAACAATAGTTGAATAGCAATGCCTTATACAGGATTCATTTATTCTAATATAGAGCAAGTGTCCATAAAACTTCCACAACTCAATGCTGAAAGACATAACAAGGGAAGTGTTTAGATAAAAGTAAGGTTCTCAAAATGTTTATGAAATTACAGATCACATGTTATGCATTTGAAATTTTTGTGTCTTATTTATAGCTAATCCTGATTAAGGAGATTCTCATATTAAATAAATGATGCTTGACCACATCAATCAAATAAATGATGCTTGACCATGTACAGTGGATTTATTCTGTGATTGAGCTTATTTTTCAAACCATTGAATCATGACATACTGTGTCATCATCAGACTTAGATGTCGCTATTTCATCTTCTGCACTTTTCCCTCAAACTTCTAACAAATTAGTAGACAGTCTGCAGAATTGAAAGTGCTGTATTGAGGTTTACAGATTGGCTGCAATATCTGTGCCTTCAAGTTGAAACATCCAATTCAATAGCTTTTCTGGATCTCATTGTTTTTCTAAAAGACCGGGTAGTCAATCCCATGTCTGACCATTCTGTCACCTCTTACAACTACTATTCTCTACTCTAAATTCTAGCTCCAGTAACACAGGGTTTTGCTCTATTCTAAATTTGAATAGATCTAAATCAGTTGTCACTGCCCTTATGTTGCCAGGGTTTGAAAGGGGAACAAAGAATGATAAGTGTTACCTGCCATGCATGTCATAAAAGACCACTAAGGAGGTTTTGGGATGGATTTGGTTTTCCCATTCCATATAGAAGTCATGCTGAAGGTGCATATATTGCAGCCAAGCTGTAAACCATAGGCCATCAGAAGGCAAGTCTTTTGTTGAGAAATTGGCATTTCATCTGTTGTAGCTTGCTACTGTGGTCTTTATTTTCAGCATTTGTTCTTAAACTAGTGCAGATTAGCAGAATGTAGCCTACATAACGGAGTGTGTTGTCATGATTGCAACATCTGCACCTATCTGTCTGACACATCTGACTTGAGCATAGCATATGTCATTTGACCCTCTATATGATGGGACAGCCAATTCCAAACCACCACCCCCCCCCCCCACTTCACACCACACAATATGTTTGGTTGGTAACAGTATTGTTATTCTTTGCTTCCCTTTCTTACCCAGCTACATACAGGCAGCCACAATGGTAGTTTAGTAATATGAATTGCTTGTCTATTGCATTTCCAACTTCGCCTTATAGTTTCTACTTGCAAACCTCTTGACTTTTGCTGTTTAAAATAGTTTAAAAAATCAGTTGCATTCCAATATGTAAAACAAAGTTGTTCTTAGAATGCAGTTGGTCCAGATAACTAGCATCCAATTTTCACTATTATAATTTTTTTTTTTCAACAACAATTTTACACCAAGCTGTGCATATCATATCTCTCTGCTTGATATCTGACATGGATGTTTGATATAATTGTATTGATAATTGTTGCAAAAAATGTCAAATAATAAAATATGAATGCTATATACACATATTTTTTGTGTG
Organism: Meghimatium bilineatum; assembly: GCA_034231615.1. Lineage (NCBI taxonomy): Eukaryota > Metazoa > Mollusca > Gastropoda > Stylommatophora > Philomycidae > Meghimatium > Meghimatium bilineatum. Next base: position 50,041,300 of record CM067317.1, on the reverse strand, counting down.
TTTTGAGTTCATATGTTACTCAGGATTAACTGTAACACAATACTTTTCTTCTCTCATCTGTAACACAATAGTACTTGCACAGTCAACCATCTTTACATGCCGAAATCGGATGTGCTAGGCCTACAAGACGCATAACAGTGGCACAACGTAATCACGCTCCCTGCGGAAATCACACGGATATCCGTGCTGGTTACAATGGAGTGAACGAAAGAAAAAAAACACCATCTTTACAATGATTATCTCTGACTATTTGGTACGGATATTGAAAAATACAGATACCAGTATACATGACAGTTTCAACCTTGCTGTCTTTTTCAAGAAAATATACAAGACAGTGCTCAAAAACAGTACAAATAAAGGCAGTATCACAGAAGCATAAGACAGCAGACATTTAATAACACCAGGGTAACAGGAACGTACATATATGTCGTAGAGATGTGCAGTAAAAAAAAAATATGGGATTGGGAGCGGATTAAAACAACACAACAAATCCCCCAACCAAATCTAAGTGAGTGATCTGTATTAAGACCAAATGACTTACGGGGTCAAAACTGCAATATATAGCAATTTTCAAGGGTGTGCCTAGCTCTATTGTCTGTGGTGCAAAGATCATATTGCCGTGACATCACTGCTTAATTGATATTGATACTAATGATATTTGTAACACACAATTTGTTTCTTATCTTTTATCTGTAACACACATTTTTTTAAATGATATAAATTACACTTACAAAAAACACAATAAAGACAATCATTGTTTAATAGCATTCATACCCAACCTATCAACAACACAGAAAGACAATGTATATTTACAGTACAATATTATTGTTTTATAAAATAAGTCCCTTTTCTTTTATATTATAGGCAATGTGCTAGTTGGGTTTTTTTTTGGTGGCCACTGTAAACTAGATGTGATGTATTTTTTATATCAAATATAAAAATTGGAGACGGACCTATTCACATCACATTCACGTCTTTTCATTCCCAAATTTGTTCTAGTGCCCATTTTCTAGATCAATTCAGATTGTCAATTTTTTTCCCTACATTTAATGAGAATCAAACAATAATCCCGCCGAAGACGGATGTGTCAGGCCATTGGCACAAATAAAACGGCGACAAACGCATTTCCATTCTCTGGAATACATCCTGGAAATCTAATAGGGCCATGGTCCTGATACAAGAGATATCCAGTGGGAGTTTGAGAATGAACGCAGAAGAAGAAGAAGAAACAATAATCACCAGACCAGATTGCCACTGTAGCTCCCTAAATTCATGATTTACTAAAATCAAAACTATTCTAACATATAGAAAATTATTGTTCACCAACACCCAACAATTCTAACAAATCATTCTTGAAATAACATTTCTTTGAATTCTAGAAGAAATATTCACAGGTGTGACCCTAATGTGTCATGAATGAGATGGCAGAAAGTCACAATATATTTTTTCATGGCAGAAGAATACAAGGACTACTAAAGATATGGAGTCAGAAAGAAGCATGGTGGCTCATTCGCCAACAAATGACTTGGGTTCAATGTCTACATGACACATAAGTAATAGATTTTAAAAAACTATGGTCCACCCAGCCACTAGAAAACTTCTTGGTCACTTTGACCATATATGGGATGAAGGCAGTCAACTCCACCCCAAAACTTCCTACATCATGCGCTGAAGGATAAAAAGTGTCATTTTTCATCTGTCAACACAGGCAATGCTAGATAGGCATGCTATGACACTGACTACTACTCTACATACCTTTAGTGCTATCTCTAAGTCTGGCACATTTAGATATCTTCTGCTTTCATTCTCAAACTCCTGCTGGATCATGTAGCAAGACAATGGTCCTACTAGATTTACAGTAGGACGTAGTCCAGCAGAATGGTAATGCATTGCATCTCTTTTATTAGCACAATGGCCTGACACACCCGTCTTTGGCAGACACTACTATGTATCATTTATGTTCTTGGAAGGGATTCATATATAAAGCATAGAAAATTTTTCAACCGCTTTTATATCGAAAATGAAGGTCGCTCAATGGCAAAATATGAAGTGAAGATAAGTTATTCTTTGTGCATTCATCATGGCTTTTCCAAGTGAATGCAGATTGGTATATCAAGTTGTTTAATGTTGGTACCTTCCTTGGCTAGTGATAAGAACACTCATTTCCTTCTATTGTACAGTGAGATCGAATTCATCACAGTATGATTCTATAACTGTTACATTAACTATGGATATTTTTGTTAATCCATTTATCATAATTAATTTTCCCTACAATATGTAAACAAATTTAATTGCAATCCTTGAAGTAAACAATCACGGACAGATTTCTTGGATTGTATGGGAGTGAGCTTCAATTGAAATCAATTAGGAAACACTAGAGATAAAATCATACATGTCTTGCAGCAATAAATAATAACAAATAACTATGTTCAGAAGAATGGGGAAATATTTCATGAACAATTATCTCAATCTTAAAGACAAACCATTGCGACAAAACAGTAACAAATATGAGAGAAAACAATAATAAATCTGCTTTATGCTGTTATGTTCTTAGCCAGTACATGCCAGCTCGTAATCTGTTGTAGTCTGTCAAACCTTCAATAGGACCTAGAGGGACAAAATGAAGACATGATGCATTGGAGTTAATTTAATCCAGCTAAATATATTTCTTACAAACTAGTAAATTCAGCTAAATTTCTTCTGCGTTTGTTCTTAAACTCCTGCAGATTAGCAGGATGTAGTCCAGAGAACGAAATGCGCTTTTCAATGGTTACAGCTTCATTACAATATCTGTGCCTTTTGGCCTAAAACAAACTTCAGCATGTTTTCTGGTTCACTTTAACATATGTCAACTCCACATCCAAGTCTACTTAGTTACCTATTATGACATGCATGACAATTGTTATACTTTGCTTCCTGTTTGGGCTTTAGTGTTATCTCTAAGTCTTGAAATAAAAGCCAACTCAAAACAGGCATCCTGTTCATTTATATTACTGGTCAACATTTTGTCTGCATCATTTTCTAACCACTTTTTGACTTTGAAATTTAGCTATTCTGCAAACTCTAAAACTTAATTACTAGGTTACGCATGTGGTTGCGTCTGTGGGTCTCACCAATGGCCCACTAGACATACCATCCATGCAACAGAAAACCTTAGTGTATGACATGCCGTTATATTGAGGTTATCTTCATGGCATGTAATCTATACAGTTATGATTTTGTTTTGTTGTTGAAATGTTTTTCATGTTTGCCTGAATATATATGTATGCACCCTCTGTGGTTGGGAGGGAGCCAGAGATGTACTGTGCAGCACTGAGGAGGAGGAAACTGACATCCCTGTTTTTCCTATGGCTGAGGCCCATCATAGAGGCACAGTGACTCAGGATATGACAATCCTTTTGACTTGAACATTTGGTTGCATGCCTGGAGCTATAGAGAAGTTCGGCATAACCAGTAGTCAATTGGTGGAGGGGAATGAGCACAGTGAACCCTATCTTGGCTACAGTGGCTAGGTTGAAACCTACCTTCCTGGAGGTGTGATAGTTATTCTCTGGCTCTGTCCCGGGGTGGGCCGAAAATCCACAGACTTCCCAGCAATATAATGCCATCTAATGGCATTAGGTCAAAGGGCATGAGCCCATGGACCGCTGGATCAGCAACCAACCAACCAACCAATTACTAGGTATTCTGTAATTGACTATTTTCATCTAACCCATAAAATTCTTTCAAATATTACATTGGCAAAGTCTGAAAATATATGAAAATGAATTTACATAAATTTACTTACCAACTCCAACCACTGCTGGACATTTGTCATAAATGTATCTGGTACAAACCTCCTTCAATGTCTCAGAATTTATGGCCTGAAATTGTTATTGAATATTTATTGAGATTGGCAGAACATCGAATGAGATTGGCAATGGTATATTGTAAAATAACATGTTTTAAAAACATATAGAAAAATAATAGAATAGAAACAAAACTGCTAATGCTAAAAACTTATTTTTCCAGTTGCAACATATGGTTGTGAAACAGTGGCAAAGAAAATCAACGCTTTTGAGATGAAATGCTACAGAAAGATACTTAGAATATCATGGAAGGAAAAAAAAAAGAGAGAAACTCAGATATTATAAACATATATTGATGATGCCAAAGTGTTGGTTACTAAACACAATAGAAAAAGAAAACTACACCTGTTGTGTCTGACACAGTTGTTTAGAAAGACAAATAATGGAGGGCAGAGCACTTGGGCGGAGGAGAAATGCCAGACCAAGAAGAAGATAGACTGGTGACATTAAACATGAATACGTCATTGGAAAATGCAAGCAGCATGGTTCAAGACCGAGAGAAGTTCAGATCATTCATTGGGAAGACAAAGTTCTGGAGTGAATATGTCACATGACATATAATGAATATCAGTTTTATTTTAAAAAATATGATTCTTTCTAATCTTGGAATAAATACTTGCTTAAAACTCCATTCAGACAAAGCAAACATTAATTATGACTCATTTCATTGAACATTTATAATAGCTATCTCATGATTTTTATTTTTTTTACAAATGACAGCTCTATCATTAGTCCTAATTTTTCAAACATCCTGGTATTGGGAGATAGCTGTGATTAAGATGACTGATGATTAAGAAAGTATTAATATCATAAATAACTTACGTTTAGCCGAATTTCCATCTCATCTACTGGAATCCTTCGCCCATAACACAACTGTTGTCTGAGAATAGAAGTTTTACATGTGGCAGTGAATTTGGGAATGGCAAAATATTTTATACTTTATGGATGACATGCTTCACATGCTTCACGATGACATGCTTCATGCGTAATCCAAGTTCACTTTCAAACTCCTGTTTGTTAACAGGATGTAGTGGAAGAATAGAATACAATGTGTCATGGTTGACAGTTTGTTAGCAGGTTGTAGTGGAAGAATAGAATACAATGTGTCATGGTTGACAGTTTGTTAGCAGGTTGTAGTGGAAGAATAGAATACATTGTTACATTGTGTCGTGGTTGAGTTTGTTAGCAGGATGTAGTGGAAGAATAGAATACAATGTGTCATGGTTGACAGTTTGTTAGCAGGTTGTAGTGGAAGAATAGAATACAATGTGTCATGGTTGACAGTTTGTTAGCAGGTTGTAGTGGAAGAATAGAATACATTGTTACATTGTGTCGTGGTTGAGTTTGTTAGCAGGATGTAGTGGAAGAATAGAATACAATGTGTCATGGTTGACAGTTTGTTAGCAGGTTGTAGTGGAAGAATAGAATACAATGTGTCATGGTTGACAGTTTGTTAGCAGGTTGTAGTGGAAGAATAGAATACATTGTTACATTGTGTCGTGGTTGAGTTTGTTAGCAGGATGTAGTGGAAGAATAGAATACAATGTGTCATGGTTGACAGTTTGTTAGCAGGTTGTAGTGGAAGAATAGAATACAATGTGTCATGGTTGACAGTTTGTTAGCAGGTTGTAGTGGAAGAATAGAATACATTGTTACATTGTGTCGTGGTTGACAGTTTGTTAGCAGGATGTAGTGGAAGAATAGAATACATTGTTACATTGTGTCGTGGTTGACAGTTTGTTAGCAGGATGTAGTGGAAGAATAGAATACATTGTTACATTGTGTCGTGGTTGACAGTTTGTTAGCAGGATGTAGTGGAAGAATAGAATACAATGTGTCGTTGTTTACAGTTTGTTAGAAGGATGTAGTGGAAGAATAGAATACAATGTTCGTGGTTTACAGTTTGACTGTGATATTTGTGCTTTTCTGTCAAGCACATCCAACTTCCGCATGACTTTTGGGTCATTTTTACCTATGGGATGAGACAGCCAACTCAAAACTCCTTATTTGCCACTTTTGACATGCATGCCTGCTGGCAAGGATGAACACAGATCTCCATAATTCTCTGGAGGAAATCCATTTGTTGGTAATCCATTCATTGCTGACACCCTACCACGTCATTATGGGTCTGCATAGAGCAGTGGTAAGCGCACTGGCTTCACATATGAGTGGTCCTGAGTTCATTCCTCAGTTGAAGCAGAAATATTTTTCAGATTACAATGACTCCTGGGTCAACCCAGGCTTAATTGGGATTTACCGTATTAATCTGGGATGTAAAGACAGCGAGGGAGAGGAGATAGCTACTGCCCTAATATAGCAGAGCCACTGAAATGTGAGACTACACCCCTATGGTATTAATAAATGATATTGATTCACTTTACCAAATCATTGCAAGACAGTGTTAAGCTGTCCAACTTTTCCTGTCTTTGTTGTCCTCTATTTCTCTTCTCAGAAAAATGAATTGAAGATAAGAGGAAACCACAATGACAGTTGTCAAATAAAATTATGGGAAAATACAATCAATATTGTTTTATGAATGACATTATGAGAGTTGCAAAGGATAACCTCCTGTAGAACCAATCATGAATCATCATCCAGCTACTGTGTGCAAAATTTTTTTAATAAAAAAGCATTACAAGACCAATAAATAAAAGGTGACGCACAATTCTCTGGTAGGATGGCCAACTAATATCAATCCTTATCCTTAGAGAAGATAAGGAGATAGATCAACACGCATGCGGTTGTATCTGTGGGTCTCACCAATGGCCCACTAGACAAACCACCCATGCAACAGAAAGCCTTAGTAGATGACATGCCATTATATTGAGGCTCTCTTATGGAAGCTTTGTAGCATGTCATCTATATAATTATAGACCCCCTCTGAGTAGAAAGCTCCTTCAATAGGCTAAAACTAAGCCAAAAGCTGAAGTCTCCTGGGTATGAAAGCTCAGAAAAACCACTACACTGCATAGTAAGAGCTAATCCCTTGCAATTCCTGGAGTTCTTAAACAAACAAGGAGATCAACATAAACAAATATAAAATTCCTCTAACAATAGAAAAAAATACAGCGAGTAACAGAGACTAGCTCAAAGCTGACCTTCCAATGTCTTCACAGATTGGTGTAGATCCATCAAGCTGCAGGAGCATGTTAGTCAACAAAAGATTCTTGGCTCTCTCAACCTCAGACTCCTTGACCCCTGCACACAGTCTCATCCTAGGTACAAGAAGATCATGTCATCATTCTAAAAGATATAACAAAACACAATGGAAACAGGGTTAATTTTGTTTTCCATTCATTCTCAAACTGCCACTGTATCTCTCTTATAGCAGTAAATGGTTCCATTTGATTTACAGCAAGATGTAATCCAGAAATGCGTTGTTAGTTTTATTTTGCGCCAATGGCCTGACACATCTGACTTCAGTGTTGGTAACTAATATGTTCAGTGTTTTACAACATCCACTGTCAGTGGATGTTTGTAATCATATCGCTAGTACAGTAGGCCATCCATACGAGAGAACTGGTTCTTGTAATTTCATGCTAGTCTGCTTGATCAAAGCTAACTAGTCATGAACTTTTGACCTTTTTGCTGCTGTCTCATGTCATTACTAACATAGCCACAGATGCCCACAGGGTTCATTTATTTCTTGTTTATCTCATGAGTGTGAGGTGTAGATGGCTTCGCACTGCTCTGCTGACCCAGGGTTAGCAGAACTCTATTTCCTCGTGATGCACCCTGGAAACAGAAATACAGTGGCTCTTATTGTGTTCCTGGCCAACACATAAAAAGGCACTGTTGACACAAAGCATTATAACTCAGTCAGCTGAAATGCAGATGCACTGGAGTGGCGGCCAATGTCAATATCCCAATATGCAAAGATGTTGCGATATGGTGGCGCTTAGAGTACACATTGATCCTGGAGAAGGCTACAAGCGCTAGGGGTCAGCATGAGAAACAATAGAGCAGCAACGGATTTACAATTTCACATGAGACCAATCAGTGGAAGAACACACAGAAGCCCACCACAATTGACCCCATTCAAAGTAGGAGTCATGACTCTGGTATTGGATATGCCAACCTGAACATATATCCCTGGGTATGGAAAAAAGTTCCCCATTGCACAAAGCAAAAGCACCAACTAAATTGCAGGGGGTAGATGTTGAAAACATAGACAGGAAGCAAGTCCTTTTCTTTGAGGACGTAGCAAACCTAGTCTAACTCCACTGTCGCTGTTGCCCAACACGGCTCATACAGAAAGAAAATTAGGTTTAGTACCCAAGGGCAGAGAGAAATAATGTCTTTCTTACATGAGATTTGTTTGCAGACTGCGACGGTCCTCGTCCAAGATGGGAGCAATCTACCGACTTCTTTGATGAACGCAATGGTGACTTTGATGAACCATAAGTGGACAAGACAAGTGCATGAAAAATGCGTAGGTCAAATCCCAGGCCCCTGACATGTTTGGCATATAGATTTGTCCAGAAGGTGTATCAACCCTAAGTCTAATTTGACTGTCGCTGTTGCCCAAGACAGCTCATACAGAAGAAATTAGGTCTGGGACCTAGGGACACAGCAGGTGGTAAAAGAATGGTGTTCCTATACAAGGGATAGTTCACTGGCTGTAAAGTGTCTTGTCAGAGGAAAAATACAGTCGGTGACCCAGGCAAACTATCAGCTTGTCTCATGACATATACCCCTCCGAGTAGAAGGCATTGCATTAAGCCAAAAGCTGAAGTCTCCTGGGTAGGAAAGAAAGTTCAGAGAAACTACTCCACTGCACATAGGAAATAAGAGCAAATTGCCAGCAATTTCTGGGATTGATTAGTTACAAACAAATAAATATCTCATAAGTGTTTGGGAGAATGAAAGTGCAAACTGACAAACCTTGACAGTTATGCACTCAAGATACTGGACATGGATGAAGAAGACATACTGCTTTGTTTAGCAGCACATCTTGAAGGTGGGTTTGGTGGAAGTGTGGTTAGTTGGATGAATTAGTTTATGATTCAAAAGCCAATCATTTACACTGTACAGATACAACTGGATGTAGGAGTGTTGCTTACATTTACACTGTACAGATACAACTGGATGTAGGAGTGTTGCTTACATTTACACTGTACAGATACAACTGGATGTAGGAGTGTTGCTTACATTTACACTGTACAGATACAACTGGATGTAGGAGTGTTGCTTACATTTACACTGTACAGATACAACTGGATGTAGGAGTGTTGCTTACATTTACACTGTACAGATACAACTGGATGTAGGAGTGTTGCTTATATTTACAAATAACCAAATGGTCAGAGGGTGTCCGACAAAGTGGATGGTGCCGCAGTAACCTAATGAACAAATAGTAAAGCAAAATGAGTTAAACAGGTTACTAAAACACTTACCTTGCCTATTAATAAAAATATATTTTTAAAAAATATATTTTTAAAAACAATTATATATAAAAAATTATATATAATTTTTTTTTTTAAATATATTTTTTATTAATAGGCAAGGTAAGTGTTTTAGTAACCTGTTTAACTCATTTTGCTTTACTGCTTATATTTACACTGTACAGATACAACTGGATATAGGAGTCTTAGCTACATTTACACTGTACAGATACAACTGGATGCAGGAGTGTTGCTTACATTTACACTGAACAGATACAACTGGATATAGGAGTCTTAGCTACATTTACTCTGTACAGATACAACTGGATATAGGAGTCTTAGCTACATTTACTCTGTACAGATACAACTGGATATAGGAGTCTTAGCTACATTTACACTGTACAGATACAACTGGATATAGGAGTATTGCCTACAAATTCAACAATAGGTGAATAGCAATGTCATATACAGCTTGATTTTTCAAACAGCATGTAGTCCAGAGAAAGGAGATGTGTTGTGTCACCATTTTATTTCTGCCAATGACTAGACACATCCAACTTCGGTTTTGGTAACTAATACATCCAGTGTGTGATTCAATGCTTGATTTTTCACATGTTGGAAGATGAGACACCATCACAGGCAAAAATTTGGCATCAAACTAAATACTTATATAGGACTTGAAATTTCCATTGTCAAAGGAAGACAAAAAAGCAGAGTATGTTTCTATCAAGCCACAGAAACCATCAGCATGTCTACCTTTCAACATATGTTAGGGGAAAACTGGTCATCAATGAGTATTCACAGGTTGTTAGTAATTGAATAGTCAATAATATTTCAACCCCTTAGGGATCATGTGTCATCACACTAGTTGACCCGTTCATGAATACCCCTGCTTCTACTACAAAGTGACTTCTTCTGCATTAAATGTATTCAAACTCCTGCATGTTAGTACATTTGTCGCTCACTTTATTTTTTGACAGGATGTCGATGGTCAACCCCATATCTAACTCTCCTTAACTGTCGCTTACATCATGCATGTCTGATGACAGATAGTGTCACAATAGTTTGTTCTCATGCAACGTAAGTAAATATAAGGGTCTAGTCATTTCCATATTTAAGAGCCCATACTGTCTTTACCTAAGCCTGTATATGGGGGATTGTCTAGATGCAAACACACACCCCCTCCTCCCCCTCCAAATTAATTATAATGTGACTTTCTTCTTCATTGTTCTTCAGTCAGATATCAGGTTACAGCAACAATAGCTTCAATGATTTGTATGATTCGCTTCAGGTCATCCATGGAACCCCTCACATCTGGAAGTAGTGCCGTCTCAGTAGGTCATATTTTCTCCCTCTCTTCTTGGTAGAGTTGACAGGCATGAAGAATGTGTTCTGCAGTCTCTGGGCTCAGTCCACAGTTGCAGTGGTCTGTCTCGTCAATCTTCAGCTTTCTGAACATGTGACTTCTCTGTCTGTTGTGGCCAGTTTGTAGTCTAAAGATTATGGTTTGTTCCTTGCATGACATTTGATGGTAGGGAATATTTGGTTCTGCAGTTGGGTGCAGCTGCTTTCACATATTCTGCTTTTAACATAGTCTTACATTCATAGTCTTACATTCAAACTTTCTATTTGTTCTAGTGATCCCCCTTTCCTTGCCAGGAGATCAGCTTTTTTCATTTCCAGGTATGCCACAGTGTGAGATACCAAGTATATACAGGTAGGCAGAGATATGGGATACAGTCTAGCTGTGTGCACCACCAAGTTGGAGGTCTGTTGCAGTCAATCTCGTTGTGGAGATGGCACTTAATGATGATGATGCCAGATAGACTGTAATTAGCACAGTACCACTGGTTTATTGGTTGGGGGTTAACACAATATAAGCAACACTTACCATTCTTGTTGAAGGTTATAAATAAAGTCATCAATTGACATCCTGTCACACACAAAGTAAATTCCCCTGCCAAGATAAGAAACAAATTCAGTGTAGGCATCTCTGTATTTCAAAATAAAATAATATTGAATCAAAGACAGCTAATAAATACACAGAGGAAAGAATTAAATTGATACAAAAAAGTTTGGGTAGGACATGAAAAGAACTGGAAGCAATGTGTAGAACTGGAAGTATACTCCCGCCGGATCTCTCTTGTAAATGAAAATGATCTTACTAGAGCTCCAGCAAGAAGTAGTCAGGAGAATGTCACAGTTTTCTTTGTGCCAGTGACCTGACACATGTGACTTTAGTTGTGATATCTAAAAAGTTAAGTGTTTTTAGTTTTTACCAATTCCACTGGTATAGTCTATAGTCACATCGATTGTGGTTCAGTCACAATCTGTTTATCAGCATTTTCTCACACTGCACACTGATCTCTTTTACCAATATGAATCTACCCTCTGTCAACATTGCTTGGAAAATATTTTGCTGTCTGGGAAACTATCAACCTGACCACAGACACTAACTATCAGTGTGCTAACCATTAAGCTACTTCTGCTCTAAATGTGCTTTTTTAATATCAAGTAAACTTTTCTATTATTGCATCCATGTAGAGTGATATTAAACATTCCACAACTGTTACATTCTGTTGAAAGTATACATTAAGAATTAAACATTCCACAATTGTTACATTCTGTTGAAAGTATACATTAAGAATTAAACATTCCACAATTGTTACATTCTGTTGAAAGTATATATTCAGAATTAAACATTCCACAATTGTTACATTCTGTTGAAAGTATACATTCAGAATTAAACATTCCACAATTGTTACATTCTGTTGAAAGTATACATTCAGAATTAAACATTCCACAATTGTTACATTCTGTTGAAAGTATACATTCAGAATTAAACATTCCACAATTGTTACATTCTGTTGAAAGTATACATTCAGAATTAAACATTCCACAATTGTTACATTCTGTTGAAAGTATACATTCAGAATTAAACATTCCACAATTGTTACATTCTGTTGAAAGTATACATTCAGAATTAAACATTCCACAACTGTTACATTCTGTTGAAAGTATACATTCAGAATTAAACATTCCACAACTGTTATATCCTGCTGAAAGTAAACATTCAGAATTAAACATTCCACAACTGAAGATTGGTGTCATTTGCCCTAGGGCTTAGTATGCTTTACTACATCTATCGTGCAACATCTAGCATATTGTATGTTGTTTACAATATGCCCTCTAATATTCCTGGCATATCTTGTATGGATCCCATTATCATTTCACTGTATATATTGAATCATGCGACAGCACACAAGCTTCTCTATCCCCTTGCTTGATGCATTGAAATGCTCCTGTTTGGTTATTGATTCTTATGGCTTCTCTTTGTTGCCAATATATATATATATATATATATATATATATATATATTCCTTATTATTATCAGATCTTTAACATTAATGTCCAAATTCTCCAAAATTCTAATCATTTCTTCATGTTCGGGGATTATTTCTTCATTATCGGATTCCTACACACACACACACACACAATTTTTACCTTTCCTGTCAAAGAAAAGTCCACACAAAATATTAGCAACATTCATCCACACAACACATTACCCACTTTCTGTTGCTTCATTAATCCGCTGTATCTTTTATTTCCCACTATATTGAATTATTGTCACTAATGAATTTTACTTTTTCTTTGTGACTTCTGGCCACAATTCTCAATAGGCTATTGATTTTAGAAACAGCATAGTAACAGTTCTCATAGATTACAACTACGGGAGACTTCAAGATATACAGAATCACAGACACATCACATAACCAGTTAGCCGTCATATTGAAATATCGATCAAACATATTGACGTGCTTCATAATGCAAAGAGGGGGATCAGTGCTATTAGTCATGGCAGCAAAAGACATGCAAAAACTGTCACTTTTTCAGCTGCTGCAAACACTAGTTATTTTGTAATAGTATCATAAATCACCCGTGTGTTGCCAGGGTCCGAAGGGAAGTAAAGAATAGTAACACTGTTTACCTTCCATGCATGTCATAAGAGGCGACTAAGGAGGTTATGGGATGGAGTTGGCTGTCCCATCCCATATAGGGTCAACATGACCCAAAGCCATGCTAAATTCGGATGTGTCAGGCCAAAAGGCGCAGATATCGCAGCATTAATGTAAATCATGACACAACTCATTCCGTTCTCTGGACTACATCCTGCTAATTTAGAGGATGTTTGAGAATGAACGAAGAAGAAGTATCAGAAATTGTGGTCTCTGTCTGCTCATACTGTCAGAGACAAGTGGACAGATTGAAAAGAATCCAAAATTAGGCTATGAGGGCAGTGCTAAGATGTATTAAAGATACCCCCATCAGAGTCATGTGATATCTGTTAGATTTACCCAACATTAAGGTATGGCATCAAGTGGCACATATTATTAAATACCTCGATGTAGCCAACAATGATTCTTGCACCAGTTTCTAGATGAGATAAACAGAAAATGAATCAAACATGGAAAGTCATTGATGGCAGAAGCAGAGAACACACTACTCAGAATATGTGAATTGTAAGACGTTTCTAAAGGCAGTGAATGGACGAAGGTGGACAGAGAGAAAGAGTCTCTGACAAATGTAGTAATATAACGGGGGAAAGTGTGTAGGGAATCCTTCAATTTGTCTAGTTGCACTGAAAACAACAAGACATATATACAGATGGTTCAGTCAACAGAAAAACAAATAAGTGCAGATGGAGCTTTATTGCCTACAATAATTGCAAGAAGGTGAATTCGAAATCATCTGAGTAACACTACACCTAACCTGGTAAAACTACAATTTCTGCTTAACACTGTTTATCTAACCTGGTAACACTACAACATTGAGCATGAAAATTGAAATATAAGAGATGATGGCAGCACTCATTTGTTTGGTTACTAAAATCTTAACTCACAGTGATACAAGCGGTGATGGCAGCACTCGTTTGGTGACTGAAATCTTAACTCACAGTGACAGCAGCAATAATTTGTTTGTTGACTGAAATCTTAACTCACAGTGACAGCAGCAATCATTTGTTTGGTGGCTGAAATCTTAACTCACAGTGACAGCAGCAATCATTTGTTTGGTGGCTGAAATCTTAACTCACTCAGTGATACTTCTACGTTTGTTCTAAAGGTTCTGCAGACTACCAGGATGTAGTCTGGAGAACGGAATGCTTTGTGTCATGGTTTTCAACTTTTCTGCGATATCTGCATCTTTCGGCCTGACACATCCGATTTCAGCAAGGTTTCTGGGCCACTGATCCTCTATGGAATGACAACACATGGACGATGATGATACTCTCAGAGCATGGTGCATAAGATAGTAAAGTGCATATTCAGAAAAGAGTAAGTCATGCTACTAAACAACTATAGTGAAGTAGATGACACTGGAGGCGATGTGTCTTTATAAAAAATCTTTTGCAAAGCACCAGTACTGAATTGAAATTATATCTGATCAGAGGAAGTATATTCCCAGTAGCAACTAAAGGCTGTGAAACATGGACATAAAGTAGTGGAAAAGAGAATTATTTCCTTTGAAATGAGATTCTACAGAAGTATATTGAGAATACCATAGACAGTGAAAAAATATGAATCAGAAGTGATAAGTATATTCAATGTGGATGAGGGTTGACTTCTAAACATTATAACAAGACATTTGAGGGTTTTTGGCCATATAAAGAGACATAACAGCATGGAAAAAGTAGTAATGCAATGCATGGTTGCTAGTAACAGGTCTGCCCATGACAACATGAACAAAAGACACCTCAGGGTGTTTAGTCATGTCCTTGCCTACAGCAGGTCAAAAATCAGAAGTTGTTCAGAACATCAAGAATGAAGACCAAGCTCTGGAAAGCATAGCATCTGAATAATAATACATTATAATGAACTTACCACAAACCAGTGTCCGAGTAACAAGTATTAAAGGACTGAAAACTGTGTGCTAGGTTCAGTTTGACAGTTTGTTGAGCTAGCTGGCTGGGAAGGTTAGTACCTCCACCATGAGACCTGTCCCAGCTTCCAATCAATGTGTTGGCAACCATAAGAGCAATGTTATCTGGGTTCTGCCAACCACAACCCTCCACTGCAATGGCAACATGGGCAAGGGGCATCATGTCATCTCTGACCCTCAACTGAAGAATGGAAATTTTAAAAACAATTAAGGTTATCTGTCAACAGTGAGCTGACTTCATTATATATATACAATGAACATACTTATAGGTGCTAAATGTCTTTCAGCAAACGGTGTAGAGTTTGTTTATTTAATAAATGACAGAATATGCTAAATTTTGCACTTTTTTAAGTCATTCTATTTCTAATCAGATCGTAGCTTCGATGAAATGTAAGATTAGGATCTGTGGAACTCCTCAGGTTTGGCAGTAAGCTGTGTTTCAACCTGTCTTCCCTGCAGTGCCAACATACATAAAAGATACATCCTGGACACAGAATGCAGGCAGATAAGTAAGGCTATAGATATGACCACAAATGTGGGGTTTCCTAAAAATATTCCTGCGCTAGAACCATGGAAATTTGTAATACGGTAATATGCACACCCCCCCCCCCAATCAAACCATATTTTTAACGTGGTGACAATGTTTTTTATGTTAAGGGAAGGGGATTTACAGCCTTTTTAATATTATTTATGTTGTACAAAGAGCTAAATCTGATTTTCTTCTTCGTTCATTCTTAAACTCCTCAAGATAAGCAGGATGTAGTCCGGATTACAGGACGCATTATGCCATGGAATACACAGCTAAGCTGTCATATCTGCGCTTTTGGCCTGAAACACCCAACTTCAACATGGCTTCTATATTGGATGGTACAGCTAACTCCACCCCAAAAACCTCCTTAGCCGTGTGTACAACATGCATGGAAGGTACACCCCACCCCTGCAACATGCAGGCAAATCTAATGTTTTACTTCTCAGTGTTCATCTTCAAGACATTAAATCAATAATAGCTAATAACTGCACCAACATTCAAGGCATTGATAAACATAACTTACTAATATGTCAATAAATAAGATAGATCTTCAAACAAAAGTGATTGAACTATGTTGAATAACTCACAGTTATACATGCAACATTTGTCAGTCTTTTCTCAAAGATCTCCTTCCTCATGATCAACATACAAATCATGACTCAATACTTGACAATATAATTGAATAATTGGGATTTGATGATCGTAAAACAGTATTATCCTGCTACTGCTGTAGAATTCTTGTGTCAGACATCTGTATGTGTTGTCAGTACCTGTTTTATACGTGTCTGTCTGTGTTATCAATTCTTGTTCACAGCAAACAATTTTTTTTTTTTTTTTAAATCTACTTGTCCGGGTGTATGGTGGAGTGATACAAAGCTAATCTCAGATAGCAAGGTAACAGGATCAAACCCCACCACAAGAAACTGCATATCCAGGCTGTACAGAAGGTATTGGCAGCCTACTGAACATATTTATATTGCCTAGAAAATCATGACAGCCAAATAAATTCTGGTTTAATGGCTACTTCTTCAATAGAATAGGCTAGCAACTTTCACCTGCTGTAGAAATGGTCATCATCATGTGCTTTGTTAATGTACCTAACCATGACCACCATGTACCTAAACCTAACCATGACCACCATGTATCTAAACCTAACCATGACCACCATGTATCTAAACCTAACCATGACCACTGTGTATCTAACCATGACTATCATGTATCACCATGTATCTAACCATGTATCACCATGTATCTAACCATGACCATCATGTATCACCATGTATCATGACCATCATGTATCACCATGTATCTAACCATGTATCACCATGTATCTAACCATGACCATCATGTATCACACCATGACCATCATGTATCACCATGTATCTAACCATGACCACTGTGTATCTAACCATGACCATCATGTACCACCATGTATCTAACCATGACCATCATGTATCACCATGTATCTAACCATGACCACCATGTATCTAAACCTAACCATGACCACTGTGTATCTAACCATGACTATCATGTATCACCATGTATCTAACCATGTATCACCATGTATCTAACCATGACCATCATGTATCACCATGTATCATGACCATCATGTATCACCATGTATCTAACCATGTAACACCATGTATCTAACCATGACCATCATGTATCACCATGTATCTAACCATGACCATCATGTATCACCATGTATCTAACCATGACCACTGTGTATCTAACCATGACCATCATGTACCACCATGTATCTAACCATGACCATCATTTATCACAATGTACCTAACCATAACCATCATGTACCACCATGACCATCATGTATCACCATGTATCTAAACATGACCATCATTATCACCATGTACCTAACTATGTACCACCATGTATCTAACCATGACCATCATGTATCTAACCATGACCATCATGTATCTAACCATGACCATCATGTATCTAACCATGACCATCATGTATCTAACCATGACCATCATGTATCTAACCATGACCATCATGTATCTAACCATGACCATCATGTATCTAACCATGACCATCATGTATCTAACCATGACCATCATGTATCACCATGTATCTAAACATGACCATCATTATCACCATGTACCTAACTATGTACCATCATGTATCTAACCATGACCATCATGTATCTAACCATGACCATCATGTATCTAAACATGACCATCATTATCACCATGTACCTAACCATGTACCACCATGTATCTAACCATGACCATCATGTATCTAACCATGACCATCATGTACCACCATGTATCTAAACATGACCATCATGTACCACCATGTATCTAACCATGACCATCATGTATCTAACCATGACCATCATGTATCACCATGTATCTAACCATGACCATCATGTACCACCATGTATCTAAACATGACCATCATTATCACCATGTATCTAACCATGTACCACCATGTATCTAACCATGACCATCATGTATCTAACCATGACCATCATGTACCACCATGTATCTAAACATGACCATCATGTACCACCATGTATCTAACCATGACCATCATGTACCACCATGTATCTAAACATGACCATCATGTACCACCATGTATCTAACCATGACCATCATGTATCTAACCATGACCATCATGTATCACCATGTATCTAACCATGACCATCATGTATCTAACCATGACCATCATGTACCACCATGTATCTAACCATGACCATCATGTAACACCATGTATCTAACCTTGACCATCATGTACCACCATGTATCTAACCATGACCATCATGTACCACCATGTATCTAACCATGACCATCATGTAACACCATGTACCTAACCATGACCATCATGTACCACCATGTATCTAACCATGACCATCATGTATCTAACCATGACCATCATGTATCTAACCATGACCATCATGTATCTAACCATGACCATCATGTATCTAACCATGACCATCATGTACCACCATGTATCTAACCATGACCATCATGTAACACCATGTATCTAACCATGACCATCATGTACCACCATGTATCTAACCATGACCATCATGTACCACCATGTATCTAACCATGACCATCATGTAACACCATGTACCTAACCATGACCATCATGTACCACCATGTATCTAACCATGACCATCATGTATCTAACCATGACCATCATGTGTTCAAGAACAACAAAAAGTGAAAAGACACCATGAATAGATATTTCTAAAGAACTAATAAACTCACCTGTAGGGGAAGTTGTAGGCAGAAGAAGAGGTTGACAAAAGAAATTATGGACTAATAATGTTAAAGATTTGACAGGATCAAGATCTGACACTTAAACAAGGAACTGAGAACAGAGAGACATGACAGGATTTTAAGTGTTGATATTTCTAAATTGGCACCCCAATGACCCTGCAGGGTATAAGTTTAATGAAATGAATGAAAAATGTGATTAATTTTAAGATATGTACCTCGCTTCCAGTAAACCTTGCTTGAGGTAAGACTGGTGTCTCATATCCAGTTTCTATTTTGCCAAAGTGTTTTTCTGCAAGTTGGCACAACTCATCATGGTTTACACCTGTCAAAAATTCAGAATGAACTGTTGTTAAAAATTGTGATTTTTTTAAAAACACAATATATATCTCCAATATTATCTCATGTGGAGTGTTTCAAACCTTTTTCAAGTGGACATTTTTTTTTTAAATTAGTGTTGAAATAATCCGATTGTCAAACGATGATTTAAACTGAAGCTGTAGGTCAGAACTGTATGTTAATATTTTTTGAACAATCAAACACGACATACCATTGATCTCTCAGAAAGGAAGGTCTTCTTCTTCTGTCTTCAGCATCCTGCGGTCAAGCCTGTTGTCAGGACGAAGTCCACTTTCTCCAGGTCAGAGCACCTCAAATCTGTATCCTCTGTCCTGGATCTTTATATATTGAATAGCCCTGAAGGACTAGTTTAGGAGTATGTGTTCAGCAGTTAGGATTCCAGATCCGCATAGACATTCATCTGTGTATGCAATCATCTGTTAGTAAAGGTGATCCAACAGTGCAGTGGTCTGAAAGGAGGTTCTCTTGAAAGGAAGTCCAAGAAAACTTTAGCTAAAGTGAAGAATTCAATCATTTCTATGTGTGATGGTGCCTATAATGTAGAAAATTGTAAACTCAACTTCAAAATGTTGTCGCCCTTTTAACAGTTTTCCCACTACTATGGGTTCCTTCACAACATGCACACAGGAACTCAAGAGTTTATTGTAGGGCTAGATACAAAACCACACGCACTAGTAGTCATGTGACACTTCAAATTTTGCCATTCATTGTTTCACAAATTAAACAAACTCATAACCTTCGGGGTCAAAAGTTGGTATTGATCATCAGTGCTAGTGTAAAAGATGCTCAAAAGGCTTGGAGAATTGACTTCATTGTACGAGGGGTGATCAAAAAGTTTTTTTCTTTACTAAGAAATCATAAAGACTGGGGGGATTGCTGCATATAATTTTAAAGACTGTGCAGCTCATTAAAGAAAAATTGGCAGGAAACTTGTTCAGCTGTGTATGAAGCCATGTCATGGATAAAATGGAGTCTCATAGCATAATATAATTCCTGCACTTGCAGGAAAGATCTGCAAACAAATTCATGATGAGATGTTTGCCGTTTATAAGAATGTCTACCCTTATATGATACTGAGAAACGTTGGAAAAATCACTTTCAAATGGGACACACCAGCGTTCAATATGAGCCAAGGACTGGCAGGCCATCCACTGCAGATGATGCAACCAACACTGCAAAAGAGGAGGCCCTATTCCTCTCAGACAGGCACATTACCGTCAAGGAAATCATGGCTGAATTTGGACATCATGGAACCATGTTGAAGATTTTGCATGAGCAGCTTCACATGTCAAAGTTGTCCACCAGGTGGGTTCCCTGCTTTCTCACTCCAATCAAAAAAATGTGCCTTGAGCCAAAGCATCCACAAAGATATTGGACATTTGCAATGCTGACGAAAAAGATTTTTTCATAAATTGGTTACTATAGACGAATGTTGGGTGCATCTCTATGACCCCCGAGACAAAAAACAAGTGCAAACATTCCTGTTTGCCACCACCAAAGGTAAAGACAGTTCCCTCTATGGAAAAAGTCATGCTCACCATCTTTTAAGACTTTCGCTGGGTAATATTCACCAATTACATTCCTCGTGGACATACTATCAAGAATATACTGCCAAAGCGTTCTCAAGAAATTACGAGAAGAAATTAAGTGCAAAAGACGCATGATGATGTCCAGAGACGTTCGTCTACATCATGCCAATGTACCAGCTCAACTCCATGTCTTTGCCAAGCAGTGTGGGTATTAAATCAAGCCCCATCCACCTTACTCACCTGACTTAGCACAGAGTGACTTCTTCCGGTTTCCAAACATGAATAATCCGCTTCATGAGCATCATTTTCTGACATCCAGGACTTGATTACTGAAGTGGAGACATGGTTTCAGGCCCAGGAGGATGTGTTCTACAATCAAGGCATTAGGAAGGTGTAGAAGAGATGGGAGAAGTGCATCCTCTTGAGGGGTGAATACATGGAGAAGGACTGAAGTTCACACCAAATGTTCAGGTGTCTTGATTCCTTCACACCAAATGTTCAGGTGTCTTGATTCCTTCACACCAAATGTTCAGGTGTCTTGATTCCTTCACACCAAATCTTCAGGTGTCTTGATTCCTTCACACCAAATGTTCAGGTGTCTTGATTCCTTCACACCAAATGTTCAGGTGTCTTGATTCCTTCATACTAAACTGCAAAACTTACTCGTACTCTCATGTACTCTATCCCACTAAATGAAGAGGTACGCCTCCTGTAAGAGTACCATTCACAGCACATAACTCTGTAGCTTCAAGTGATGATCCCCGGGGTACTCCATAAATATTCACTTGGCAAACAAACTGCATTTGAATCTGCAAACTCTTGAGCACATGACAAATTATTTAACCACTATGCCATGGTGACCTCTTTCCTAGCCAACCAACAAGAGACACATTTCTGGACAGGTCAATAATGACTTAGACAATGACAAAAAAATCAAGCAACGTTAAATGTTGCTAGCATTCAGATTGGCGAGAAGCAAAAAAAATGGGGTACAAGTAATGCTGATAAACAGGTTGCAATGCATAGCTGGCATAATAGAGATATTTTTTTTTCATTTGTCCTCTACTCCCACAGGATCTCTCTAGTAGTAGGATAATGGTCGTGCCAGATTTCCCATAGAATGTAATCTAGAAAGTGGAAATGTGTTGCCTCCATTTTATTGAATTTGTGCTAATGGCACAGCGCATTCAACTCGGCTTGGTAACTAATATGTTCTGTGTTGTTTTCCCACTTCCACTGAACGGTACACATCTGTAGCCATATCAATAGTAGCCCAGTTTTATGAGAGAACTGGTTCCCATACTGTACACTAAACACCGAACTGATATTAACTAGTCAATCATGCTTGATCTTTTCAATGCTGTAAGTATTGTTAACAACATAGTCATAGACGCACACACTATTATCAATATGACCATGGACATTCACAGTTCATTGGGATAAAACACTGAAGTATTAGAAACAACTGCCAAAATCAGATGTGTCAAACCATTTGTATAAATAAAATGTCAGTACATCATGCTGAAAATCTATTTGCCACTAGTTTGGCAAAATCTATTCGCCAAAATAAATCTGCCACTAGACAGTAGGAGCATTGTCATACAAGAGAGATCCAGCTGAGTTGGAAAATTAATGTTTCGTACAAGAGAGATCCAGCTGGAGTTGGAAAATTAATGTTTCGTACAAGAGAGATCCAGCTGGAGTTGGAAAATTAATGTTTCGTACAAGAGAGATCCAGCTGAGTTGGAAAATTAACAATGACAACAAAAAATAGACAGATTTCTTCAAGTCAATAGTCTGCTAGGCGTTAATAAATACGGCTGTATTATACTGAAACATTATACGGTGAAAAACTGTTTACCTCCGGCAGCTGCAAGGACAATACGTGAACCTTTATAGTGAGTGTTGATATATTCCAGAAGGTCATTACGTGTGATTGATCTGAAAGAAGGAAATAATATTGTTAACTTTATATGCACAGTGTATATGTGTTTTCTATCATAAGCAACTTTTAGTCAATGAATTATATCTCTATTGTCTATCATAAGCAACTTTTAATCAATGAATTTGCATTTCTTCTCAAACTCCTCCAAATTAGCAGGATGTTCCCCATTGAGGCCAAAATCTTGTGATGGCGCTTAGTTTCAGCCATCAGGGGCTGGAAGTAAGCAGGGTGCCGAAGAAAGAGGCAACCAGCCAAAAGGAGCACAATTAATCAGGATGCCATGTACAAAACACAATGGGTACTTGTCTATATCCAAAAATAGTTATGGTGCCACTAGACAGTGGCCACTAAACAAATACAAAGAGCTATTGATGCCTAAACCCTATGGGCAAATAGATGGTATGTCAGCGTTAACACAGATAAGTGCAGTACTACATTCTTTACCCTCTCACCAAAACAAAAAAAGGTATTATCAAGATAGATGGAGAACTTTTGAAAGTAGACAAACAACCCACATACCTCAGAGTTACTTTTGATAAGCTGACATGGAAGCTACACATAAACAAAGCAACAACAAAAGCCAGGAGGAAGTTAGCTATCCTGAGAAAACTAAGTGGAACCACATGGGGAGCAAGTGGTAATATACTCCATAAAGTTTACCAGCAAGGCATAAGACCACACCTGGAATATGGTTCAGCTGTGTGGTGTCCTGTATCAAACACCACGTTACAGGATCTAGATAAAGTGCAAAATCTGGTTTTGCAAGGTGCAGATTCATGACACATACTGATCTTCAGACTACTTCCTGTTAATCTATAAGATTTTGAGATAGAACACAGAATAAAATACTACAAAAATGTGAACTATCCCCATAGCTACCTTGTAATTGCTCTGGTTAGAAAGATAAACGGGATAAGCACCTATGCAACACCAGGAATGACATCCATCATCATCATCAGCGTTCATTCTCAATCTCCCGCTGGATATCTCTTGTAACAGGACAATGGTCCTACTATATTTCCAGCAGGATGTAGTCCAGAGAATGGAAATGCGTTGTGTCGCCGTTTTATTTGCGCCAATGGCCCAACACATCCGTCTTCGGCGGAGAATGACATCCACTTTCCAAGTATTATTTCTGTAAAATAAGGTGTCACAACAATACAATACCAGAACTTTTAGGACATACTTAATATTCTCAGTTGGCCCAAGTATAGTCTGTCCGAGGGAAGTGCCCTGGTAGGCAATCGAGTGAAGATGATCAAACACTACTTCCTGTAGATTTGTTTCTATTTCCTGTTAAGATCATGAACATAATTATAAGAGATTATAAGAAAATTGAACATGCCATAATTACTTAATATATTAGCTCTGTAATTCTTTGTTTCTTGTTTGTTTTGATCACCATGATGAGCTACATAGCTCTTTCATCCTTGTGTGCCAAGAGATGGTTTCTCTACAGCTTTCTTTCATACAAGTTACAACTCTCAGTGGTGTGCAATGCTTTGAGAAGAAGTCTTCCACTCGGTGGTGGTGGTCAGAGGGGGGGGGGTGTGGTTTTAAAGATAGGCTCTATAATTAACTAAAACAAAGACTAAACAAGGAAATCGGAATAATGTCACAGCAATTCTCTATTGCTTTAGTCACGGGAATGGAAATTGATAAATATGAGATCTGCAACATGTGCAATATTATGACCTCATGTTTTTAACATCCTCCACTTCTACATATAAATCTTCCATCCCCTCTCCATTTCATTCTGTTACATCCTTTTCCAAAATAAATTACGTATAACTGTATTTCTTTTAGTTGTTCATTTTTCTACCTTCTGTGTCATGTTCTGTGATTGATAAACGTCTTGTGACCATACTGTCTTTAAGGAGACCAACATAAATCATTCTAAAATGGACAACCAACAGGTATAAAGACAGGAAGTACACTAAAAATACCCAACGAAAATCATTAGAAGACAGGCATTGTTCTAGAATTCACAGGTAAACAAATATTGAAAAAAAAATTATATAAATAGGGTTAAAATAATTTTACACTGAACAACACACAGCATTGGTGTATCAACCAAAAGGTTTTTATATAGAAAGGTACCAAGAAACTGCTATTTAACCCTTTTTATATTTTTATCTTCAATATTTACCTACTATCTACTATATATAAAAGATTAGCGAACAGCAAAACTTGTTCTTAAATATGAAAAAGACAAAAATAATGGCAACTGACAAAACTAAATCAAGACCCAAAATTAATATTGAGAACTGCAATTTGGAAGAAGTGACACATTTTGATTATTTAGGAACTAATATAAACAATGCGGGGGACTGCGCAGTTGAGATCAAGAGAAGAACGGCAATGGCGCTGGCAAAATTAAAACATAAAGAAACTATGGCAAGGTACTAACATAAGAACAAAATTGTTTTTACTACGAACATGTGTATTCCCTGTGGCGACATATGGATGTGAAGCATGGACACTAAATAAAACAGTGGCCAAAAGAATAACATCATTTGAATTAAAGTATTATAGAAGAGTTTTGAGAATACCATGGACAGCGAAGAAAACAAACCAGGAGGTGTTACGAACAATTAACGTCCAGGAAGGCTGGCTTCTGAACACTATATTAAAGAAAAAGCTAGTTTTTTTCGGTCATATTAAGAGACACGACTGCATGGAGAGAGTGTTAATGGAGGGGATGATAGAAGGCAACAGGGGCAAAGGCCGACCAAGACTCCGTTGGACAAAAGACATTCAAGAATGCCTGCGCATGTCACTGGAAGATGCAGGGCAACTTGCTCAAGACCGCGGAGAATTCAAGAAATCCATAGGAAAGACTACGTTCTGGAAAGAATATGTCACTTGATGATGATCTACTATATGATGCACAGTTTTACTGCAGTCTCCCGATCACTGGAATCCACAGGGAAATAGAAAAGAGGAAGACTAAAAATCACCTGGAGAAAAGAATTAGATACTGAATAACAAATCTGATTGTTAATAGAATGTGCATTAATTCTTAAATAAATCTGCTAGTTAATAGAATGGATTGTGTGTGTTATGGTTTGGCTGTGAAATCTGTACCTTTTGGCATGAACGTCCAAATTCCCGAGATCATTCTAGTGACTTTGAAATTCTACTGCATGGTTAGCCAGCTTTTATTAGTTAACTCTCATGACATGCATTGAAGGTGAAAGTGTTTTCTTTGCTCCCCTTTTGAGACTTCTTTAATGCAATGTTTCAAAGATTATTTTTCTGTGATCAGTTACTCAGCAGATCTGTGCTTAGCTGTCTTTATCAGAAACCAGCATCATGGCACGTGACATTCCCATAAGTGCTTCATTCTCTAATCCAGCAGCAATCCAGGAGTATGTAGACTCAAAGTTCCAGTCAGATGTTGATTATATGATCATTTTTTCCAGAGAGGACACTTTCTTCCCTCACCCCTGATCATCCCTATTTCTGTGTGTTTCTTTGTTAAACGTACATTATCACCTACGGTGTCATCTTCACTCTGTAGTTAATCAATGGCTGCATTTATCACTACTGTGCCATCAACCATATTACCCACCAATGAGTTTGCTCTTTCATTGTCTCTGACCCCTGCATGATCAAATCTGTATATCCATGTAATACTTTAGACAACAGAGTTGTTCAGTAATATAACCCATTCTTTTCTTTACATGCACCTTTCTATATTGCGCATCATAATTTAGTAGTCTGGGAGTATCATAGCATGAGTTGGTATTTCAACCACCAACCGAATGCAGCTGTTTCTGCTTCTATTTCAAGCTTTTTATTCTATTTTCAACTATCTATACAAATAGATGGTTATCGCAAAGTTTATCTTCCACTTGCAGCTATGTTTCAGCCCTTAGATCACCAAAGAAGAAATGTCTGCATGTTTTCTGGAATCTGAGACACATTTTGGCATGGACATTGATCAGTTTAAGAAAGACTAATACGGTTTCAATATATGGAATTATGAAAATATTGACAAACCTGCATCTCCCTCAGAATCACACCTCTCTCTCGTTCAATTTCTTGTTCACCTAGTAGACTGTTCTGAGTGATATCTGCTAAAATCTCCAACGCTAAGAGTGGAATGAAATTGGAAAATCACAATGTTAATTTTAGCTTCAATTAATACCCACTATTTATAAACCAAGTATGACAGTCTTCTCAAACTCCTACAGATTAGCAGTTTAGTCTGGACAATGGAATACATTGTGTCATGGTTTGCAACTTGGCTGCCTTCCTGATACATCAGACTTCAGCATGTTTTATGGGTCACTTGACACTCTTTAGAATAGGACAGCCAACTTAATCGGCAAAACCTCCTTAAGAGTGTCACTATTCTTTGCTTTCCTCTTGAATCCGACAACACACAGGCGAGCAGTCTTAATATTAGTGACATAAAGTCATCGGTTTCTCTAATGTACTTGTGTCATCTAAGGTAGATTGTCTTAAAGTTAGTTATAAAATCATCATATTACAATATACCCTAACATCATCTATAAGATCAGTTACAAAGTCATCTGTTTCTCTAATGTACTCGTGTCATCTAAGATAGATTGTCCTAAGGTTAGTTATAAAATCATCCTATGTCTTTCCACTGTACCCTAACATCACCTTCAGATTAGTCAGCTCTAATACTAGTTACAAAATCTCATCTGATCTGGTTTCTTCCATGAACCCTGATATCACCTAAACTAGACTCAGTACAGCTGGCATGGTGCTGGCTACCCCATCACATAGTTTTTCAAAAGTTGTTAAAATTTCGGCAGCACCTATATATTTCGTCATATTTTCACAGAACACCAAGACTTCTGCTGTGCCATAAACTTCTGACTAGTTCATGTGTGATAATGTAGTAGACATTCTCACTTATCAGCAGTGCGCAGATAAAACGATCAAGGAGGAGAATGGTGCCTTTGCGGTCACTACGAGTAGTATGACCATGGAGACTATGGCGGTGATCAGGGCATTTGAGTGGGTATGCACACAGAAGGTAACGCAGGTCTGCATCTTGAGTGACTCTATGAGTATGATTAGGAAGGTACAAGTGGGTCTCGTTCACGGACAGTGGATTGAGGCCTTGAGAAAGGCGAGGCTGAAAGTGGTTATATTTATTTTCGTGTCGAGACGTGGGTGTTCGAGGCAATGAAAGAGTGGATCAACTGGCATCGTGTGCGATTGTGGCACAGGGCGCTGACGTTTTGAACCGTAAGAGATATAGCACACGAGAGTGAGACTAGTGTAGATGATGATTCCTTTTCAATGGCTAGGATTAAAGATCAGGGTTTGAAATGCGGTATTGCTAGATGTGAACATTTTGGAGGGCGCAGAAGAATGATGGTCAACCAGCATAGGACTGGTACTGTCAGTAGAAGTGTAATGGCGGATACACTCAAGGAGAGATTGGAGCAACTATGGATGTGTCCAGTTTGCAGTGATGATGATCCGACGACTAACTAAATAACTAACTTATCAGTAAAAATTGTGAACCTAATCTTCTTCTTCTTCAGTGTTCATTCTCAAACTCCCGCTGGATTTCTCTTGTAGCATGACAATGGTCCTACAAGATTTCCAGTTGAATATAGTCCAGAGAATGGAAATGCGTTGTGTTGCCTTTTATTTGCGCCAATGGTCCAACACATCCATCTTCGGTGGGATGAACCTAATCAAAGTGATACTTCTGTGTTCATTCTCAAATTCCTGCAGACTAGCAGGAAGTAGTCTGGAGAACAGAATGGATTGCGTCATGATTTACAGCTTAGCTGTGATATGTACACCTTTCTGCCTGACACATCAAACTTCATCATGGCTTCTGAGTTACTAAAACTCTCTATGGGAAGGGAGAGCCAGCTCCACCCTTAAAACCTCTTAGTTGTCTCTTGTGACCTGTATGACAGGTAATAGTATCACTATTCTTTGCCCCCTTTTGAATCTGGTAACACATGAATGGAAGTGATTAAAAAATATCATGACGAAGCCAGATGTGTTGGGCTGAAAGGGCCAGATATTGCAGCAAAGCTGTAAACCAAGACAAAACATAAATTCTCCTTACAATCAGCAGGAAATTGAGAATGCAAAAGAAGCTACACACCATAACTAAAAAATGACAACACTTTTTATATCTTTCAGTATACAAAGAGCTGGGTCTAATACCCTATTTAGGAAATATCATTGAACAGAGATTTTGGAAAGTAATACTTTTTTTTATGGCAACCACCGAAATGATGTATGAACGGATGTTGAACAGAGAATGAACATAAAACATCATTTTTTCAAAGTGAACCCATTATCACATGCCAGTATGACTTCATCAGACTTCTGAGGATTACCAGGAAGTAGAAGTAGTCCAGAGAATAGAATGTGTTGTCATAGTTCACAGCTGGTACTTGTAATCTGTTCATTTCAGCCCAACATCCCCAACTTCAGCTTGGCTTCTGGGTCACTTTAATCCTTTATGGAATGGGACGGCCTTACCCACCCCCATCCCTCCTCAATTGCTTTTTATACTTTGTGTGGTGTCGTTATTCTTTGCTCTTCTTTCTGGTCCCAGAAACAGATTTGATTTCATTACTGACCAACATTACTGATTTCATATCGACCCCAACTCCTTGAAGTGGAGATTAAGCTTAGTCCAGCCAACAGAAGCTGGAAACTAAGATCGATCAAGTCATCTTTGGCATCAAGCAGGATCACAGTCCTGCCCAAGCAATCACTGGTGCTGAAGTCAGAGATACCAGACCAAGAGGCACACCAGCAACTATGGTATCATGTAACATGTTTTTACATTAATGATAAAACTGATTGCCTTTGAAATGTATTAATTTCAAAATTTAGGAAAAGAAAATACCAGATTACATGAGATAGATAAAGTACAAAAACGGGCACTTATGATCATCATAGGGGCAATGAAATCAACACACATAGTAGAGATGGAGAATACAAGATAGAAAGAATACAAATACTGACAGAACGAATGAGACACAAGGTGTTAATACGAACAGCAAAGTTCCACTATATGCCAAGATGCCCAATGAAAGACAGATTTCAAAATCTGGCAATGGGCAATGAAAAAGAAGCAGATTTATTTACCAAACTAAACAACTTCATAGACTAATCTTTGATTTATCTGAAGTTGACAGCGCCTTGTTTGTACCAAAGCAAACTATTTGGAGTGTGTTGCAAGGTCTTAAAGGGGAACAAATAATAGAAAATCTACAACCTACTATGAATGTCATAAGGGGCAACTAAGGAGGACTGGAGTTTGCTGTTCCATCTCATTACATAAAAGTTTTAATGTTTATATTTTTTCCATGAAATATATTTACATTTTATTTTCAATCCACGTATGGTTTGCGTCTGTGGGTCTCACCAATGGCCCATTAGACAAACCACCCATGCAACAGAAAAACCTAAGTAGATGACATGCCGTTATATTGAGGTTATCTATTATAGAAACTTCATGGCACGTCATCTATACAATTATGCCTCTCATACTTTTAATTTTTTTTGTTACAATGTATTTTATGCCATGTTGTATTCTTTTCCTTTATTTGTTTATGTATGCACCCTCTGTGGTTGGGAGAGAGCTAGAGATTTGCTGCGCAGCAGTGGGGAGGAGGAAACTGATAGCACTGTTTTTCCTATGGCTGAGGTCCATCATAGAGGCACACTGATTCAGGACGTGACGATCCTTTTGACTTGAACATTTGGTTGCATGCCTGGAGCAATAGAGAAGTTCGGCATAACCAGTAGTCAATTGGTGGCGGGGAATGAGCACAGTGAACCCTATCTTGGCTGCAGTGGCTCGGAGCAGTTCATAGGTTGAAACCCTCCTTCCTAGTAGTGTGATAGTTTTTCGCTGGCTCTGGCCCGGGGTGGGACGAATATCCACAGACTCCCCAGCAATATAATGCCAGTACAAAACATACTAATTACAAACGAGATCGGACGTCGCCTCGGTTATCAAGGTCCGCGGCAGGCAGCGGGTAACCAGGCTGCTCTGTCTGAGAAATTAACTACTGGAACGCATCCAAAACATCAGCACAAACACAGACATGCACAATACACAACACAGCAACAACACCTGCACAAGCACCAAAACATTAAACCCAGAAAACCTCGGAGGGAGAACCAGCAGAGCCAAGATTTTCATAAAACAAAGTCTTCACTTAATATTCTACAACTGAACATCTGTGGAATAAGAAACAAAACACTAGAGCTCGCTAATTTACTACATGCTCATAAGATACATGTGGCCCTCTTACAGGAGACTATACACAAAGACACTGACCCATATCTGTCAGGATATACCAGCTATGCCTGTAAGTGTACCAACTGCTGTGGCATAATTACTTATATCAGGAATGACATTCAGGGACAATTCACCCAACTAACAGCCAATCCCACAGACATGCAGAAGGTGACCATCTGGCACACTGGAGGAAAATACACAATCTACAACATATACAGCACACCTCAGACAACATGCAATTTACTTGAAATCCATACAACACAATTTATCAAAACAATACTTGCTGGTGACTTTAATGGTCACTCACCCCATTGGGGTTACCAGAACCACAATAAGACAGGAAGATATATAGAAGAACTCTGTGAAACAACAAACCTGTCTGTCCTTCAAGATGCAAAGTCTGTACCAACACTTTTGCACAGGAGCCATCTATCTCTCAGTCGACCTGACTTGACTATCTGTTCATCTGATATAATAGACGCTTGCTCCCTAGAAATACTTGATGACATTGGAAGTGACCACAGACCAATCCTCACCACCATAACTACACCCAACAAAGCATATTTCAAACAGAAAACTCGCTGGAATTTTGGCAAGGCAGATTGGAAACTATTCCAAGAAACATCTGATTTCCTGCTAGGTAAAATCAAAAGCAATGACATAGAAACAGTTACTGCAGAGGTGACAAATGCTATCCTCAATTCAGCATCACAAAGCATCCCAAGGGGCAGTAGGAAATCATACAAACCATTCTACAACAAAGAAATGCAAGCTGGTATCCTTGATAGAAAAAAATCAAGAGAAGCCCTTGAGATCTCACCTTCACAAGAAGCAAAAATCCTGTACAATAAAACATGTGCCAAAGTAAAACTAATAGTGAAGAAGGCCAAACATGATAAATGGGCAAAAACATGCGCAAATTTAGATCTAAGGAAAAATGGCCGAAAGGCCTGGGGCTGATCAATAATTTGTCTGGGAAAAGAAGAAGAACAAACGATAAACCTATGATAGATGGAAACAGAACAATCACCACAGATCAGAAAAAGGCAGAACACTTTAACCACTTTTTTGCCAGTGTGAACAGAGTAGGGAAGCTGTCCGAGGCTGACAAGAAGCGTCTGTACCTACTGAAGCAGCAAGAAAAAGTCCAAACCTCTGGCTCAACCATATTTGATGATGACTTCAGTATGCAGGAACTCCTACAAGGGCTGAAGAAACTAAAGCCAAGAAAGTCTCCTGGACCAGATAAAATTTATAATGAAATGTTAATACACACGAGCACATCAGGGAAAGAAGTACTCCTTAAACTAATTAATATGACCTGGAGAAATGGAAAACTGCCTAAACATTGGAGAAATGCTCACATCTTTCCCATCCTGAAAAGTAACAAACCTCCAGATGAACCCAAAAGCTACCGCCCCATATCCCTAACATCATGTCTTGGGAAATTAGCAGAAAGAATGGTTAACGCACGACTTTACTGGTTCCTCGAGAGCTCAAACATCCTCTGCCATGAACAGGCTGGCTTCAGAAAAGGCAGTTGCACAGAAGACCAACTATTTAGGTTGACACAGAAAATCCATGATGGATTCCAGGAAAACAAACACACTGTGGCCATCTTTTTTGACTTACAACAGGCTTATGATCGAGTATGGAGAAAGGGTCTTTTGATGAAGATGATTGATATGGGAATTAGTGGAAAGCTATACAACTGGATAAAATACTTCCTCATTGACAGAACAATCCAGACAAAGATAAAAGATGCAATTTCATCTAAAGAAGTTCTAGAGGAAGGCTTACCACAGGGTTCTGCTTTAAGCTGCACCCTCTTTCTCATTTACATCAATGACCTTACCATACATATCAAAGCTGAAAAAGCCCTCTATGCTGATGACTTAACAATATGGCAGAGCCATGAGAATGTTGAAAGTGCTGCCAAAAGACTAAATGGAGATTTAAAAAAGACTACATGAATACTGTCAAACATGGAAGCTAAAAATAAACTGTGAGAAAACTGTCTATACCATCTTTACCAAGAGTCATAAGGTAGCCAAAGAAAATATCAGTCTATGGTTGGATACACAGAAATTGCCAAGAGAAGAACACCCCACATATCTTGGAATCACGCTTGATCGGCAGCTCACCTTCAAGAAGCATGTAAAAAATATCAAAAATAAAGCACTCAAACGGTTACAACTACTGAAAAGACTCGCTGGCACATCTTGGGGATCAGACAAGGATACCCTTAGAGGACTATACCTTGGTTACATACGTTCTGCTTTAGAATACAACAGTGCACTCCTCACAACATGTTCCACAACAAATGTAGAATCCCTAGACAGAGTGCAGAACAATGCCCTACGTCTTATTAGTGGAGCAATGAGATCTACACCGACGGCTGCATGTGAAATACATACGAATATAGAACCCCTTGAGATGCGGAGAGATATGGCTGCAATGGAGACTTATGAAAGAAGCAAAAGAATGAACAAAGACCACCCAAATAAACAACTTGTAGAAAACTGGGAACCAAACCACAGAATAAAACAAAAGTCAGTCCTGAGCCATGTCAATGAAATAAAAGACAGTTACCACCTTCCAGACAAGAGACAAAGACTGCAAAGAGTAGAAAAATGTTTACCACCACACACAGGCTTTAAATTGCCAGAAATCAAAACACAGTTAAGAGATAATGCAACGAAACGTTCCGACCCAGTAAGTCTTATGAAAGCAACACAGAAAACAATAGACACCTACCCAGAACAATGGATTCATGTCTATACTGATGGGTCTGCCTTCAAAGCCATCATCAAAGCAGGTTATGGTGTCTATATAGAATATCCAGACAAAACATCTGATGAGTTGTTTGATGCCTGTGAGGAGATATGTTCTAACTATGAAGCTGAAATAACAGCACTAGAAATTGCCTTGTACCACCTGAAGACCATATTTGATGCCTTCCCATCAAAAGTCCAAAACATTGTTATTTTTACAGACTCTATGTCTGCGCTCCAAGCATTGGAATGTGATGGACATTCTAAACCCGAGCTAGCTGAAATATACCACCATGCAAACCAGCTGCTCACATCTTATGATGTCAACATTGTTATGCAGTGGATTCCTGGCCACTCAAACACACCTGGTAATGATAAGGCAGACAGACTAGCAAAGAGGGGAGCACAACAAGAACAGCCTTATACAGAAACAGCAATGCACACAGTTAAAATGATTCTGAAATCTGTGAACAAAGAAAATTGGATGAACAGATGGGCCATGGGAAACACTGGGAGGGAAATCTATAAATATATGACCAGCCCAAATCCTAAAGACAATATCAACCTCCTGGAAAGAAAAGACCAGAGTATCATATTCCGACTGCGCACACAACATGTACAGCTTAACAATCACCTGAACAGAATACAACCACAACACACTCCAGGGTGCCGGCTGTGCACTCATCCATATGAAACTGTTGACCACCACCTTTTTGAATGTCCAGCGCTGGATGACATCAGGAAAATGCTTCTCCCTCCAGGGCCAGATAAATGGAACACATTATATGGAACAAAACAACAACTCACAAACACATGCATATATCACACAATGGCATTGGGTCAAAGGGCATGAGCCCATGGACCGCTGGATCAGCAACCAACCAACCAACCATTTTCAATCCCTATTGATGTGCTCCCTATTGATTTTGCTAGTAATCACAAAGTGTTCTAAACTAACCCTTCTTACATTTCTTGTCCCTTATTGATTTTGCTAGAAATCACAGTGTTAACTTAGAACACCTTGTCCCCCATTGATTTTGTTAGTAATCACATAGTGTTCTAAACCAACACTTCCTAAATTGCCTTGTCCCCCATTGATTTTTCTAGCAATCACAAAATGTTAACTTAGAACACTTCTGTTTAGAACACCTTGTCCCCCATTTAT
Source organism: Meghimatium bilineatum (assembly GCA_034231615.1). Taxonomy (NCBI): domain Eukaryota; kingdom Metazoa; phylum Mollusca; class Gastropoda; order Stylommatophora; family Philomycidae; genus Meghimatium; species Meghimatium bilineatum. The sequence goes on along the minus strand of CM067317.1, from coordinate 50,006,312 downwards.
AATGCCAGTAATCACAAAGTGTTCTAAACCAACCTTTCTAAAAAAAATATATAATGTATTTACCATACCTTTTGGAAGATCTCTCTGGAAGCACTTAGCATAATATACAGTTTGTTCCCTGGAAGTATATGCATTCAGATGGGCACCCATATTTTCAATCTCAAGCTCTAAATCTGTCTGATTCCTTTTCTTCGTCCCCTGGATATTAAAATTATAAAAATTACTATATAATTATTATTATAGAATAATAATTAATAATTATTATATTACAATTATAATCATAATTGTAAACATTTACAACACTAAATTTAATTAGAAACACATAAACTTTACATGCTCTATAAGTGCAATATTGTGCCAATGAGTATACGTTCTTGCGTGCCTATAGTCGCAAATCTACACTCTTAGATGCCACCTGATTCCCGAGTACAGAACTTCACAAAGTAAAGCTTAAATGACGTAGAATTCCCATCACACGAAGCTAGGAATACATCAAAGTCTAAAGGTCAAATTCCTTTACACATTATGATTGTAAGAAGGGAGAAAGCCGGCTGATTTTGTCAACGAATTTCTGGAACGACTTTACCCATTTTTGACGCCATACTTTTACTATCAAATGGAATGCTGCGTTGCATGGTAAGTGATCATCGTGGAGAGTAATATCTACATGTTTTAATTGTTGTTTTTGTGTTTTATTTGTTGTTATATTATAAGAATGTTTGTTTATTCATTCAAAAAGAAAATGTATCAGGGGTGCCATGTGCGTGCATGGATATTATTGCATTGTATGTAGTTCCAGACCTAATGTTGGACTTACTGACATTTTATGTGATTTCTTCATGTTTTATTAGTTTGTTCAGTCCATATTATATTATTTTGGATATAAAACAATATATATACAGCAGGTATAGGTATTTCAGAGGATTTTATCAATGCTGCCACACATTGCTCAAGTATTAGGGTCGTCAAGAAATTATATTTGCGATTTATTTTTTAAATGTTGTTTTGAGATATTTCCCTAATTTTCAACTTCACAACTTGCTCACAACTGTCATAACACACATATAGCAACAACAAAAACATGATTATATTCATTATTCACTCCTTTATTTACATGTGCAAAAATTATTTTGATATCTTTTAAAACAAAAATGTTAACACGTTTTCAAAACACTCACCATAAATAACGCAAATTTTCCAAAAAGAATCAGGCCCTCAGGGGATATTGCGTAATTTTAATTCAGGGCTCTAAAGGTTAATCAATACAACCAGCACACTGAACCTCTGGTTTCATTGTCTATCTCTGACAAGACCGAGATACCTTAATATATTTAGAAAATGATTTTTTCATTTACTCATGTACTCAGCACAACCAGAATAAGATAATTTGTATATGTCTATAATTATGTATTGTACCTTAAATGCCATGTGTTCCAAGAAGTGAGCTACACCATTGTTTTTGGAATTCTCATACCTGCTTCCTGCATCAATCCACAAACCAACCTGAAGAAAAATAAACAAATTAAAGCAAAAGAGAAACATTCAACTTGCAATCAATGTTATGGTTTTCTCTGTTATTCAAGAACAGCATACATTTTTCTTCTATGTGATGTGTCCTTTACAAACATTGTTCTCACTGCCACTCTGTAAGCCTCTAGGTTCTATGCAAGCTATACTGCTTCTTCCAGTGTTCAATTCAAAAGGTCTTTGATATCTTGTGTTTATCAATGTCTATCATCATGAGTTTCTGGTCGCCTGTATTGCTGGGGCAAAATGGAAAACAAAGAATAGCAACACTGTTGCCTGCCAAGGAAGTCATAAGAGGCGACTACGGTTTTGGGGTGATGTTGGCTGTCACAACCCATTACAGGGTTAGAGTGATCTAGAACTCCTGTTAAAGTGGATCTGTCAGGCTGAAAGGTGTAGATATCACAGCTGAGCTGTAAATTATGACACAATGAACTCTGTTCTCAGGACTACATCCTGCTGCTGTGTAGGAGTTTGAGAACGAATGCTGAAGAAGAAGGTTTTTGTTATTTGAATACACCTCAGTACAAACATTCTACTGCATTTTGTGTCCGTGTCACACTCTCATCAGAAATTTCTATCTTTAGTTCATTGAACTGGGGTGGAGTTTGCAGGACTGCATTACAATAAACCAGTTTAGGGAGGAACACTGGCCTGCAGAGATGGATATCCACAGAAAGCTGTATGGGAGCACTGAGGAGCTCTCAAATACAGCAGTATACATTAAGAAAATTGCATTTGCTGTGTAGACATGTCAAACTGTGAGCGAGAAGAATATCATATTATCTTTGTAGATTCTTCTTATTCTGCATTCTTTCCCTAACTCCTGAGATTAGTAGGATGTAGTCTCGAGAATGGAATGTTCTGTATCACGGTTTACAGCTTTGCTACGATATCTGCACTTTTCAGTCTTATAATTGACTTCAGCATGGCTTCTGGGTCACTTTTACCCTAATATGCGATGGGACAGCCAACCACCCCATGCACTCCTTAGTTGCCTCTTAGGACATGTATAGAAGGTAAGCAGTGTTGCTGTTCTTTGCTATCCAGTCAGGTCCTGATTACATATGGGCAAAGCTTGCTGATGTATATGACTGTTTTTCCTCTTCTTGTGGAAATCTTCAAGTACCTTTGTTGCCAGGGATGTTGCAGTGCTTCACAACTTTTCTTATTTTTATATTTAGAAATATATTATGTAAAATTGGGTGACTACTCATACATGCACATGCAAAACACATACAAAAACAAAATAACAACATACTGTGCTTGTAATAATTCCAGAATCTTCAGTGGCAACTCTGACGCCATTATTCAAAGTAGTCACTCTTGTTTCTGGCATATTTAACACTGCTCGCTCATAAGTGGCTGCTTTTGTTGATTTCCGTCGCCAACTGTAAACAGCCGACATATGTGGCACCTAGAGATAGGACAAATAAATTATTCTTTATGGTTTTTTTTAGCTTTCCCTTAAGAAGTCAGGCAATGGGCAATATACTCTGTCATGCTGGAGCTACCCAATCTCAATATTTCTAGGCATAGATTGAGAGTCTGTGACTATTACAGCTCTTAATGTTTTGGTGTCAGAAATCCATTTTAGTGTCACTTTAACTCAAACTGCCTCAATTTCCATTCTCATGCTGGATGTTGTTGCAGTGAAAGCTCCATTCTGCTCCTTTACAATTTTACCCCCAGCTCTGGCTGTAAATCTTCACCATGACATTTAATTTTTACCATGAATCACATACTATAACAACATAATCTTGTGTGGTGTTATCATAGAGCAACTGTTGTATTTCAAGTTCCATTTTTCTATTGTACCATGTTCTGCATTGCATGCCCAGAGTAATAATTCCATGCCTATAGTTTTCCCTCCAAATTTCTGAATGTAGTTGATTGAATATATACTATTGTTGTTAATAACAATTATAAAATCAAAGTGTTCATGTAGGTTTAATAAACTTTATTTAATAAAGTCACTGTAAACATTACAGTTTACAATCCAATAAGTCGGCACAAGTACAGTATAGTTCTTCACTGTGACCTTTGTTGTATGATTTGGCAAGCTTATGGGTAAGTACTTAGAGTAATGTTAATATTAGAAATAATATTTCTAATGTGTGCGCGCACCTCACTCCGTGTGTAGCGGGCAGAAATACTGGTCGCTCAACACAAATAATAGGAAATTGTTAAAAATGTGTAAATTGAAAACAAACACATAAGTTCATCTGTGTCTAGAGTTGAACTGTGTGATTGTCAGATGTGACATCACGGCAGCCATTATTTTGATTGGTGTTACACGGGAATCCATGATGTTGGATAATTAAAATTGTCAAGTGTGCTATTTATAGTATAGCACAGTGAAGAACTAATCTGTACTTTTACCAATAAGTCTACAATAGTTACATAACTTCAGTCACGTTAATTAAACACAAAATAGTAGTAAGACTAATACTGATGAACTGATCTGATGAAGGTTTATTTAGTTTAGTTTAAATTTATGATGCAATTCAAAATTAAAATTTTAAAATATTAAAAAAATGATATAATTATAATTTTTTCAATCAATTTATTTAATTTATCCAATTTTAAAGGATCCACAACTTGCAGACCTATTATTAAAATGACAATAATTATTACATTTTATTAAAATATATTATTAAACTAGTAAAGCAAGTCTCTGTCAGACACTGGACTAGTACAAGTTATCAATCATCAACTTATCCTGAAATTAATGAAATCTTGGTACCGAACTATTTTCAGTCAGTTGTGGCTAAATAAGTTGTTTTATATTAAGGAACAAACTGCAATAATCCTAGGTGTATTGTTTAAAACACTAAATTTGATAATGTCATTTATTACTTTTGAATTTATATAATATAACAAGTGATTACCTGTGATGATGTCTTCAACCATCTTCCAATTCCTCCAGTAACCTTCAGTAGTGAAGCTGCCATTTTTTTAAAGAAAAGATAGTCAAAATTGAAACTGGAAATTATATCTTGTAAAACTATACAGTTCTCCGGCGAAATGTACGAAATAAAACATTTATCTATTGTCTATCCCCATGAGGAAGCTGATTGATAGCATCCACACTTACCTTTAAGCGTAGGGATTGGAGCTGTAAGTTTCTGTTCAAGGCCAGATGTGATGCCTGAGTCGTACTGAGTCCGTGTTTCTCATAAAAAACATTGATAACTATCTATCCATCTATCTATACGCTGTGTCCCTTGTTTGCCTTGCGGCGTCAGGGGTGGAAGAGTTCTCTGGAGATGGCCTTCTTGTGCGCTGTTTGTAAGCTTGTTCCTGTGGCTTCTTTGATTTCTGTGATCCATCTTTTACATGGTCTGCCTCTGGCTTTATAACCGTTATGTCTATATGTCATGGCCATGTGTGGCATGCTATATGTCGGTAGTCTGGAAGCGTGTGAAAACCACTTGATCTGTTGTCTTTTGATGTGTTCCAATACTGGCATTGTTTTGGTTATCTGTCTGATGTTATCGTTTCCAATTCTATCTCTTAATGACACTTCGAGTATTCTTCGCAGACATGTCATTTCTGTTGTCACTATTTTTCTTTTGCCTTGTGCTGTCATTGTCCAGGTTTGGCACTGGTAGCATATTGATGGAATAATAATAGTCTTGTATAATGCAACTTTAGTGTCTATGTTTACATTTCTGTTCTTGAAAATACGTGTCACCTGTCCTAGGATCTGGTATGTTTTGTTGCATCTATTTTGTATCTCTTTACTGGTTTTCCCTTCACTCGATATAATGCTTCCTAACATTGATAACTCTTGGAATAAAAAGATTCATTTCTTGATTAGAAACAAGCATCAGGGTACACGGGCCTAGAAGTTCATTCCCCAGTTGAGGTGGAAATGTTTTTCAGATCGCAACGGCTCTCAGGTCGACCCAGTCTTAAATGGGTACCGGATTAATCCGGGAAGTAAAGACTGCGAGGAAGAGGATATGGCTACAGCCCTCATTTGCAGAGCCTCTGAAATTTTAGATCGCTAACATCTCACACCCCTACGGCATTAATAAATGATATGGTTGTTTTTTTTAAAAACATATGTTTTTTTTAAAAAAAAACCTTTTTTATTTTGAAGATTTTGCTTTAATTACTATGGATACGCAACTTAGACTTTAAACAAGACAATATCCAGAAGAATATATTAATTTGAAATGACATGCTACAGAAAGATCATCACAAATGGGCGCGTAGTTCGGTGTTTCGTGATTCTTCATCTGGAATAAGTGGACTCATTGATGTGTTGTGTTAATTAGAGATCACCTAGTAGCCAGGTGAGGTTTACCTGATACAACACTGCGACAGGATTAGCAATCCGACAATGAGAAATCAAATTGCTCGTAGTAAAGTTGAGGGTTTCCGAAGACAAACGCTAAACATCGAATCCGAAAACATCACATTAAATATGCTACAATATTTGCGGACTGAACAAGCTATGCTACACTGATACAGTGAAGGCAGACCTATAGGCCGGCCACGAAAACGATGGATCACCGAAATAAAAGGGGGCGACAAATTTCACAATATACTCAGCTCAAAAGATGGCCGTCTCTAGAAAACTCTTCTAACCCTGGCGCTGAAAGGTAACAAAGGGTTTAGTGAACAGATAGACAGAAAGATCATACGAATATCGTGCACAGAGAAAAAGAACATAGAAATTTTGAAAATTATGAAACTAAATTAAGTGTGGCTTCTAAATACCATCATGGGAAGGAAGCTACAGTATTTTGCACACTTAAAGCGACATGATGAAAAGCTGACTTTAGAGGACAGTGTCATGCGAGAGAAGAAGAGGAAGGCCAAGAAGACAATGTACCAGCGACATCAAAGAATGTATGAACATGTCTCTGGCCAATGCATGTCTCTCCGTTCCAGCAGCCGTATGCAGACTCAAATTCCCAGTCAGATGTTGATTATGTGATCTATAGACTTATGTCACCTAGGCCTATATTTCCAGAGCTGGTATAATTCTCCCTTCAACTCTGGAAGAAATAAATGTCATTGGCCAAGTATTATCACAAGGTAAATTGAAGAAGTTACCAACGTTCTGAGACGTCACAATATTACTGCACACCAAGCGACCAAACGTACCACAGCCCGAAAACGGGTCGTCATTCAATCCCGAGACGCATTACACTAAAACCAGAGAAAGGACAATATAAATATATAGAAGTATTGTTATATCAAAAGCACATCATCACTTTTAATCTGTCCACCCGGGGAATAGTATAAGCCATCATCAATATAAGAAGAAGATTTCCATAAGAGCTGTATTCAATTGGGATTTTTTCCCTGTCTACTATATCCTTAGATTCCATCTGCGTGTCTTCCCATCGAGACCAACTCCTTGAAGTTGGCTTAACCTAGCTAACAGAGACTGGAAACTAAGACTGGTCGGGCCAACCCAATATTGAGCATGTCCACAGTCCTGTCCAAGCGCAGATGCTGAAGTCAGAGATACCAGGCCAAGAGGCGCATACAATTAGGCATATCTTTCCAAGCAATGCCTTATTCAATATCAGTGCGAACTTTCATAGTCTCTCTTCTCTCAGTAGTTCTAGATCTTCCATTTTTCTCATTAACTCTGGAATCCGTGTCATTGTACTCACTCGAGATATCAGTTCTACGCCTTCTTTTCTGCTTTGACTACAAAACATCATTCTTTCTGTAACCATAGTTATATCCTTTTTTTTGTCATATTGAGTAAGACGCAGATTGTTGATGTGTTCACGCCCAGTTTTACTGCAGCACTTGAACATTTTACAGTTGACAGGTTGTTGGCTAATCCCCTAACATGCATCAGCACCAAATAAATTATGCACGACAATTAAGAATATGAGAAAAAGGGAAGATAAATATGAACCAACCGAAATAATAAATTATGAAAATGGAAGGACAACGAGTGACTAGTAAAGAATCACGGAAAGGTAGCAACAGTATTTTAAAGAATTGCTGCATCTAAATGGCGGAGGATACGACAACATTGTAAACAATATAATGGAAGTGTTAGAACCAAACATATTAGTAGCAGAAATAGAAAATGCCATACAAACGGCTCCATCAAACAAAGCCCTAGGACCCCGTAACATAAACCTGCAAGTAGAATTAATCAAAGCAGAAGCAGATATATGAATAAAATGGTTACATATGCTGTTTAAATATAACATGGAATACACAAGGAACACCAGAAGACTGGGGAAATGCTGTAAAAATAACTGTTTGGAAGAAAAAAGGCATCGAAAGAGATTTTGCAAAATACAGATGTATTTCACTTCTAAGCAACACTGGACACATTTTTAAAAGAATCCTAGAAAGAAGATTACCAGTATTCATCGAACCACAACTTAACACCACTCAAATGATATTCTGTAAGAACAAGAGCTGTACAGATGGTATTTTTACATTCAGACAACTGGCACAAAAAATAAAACAAAATACAACTGAAAATAACTAAGAATTGTGTATCGTGTTCGTCGACCAAGAAAAATCCATTCAACAGAGCAGACAGAATAAAACTATGGAAAATACTATCACAATAAGGGGTTCCACAACACCTAATCAACTTGTGCAGGAGTAGTTACACAGGTAGTCAATGTGCAGTTAGAACTAGTGTAGGGCTTTCAGACAAATTCTAAATACACTCCGACGTGCTACATGGATGCGTTCTATCTTCCTTGCTAGTCATCACATTTATTGATTGTAAAATATATGTAAATTACCAACACCAATGAGGAAGACAACCTAGACAACTTCCTGAGCGAACTTCTTTTTTTATAGACGATGAAGCAATAATGTTAACATCAGCAGAACAACTACTACAACATATAAATAGATTTTACACAACATGTAGGGTACTTTAACATGAAGATAAACACATACAAAAACCGAGATAATGTCAATCACAGAAACAGAAAGAAACACTGTTATTCTCATCGATAACCAATAACGAAAGAATTCACTTATCTTGAAAGCATCATATCATCAAATGGTAAAAACACCAAAGAAATCCAACATAGATGAAGATAGCATACCAGATCTTAGGACAGATGTCTCATATTAAAAAAAAATGTAAACATGATCACAAAAACCGCACTACATAAAACTATCATCATATCATCAATATGCTACCTATAACAAACGTGAACACTAATAACAGAAGCAAAAAGAAAACTTGTTACAACAGAAATTACATGCCTACGTAGAATTTTTAGGATTTATGAAATGTATCTTTCTCGCTCAATAAGAGATAGAATCAGAAATTAAAACATCAGAAGACAAACAAACACAATGCCAACCAGTATTATACCAGAAGACAACATATTAAGTGGTTTTGACGTGCTTCCAGACTACCATCAGACAGTATCTCTCAAAAAGGATTGCTATACAGAAACATTCGATACAAAGCCAGTGGAAGATCATGCAAAACGATGGATAACAGGAATAAATATGTTAGATCCAGAAAAAGATGGACCGATAACATCACGACCAAACTCCACAAACACGGACTCAGGTATCTTCTTCTTGTTCGCTCTTCAGTCAGATATCAGGTTACAGAGCCAATAGCTTCAATGAATTGTGTGATTCGCTTCAGGTCATCCATTGAATCCCTAAAGTCTGGAAGTAGTGCCGTCTCAGTAGGCCATATTTTCTCCCTCTCTTCTTGGAAGAGTTGCAGGCATGAAGAATGTGTTCTACAGTCTCTGGGCTCAGTCAACAGTTGCACAGGTCTGTCTCGCCAATCTTCAGCTTTCAGAACATGTGACTTCTCAGTCTGTTGAAACCGGTTCGTAGTCTGAAGATGATGGTTTGTTCCTTGCGTGGCATTTGATGGTAGGGGTAATTTAGTTCTACAGTTTGGTATCTGCTTCCACTTATAGTATGATTTTAACATGATCTTGCGGGGTGCAAAGGGAACGCATTACTCTAGGCGGACCCAGGGTTAGCAGATAACAAGATCCCAAATGTACCTCCACGCGGTGCACCCTGGAAACAGAAATACAGCAGCACGAGCTGATTCTGGCCAAATCATTTGGGGATCGTGTCCGAGAATGTGGAGGTAGCAGATGGAAAGAGATTTGACTGCACAAGAGACAGACAATATCTCCAACACCACCAGCATCACCACTTATAGCGACACTGTCGACATACAATGAAGCTAGTCAGTCCAGTACGAACATTGGAGGGGCGGCCTACATGCCGAAATCGGATGTGCTAGGCATACAATGCGCATAACGGTGGCACAACGTAATCACGATCCCGGCGGAAATTGCACGGATATCCGTGATGGTTACAATGGAGCGAACGCAAAACAAACAAACATGATCTTGCATTTATAGTACGTATTATCACTTTCTATTTGTTCAAATGATCCCCCTTTCCTTGCCAGGAGATCAGATTTTTAATTTCCAGGAATGCAACAGTGACCAGGGATCAACTGCAGTACTGTTTCTTTGGTAGCACTGCTGATGTGTAGTAAGCAGGCCGTATTTTATGCTCATGTTCTTTGGACCTTTCAATGCCTGCAATACTGACTTTGCATCCGTTAGAAAGACTACATGTCTATTGTGACTTGGCAAGCAATTTATGAGCATTTTGGCTGCCACTCAGGTATCACATCTGGCATTTAACAGAAACTTACAGCTCCCATCCCTATGATTAACGGCAAGTGTGGATACTATCAACTAGCTTCCACCTGAGGATAAACAATAGGCAGAAATAAAAGTCAACGAAAACAAACATATAAAAGTCATTTCCAAAGAACTCTTCTACCCCTGACGCTGCAAGGTATTGTGCAGCTACACAGAGAAAAGAAAGATCTGGACAGTTTCTGTTGTTTTTATCATTGTTTATTTCTTAACGAATATTTCGTTGTCTACATGCACTGATGGTAATGGCACTTTCTTTTCTGTAGGATTCTGCAAGCATGTTTGCTTCTTGCTTGCTAATGTAGAGTTTATCTGAACCACAGTAATTGTTTGCCGCAAGAGTTGCAATCATCATGTATGTGTTTGGTTAGCTTTCACAACTTTCTCCCTTCCTTTTAATAATTTAATTTGTGAATTTTTTTCCCCTCCAGTGTCTCCTTCGTGTTTCTATTTTTTCTTTAGTGAACTTCGATTTGGTCTTTCGTAGTGTGATGTGTTCTGTTGGGATTATCTGCCATATTACGTGCTTCAGTGAATTCTTCATGTAGTTTTTGGAGTGTATGTAATACAATATGGTGGATAACTTTTCCTCTCTCCACTTGGTATTGTCTCCGTAGCTGCCTGAAACATTCCTTTATTAAACTCCCTGACAATTGTGCTGATGTCTTTGCCTATAATATGTATGTTGCTTGCAACGATCCGCCATGCAGAAAAGAGATGACTTTTCTAGTTGTCGGCATTGTTATGATTTTGTGTCTTTGGTTATTTTTTTTGTTTCGTGAAAAAGGTGCCGGTTAGACAGCAACGTATAAAATTGTCCTTGTTCTATATATTTTATTTTTTTGCTATTGTTAGTTAGGTATTTTATAGTAACTTTTCTACCTTATTTAGTATTTCCTATGTTGCTTGTGAGCAGGTTTGGTCTGTGTTTATATATGTGCCAGTTTGCTTTCTTCCGTTCTATCTTGGCTTAGTTGGTCTTGAATTATAGTTTTATTCACTTGTATGATGACTGGGCCATGATCACTGCCACCAAGTTGTTCACCAGGGATAAGCAGGAAACATCAATGGAAAGGGCCCACCATATGACTCCCACACCTGGTGCTCAAAGTAGCTCATAAACAATCATGCATAACTGGGTCCCATCTTAGTGCCCATGGCGACCCTACTGATCTGGTTGAAGAAAAGCCCATCAAACGCAAAGGGTTAAGTACAAGCTCAGCAATACAGATGAGAGTGGAGGTAGACACAGGGGGATGAGGGTACTTGTCGAGGAAGAACCCCAAGGCCATCAGATTGAGGTATGGACATGTAAAGGGAGCAAACATCGAGAAGAAAGAGACGATAGGTATGAGCAGAGGACAATGAAATGGAACCCAAGATGGGCAGTGCGTGGTTAGTGTCTTAAGGAAATGTAGGAAGTTATTCTACTATTGATTGAAAGTCCAAGAAGTCCGAGATGACTACCGTAGGGCAGGAGCACGCAGAGACAATAGGTCTGACAGGGTTAGAAGGCTTGTGAATTTTAGGAAGTTTTGGTTTCCCCGAAGGATATGGGATTGAATTTGAATGCAATTCTTGTAGAAATGAACATATTTTTTTTAATATAAAAAAGTATTAAATACTAATTTTACTTAAACACATGTTGTTCGTCCATCTCAAGTGATGATGACCATTTGTTACATCCACTTTTGAAAATGCAATTTTAGTTATATCCTTGATTATGAGTTCGTAGATGGCTAATGAGCCCTATTCGAGCTGTAAATGTCCTTGGACAGTTTGGACATGAAATAACGACTGTAGACGGATCTTGGTCTATCCGTGACTTTCTAGCTGCTCTCCGCTGTTGAGCTGCTGCATTTCTCTTCTTTTCACAAGATGATGCGCTAGTTTTTATTTTAGAACGCCACGTAGATCTATTTTGTGCAAGTTCTTCCCATATATCGTGGTCTATTTCAAAGACTTTCAGTGAGTTCTTTAACGAGTCCTTGTAGCGCTTCCTTTGGCCACCTTGAGATCGTATTCCCTTCTCTAGCTCACCATAGAGAAGTATCTTTGGCAGACGATGGTCTGGCATAAGCACCAAATGACCTGCCCAACGAATCTGTGTCTGCATTAGGATCGTGTCAATGATTGAGATACCAGCTCTATCAAGGACAGTGGTATCTGGAATCTTGTCGTGCCATCTGATGTTCATAACTTTTCTGAGACAATTTGCATGAAAATGATTGAGTTTTTCACATGCCGTCTATACACAGTCCATGTTTCACTAGCGTAAAGCAGCACTGGAAGTACCACTGCTCTGTAAACTTTCAGCTTAGTCTGTAGGTTAATGCCATTTCTAAACACATACAAGATGTAACAAATCAACATTTACTTTGAATAAAACTGTTATTTAACACTTTACATATTTTATTTAAATATAAATATTTAAATATATATTCTATACTATACGGTAAGCAGTTTTACTGCACGCAGTCGCCAGTTAATTCAATGTTGTAGTCAACCAATGCTGACTCTAGAAAATTTAACTGCGATTCTAATTTATGTATCCGTTGTTGCTATGTAACACGAATAAACACTGACGATGTCCTACGCTTACGGGTGAGTTGTAATAATCAAGCGATATAGATCTGCTGTGGAATTTGACAGGTCTTACGAATCATGGATTTTAAAATATTGAAATTTATTTTGACATTATTTTACATTTATATTAATAAAATAGAGTAAAAACATTTGAGGATATAATTTTTCCTTTTTTTTTTTAGAATAGCAGAGCAAGATGAGATAGTATATGATTTTAATGAGTAATACTGTATCTAAGATACTATTATTAGTATTTGAATGACAATTTCATTCTTAATCATAATTTATGATTTTCTATTTTTAATTCAATAAAAATGTATGATACCGTTAAATTCTCATTGTTATGCGTTATTTCTCAATGATCGTTGCTTTAACTTTTATGATACTTGATATTATATAAAAGATCTAAGACACACACTCAGCATCTTCTTCTTCTTCTGCGTTCAGCATCTGTGGTCATGCCACTCAAAACACCTGCTAAATAACTGTCTTTAAGATGGAATAAGGCATACATTATAATAATGTTCAAGCGTATAGGAATGGTTTGGTGGTGGGTGTGTTAGGGTTTAACCCCCCCCCCCCCCTACTTAACATATTTAGTAATAAAAATTTTAAAAACAACCGGCAGAAGCGTAACTCTTAAAAGGTTTTCCACATAAATGAGACGGAAGGGTTTTTTAAACCTCCTTTTACCCTTCCATCCCAAGAGTATCATTTATATGACCCTGCCTTAGGACATTCTAAGATGATAATGATATATCATCAATCAATAAACCCCTTCAGGGTCGTAGGGGTACCACATTGGTTGCTTCAGCACACGGAGTCCTCTAGCAAATTATATCCTCAGCGATGCAGATGAGTGTGGAAATATCTTGTTCTGTCCATTCCTTGATGTCTGTCCACGCATTTATTTGCCCTCCTCTGCTTCTCCCTCCTACAACAGTTTCCTGCAGTATTGTTTTTGACAAGGAATCATGACTGCATACGTGCCCAAACCATGCTAGTTTTTATCGTTTCACTATTGAAAGCAATGGTTCCTGAACACCTGCACACATCTCTACTTTATTTCTTACATATACATTGGTCTTATGCTCCCTATAGGAAATTTGTAGAATTCATCTGTAGCATTTGTACTCGAAAGCCTGTAACCTTCTCTCCATGCCCGCAGTGAGTGTTCAACTCTCACAACCATACAGCACAACAGAATATATATATATTGATATATACTAGACATTCATTGTTCAGCTTGTGCTGTTTCATGTAGAAAAATGGGTACAATATAAGAATCAGTGGACAGGTTTCTATGGAACAAATAGCTAACATAATTAAACGGAACAAAATTCTGATAAAGACGCATATACTGACGCATCCAATATTCAACACATTGCGCTATGAAAGTCCCTGACCACTCAACATGCACGCTGCATACAGAGTGAGAGGTGGATGGCCAGTTCATTGCGTGCAAATAGCTAAATCGGTATTGTAAGTTACAACTTTTTAAGTTTCCAAGATAGTGCAATAGCATATGAAACTAAAAAGTTGGTATGTTGTCATGGGATTTGTCCACTGATTCTTGTATTGTACCGAAAAAATGTAATAAATAATGAATTATTTTTATTTTGCAGCAGTTCTGTCTCATTGGTTCTGCCAAGTCATCAAGGAAATGTTTGTCTTCAATAATGGCTACAGCAGTAAAAATGCCTACATTCAGCAAACCTAAATCCATGATGCGACCCACACACTGGAATGAGGAGGTAGAAGAAGCTTATCGATTTCAACTAGCTGGTTACAGGGATGAAATTGAGTACAAGGAAGTTCAAAATACTAACCATGTAAGTTGTTCTATATATTTTGGTCAGAACTATACAAGACATGCTCATATGACAACCAGGACCTGGACTTGTAGTTCAGGGTGCAAAGAATAAGACCGCTGATTTCTTTCCAGACAAGTCGTAGAAGGCAACTAAGTAAAGTTGGGAGGGGGTATGGGCTGACAATATGTCACCCACCACCTGTGAAAAATGTATTGTCATGCATGTCTTGTCTCCATTTTTTACTTATGTCTTGGCTTTCTTATTCACTCGCTACATTAGGGGTTAGCACAGGAGTGTCTCAGGCCAAGGGAGTAAACCCTACAGAAAATGTAGAGTTGAGGACCTAAGACAATCAATGATGTATTAAACTATATTCTGGCATCTCCAGAAGTTCTTCTGGTTCCCCAGTGTATTAGCATTGATTTTCCTTGGAAGTAATCACCAGAGTCGAGAGGGGGTTAGTACTAATGGGCAAAGCACTGTCTTGATAAAATCTTCACAGGCAAGCAATTGTATATGAAGCTAGGGATTATGTGTCTCTGCAATTCATTTAGGGCCTCATAGTTCATTTGAAATCTTACACTGGCCTGCTTTCTGACCATCTCTAAAGACACAAAAAGCCACCATGCAAGTCAAATATGCTTCAGGATTTTCTACCAGGCTTACTTAGGAGTCCTAGTAATAGTGGATGAAGGGGCTCTCTATATTATTCAATGATTTTGTTAGTGCTATGTTAGTGCTCACTGTGCCCTCACTATTATATTGTTTACTGGTTATAAAAGTTAGTTGAGTTATATTCTTCTCATTAGCGGGAATATGCGGGTTGCATGATACCATGGTTGCTAATGCACAACCTCACGGACTGATTATTTTAACTTCAGCATCTGTGTTTTCTTGGACAGAACTGTGGTCAAGCTCAATATAGGGAATGCCTGACCAATCTTACCCAGTAGTTTCTAGCCTCTGTTGGTTATACTAATAACCATCTCCACTTCAAGGAGTTGGCCTCGATGGGGAGTTGAGTTATGAATCAGAGTCCAACTGTTCCAGTCTGAACAACTACCAGACCTACACTCTGCTGTGTGCTAAATTTCAGTTTAGAAGTGTTATTTGCAATGCATGCATCAAGCAGGAATTCATGAAGCGGTTACATAAAGTTTTATATCTTATTATTCTACGTTTCCCAAACTTCTGCAGATCAGCAGGATTTAGTCTGGATTGGAAAGTGTTGTGCCATGGTTTACAGATTAGCTGTGATATCAGCACCCTTCTGCCTGACATATTGATATCAGCATGGTTTCTGGGTCATGTTACCCCTATGGGATGGAACAGACAACTCTATCACAAGACCTCCTTACTCACCCCCTACTACATACATAGTAGCTAACAGGGTTGCTATTCTTTACTCCCCTCTCAGGCTCCTACAAACATGGGTGATACAAAATTATATTACGGGAAAAATTATTATTTCTTTCACTGTATTCTTTGGTTTAGAAGGGTAAGCCAGAGCACTTGATTACTTCACACAATGTCTGGTGCCACTCTGAATTAAATGGACTTAGAATGCTTTCTGTTTCAGTGTCCTTCCCATAGATAATTTGCCTTACTGGGCAAGAGTGTCCCATCTAAACTTCACTTACACCACCCACACCATCTACTATCCAAGTATGCCACGTTTCATCCCTGTATTGCAGCCCTCTGGTAGACAATCCCCACCATCCGCTGTGGGTAGTGTGTGTATGATAGCTATTTAGTGTACCCTGTTGCATATTAGTGTCAGCAGGATAATCATGTCATACAAACTTATATTACCACAGTGATAGGCAGTTTGATACCAACTAGGCCGGGTGCACGCTAGTCTGAGTGGTTGTGGTCATGTGTGCAATGATGTCTA
Organism: Meghimatium bilineatum; assembly: GCA_034231615.1. Taxonomy (NCBI): domain Eukaryota; kingdom Metazoa; phylum Mollusca; class Gastropoda; order Stylommatophora; family Philomycidae; genus Meghimatium; species Meghimatium bilineatum. The sequence goes on along the minus strand of CM067317.1, from coordinate 49,989,816 downwards.
GGAAAGTGGTTAATTGTAGCTCTTCTAGGTCCCCCCCAGAACCTCCTTCCAATCTCTATGTGTAAGTGATATCTGGTTATGGATGTGTTGCAGATTTCGGCACTCTTGTAGTACATGGTGTAGTGTATAGTTTATTATTATAGTTAGTTAGTAGTCGGATCATCATCACTGCAAACTAGACACATCCATAGTTGCTCCGATCTCTCCATTAGTGTATCCGCCATTACACTTCTACTGACACTACCGGTCCTATGCTGGTTGACCATCATTCTTCTGCTCCCTCCAAAATGTTCATGTCTAGCAACACAGCCTTTCAAACCCTGATCTTTAATCCTAGCCATTGAAAAGGAATCATCATCCACACTAGTCTCACTGTAGCGTGCTATATCTCTTAAGGAGTTCAAAACATCAGCTTGATCCATTGCCCTGTGCCACAATCGTGTATGACACCAGTTGATCTGCTCTTTCATTGCCTCAAACACTCACATGCTCCGGCACGAAAATAAATGTAACCACTTTCAGCCTCACCATTCTCAAGGCCTCAATCCACTATTCGCAAACCAGACCCACTTGTACCTTCCTTATCAGCTCAGAGTCACTCAAGATGCAGACATGCATTACCTTCTGTATTCATACCCATTCAAATGCCATGGTCACCGCCATAGTCTCCATGGTCATACTACTCGTAGTAACAGCAAAGGCCCCACTCTCTTCCCTGATCGTTTTACCTGCGCACTGAGCTGTGAAAGCCCAAGCACTGCGAACATGTCTAATCACAGATCCATCAGTGTATATAATCACATCCCTCTCTTTAGTATTCTCACTGACCAAAGCCTGCACTTCTTACTCCACAGCTGTGGAACATCATTCTCTGCCTTCCCTGTTAAGTGATATTACTACTCTCAAACAAGTTTCGAAATATGCGGGTAGACTTATTCATTCCACATCTGCTGCCACATCTTGCAATCTGCACACTTTGTATGAGATCTTCAGCATGTCCCATCCATGACTTCCCTCTCTTAAGTCTGCTACCTTTAACTTTCTATATTTTGGAATGCAATGGGTGTTCCTTATCTGCATGTATTTGAAGGTACGCCATTGCAAGGCAATACTGTAATCTGTGCTATGCTGTTGGACAGTCAAGTAGGTACTGCATAGCTCTTGTTGCCGTGTCTCTTGTGCACCCAAGTATAATATGCATTGCTGCATTCTGGATTCTATCCAGTCTTTTGATCTGAGTTTGGCTAAGAGTCAGAATTGCCAGTGCATATTCCTCCACAGCCACCACCATACCCTGGTACAAAAGAAATAACAACCTCTCATAACCTTCATAGCTGCTAAGCCTTTGTCTGCCCTTATGATAACGTGGTCAACATGTTCCCTGAATGTCAGACCTCTGTCAAAAAACACACCAAGATATCTCATTGTGCTGGTTCTTTCTAAATTTTTCCTGGACAACGAAACATGTGGCATGGGTGTCTTTACCATGTGATTGTTCAAGGAAAACCACGTTACGAATGCCTTAGGAGGATTAACCACTGCTCCCGTATCTCTAAATCAATTCATTAGTCTGTTCAGCTCCTTCTGTAGTTCCACGATGCACTCTTCTCGATTTCTGCCCTGCCTATACACCAGGACGTCATCGGCGTACAACATCGTTCTGCCAGAACCTGTGATTTGATTGCTAGTGATCTGTACTGTGTATACATTGAAAAGCACAGGAGATAGAGGCAATCCCTGTGGCAGACTGGGGCTAATAACCATTGGTGCCGATACCCAGTTACCACACTTAAGAACTACTATCCTGTGCACCAGGATCGCACCAACCCACCTCACGACAAAAGGATTTACTGAAAGATTTAACAGCTGGTTCATCAAGATATCAAAGGACACCCTATTGTAGGCATCCACAAGATCTTTTTCAACCACACGTCTCCATGCGTGAATCGAATCCCTCAAAAACATCCTGCGCAAATATGGCTGCATTCTGCCATGTCTTCTTTCCTGGGCGATACCCTCCTAACAATTTTGGTAAACACTTATTTCTCTCCAGATGACATGATACCTTCCAGGCCAAAATTTTTTCCAAAAGCTTGCCTATCGTATTCTGCATTGTTATTATTCTGTATCCTTGTATCCTGGTGTTTTCCTTCCCAGGTTTGAGTAGTGAAACTAAATAGCTGTGCAACCAGTCTTCTTTTACTGTGCCCTTTAAAAGGCTATTATTGAACATGTCCACCAACTCTCCCAACTCGTCATCCGTTCTACGACTAATGTCATCGTATCTAATGCCATCTGGTCCAGGTGCTGTGTTTTTTTGTACATTTCAGCACCTTCCTAATGATCTTCAACTGTGATTATCATATGTTTTTCCATGCTCAAGTTCTTACACGTGTCTAGGGGGAAAAAGGCAAGGGGGGAAAATTCTAATAATTATAATTATAATTGATAGCATTAAATTTTGATCAATTTGCTCATTAACTTACCTGTACTTACTTCCCACCAGGTTGACAGATGGCCACACAATGGATTTGTGAAGAAGCTTATTCGTCGAGATGGTTGTTTCTATTACTATGACAAAACACGTGAATGTCCTGACAAGCAAATCATTCGGACAAAATTATATGCTTACTGATTCAAGCTTCTAGTCAAGAAAGATAACCAGAATATGTTATAAGGATTTTATAGTAACTTTCCTTTGTTCACTTTATAATTATTTTGTTTCAAGTAGCTATTTTGTGCCATGTATATGCTTGTTGCTTTGTCAGGTTGTATGTTTGCTTACTATTTTCTAATTTTCAGTGAGTACCTGATTACCTTCATGATGATAATTCTTACTCGTGCATCTGAAATTAATTTGCTACACATTAATGTTTATTTTGCCGAACATTTTCTACATTTTTATGAATTAATAAATCAGAAACTTGTGTAGAATCAAAGTACAAATAACTGACTACATTTGCTGTTATATTACCCTTTTTTTATTTCTATTGTCAATATGGAGGTATTTTTTTCAGGCAATTTCTCAGGCAATTTCTTCATTGTAGCTTCTCTCTCAGAAGGGTTGGGGAAGACCAATTCAGGCTAACTACTTCTCTGACTGAAATGATGTTTTTGAAGGATGTGTTCACCTATTTCTTTGTCCTTCCCAAGAAAACACTCATTTAATTGTCTTATTTTTTAGTTTGTTACGCATAAAGTAAATGAGTTTATAGTGTCCAGTTATTAATATTGTCACTGAATCTCTTCCTTTAAGGAATATTATATGTAGGCCTGCAATTTAGAAATATAATAATTTGTAGCAATAATGTTAAAGAATTTACATCTAATCTGATTTAATATAATAGATATAAATACTAAATCCACTTAAAATTTTATCAAAGTAATGAAAATTAATTCTTTAAAAGGAAGCAAAGCAGAGTTGAAACCAGTTCTTCCATCCATAATTGAGGAATTTCAATTTTGCCTTTCCCCCCCTGAAAGTTGCCTAGTAATATTTTAAAAAAAATTATGGCCATGAGTAAATACAAATATACATTTATGAAATATATGATTCTTTATTTATCAAGTTATTGTATTCTTCTTCTTCTTCTTCGTTCATTCACAATCTCCTGCAATTTAGTAGGATTTTGTGTAAAGAGAACAGTCTGTGTTGTATTGTGGTTAACTGCTGAGCTGCAATATTTGTGCCTTTAAGACCAATACAACCGACTTGAGCACTGTATATGTGGTCGCTATGAGTTTCTACTGGATGGGTTAACAAAACAAACTCTCAACCATTCTTAGTTACCTCTTGCTGCGTGCATGACAGGTCAGTGTTATGATTATTTGCTTCCATTTCAAGTCCAGCAACACACATGTAGTTCATGTATTCATAAATGCTCAAAGAAGCTCTAGTCAATTAGTAAATTATTATTTGAAAAAGCCAGAAGTATATGTGCAGGCATTCATTGTCTATGACCAGTCATAAGACTGATACTTTCATAGAGATCACAATGAAAACAAACTCTGTAGAAGTCTCACATCTGATTGCATGATTTATTAAAATAAATATTATTTGTTTCACCTGGTTTGTTATATTGTTGTATACACATTTTTATTTTACTACATTTTGTTATGTTATTTGTTATGTTACTGAAATCAAGTTTTGATCTTATCCCGTAATTTTATTATAATTGATTTGATTTCATCCTGTGTGTCATGTTATTAAAATTGTCTGCATTCATTCTTTAACTCCTGCAGATTATCAGGAGGTAGTCATGAAAACAGATTGAGTTGTGTCATGAATGAGCTTGGCTTCTAGGCCACTCTGACCCCATATGGGATGGAACAGCCAACTCGACCTCAAAACCTCTTTAGTCATCTCTTACGACATGCATGGAATGTAAACTGTTGCTTTTCTTTGCTTTCCTTTTGGGCCCTGGCAACACACAGGGGATATTCTTCTTCTTCTTCTGCGATCAGTTTCCTATGCTCATAAGTCTATACAGGAAGGTGGGCCGCCTCCATGAATTCAGTCGTCAGCAGGAGGTCCTCACGGTTGCCCCACAGCTTCACCTTCAGATCTGTCTCTTGAGGCCATATTTTGGTTCTCACGTCATCAAAGAGTGGGCATGTCTGCAGAATATGTTCTGGAGTCTGGGGACCCTTTTGACATGGGCATTGGTCAGTTTGGGCAGCCTTAATTTTGTGGAGATGTGCTTGTAGTCTGCAGTGTCCTGTGCGAAGTCTAAAAATTGTGGTTTGTTGTGACCTGTTTAGCTTTAGAATAGGGTCCTGTGGAAAGTTACTGCCTGTTCTCTGACTCCATGTATGTTTGTATATTCCTTTGATGAGGGTTTTTGCTTCAGTCAGTGATATTCTGTGGTGGAATTGTTCCTTTTTTGCACCTTATTTTGCCAGTCTGTCAGCTCCTTCATTTCCTGCTATTCCACAGTGTGCAGGGGTCCACTGCAGCACAACTTTATTGTTGGCAGATAGTTGATTTAGAAGTTCTACAGTTGTTTTTGTTAGGAGATCTTTAGGTTCCTTTTGGATGGTTTGGAGTACTGACATGCAGTCACACAAGAAGACTATGTTAGCTCCTTTGAGCCTCCGTTCCTCTAGAGCCTTTGATGCTTCCAAGATTGCTTGTAGCTCTGCCCTGTAATTTGTTGATAATTTGCCAGTAGCAATTGAGAGTTCTAGTTTTGGGGTGTTTGGTATGAGTATTAGTATCCCAGCTCCTCCTTTCTTTACTGCACCCTCTGATGATCCATCTGTGAAGACATGAATCCACTGTGAGGTAGGGTATTGGGTGTCTAGGTGATCAAGTGTTTTTGCCTTAAGGGCAGTAGGGGTTTCCATAGTTTTGCTCTCAATGCCTGGTATTGTAAGTTTTGCTGTATATATGGGTGAAGTGTTTGTGATATTGCAATATGCTTCTAGCTGTTCCCATTCATCCGGATTGTTGCTGGTTACTTCTTTATTGGCTTTCATAAGTTTTTTTGATAGGTGATTGAAGCTTGGTCTTTTCAGTCTGTTTTTTGTTAGTTCTTTTGTTTTTTCATGCATAGGGTGATGTTTCAGACGTCTAAATTTTTCTGTCATTATTGTGATTTTCTCATCCCTGCAGTCTGTTAGGTTTTGTAATCCTGCTGTTGCTTCCATTGATGTTATAGGTGTGCTCCTTAGTCCTCCTGTTATGATTCGGAGACCTGCATTTTGAATTTTGTCCAGCTTTTGAAGATTGGTGTTTGCTGCTGTTGCATATGTGGTCAATCCATATTCCAGAGTTGGACGAATGTGACCTACATAGACTTGTCTTATGGTTTTTATGTTGGCTCCCCAATCTGTCCCAGATAGTTTTTTCATTATTTGTAGTCTGCGTGTGGCTTTATTTTCTGTCTCTTCAATGTGTGATCCCCAAGTAAGTCTTTTGTCAAATTTTAGCCCCAGGTAGACTGGGGTGTTTTCTTTTGGGAGTGGGGTATTGTCTAGAGTGAGAGTATAATTTTCAGGCTTTGTGGAGAGGGTGAAAAGTGTAGTGACGGTCTTACTTTTGTTTATTTGAACACCCCAGGTTTTTGCCCACTCTTCAACTTTGTTTATTGCCTCCTGCATTCTAACTTTTGCAACTCCAATGTATTCTGATTGGGTCCAGATAGCAAGATCGTCTGCATGGAGAGCTCTATGTACATATGGTGTGAATAGTTTTGGCAGATCGTACACAGGGGATATAAACCTGAAAGAAAATTACTTAATTTTTTGTTGATTAATTCTCAAACTTCCATTGTATCTCTCTTGTCCTACTAGATTTCCAGCAAAATGTAGTCTAGGGAACATAATTCTATTGTATTGCCGTTTCATTTTCACCAGTGGCTAGACACATCTGAGTTCAGTAATTATATTCGACTAAGCAAAAAGTTTACAGAGCAGTGGTAGATGCAGTGCCATTATATGGTGGTGAAACAGGGAATGTGTATAGAGGACATGTAAGGAAACTCAATCACTTTTACACAACTTGCCTTGGAAAAGTTATGAACATCAGATGGCAAGACAAGATTCAGGATACCACTGTCCTTGACAGATATGGTATCCCTAGCATTGTATTTTTATGCAGACACAGAATTGTGGGGCATGTCATGTGGTAAGTACACCAGATCATCGCCTGCCAAAGATACATCTCTATGGTGAGTTGCAGAAGGGCATACATTCTGAAGGTGGCCAAAATAAAGCCTTTGAAATAGACCAAGCTACATGGCGCTCTATAGTCAAAGAAGGATTGTGAAAAGAGGAGAAATGCAGCAACTCAACATTGGAGAGTAGCTAAAAAACAGGGCTGACCAAAAACCATGTAAGGTAGTCATCCCATGCCTGAATTGTTCATTGATATTTGTGACCAAAATAGGGCTTACTAGCCATCTATGGACTCATAATCAAGGATATAACTCTATTTTAAATGTGGATGTAACAAATGGTCATCATGAGTTGTGATAAACAACATAACGTGCACATGGCAACTAATGAGGTTTAGGGTTGCCTGTTCCACCCCCATAGAGGGTCAAAGTGACCTAGAAGCCATTCTGCAGTCGAATGTGCCCAGGCCAAAAGGCACAGATATTGCTTCTAAGCTATAAACTATGACATAATGTATTCCATTCTCTGGACCATATTCTGCTAACCTGCATGAGTTTGAGAACAAACACAGAAGGTGAAGAATGTATTCATCAACACACTATTTATGTGTAGCAAATAAATTACATATTAAACCAGAAATAGATATTGCAACTATCTGTCTGTTTGGTCTGCTTGCCTGTCATCTCTTTAGACACAGATTGAGATTTGTCTGTCTGTTTGTTTTCATACATACCCAACAGAATAAAATTCCTCAACAAACCTCTTCATCTTTAGCTATTACTTCTAGCTCTTTCCATGTCATATTCAACCTTTGTGACTGCATCTAATTCTTTCCTTCAGGTGTTTCTTGGTTTCCTTTGTTTCCCTGTGGGTTCCAAAACAGTGCCCATCTTATAATGCATTCCATCGTTCTTCTTAATGTATATCCTATCCACTCCAGCAATTTCTTTAGTTTTTTCACTGGAGTTTGATTATTCTTTTAGTGTAACTATCTATTGCATTTTCTCTGCTTTAACTGTAAGGCATTGCAGGATTGAGTGATCTTTGATTTTCAGGCTATAGCACATTTAATTGCTTAACGTCACAGTAATATTGTGACATTTTAGAATGTTGGTGGCTGCTGCAATCCACCTTCTTGGTCTTCATCTGCATCTTGATATTTCTATTGTCATGTTATATGCTCTTGCCGCTGGCCAATAAGGGTTCATTCTCATCAAGTGGCTAAACCATTTCAGTCTCTTTTTTTAGGAATGTATTTGACCACAGATATTGTTCCAACAGTTCTTGTAATTTTTTCAACATTTTTTCTTAGACATTTCATTTCACGTAGTAAGCTTCTCTCTTGTTCTTTAGTCAGTGTTCATGTCTGACATTGATAACATCAATGATGGTAGGAAAATTGAATTCCAGCCGAAAACAGATGTATCGAGCCATTGGCACACATAAAATGGCAACACATTGCATTTCTATTCTCTGGAATATCCTGCTGGAAATCTAGTAGGAACATTGTTCTGCTACAAGAGAGATTGAACGCGAGTTTGAGAATGAATACTGAAAAAGAAAATTAAATAAACAATTTGCCTTTTGGTTTCCATTGGGATAGATTTGTCTATCTATCTATCTATATGATGTGTCCCTTGTTTGCCTTGCGGCTTCAGGGGTGGAAGAGTTCTCTGGAGATGGCCTTCTTGTAGATAGATTTGTTTCAACTCAAAATTGGTATAAGCTCAAGTACATATGGGATAATGTGTCCACACATTCCAACTTTTTAATATTAGACTTGATTTCCTACAGCTTCTGTGACACAGAGATAAAAAACATGCAGCATCTGCTACCGATGATTTGATCTGCGTGCGTCGCACTGAGAGTCTTCCAGAGGAAGAGGGGATCTAAGTGCATTGTGCGTAGATCAATTGATGCTGCATTGTATGCGCCTTTAGCGATAGTTCATTTCGTTTAATAATGTATAGTTTGTTTTGTTAAAAGCATGGACATATTATCCCATAAAGTACATAAGTTCATAACTTACAAAGTTTATAACTTAAAAAGTTGGCTTTTTGAATTCTTGTCTTGATATCTCTGTCTAGTTTAGTGTAATTAATAAGCAATCATTGTATGAAAAAAAACACAACACTTTTACAAAGTTGATGCTTCTATTATATATTTTGATTTCACTGGGTAATACAAAAAATGCAGTTTTGTGAAAGGGAATAAGATTAAATGAAAAACCAATACTGATGAGAATTAAACTTAGAAAGTGGAGATTGTTCAGACATGAGCAACTTGACCTATGTTTGACTGGAATTTTGTGTTCACATGGTTGCAGGTTTTCGGAGCTGGCCATTATGTTTGGTTCACAAGTGTATTTTCTGTTTTGTTTGAAAGGTTCTGAGAGTTCTTTTTCTGAAGGTTATTTCTTGAGCTGCAGAGTTATATACTCTCAGCAAATAGAGTGCTGCTCTTTTGAGAGCATACAGGAAAATAAAAGTACAATTAAGCAGCTTTCTGACTATAGAACTTATATGGAAAAAAATTCAAGCCAAAGATGGATGTGTTGGGCCATTGGCGCAAATAAAAACGATGACACAATGCATTTCCATTCTCTGGATTACATTCTGCTGGAAATCTAGTAGGAACATTGCCCTGCTACAAGAAAGATCCAGTGGGAGTTTGAGAATGAACTCTGAAGAAGAATATGGAAAAAAATTGAAGTCGCAGAAAAACATCTGGTGAAAAGCATTAGAAAAAATTGATCCTCATTAGCATAATTCAAGAAAGCATATTAAAAAATAAATTAGTTGAGAAAATAAGCTTTGCAGATCTATTTTTTTCAAGAAAAAGAAGATAGCTACACTAAGCACTCAGTAAGGAATCAGGTAGGATTATCACCAGTCATTAGCTGTTCTAAAATGTAATGATAATGATAATTTACGAAAAAACAAGCCTAGCTGTCTATCACTTTATACTTAGTACTGATTATCACTTTATACTTACAACACTAAAACACCTGGCCAGTGAATATAAAATAGAATAATTGAAGTGTAGCCTGTACAAGATATTGCTATTCAACTATTGCTGAATTTGACACACAAAATAGGTAGTCAGTAGACATGGCTGGTTTATATCAAGGACTGGACAGGATGTGAAGTTTCCCAAATGCATCAGGTTAGAGATGCTTGGTGATCTTTCTACACCAAATGTGACCTGACTATGATCCTGACGGGTTATTGGTTTTATTATTATTATTATTATTGTTGTTGTTGAAATTAGAGATGCCACTAATACACCCAATTGCATTGTCAGTACAATGTGAATGGCCAGAGTTTGAACGAGTTGGGTTTACAAGACGGACTTACTATCAATAAATATGGTTCGCTATAAAAATGAATGGGTACCTACAGGTAAAAGAGCAAGGGGTAGACCAAAAGAAACACTCAGAAGAACAATACTTAGAGAAAGTAAAACAACCAATATTCATACTATTCAAGAACTGCACAGAATAGCTTTGAACAGACAGAATTGGAGAGATCTAACCTCTGCCCTATGCGCTAACTTCAGCGCAAAAGGAAAATGAATGAATAAAAATGGTCCATAAAAATACTATGACAACAAGACTCCCAAAAACTTCTGCAACATACTAGACCCACCCAAAAATTATAGCCTAAAACTACCATTATACTTCATGTGACTAAGTAATGTACAAGCCCTCAAAGAAAGCTATAACAAAAGAACAACAAAAATAAATGTTAGTACTAATCCTAAAAATTAGCTTAAGCAACAGTCGTAACTTTTATTTCCCGTTTGTTATCAACTATTTTATGTTGATTGTTTTACTGCAATGTGTTGTCATTTTCCACAATATTTGTTCTGCGATAAATTTTGTTTACTGTGTAAACAATGGCTATGAACTATTAAGAACTGTTATGACTTTCAGATGAGAAGAACTGTATTATCAGAAACTTGCTCAGGATATGAGTGGGAGATCCTAGTCTTACATGACAACATGTATGTACATGCATCCCCAGTGTTGATCAACCATTCAACTCGATTTTTATTTGGCATGATAAATGGCAAGATAGTATTTACTTACAATAATATCAGCTGTGCTAAAAATAGATGTGCTGAGCCCAAGAGGCAGACATATCACAATTTTATATCGTAAACTAGCAGCACAACGTACGTGCACAGAAATAACATTAAGAAATCATAGTAGTTATTCATTTATTTTAGCTTGTTAGGACTTTTCAAGAAATAAAGCTTTTGTATTATTCTGTGCTAGTCCCCATCGAGGCCAACTCCTTGAAGTGAAAATAGAAGCTTAGTCCAGCCAACAGAAGCTGGAAACTAAAATTGGTTGAACATACCCTATATTGAGCAGACTCAAAGTCCTACACAAGCAACCACAGATTCTGAAGCCAGAGATACCAGGCTGAGAGGCGCATCAGCAACCATGGTGTCATGCAACCAGCCTATAAAACTGCGAATGAGAAGATTTGTGCTATTGGGAAAGGAAGGTTCCTTATTTCCTACTTGAAAGATTCCAACCCTCAGCAGTGTGCAATGTTTTGAGAAACCTCCTACTCAGAGCAATTAAAAACATAATTATAAAGATATGCTGTGGGGCTTCCATAAAAGAATTACTATAAAGACATTTTATCCACTAGGTGTTTGACGTTGGATGGTGATTGGTTCAGTAGGTCACTGGCGAGACATTCAGAACTTCCGCATGCAGGTCTAAGTGAATATACTAGAGCAGATCCATATCAAGATATGAAACTGATAATAATGCTGAAGTCAGATGTGTCTGGTCATTGGCACAAACACAATGAAAACACCACTCACTTATGTTCTTTGGACTGCATCTTGCTGGAAATTTAGTAAGACTATTGTCATGCTATAAAAGAGATCCAGTGGGAGTTTGAAGATAAAAAACAAATAACTGGCAATATGCATACATGTCAATCTGTAAGGTTTTCCTCTTCCTTTTTAAACTTTTTACCGATATCTTGCAATGTAACCTTCACATCATTAATGTCATCTTTCAACAATTCTCAGATAAAAGCATTTCCTGGCACTTTTATATATTCTAAATCAGGATTAACGTACCTTTATAAACTATTTATAAGGGCAGCTAAAGATGCAGCTTCAATATGTTCTTTAAGAACATTTCCAGATGACAAAAAAAACCTCAAATCAGGGGTATATATATATATATATATATAATCTGCCCCCCCCCCCAATTGGAAACAAGGGTCTGGATTTCTAGTTAATGGTGCAAAGAAAGAATAAGGTCACAGTATTCTTTCCAGCTATGTCAGAGGAGACTTAGGAAAGTTTGGGAATCAACTAATAACCTGTCATCTGTGAAAAATAATCATATCGTTATCACTGCATGTCTTGTCTTCTTCTTCTTCTCGTTCACATTTTGACAAGTCTACACAGAAAGTCCTGTTTTCTTAATACATGCTGCTGTATTTGAAAGCTCCTCAGAGCACCAATACATCTTTCTGTGGATATCCATCTCTGTGGGCCATTGTTCTTTCCTTAACTGGTTTATGCCTTGTCTTGATTTCTTACTTTTGTCAGGTGATGAAGGAAGAGATGCAGGCCAACAGAGTTGAATCTTTTTCCTTTTGTGACAGACTCGTAGGTGTCAGGGAATGCTACGTGTGACAACACTTCAGATGGGTCAACAGATCTGACATAAAAATTACGAGATAGTTGGCCCAGACAGAAGTATATGTTGTACTCCAGGTAAGATGTGCTGATCCTATGATACTGTCATACCTTCCTTCATGGACTAAACATGCATCCACAAACAACCCCCCCCCCCACTTCACATCCACACCTTTGAAATCTTATTTGAGTCCGGTTTCATCTCAGTTATATAACAAGAATATATGTTTTTGTCGGAATTACTATGGGCTATCTACTCACAACTAAAGGAATTATTTCATCATCATATATAGGCTTTTACTCAACAGGTTGATGGGTATGAATATGTATACTTAATTACAAGCAAAATGAAAAGGCAGAATTTAAACCTAACTTTAATTAAAAACTGTGAGATTCAAATACAGAGAAAAATGTACAACAAGTAAACAAATTCAGATGTATAGGAGCCCATATAAATAAAAAAAAGTACACAATGCAAGCCACAAAATATCAGCAAAAAAAAGTTCTAATGGTTTTCAGGTACCGTTAAATTCCGTGTATAACCCGAGAATTTTTGGACAAAAAACAGAGATGACTTCATACTCCTAGGCTTATTTTCGAGAGTAAGATCAAATTTAAAAAAAATTACGTCCAAATCACAGTAAAAATGGAGAAAAACACTTTAAAAAAAATTACAGTCACATGTCCCGATATATTAAGCCAGGATAAAATGACTAGGGCTCACCAGCAATCTAGAGCGTACTTACCATAATGCTAGGCCTCTAATTACATTAATTTCTATATATCATACAATATTTCCTTAAAAATCTCTGATATTTCTTGATAAAAACTCACTTACTAGGTCTATATCGTTATTTCAGAGACGCCGCCATTTTTTTAGAATAATTTCCCGGAAACGCTATTTTTAGCAATGGGTATTGCCGGTTTTATTTACCGTTTATAGTACATATATTTATATCATAAAGGTTTCAATTGATCATCGAAATTGGTCAGAAAAGTATACCAGTATCTGATGTTATTTATTGACCAAAATACGGTAATGGTCTGTGGAAAAAACAAATGAAATACCATAGCCTAAGCTGATTGGTAGCTTAGGCCTAGTCTTGTTTGTGTAGGGAAACACTAACTACCAGTAATCTAAACACTGTCACACACTTTCTTGTTGCGGTAAAGCAAATGTTACAACAGTTACTGACCGTCTACTAGGCTATAATACCTGTGTACAGAAAATTTAAAACAACACCTCAAAGGTAGATTTTGAGTATTTCCGTGCATGTCGCTGGTCGGTCTTGCCAATTTTTAACATGGGACTCCAAGTATATAAATATTGACCAAGACAATAATCAGAAACATAGAATGAAGTCCTAATTAATTCTGTACAGAGGTCTTACTCTACATACTACGGTCTTGCACAAACACATTTTTGACATCCAAAACTTTGCCGCTTAGGCAGTGTTGGAGGGATGGGAATGGAGGAAATAAATCAATAGTGAAGCTGTCTGGGCTGTGCCTCAGTTTATATTACCTATAAGGTAAACATACAGGTCCGACAAAGTTCAAACTCTTCTGTATCTTTTAAAAACAAACGTGATCTGGCATGTTTTTGTCTGGCCATTCATCTTTCCCGTTTCCCGCTTACACTTACAGGAATAAAATTACAATGACAATAAAAATGTATGAACTGGAAGCTAAACTACTTGTGCAGTATTCTTGGCTAGCTAAGTCAGCCGTATATTCTGTTAATTAGTCCAGCCCACTGAGGCCGCAGTTCCAAATCACAACACATCATAGGCATTTTGTAGTAAAATTGCGCCGTAATTGATTCCCTCCCCCAACCACTGTACATTTAGTGGAAGACGAGATCAATTTCACAATCCTCTGTTATGTTTATTTTATTACCATATTCTCCCCACACGGTAAACATAACCAGTTACAAAGTTCAAACTCTTCTGTATCTTATAAAAACAAACGTGATCTCGCTGTCTTGCCTTTCATCCTTTCCCACTTAAACGTTTCCCACTTAAATGTCACTGTCAGAAGCCAGCTGGTGACATAATAGTTACATAGTAATTACTATTCACTAGCGCTGTTCCGCATCATAAGGCCCAGACACCCAACACAGACAATTCATTCAGGAAAAACTTTGTTCCCCAAAGTCTCGCCACCTCATAAACTGTCTATAGTCATGGATAGGGAAGTCAGCCTACGGGGTATTCATTATTTTCAGATATATTGTTCCAGAATACAGTAGCCACTGGGGTTTCATTCCTTGATTCATTCAAGTTATGTGAGTGAAGCAAATGAAAGGAATGCCATTTTCTTAGAGTTGCAAAAGTTTGTGTTAATTTCCATTTAGCATGTCGGTTCTTTCTTATGATGATGAAGTTCATTATTGCTGGCTTTGTTAAGTTGGGGATGTCGGTCTATAGTCGGACCTTCGACTTTCTCCACTTTTGGGAAGGGATAGTTAGGTTCTCGGCCTACAATCGGATGGGTTTATATTCAGAATTTAACGGTAAATATTAAAATTAGAAATTGTGAATTAAATTTTTATTTGAAATCAGTTCTTTTCAAGTTAACAGTTATTACAGACTACTGCTCTGAAGTCTTGGGGAAAATTTTATTACACACAGATTTTATGTAATACTTGCATGCAGAAGTCACATGTGTTTTTATGTCACATGTGAGGCTGCTGTAAAACTGTATAACAATAGCACTTACATAAAACACAATGTTGATCAGCTTCACAATGAACTATCAGACTATTGAGTACAGGTGAAATAAAATACAGATAACAGTATAAAAGAGTTTCAATGTAAAGGCCTTTTTCAAGAAAATTCAAGACAAAGAGGGAATAAAGTCAAAAGGCTTTGCTGTTAAATGTCTGGTATCTAATGCTTTTGTGACAGTGACAATATTTTTACTGTTTGCTTACTATTTGTCTTGTATTTTCTTGAAAAAAGGTCTTAAAGGTTGAAACTATTTTATATACTATTATCTGTCTTTTTTCATACCAAAAAGTCTGTGTGTGTTCATTGTAAAGCTGACGGACCATGTGTTTTATATAAGGATTTAGAGAAGGGAGTTTTGTCCAGGTGATGACTGGCCTGAAGATCTAGCAAGACCAAAAAATCAAGAATGTGGAGGAAGGTTGAAAGTTTCAGATGTTACAGCCAAGCTGTAAATCATGATACAATGCATTTCCTTCACTGGACTATATCTTACTAATCATCAGGTGTTTGAGAACAAATATAGAAGAAAGTACTAACCAATAATCAGTTTTCTGACTTCTAAAGAAAATGAATAACAATTAATAAACAAACAGTATCTATGGCGAAGTCGATAGCTACATAGACAGTATCAAAAAGTCAAGTAAGTTTGACCATGGTTAGCATTGAGATTGATGACCAGTGTGCAGTATGGGTAATTGTTACAAACAGATTGCTACATACTGCTGGCCTACTAGTGATATGTCTACAGATGTCTATCATACTGTGAGTGGTAATAACACTGAACATATAAGCTACCACAGCTGAAGTTGGATGTGTCAGACCATTGGCAAAAATAAAACGGTGACACAATGCATTTCTGTTCTCTAAAGTACATCATAGTGGAAATCTAATGGGACAATCCTGTTAAAGGAGAGAACTAGTGGGAGTTTGAGAACGGATACACAGACAAAATTCAATTTTTAAAATTTATCCTCATCGAGGCCAGCACTGTGAAGTGGTGATGGGGCTTAGTTCAGCCATCTGGGACTGGAAACTAAGACTGGTCGGGCAGTCCCACTCGAGCAGGACCATAGTCCGGCCCAAGTAAGCAGAGTGCTGAAGACGGAGGCATCCAGCCAAAAGGCACACAGATAATCAGGATGCCACGCACAAAACACAATGGAACAGTGAGTTTTATTAAGGAGACAGAATTACAGATATAGACATGTTTCAAGTGAACGAAAGAAGAAAAAAAAAATTATGGTTGCTGATCCAGCGGTCCATGGGCTCATGCCTTTGATCCAAATAAAGAAATAAATAAACAAGAACAAAAATTCTTTGTAGCAACAGACCAAAGTACAATGTATATCATGGACGGTCAAAAAATTAAATGCAAACATATCAACACCAAAATATCAAAATTTGCTAAATTTTAAAAATACAAATAACTCTCAATGATATTTGAAAACTCTGACAACATGAAAATTCAGTAACAAAAGAGACAGTTGTAACCTGTCAAACAAGTACAGATTTTTGTATTTTGTACAGAATATACATAGTTTGCATTGAAATAGTCTGCAATTACTTTCAGTAATGACCTTTAGTAAAGTTCTATTGATACACAATTTGAGCACAATTTGGGTCCAAAATACAGCATGATTGCAGAGTTTAGGGCCAAAATATATACTTTGGGGCCAGAATACATCATTTAAGGCTGATTTTGAATGCGTCTATATTGATCTAATCATATGTGTTGAAAATGTGGTTTTATGTACATAAATACATATAATCTACATTTCAGCCAATAGGTCTTTATCAAGTTAAGGACATACAAACACAGAAGAGGATGGTAAATAACATATTACATCAATTATGGCGATGCTAATAAGTAGCAAAAGAGAGATAACAATTGAGATCTTATGTGTTCATTCTCAAACTCCTGTAGATTAGCAGAATGTATTCTGGAGAACGGAATGCATGGTGTCATGGTTTACAGCTAGGCTGCGATATCTATATCTTTTGGCCCAAAACATCCGACTTCAGCTTCTAGGTTATTTTGGCGCTCCATGGGATGTGGCAGCCAACCCCACCCTTAAACCTCCTTTGTTATTTCATACAACATCCATGGCAGGTAACAGCATTACTATTCTTTGCTCCCCTTTAGGTTCTAGTGACACAATAGAAATGTGCTAAGTTTATTTCAGGATAATGTAGCACACATGGAAAATATGCAAATCAATAGATAAATCACCAAAGTCAGATGTGCCAGGCCATTAATGCAAAAAAGGGCGATACAATGCATTTTCCGTTCTCTGGACTATATCCTAATGGAAATCATGTAGGAACATTGTCCAGCTATAAGAGAGATCTGGCGAGAGTTTGAGAACATATGCAACAAAAAAATTAATCATTCACAGTAATAAAGTTAATATACATGTGTTCTTAGTTGACACTTGTCTTGCCATGGTAATCCCTCAGGCCAAATAGGAAAATGTACGAAAGAATGACCTGCTGGCTGAAATGCTGATTCTGTGTAATTGTTAACGCAAAACTTAACTTCAAACCATTTTTTCCCCTTATATTTATTTACCATATGGTACACAATTTTACAGAAGGCTCATGTTTATTCTGTATTGACCTTACAATATTTACTTTTATTAAAGTATTATTTATAACATAAATATTTTGTAACTTCATCATATGGATCTACGTCAGCAAAGTCTAAGGAAATTGGCACCAGATATTCTGGAAAAGTAAAGACAGTGAGTGCAATGTCAACCATATAATCCACAAAGGTTGTAGGTGCAATATCCCAGCAAAGATGTAAACCATGACACAATGCATTCCATTCTCAGGACAACCCTTCTAATTTGCAGGAGTTTGAGAATGAATGCAGAAGAATCTGCTAGATATTGCCCCTAGGTCAATGAAAAATCTGGAATACTTTACTTGATACAGAATATGGGCTCCTGTAGGGTAAAAACACAGAATATGAGTAGATTTTAGGATAAAAACACAGAATTTTGAGGTAATTTTTAAATACAGAATGAGCCTTCAGGAAGCAAATGGATGTGCAGAAGGAAAATACCTAGCATAGAATGAATAGTTGGCCGGAAAAAATAACAAGTATCTAAGAACATACATAGACATCAAGGAAGCTGACAGTCAATATCCATGTTCACGGATCTAATAACGTACACAGACATGAAGGAAGCTGACAGTCAATATCCATGTTCACGGATCTAATAACGTACACAGACATGAAGGAAGCTGACAGTCAATATTCATGTTCACGGATCTAATAACGTACACAGACATGAAGGAAGCTGACAGTCAATACTCATGATCATAGTGACCAAGAGCAGACATCTGCTATTTCTAAAATGGCATTCTTCTCTACGTACCAAATTTTAAGCTAGCTACATTAAAAAATCTGGCTACACATTGCAACCAGTCACATTGTAGACTAGCTATATAAATCTACTTATTTTAAGAAAACATTGCTTTTATAAACACAAAAATTATAAATAAATCAACCGTGTAAATTATGCAACATCAGGGTAACTGTAGGGACTTTTTTACAGCACCTATAACATTTTTAACTTGTGGGATGGCAAGCTCTTCAAGTGATTTGGCATAAGGCATGGGCACATCGGCACCTGTCACTCTGAGGATTGGAGCATCTAGATAGTTGAAAGCTGGACCTAGAAGGCAATGAAGAAATAATGTATATAGATCACATAAAGTAATTAAAATGTTACTAGATTGGCTAAAAATAATATGGTAACATATTTAGCATTTCCCATGGACATTTTTGTAATTGAAAATCAAAACTAAAGATATAAATTCATACCTGTTAACTTCCAGAAGAATAAGACTATATTTCTTCATCTTCTTATGGCCCATGCCATGTGGCGTTGGTTATCATGTCTTTTCACAGCCTTCTATTTTGTGTGATGTCAATCATTCCCGATACTAATGTTCTCCCATGCCACAATGCTAGGTTATCAAAGCATCTTCTCTCTTGGTCTTCCCCTACCACTCTTGCTCTTCAACTTGCCTGTTGTCACAATGCGTTCCATCTTTCATTTTCTCATGTCTCCAAAAATGTGGACTGTCTCTTTCTAATGCGTGTAAGCAGATCTCTTTTTGAATTAACTTCTTTCAAAATATCTTCATTATGCTTTTTATCTGTCAATGGTGTTCTTAATATTCATTCTGTTATAAAACATCTCTGCTGCATTAAATATAATGTTTCACTATTCTGCTTAGTGTCCAAGATTCACTTCCATACATCAGAATTACTTCCAACTTGCATAGGTGTTAACTAGTATGGATTTTCTGTATTATTATAGCTTTCTGACCCCCACCCCAAAAACAAAACATTTTTTTTAAAAAAGGTCACTTGGTGTTAAATTTCCTATTAATTACTACTAACACTGACATTTTTATCTAACATGCTCATATTGAATAGGCACACAAAAAATGTGTTAAGTAAACAAATATTTAGTGGGGTTTTTAAAAAATTATTTTTACATGCATAAAATATGGACGATTTTATTTAAATATGAAAATAAATTGTTAAAAATACGGATTTATACAAAATAAGTTGACAGCTATGAACTTCTAACAACTCTCTTTCCAAATGCAAAAACTGAAACAATGGAAAACTGAAACTTAAAATTATCCACTAATATCTGATATTTAAGGGATGATGATGATGTTATTGTACACACAAATGAGTCTGTCCATCAGGTGATACATCTGGATATGGTATTTGTAGCCAGTGCATGTGGTAGAGTCATTGCTAAGAACAACATGGTATATATGACTACTAATTTTAGTGCAAGATAACAATGATGCTGATGAAGTAGAACCTTTAGCTATAATGAGCATGTAGCTACTGACAGACCATAGCCTTTCTGATGAAAGCATAGGTCCTCCTCAGTTGAGTAACTGAGCCTCAGTTGAGTACCGGTAACTGAGGTGGTAACCGAACGTGTATAAGGTTTGTTGTCTCAAAGACATGGTTGTGTTAGGATTGGGAGGGGCGAGGTAGAGTTTTATGGATGTATGTTTAACTCTTAGTGGACCAGGGACAAAACCAGCAAATAGGGTACACTGTGGCACACCAGTACATTGTGCTGCCAGTTTCACAGTTTAACGCAGTCCTGCATTATTTGCGCCTTCCAACCTAGCACATCCGTTTTCGGTATAGGGAGCTCTTTTTTACTCTCATGACAGAAAAAATGTCAATAAGGCTAGCCTTTATATCTGTTTTGTAAATTAATGGCAATTTATTGTATAGAAGTAAGATCTTGACTTTAGATCTTTACTCCCAGCTATCATACTGTCAAAGACATAGACACTGCACATACTTTCCATAATTCTTGCTACAACTTCTGATCCAATTCCACACTGAGGCCAACCACCTTCAACTGTCACCAAATGGTTGGTCTTCATGACAGACTTGATAATTAGCTCATCATCAAGAGGTCTCAATGTGCGCAGATTGATCACCTGACATCAGGAGAAACAAAGGGCAAGAATAAGAAGCACATACATTTATTTTATGAGTTAGTTCTCAAACTCTCACTCATCTCTATTGTAGAAGGAACACTGGTCCTCAAAGAATTACAGCAGGAATAAGTCCATCAGAGATGTGGTTTAATTGCACCAATGTCACAATACATCCGAACTTCAGTGCTAGTATCTTTTTCTTTTGCGTTAATTCTCTAACTCCTACAAAGTAGAAGGATGTATCAGCCCAGGAAACAAAATGTATTGTTATGGTTTACAGTTTGGTTGCGATATCTTTGCCTTTTGGCATAGCACATCAGACTTTAGTATGGCCTTAGTTCACTTTGACCATATATAGCATACAACAGCACACTTCATCCCGAAAAACCTCCTTAGTTGCATCTTACAACATGTATGGCTGGCCAGTGTTGCTATTCTTTGCTCCCCTTCCAGGATATGGCAACATCCGGGCAAGTGATGTTATCCAATAAATTCAGTTTAGTTTTTATAAAACTAGTTTCACTGAAATTTGGATATAAGTAGCCATATGTCAAGCTGCACGCTGGTCCTGTTCATTAATCTGAATGCTAGTCTCAGTCTATGATGTGTGACTATTTTGCAACTGTCCTGGACACTATTGACATGACCACAGATCCCACTGAAATACATAAATCTAATTAATTTGTAAAGTTTAGATGTTTCTGCCATTTGCATCAATCATGTAATAATGTTCACTTTCATTTCTAGCACATATGACCATTATAGTATTTATTGCTTTTTTGTATTGCTACTGTGGCACTCTTCATTTTGGCGGACAACTTCTGACAGTTTATTTATTTATACTTGTCTTCAGAACATTATCTAACATTGTTTTCATTGTCTATTTGGTATTATTTCCTTTTTTTTCACTGAAAAGTTTTTTTTAATTATCTTCACTTCATCTAAACATGCATGTTGTCTCACTGTATGGAATATTTCTGGTGAGAAAGTGTGTCAATGCGACCATAGTTAAATAATTTCATAATTCTTTGTGTTTCCTGAAAAAGGTCCCAGTTGGACCGTAATGTGGAAATAGTCAGTGTTCTTTTGTTTATTGTTATTTCTTTTTTAATGTTTTATAGTTAGTAGATTAATCCTTAGCAAGCCCTTGTCGAGATATTTTGACAAAGATGTTGGTGACATCATCAGCCGTAGTTAAGATATTTTGATTGTTGCTAAACCATTTTATTCAGCGAAGTAAACAATTACACAATCATTAATGTCATGTGATCAGAATCTGTGAATCATAGTTAACAGTTGTATTCAACTTCCAATATCAGTATGGTGTATAGGAATAGATGAATTTTGCAAAACAAAAAGTTGTAAATCGGGAGACATCCAGATGGGAGTTCGTTGGCGGGTTACAATGGCTGCCAATATGTATAATTGATGAACAATCATTATGGATTGTGATTCTGATAGTAATGAATTCTTGAGAATTATGTTTGTTTCTTCCTATGTTGTTTCTTCCTTGCTGCAAGTTGCTGTAGTTCTTGTGTATTGCTAATATTTATCTTTATCTATTGATTATTCTGCATAGTTTCTTTTGGTTAAAACTACTTTTCTTTTACTCTCTGCCTTCCACATGATGGTTTAGTTTGGGAATCTGTTTTCATCCATTCTAAGTACATGGATGATGTCATTCCAATGTCTTTCTCTTATAAAACTGGATACAAATTCTTGGTTTATTTCTTCCCTCAGTGAAGTGCTTCATTTCTTCTGCGTTTGTTCTCAAACTCATGCAGATTAGCAGGATGTAGTCTGGAGAATGGAATGCGTTGTCATGGTTTACAACTTGTTGCAATCTTTGTGCCTTTCTGCATGACAGATCCAAGTTCAGCATGACTTTGGTTCACTTTGACCCTATATGGGATGGGACAGCCAACTCCACCACATAACATCCTTAGTCGCCTCTTACAACATGCATGAAAAGTAAAAAATGTTGCTATTCTTTGCTCTCCTCTTGGGCCCGGCAAAACATGGGCAATAATTCTTTTAAAATATGTCCATTTTATGTTCAATATTCTTCACAGGCACATCTTTTCAAATGTGATTAATTAGGTTTCTAATGGATGTGCAGATTAGGTTTCTAACGCATTGAACAGTCTAGGTTTTGTAAGTTTGTTAAATTCTTGTGAGCACATATATTTGATAGCTTGTTAAATGCACCTGCAGTTAGAACTATGCGGGTTGATATCTGTTGTGTATTGCCATCTTTTGATAACTTGCTCCTAAATAATTAAAGAAAAATTATAATGCAGGAAACAGGATTTGAACCAGGTCAGTTCAGATGGCACCTACTCGCCTCGCAAATTGAGTCAACAGATTTTCCATTTCCGACTAAACCTCATCCCTAAAAAAGATGCAATTTTAGTCAAGACTTTTAACATGTCTATTCTAAAGTGACTATGAATATGACAGGTAAAATAACAGACAAAAACACACACACTAAATAGGTATGTAAATTCCTAAGAAACCACAATCATTTTAACATCAGCATGTGCCTTAGTGCCACACAGATCAATTAAGTCTACTTGTAAACATAAATAACACATAAATATAAACAAGGTTGCTTCAGATGTGACATGGGTAAATGAATAATCTACTATAGAAGCATCAAAGGATTTTCAATTAAAGAAAAATCATAATGTAGCAAACAGGATTAGTTTAATAGTTGAAGGTTTTAACTTCCTCCAGCACTTGTTCATTGAGTTATGACATCATTTGTTTCATTTGTGAAATCCATTATTTTTGTTTTATATGAGTTGCTAGTTAGACCGATTTGATCTGAGAAATTCTTAACTCTCCCTATTTCTTCTTGAGTTTCTAGATGTATTGTGCTAAGAAGAGCCAGATTATCTGCAAAGTCTAAATCATTTACAATTTTATTTCCAAACCATAGAATATCCAGATGCTCCATTTCTGTATACTTACACATAACCCAGTCAATTGAAATAAGGAAAATGATTGGGTAACAGAATGCAGCAGAACTACTCAGAGTAGAACTATTGTCTATCCCCAGGTGGATGATGGTCAGAATATCCACACTTGCTGTTAAGGGTAGGAGTGGTGACTGGGAGCTTTAGTTGTCTATCCAAGGACAGATGTGTTGCCTTGGTTGCGTTGAATCCATATTTGTTGTGTTGTCTTGATGTTATCTATTCATCCTGTTCTATGCCTTTTCTCTGACCTTGTATCCGGATTTTCTTATGTTATGTGTTCTTGTTGGTAGTTGGTTATGGTTCATTTTCATAAGGTTTAATCATTTTATTTGTTGTTTTTCAATGTGCATGGTCTTATACCGATTCTTCTGATTTCATCATTTCTCATTTTGTCCAGTTTGGTCACTCTTGCTGCTTTTTTCTCAAGCATTTCATCTGACATGTTGTAAGTTTTCTCTGCTCGGCTGCTGTTAGCACTAGAGTATAACTATTCCACAGAGATTCAATACAGACAACAACAACAACAAAAGACAAAATCTCTAAATTTAGAGCTGAACAAGGATTGCTGGAGATGTCAGAAACTGATTCTTCTTCTTCTACTGCATTCATTCTCAAATTCCCTCTGGTGAGCAGGATGTAGTCCAAAGAACAGAATGTGTTATGTCAAGGCTTATAGCTTGGCTGTGATATTTACATCTTTCAACATAATGCATCATCCTCCACAATGGTTTTTGGGTCACTTTGACCTATAGGGGTGGGAACAACCATCTCCACACTTGTATGATTGGCCACCTACACATGGTACCACTTACATATGGAAGAAAGAGTAAAGCTCACAACCCTGGGGATCGGATAAGTAAGTATGTACATCTCCCCAAGGACCAAGCGGCACAGGGAAGAATAAGTAAAGCTTATAACCTTGAGGGATCAGATAAATAAATATGTCTATCTCCCCAGCGACCAACTGGCACAGGGAAGAAAGAGTAAAGTTCGCAACCCTGAGGATCGGATAAATAAGTACATATATCTCCCCAGGGCCAAATGGCACAGAGAAGGAACAGTGAAAGCTCGCAACCCCAGGGATCGGATAAGTATGTATATCTCCCCAAAAACTACCTGACACAGGAAAGAAATAGTGAAAGTTTGCAATCCTGGGGATCGGAAAAGTAAGTATATCTCCCTAAGGATGACATGGCACGGAAGAAAGTGAAAGCTTGCAACCCTTGGAGATCGGATAAGTACATCTCCCCAAGGTAGAGAAGCATCAAGCCTGAAATAGGAGGAATGGACAGCAAACATAAAATCTGATACAGAGGGAAAAGGAATGAAACAGAGTCTGGTATGAATCATATAATCATAATTTTAAAAAGAAAACCTGAACTACTTACTTCACATTCAATACCCTTGCCTGCCAACTCATTCGCTGCCTCTAAACACAAGCCGACTGGTTTTGAATGTGACACTAGTGTGATATGCTTTCCTAAAATAATAACATGCTTCAGGTTACAGCACAATCACTTGGATGTCTCTTTGTGATTGGAATCATTTGAGTGTCAGTATGTTATGTTGCTATTCCATAACAATGTTATGTTGTATGTGCCTAGCAAAAAACAACATATCCATTATTATGAGTACATTTTACGAATGAACATAGCATCCATGAAATGAGAGGCATAGAAGAGATATCAACCAATACAGAACTGACACAGTTAGTTACTACATGCTGAAGGACATACTGAGTATACAAATGGAGCACACATGGATATGCACAGAGTGCCATCATGATGATCTGCTAACTTCTCTCTCTTTTGATCACATAAAAATATGACCATATCCGTAATTTTGTCTCCACAAAAATTTCACCATTTTTGCAGCTCATATATGGTTCCATAGAACTTTGACTCTTAACGTTTTTTCTTTGGACCAATATGTTTTCTCAGCATTTCATATTCAGAACATTCACGAACTATATGCTCTGCAGTCTGTGATGCCTGTCCACATGTACACATGGTTATGTTGTCAATCTTTAATTTTGTGTACATGGTACTGTGGAGTCGGTTGTCGACTAACTAATAACATCCACAACTGAGCAAGTACACAGGTGAGGACTTTAAAGCAGGTGTGGGAAACTTGTTCCGATGTGCTGATATTTACAAATTAAGGTATGTATTAATGGGATTGGGCCATATCTGCTATCTAGAAGATCTGAAAAGCTCTTATTCGTCTTTCAGTCACATGACTTGATCTGATCAAAGTCACAGCTTTTATTTGCCTTCAATTCTCATCATCAGAAGTTCAGAAAAAACACTGTCTCCCTAAGTTAATTTTAGTTCTGAACTATTGCCCAGGTAGTGGTGTTGTAGCTTCCATATTTGCCTTTGAGCATAAGGGTTTGTGAAGGAGATATAGCCTAAGTTTCAGAGCTAGGTGTGTTGCTCTGGGTGAGGCGTAGTCATGTTTATTTGGGATGGTCTTGATGTTGTCTATCCATCTTTTCCTAGGTCTGCCCTTGACTTTGTATCCTGATTCCATCTTGTTATGGGAAGTTGATCATTCATACTCATAAGATGTCCAAACCATTTTATCTGTTGTTTCTCTATATATTCAATGCATGATGTTATACCTACTATCTTTTTGATGCTCTCACTGCACATTTTGTCAAGTATGGTTACTCAATAGCGTTCCTTAGATATTTCATTTCGCAAGTTTCGATCTTTCTCTTATGTGTAGATGCCAATTGCCACGACTGGAATTGGTAGCATAGTGTTGGTATAAGGATGCTCTTGAATGTTTGTTTCTTACTTCCATGTTGATTTTTGGGTGCAATAGCAAAGATGACAGCTGGTATGTCACAGCATTTGTCTTTTAGCATCTTGTTTCTATATCTCTATCGAGTCTTCCATCTTCAGTGAAGATACTTTCTAGGTACTTGAACTCTTTGACTTGTTTTATTTTTGTGTTCTCTATTTGGATGTTTAAATGGTATGTTGATCTCGTTATTTGTATTGTTTCTGTTTTTTGTGTGTTAATCCACACTGTATTTATTGTATATTCTTGATAGTGAGTTGATGTGAGTCTGTAGTTTTTCTTCATCATCATATATGATGTTTTGATTGTCAGCGAAAAGTAGTTCATTGAGTTCGGTGTTAAGTTGTTAATTCTCTGTTGTTTCATTATGTATCTCATTTTGTGTTTCTTTTATAATTCTGTCTATGTAGACGTTGAATAAAATAGGCGACAGCACACATCCCTATCTGACTCCTGTTTCTGCTGTGAATGGTTCTGATACTACATCTGTTGTTCTCACTTTGCTTTGACTTTTTTTGTATAATGCTTTGATGTTGTGTAGTAGTTGTCCCTTGATTCTGTATATTTCTAGTGTTTCCCATAGTATGTCTCTACTTATTCTGAATGATTTTTCTTGTTCGACAAGGATGATGTTTAGCTTTTCATTATATTAAATAGCTATTCCGCTTAGTTATCTATGGTTACATAGTGCATTTGTGCATTCTGTTCCTCTTCTGAAACCAAACTGGGCTGAACTTTGTTGTTCTATGATATGTCTTGTTCTTTTTTCTAGTATTTTAGCTTACATTTGCCATAATAATTTCCAATTTATCACTGTTTAGCTCAAGGTTTACATCTTGTCTGCAAGAGATTGTGATTTTATGACTTGTGAGTTCAGGGGCCACTGCATATAGTAATAGTGGTGGATAAATTAGATGTCTTGGTGAGCTGCATTTTGTCCACCCCTGCATTAAAACTACTTTAGCTGTATTGAAGTCCTGCGATTGTATGGCCAACATTGTTACCAATAAATGTTTGCAGGCTTTCATGTGCACTGCGTGATTGCACACAAAGTGATTGAACATACTTTCTATGTATTCACATATAGGCATTCTATGAAGGCTTCTTCTCAAAGTACTGCGTATGTAGAGAACTGATGTCTTCTGGGTACGAAAATAAATCTCTGGAGTAGCAAGCAATAGCAACAATGTGACCTGCCATGTATGGTTATCACAAACAGGTTATGGTGGAGACGGCTATCCTATCACATAGGTCAAAGTGATCAAAAACCATGCTGGTCAGATGTGTCAGACCGAAATGTACAAATATCACAGCTAAACTTTAAACCACATGGACAACCAGAGTGATAAACTCATACTCCCTTAGAATTTGCAATAAATCAATCATCAACTTGAAAATATGGAATTTGAACATAGATTTTTCTGCATTGAAGTCATGCAGTCATTTAGGCTGTGTAATCACAAAAAAGTCGAATATAAATACAAGATGCATGATGTTGGTATACACAACGGAACATGTCTGTAACATACACATATAGACCCCCTTCTGAGTAGGAAGCCTGTTTTCAAAGCATTGAATAATACAGATAGTTGGAGTCTTCTGGGTATGAAAGAAAGTAATGGTGAGACCTCCCCTTGCATTTAGGAACAAGTGCTTCATGGCTAATCATTCCTGGAAATCAATAAAAACAAACATAGCAAGCACAAATACAGACAAGTAAGACAGAGCAAAGGAAAGCTAGAAATTCATAATTATTAGGTGCTATCTCCGCATAGAAGATTAGCAACAACGGTCCGCCAGCATCTATTTTTTGTCGTGATTGCACTCTGCTAAACTTGCTCACTTCACTCTACCATCAAGAAGTGATGTCAACAAGGTCTTTTAATATGTCCAAAATATTTTTTTGGTTTGATATTTATCTAGATTTTTATTTAAATTATAAACAATAATTAAAACATAAGAAAACTGTACCTTGTCTTTCAATTTTAGACTTGCCAATTGGAACAAGAAAATCTTTAGTTAGGACTTCATCAGAAACATCCATGCTGATACCATACATAAGCTCATGTTCTAAGAAAACAACTGTGGATATATATACACACACAATATATATATTCCTTGTCCGAACTGTTCAAGAACATTTACAGCTCGAATATGGCTCATTAGCCATCTATGAACTATTATGCATGGTCATAATTCTAAATGAATTTTCAAAATTGGATGTAAAAAAAAATGGTCATCATCACTTGTAATGGACGAACATACATACATATATCATATCTACAAATTTATTGTGCACTCATTTATATAGGAGGTAACACTCTATCTCTATACACCTTTTAGAACTCTGCTGAGAGTAAGTCAATAAGTCTTATGTGAATAGTCTTGGGTTCGATCACATATCCCCGAGTCTACCATTCACAGTTTTTAAGAAATTTGAGTCGATCGTTAATTTTTTAGTAGTTTGTGATGTCACTCTACTGGTTGATTTCTATTAGTAAAATGGCTTCCATCTCAATGCTGAACTTGCTTTCGACTGATAAGGATGAAATGCGGTTGCTGGGAATACTTTTAAATGAAAAAATATGTGCGCAGGGACATGCTATGACATTAACCTACTAATAATCAATAAAAATAGGAAGAACACAGCTTCCATATCCCATTTTATATTCTATACTTCATGGTGAAGGGGCAGAAGTATATTCTATACTTCATAACTCAAGGGGCAGATAACCAGAGTTATCATAAATCTTTCATTTATTAGAAATATTTTTTTAATGCCTAATATAGGAGTGATATGTATAGGGTAGGAAAAGGGGGGGGGTAGGGGTTATGGTTATGATTCTAAAGTCCATGATCTGTTGCGTGGGTGGTTTGTCTAGAGGTCCATTGGTGAGACCCACAGACGCAATCGAATGCGCAGAAAACCTTCGTAGATGACATGCCTTTATATTGAGGTTATCTTCTTATAGAAGCTTCATGGCATGTCATCTATACAATCAAAGTAGTCGTAACATTCAATAACAGTTACCATGTTGTTCCGACAGGCCGACATTGTGCTTGAACTAGTTATGGGCACGGCGTGGGTGGTCGGAACAACAAAGAAACCTGTTGCAAGGGCCAGAGTTGTGCCCTGATGTCGATGTCTGTTTCGGCAGCATTGGATTAGAAACACCATCAAGTCGAATGGATGCTGCAACAGAGGGCAGAGCACTTATGGGAATGCCCCACGTGCTGTGAGGCCAGTTTTCTAATCAAGAATCAAGAAGTCCATGATCATCCTTCTCCTCTGATGCACCTTCGTGACATTAAATTGTGGCATAATGCAATATCCACTAAAATTATCCATTTTGTTTGTGTAGTAACACGGTCTGCTAGTGACATAATTTCAGTGATGACACAAAATCTGCATTTACTATAACATATATTATAGATATATATATATATATATATATAGAGAGAGAGAGAGAGAGAGATATATATATATATACTATAACAAACTTGGAATGAAATTGTGCATGTAATACTTTATCAACACAACATTTTGGAAACAGTAGGTAGGTTCATGATATATAGTCTTGTATATTGATTAAATTCTATGTTGCAGTACATCAGCTATGCTCTTTTCCTCAGGATATAGTTTGGAGAACACAATACCTTTTGTCATGGTTTACATCTTGGCTGCGATATGTGTGCTTGACATCAGTCTGACATGACATATCCAACTTCAGCATGGCCTCTGGGTAACTTTTACACTCTAGGAGATGGGACAGCCAGCTCTACCCTCCAAAACCTCCTTAGTCATCTCTTATGACATGCGTGGTAGGTCAGTGTCACATCCTTTAATCCCCTTTTATGTGAATAGTTATGTTGATTGTTTTGTCTTTATAAAATTGTTGGTACTTACCTTCAATTCTCTTACAAAGCAGAAATTGTACTTGTTACTTCTACTCTTAAATTTATTCCCAAATGTCTGTTGATTAGTAGATTGTAGCGTGGAGAACAGATTGATTCTGTCGTAGTTTAGAGTTAAATTTTGATATCCTTATCATTGACCCTGTCACATATGACTTGAACATGCTTGTGATTCACTTTGGAAACAGAGTGATGAAGTTTTGCTAATCACTGGATACATACATGATAACCCCTGAGATGTGACACTTGACCAAATTTGGTCAAAACATCAAGTATTATTTGTTATCTTTTAGCTCTTGACACATGATGATGATAATATAATCACTTTAGCTGTGAGCAGATATTTCTTGACAGCTCATAGTCTTTCAGACAAAAGCATATGTTCTTTTCAGTTGTGTAACTAAGAGGACACCCAGTCTCATGTAAGGTTGTTTCAGACATCTGGACTCATGTCAGGTTATCTCAGACACCCAGACTCATGTAAGGTTGTCTTAGACACCCAGACTCATGTAAGGTTGTCTCAGACACCCAGACTCATGTAAGGTTGTCTTAGACACCCAGACTCATGTAAGGTTGTCTTAGACACCCAGACTCATGTAAGGTTGTCTCAGACACCCAGACTCATGTAAGGTTGTCTTAGACACCCTGACTCATGTAAGGTTGTCTCAGACACCCAGACTCATGTAAGGTTGTCTTAGACACCCAGACTCATGTAAGGTTGTCTCAGACACCCAGACTCATGTAAGGTTGTCTCAGACACCCAGACTCATGTAAGGTTGTCTCAGGCACCCACTCATGTAAGGTTGTCTCAGGCACCCACTCATGTAAGGTTGTCTCAGGCACCCAGACTCATGTAAGGTTGTCTCAGGCACCCACTCATGTAAGGTTGTCTCAGGCATCCACTCATGTAAGGTTGTCTCAGGCACCCAGACTCATGTAAGGTTGTCTCAGGCACCCACTCATGTAAGGTTGTCTCAGGCACCCACTCATGTAAGGTTGTCTCAGGCACCCAGACTCATGTAAGGTTGTCTCAGGCACCCACTCATGTAAGGTTGTCTCAGGCACCCACTCATGTAAGGTTGTCTCAGGCACCCACTCATGTAAGGTTGTCTCAGGCACCCACTCATGTAAGGTTGTCTCAGGCACCCACTCATGTAAGGTTGTCTCAGGCACCCACTCATGTAAGGTTGTCTCAGGCACCCACTCATGTAAGGTTGTCTCAGGCACCCAGACTCATGTAAGGTTGTCTCAGGCACCCAGACTCATGTAAGGTTGTCTCAGGCACCCAGACTCATGTAAGGTTGTCTCAGGCACCCACTCATGTAAGGTTGTCTCAGGCACCCACTCATGTAAGGTTGTCTCAGGCACCCAGACTCATGTAAGGTTGTCTCAGGCACCCAGACTCATGTAAGGTTGTCTCAGGCACCCACTCATGTAAGGTTGTCTCAGACACCCACTCATGTAAGGTTGTCTCAGGCACCCACTCATGTAAGGTTGTCTCAGGCACCCACTCATGTAAGGTTGTCTCAGGCACCCAGACTCATGTAAGGTTGTCTCAGACACCCACTCATGTAAGGTTGTCTCAGACACCAACTCATGTAAGGTTGTCTCAGGCACCCACTCATGTAAGGTTGTCTCAGGCACCCAGACTCATGTAAGGTTGTCTCAGGCACCCAGACTCATGTAAGGTTGTCTCAGGCACCCAGACTCATGTAAGGTTGTCTCAGACACCAACTCATGTAAGGTTGTCTCAGGCACCCACTCATGTAAGGTTGTCTCAGGCACCCAGACTCATGTAAGGTTGTCTCAGGCACCCAGACTCATGTAAGGTTGTCTCAGGCACCCACTCATGTAAGGTTGTCTCAGACACCCACTCATGTAAGGTTGTCTCAGGCACCCAGACTCATGTAAGGTTGTCTCAGGCACCCAGACTCATGTAAGGTTATCTCAGGCACCCACTCATGTAAGGTTGTCTCAGGCACCCAGACTCATGTAAGGTTGTCTCAGGCACCCAGACTCATGTAAGGTTGTCTCAGGCACCCACTCATGTAAGGTTGTCTCAGGCACCCACTCATGTAAGGTTGTCTCAGGCACCCAGACTCATGTAAGGTTGTCTCAGACACCCACTCATGTAAGGTTGTGTCAGACACCCACTCATGTAAGGTTGTCTCAGGCACCCACTCATGTAAGGTTGTCTCAGGCACCCAGACTCATGTAAGGTTGTCTCAGACACCCACTCATGTAAGGTTGTCTCAGGCACCCACTCATGTAAGGTTGTCTCAGGCACCCAGACTCATGTAAGGTTGTCTCAGACACCCAGACTCATGTAAGGTTGTCTCAGGCACCCACTCATGTAAGGTTGTCTCAGGCACCCACTCATGTAAGGTTGTCTCAGGCACCCACTCA
This sequence comes from Meghimatium bilineatum, assembly GCA_034231615.1. NCBI lineage: Eukaryota > Metazoa > Mollusca > Gastropoda > Stylommatophora > Philomycidae > Meghimatium > Meghimatium bilineatum. Next base: position 49,957,181 of record CM067317.1, on the reverse strand, counting down.
TGTAAGGTTGTCTCAGGCACCCGGACTCATGTAAGGTTGTCTCAGACACCCGGACTCATGTAAGGTTGTCTCAGACACCCGGACTCATGTAAGGTTGTCTCAGACACCCGGACTCATGTAAGGTTGTCTCAGACACCCAGACTCATGTAAGGTTGTCTCAGACACCCGGACTCATGTAAGGTTGTCTCAGACACCCGGACTCATGTAAGGTTGTCTCAGACACCCGGACTCATGTAAGGTTGTCTCAGACACCCTGACTCATGTAAGGTTGTCTCAGACACCCAGACTCATGTAAGGTTGTCTCAGACACCCAGACTCATGTAAGGTTGTCTCAGGCACCCACTCATGTAAGGTTGTCTCAGGCACCCACTCATGTAAGGTTGTCTCAGGCACCCACTCATGTAAGGTTGTCTCAGGCACCCAGACTCATGTAAGGTTGTCTCAGACACCCAGACTCATGTAAGGTTGTCTCAGGCACCCACTCATGTAAGGTTGTCTCAGGCACCCACTCATGTAAGGTTGTCTCAGGCACCCACTCATGTAAGGTTGTCTCAGGCACCCACTCATGTAAGGTTGTCTATGGCACCCACTCATGTAAGGTTGTCTCAGGCACCCACTCATGTAAGGTTATCTCAGACACCCAGACTCATGTAAGGTTGTCTCAGACACCCAGACTCATGTAAGGTTATCTCAGACACCCAGACTCATGTAAGGTTATCTCAGACACCCAGACTCATGTAAGGTTATCTCAGACACCCAGACTCATGTAAGGTTATTTCAGACACCCAGACTCATGTAAGGTTATCTCAGACACCCAGACTCATGTAAGGTTATCTCAGACACCCAGACTCATGTAAGGTTATCTCAGACACCCAGACTCATGTAAGGTTATCTCAGACACCCAGACTCATGTAAGGTTATCTCAGACACCCAGACTCATGTAAGGTTATCTCAGACACCCAGACTCATGTAAGGTTATCTCAGACACCCAGACTCATGTAAGGTTATCTCAGACACCCAGACTCATGTAAGGTTATCTCAGACACCCAGACTCATGTAAGGTAATCTCAGACACCCAGACTCATGTAAGGTTGTCTCAGACACCCAGACTCATGTAAGGTTATCTCAGACACCCAGACTCATGTAAGGTTGTCTCAGACACCCAGACTCATGTAAGGTTGTCTCAGGCACCCACTCATGTAAGGTTGTCTCAGGCACCCACTCATGTAAGGTTGTTTCAGACATCTGGACTCATGTCAAGTTATCTCAGGCACCCACTCATGTAAGGTTGTCTCAGGCACCCACTCATGTAAGGTTGTTTCAGACATCTGGACTCATGTCAGGTTATCTCAGACACCCAGACTCATGTAAGGTTGTCTCAGACACCCAGACTCATGTAAGGTTGTCTCAGACACCCGGACTCAGTGATTAGCAAAACCCCATCACCCTAATTTTTAGTTTCGTCTGTTAATTGTTTTCAATTTTGCTGCAGTTACTATCAATTATTAAAAATATAATTACATAATTTTACCTGGGTTGGGATCTCTGATGGCTGATTTAAGGAGTCCCTTGCAATCTTCTGCAGAGTAAGGAGATATGACCTTTAAGCCTGGAACCTGGCAATACCATGATCCAAAACATTGTGAATGTTGAGCACCTACACCGGCGGAAGAACCATTAGGTCCACGAAATACAATTGATACTGGAATCTGTAAAGTATAACAAGGTTTAGTTTATGAAGTATGAGGTGTCTATTAATTATAAAGGATTATATCATCATCATCATGTGTCAAGAGATATCTGTTCACAGCTAAAGGGATTATATCATCATCAAACTTGAACATTGAGATTTATAACAATGTTGATTCCTCTTCTTCTTCATACACTGATGATGATGATGATGATGAAATAATCCCTTTAACTGTGAGCAGGTAGCACTTGACAACCCATAGCCTTTCTGACAAAAGCACAGGTTCTTCTCAGTTGTGTAACAGAGACAACATCCGGACTCATATAAGTTTTATGAAAGGCATGGATGTGTAAGGGGGGTTTATGGATGCATGTTTAGTTCACGATGGAAGGCATTCCAGTGTGCCAGTATACCAAGATAATGGCGTCCTGCCAGGAGCACAGCACACACTTTTGAGCCAACTGTCTCATCATTCTTCTGACAGATTTGTTGACTAATTTGCAGTGAAAGCACATCTAGCATTCCCTGTCACCTAAGAGTCTGCCAGAAAAGGACAAAGGGGCAATATCCGTTAGTCTGCATTTCTTCATCATCCATGGTGATTATTTGATAGAAGACAAAAGTAAGAAATTGAGACAAGATGTGACAATGATTATTTTCACATGTGACAGGTTGTCAGTCTATCCCCCAACTTTCCTTAGTAGTCTCCTATGATATGCCTGGAAAGAAGACAGTGGTCCCATTCTTTATATCACGAACTAGAAGTGTAGGCCCCAGTTGCTTACACGGACGTCATACACTGATAGAATCATACAGAGATATGAATTTCATCAATGAACTATACTGTGGTGACCAGTTCTTCAGCAACATTCAGTCAAACAATCATATGGGACTTGTAAAAGTTCATGAAAACTTCCCCATCAAAAGAGAAAGCCAGAGAAGTACAAATCTAGAGCTGAAAGTAAAACTCCATCGTCTGACACTGAGAAAAGGGGTAAAAAACTTATAATGCATCCGGTTGCCACCATCTTCTTCTTCTGTGTTTACTTTCTGATAACCAACACAAAAACTACTGTGATTTCTGCTGGGAGCCTGAAGTACATTGTGCTGCTAGTTTCACAGCGGAGTGCATTTTACTGTGCCTTCTGGTCTAGTACATCCATTTTCGGCTTGCACCTTCATCATCATCATCATCATTGTTGCAAAGCTGTAATAACCAGCATGCACAATATATAATAAACGTAACGAATACAAATATTGGTTGTATGAGGTTATTCACCCATGTGTTGCTGGGGAGTGAAAAGAGAGCAAAGAATAGCAACACTGTTTACCTGCCATGCATGAAATATGAGGCAAAAAAGGAGGTATTGGGCGGAGTTGGCTGTCCCATCTCATATAGGGTCAAAGTGACCCAGAAGCCATACTGAAGTCAGATGTGTCAGACAAAAAGATACAAATATCACAGCTAAAATGTAAACCATGGCACAGTGCATTACATTCTCTGACTGTATCCTGCTAATTTGCAGGAGTTTGAGAACAACTGCAGAAGAAGAATATGAGGTGATTATAACCTGTTCAGAGACAGACACAATTTGTTTTAAATATAACAATATAATAGATACAGTTTTTTTATGCCTGTCTATGATTATTTTTTTGGCTTTTGTACATGAGAACAACATTAAGAACACAATAGATCTAGAAGTCACCTGTACAAAAAAGCTTAAAATTTGTGAGACAAATTTTATCACGTATGGACTATGCCCAAAAATTGTGGAATATATCTTTCATGCAATGTCTGGGTCAAAGGGCATGAGCCCATGGACCGGTGGATTAGCAACCATGCAATGTTGGTTCTGTGAATAATGGGAAAATATAGCTGAGAAGTGAAGAAGAAAAATATGGCTGAGAAGTGAGGAAGAAAACATGGCTAACTGTGAAGTGAGAAAGTATGGCTGAGAAGTGAGAGAGAAACTATGGCTGAGAAGCAACGGAGAGAAAATATGACAAATACAGACACCCCTGCCTTCAAACCTGATGCTGTATGAGAATAGCCTCATACGGTCATGTCTATTAGTCAAAGTACTTCTGCATTCAGTCCTTGTGGTAATGCTAAATTGTCAATCCTGACGTCAGAGCAAAGTGGACTGCCTTTTCCTGGTCAGAGCGGCTGCCCTATAGATTTGCCTCAACTGTGTCTTCTGGGCAGACAATGATGATGTTCGTCCGTCGTGATCGACGATGACCAAAAACTCAACCATAATAATAATAACAATAAATAATAAAATAATAAAGTTAATAGTGCGTTTTTAAATGACTAGCAAGTCCAATGCGCGCACAAAATGTTCTTTTACAGAATTGACAACAATAGAAGGTATCTGTGTGAGGTTGAGATGTTTCTTCTTTTCTACGTGTCCGCTTCTGTCTTGCAGTTTCTTGTCTGAATTCTTCTGCCGCTAGTGCTCCCGTTCTAATGCTGTAACGCCGTGCAGTTCTATCCTGAGCGAGGCTCTCCCAAGCGCCTACGTCAATGTTAAGATGTTTCAAGGATGACTTGAGCGTGTCTTTGAAACGCTTTTTCTGTCCACCAGCTTTTCGATGGTCCTAACAAGAGCACATACGGTTAGTGTAAAAAAAGACTATGAATGGATTACTAAATCTTACCCTTCCAGCAGACATATAGAAAGTTTTAGCAGCCGAGTTTATAATGTGGTCAATAGCTTGCATAGCAAAGTTGAAGGTCATGAACTCACAAACAGGTTTAAGTCCAGCCTGTGGAGATAATGTGTGAATGTTTCATGACACGCTAGTCAAACAAAGCAATAACAAGATTATAAATGGCTGGGAAAAAACAAAACTATAAGATAAGCAATGGCTGAAAATACTATAAAATTAGAAATAGCTGGAAACATAATATAAGAATACTATAAGAATGACTGGGAAAAAAACGATATGAAGATTGGAAATGGCTGGAACAAATTATATGTACTGGTAGATTAGAAATGGCTGGGGGGGGGGGGGGGGGGAAGAGAAATTATAAGATTATAAATGGCAAAAATAAATTTAAAAAAACAAATATAAGATTAGGAATGGTTGCAAAAAATATCTTTTAGGAAATTATTAATGGCTAAAACATGTAAATGATGACTGGAAATGGTTAGGGGAAAAATTACAAACTATAAGATTAGAAATAATTGGAAAAAAATATAAAAAGATTAGGAATTAATGAAAAAAAACTGTGCGATAGTATTTTTGACACCTCTTCTTCTTCTTCTGTGTTCATTCTTAAACTGGTGCTGATTAACAGAAAAATGAGAACTCCTAGAGAACCTAATGCATTTCACAATTGTTTATTTGTTGCTGTTGTTTGTTTGCATTCATTCTCAACCTCCCACTGGATCTCTCCTGTTGCAGAACAGTGGTCCTGCTAAATTTCCACAAGACTTAGTCCAGAGAATGGAAATGTGTTGTGCCACCGTTTTAATTTGCGCCAGTGGCCCGGTACTTCTATCTTTGGCGTACCTTTAAATCTGGTGGGCTTTCCTAGCATGTGACAGCCTTCCTATCTGTCACCAGGCAGTTCTTCTTCTTCTTCTTTCGTTCACTTGAAACATGTCTATATCTGTAATTCTGTCTCCTTAATAAAACTCACTGTCTTTTGTAGTTCATACAGTGTCCCATAGAGCTTTGATTCCAGTGTTGTTTCCTCTGGCCAATATGTCTGCCTCAGCATTTCATGCTCAGAACACTCTTGAAGTATATGTTTGGCACTCTGTGCTGCCTGTCCACATGTACACATGACCGTGTTGCCAATCTTGAACTTTGTATACATGTGACTGCGGAGTCGGTTGTGTCCTGTTCTGAGGCGTAGAATTATAACTTGCTCTGATCTGTTCATAATGTGATAGTCATCTTGTGTTGGCGTTTGTGGCTTTCTTATTGACTTGATCATCTGTTTTTTCTGATGGTAGGTGATTGGTATATCTAGTTGGTCTTCGGCAGCACCTTCTTTAGCAAGTTGGTCTGCTTTTTCATTTCCTGGTATTCCACAGTGAGAGGGTATCCACTGCATGGTTACCCTATACTGGTAAGACAATTCGCTAAGTAGTTTTTTCAAGTCTGTTAGTTTTCCAGACTGGAGAGCTTGAAGCACTGACCTTGCATCTGTCAGGAATACTACAGGCTGTAGGCCAGAGTTGGAGTTCAGCAGTTTTTTAGCTGCCACACTAATTGCCTGAATTTCTGCATCATAATTATTGCAGAATTTTCCCGTCAGTGTTCTGATTGTATCTCTAGGCTTGTGTGGATATTCTATATATACACCTGCACCTCCATTCCTCACAGCATTCTGTGCTGACCCATCTGTGTACACTCTGACCCATATATCTTGTGGATATTCCTCATCCAGGAAACTGAGGGTGACTGTCATTCGCTGCACACTGTTCTGTTCGTCCTCGCTTAGTATTCCTTTCACATGGGTCTGAATGTGTATTGGCATTCCATGGCTTTCACTCCACTGGGTTTGTTCTGGTACAGACCTTAAGGGGCTATCAACTTCAGGTAGGTCTGTAAGTTGTCTATGGAGTCGTTTAGCTTGATGGATAAAGCTGCTCCTTTTCAGTTGCCCCATTGCTAGATTTTGGAATCTTTCCTTCATTGGATGACTTGGCATACACTGGAACTTTTCTGCTTGAATTAGTACTTTTGTGTCTCTGCGTTCGCCAAGTGTTTGCATTCTTCCCATTTTCTGCATCTCTGCTATGGGTGTTGATTTCATTGCTCCCAACATTATTCTAAGTGCCTGGTTTTGCACTTTATCTAGATCTTGTAATGTGGTGTTTGATGCAGGACACCACGCAGCTGAACCATATTCCAGGTGTGGTCTTATGCCTTGCTGGTAAACTTTACTAAGTATATTTCCACTGGCTCCCCATGTGGTTCCACTTAGTTTTCTCAGGATAGCTAACTTCCTCCTGGCTTTTGTTGTTGCTTTGTTTATGTGCTGCTTCCATGTCAGCTTATCATCAAAAGTAACTCTGAGGTATGTGGGTTGTTTGTCTTCTTTCAACAGCTCTCCGTCTATCTTGATATGACCAGCTTTTTGTTTTGGTGAGAGAGTAAAGAGTGTAGTGCTGCACTTATCTGTGTTAATGCTGACGCACCATCTATTAGCCCATAAGGTTAGGGCATCGATAGCTCTTTGTATTTGTTTAGTGGCCACTGTTGCATGTTCTTCCGTGCACCAGATCACCAGGTCGTCAGCATACATTGCCACTTTGATCCCGTGTAGTAGTTCAGCAACTAAGTCATTGATGTAAACCAAGAAAAGTGTGGGTGACAGGACTCCTCCTTGGGGGACTCCATGACGCAATAGAACTTTCTTGCTCTTGCGACCATCTAATTGTACCCTGGCTCTTCTATTATGCAAGTATGCTTTTACCCATTTGTACATTCTTGAGCTAACCCTGCAATTTCGCAATTTCTTTAGGAGCCCTTCTTTCCAGACCGTATCAAATGCTTTCCTGAGGTCTATCCATGCTGCTAGTATCAGTTTCTTTTCTTGGAAGGCATCCTCAATCTCTTGGGAGAGGTAGGTTGCCTGATCTTCAGTAGAGTAGCACTGTCTGAAGCCTGCTTGTTGTGATACCAGAAGGTTTTCACTTTCAAGGTACCACTGCATCCTAAGATTGATAATGCGCTCCATTGTTTTACATAGACAGCTTGTGAGGCTGATGGACCTGTAGTTGGAGACTGTGTTGCCATCTTTTCCTGATTTGAGGAGTGGTATCATTATTGCTTCTCTCCACGCCTGTGGTACATTACCTGTGGACCAGCTTGTGTTAAATCTGCAGTAGCTTTGCTCTTGCTGCAATTCCTAGGTTTCTAATCATTTCATTGGACACTCCATCAGCTCCAGGGGACTTTTTCATTTTTAATTTGGATATTGCATGCTCCAGTTCTCTCATTGTGATTGGTGCCTCCATGACTTCAGGTATAGGTTCGCCTTGTCCAATGTTTTGCTGGTTCTCTCGAACCTCCTGTTGTTTGTCTGGGCTGACATTGACGTTATTGTCATCTGCAAAGGAATCTGCAAAGTAATCAGCTGCATGTTTACCTGTTAAAATGTTTCTATCTTTATAAAGTGTGATCCTGGTATTTCTCCCTGTACCTTCATCATTTAGTTGTTTTACAAGTTTCCATAATTTCCTAGTATCTCTTTCTAGGTTCAGCGACTCTGTTTTTTCTTTCCAGCTGCTTCGTCTGGCTTGTAACTTGGCTCTTTGAAATTTAGCCTTTGTTTGCTGATATTTGTTGTGATGTTCTTGGCTAGGTCTGTTCTCAGCCTGCAGTCTAGATGTTTCCATATCATTTTCAGCTTTTCCAGTTCATCATTCCAGTAGGGTTTGTAGTTTTTGCGTGCCCCCCCTGGGTATGGTTTTACTAGCAGCATGTAGTATACATCTATTAAATTCACTCACTGCTCTATTGATGTCTTTGTCCAAGTTCATGTCCTTAGCTAGAACACTGGTTAAATGCTGGTACATTTTCCAGTCTGCCCTTTTATAGTTCCACCTAGTGAGCGTGCTGCTGTCCTTGGTAAATTCATTGTGGATTTCCAGAAATACTGGTCTGTGGTCACTACCTCCAAGCTGCTTTCCAACGACACATGTGATGTTCCATTCCAAGCCTGGTGAGTGGAATGCCAGGTCTGGTGTAGAGGTGGTGTGCCATGCTCTCGAGTAGAAGGTTGGTGAGTCTGCTGGCTGGTTAATAAGGATGAGATTATTTTCATCCTGCCAGCTCTCAAGTTCCTCACCTCTCTTGTCGATATGATCGTAGCCCCAGCTCTGAGAGTGGCTGTTGAAGTCACCACACACCATAAGTCTCTCTTTGTCTGGAATTGTGTCTAGTGCCAATGGTTTATCATTTGGGCAGTAGTAGTTCAGGAGATGGAATTCTGCACTGTCTGTTTTTAGGTGGAGTATCTGGTATTCTGCCCCTTCCATATATACTTCCAGCTGACATGCGCTGATATTGTTTTTAACAAGTGTCAGAATTCCACCCTTTCGCCTGTCCTTTCTGTCAGACCGGTAGCACTGGTAGCCTCTGATTTTGAAGGCTATGTCGCTGCTGAGATGTGTTTCTTGGATACAGCATATGCTAACTTGTTCTTCACTGAGGACATTTTCAAGTTCCAATTTTTTGCTGTATCCATCTCTTTTACTGTTGACACCCTCAGCATTCCAGTGCATTATTTTTATTTGTCGTTTGTTTGTTTGGCCAGTAGCTCTATTCCCTTGCCTCCTGGCTCCTCGAGGCAATTGAGAAGGACTTCCAGTAACTGAGGTTGGGCCCTTTCGAGCTGGCCCCATCACCTCTGCACGGTGCTGGTCTCGATGGGGTACCAGGCAGTGAATGTGTATTGTGACAGTTGTCGTTCACTCTATCTCGCATGAGGTGTTCCGCAGCCAGTGAATTTGTCTCGTGTAATTAGACACATTGTGCCGGTGCCCATCTGGTACTGAACCTTTTCTCATCCACAAGCCCTGGTTCCAGTTTAGGAAGAATTATATAGCAGAGTTGGCTCATCATTATTTACAGCTGGTCTAGCAACATCTACACATTTTGGCCTGACACACATGCATAGCAAAACATTCAGGATGGCTTCTTGGTCACTTTGCCCTGTGGTTGTAACAGTGAACCACCCCAAAACCTCTTTAGTAACCTCCTATGACATGCAAGTGAGGTCACAATGTTATTCATAACATTAAACAACCTGTCACATGTGGAAAAAATCATTGTTACATCTTGTCTCAATTTCTTCCTTTTGTCTTCTGTCAAATAATCACCATGGATAACGAAGAGATGCAGGCTGGCGGACATTGCACCTTAGTCCTTTTCTGGTAGACTCTTAGGTGACAGGGAATGCTAGATGTGCTTTCACTGCAAATTAGTCAACAAATCTGTCAGAAGAATGATGAGACAGTTGGCTCAAAAGTGTGTGCTGTGCTCCTGGCAGGACGCCATTATCTTGATATACTATCACACTGGAATGCCTTCCATCATGAACTAAACATGCATCCATAAACTTCCCTCTCAAGCCCTGACAACACACAAGAAATATGACACATTTATATATTATTATAATATTTTATTTGTATTCATTTCCTACTCAAGAAAGGCACAATTACTTACCATAGCCGCACCAACTGCAATGCCAGTAAAACCCATCTGTGGGGAGAAAATAAAAAGCAGTATAATAAAATCATGTTTTGGTAAAAGGCGGAGAAGAAAAAAAGAAATCACAAAGAAAAAAGGTAATCACGTTGTTTTTTTTAAAAAAAGGGGGTGGGGAAAGGCAAGGAGGTCACTGTTATTGGATAGCTGCTGTTTTGCTTTCTATTACTAAATATGTTATAATTTTCTAAGGGGAGGGGTAGTGGTTGTGAACCCATTAACCCACTCCCATCTACGATCTTTAATATATCATAATAATAATACATTATATTTCCGTGTATAAGTCGAGAATTTAGCATTTTCCTTTTTTAAAGTAACTGTCTCTGCTTACATTCAGATAATATGCACACAAACATTTTTTTAAATTAACGTTAGGAACCCTAAAAAAAAAACGAGGAACACAGAATAATGTCAAAAATTGGTAACAGAGAAAAAACACTTGCTGGTACCATTACAGTCATTAAAATCCTTCAAAGTCAGACTTCTATTGGAAAAACAACATCAGTTAGGTGGAATTCATGATGCCACAATTAGTAGGTCTAGACCTACCATGCAAAATTTCCTCATCATTGTCTGTCGCAAATTGTTTTAATTTCATAATAAATCAGTCACACATGATATTTTGCAAAGGTCTGAACTACATAAAAGTCACAGTCTTTAAAACACCTTGGGCAGACTCAAAATATAATATCCTAGCGAAACAAGTAAAAAAGTGACTTCGGCAGATATACGGGAACCCCTGTTGTGATACGCTTACTAAAAATAGCTCATCCAGGGAAAGTATGTTGTTCCAAAATGCCGGCACACATGATAAACAGTCTATAGACATGAGATTGTATTATATATAGAAAGTAATGTAAATCTAGGAATAGCATTATAATAATTATAATTTTGCACTTGAAATAACTCCGGGGCTTTGAAATTAACTCAGAAAGTGAAAACATTCATTACGACACAGAAAGTTTCAAGTCTCTTTCTTCTTCTTCTTCTTCTGCGTTCGTTCTCAAACTCCTGCAGATTAGCAGGATGTAGTCCGGAGAACGGAATGCGTTATGCCATGGTTTACAGCATTGCTGTGAAATATGCGCCTTTCGGCCTGAAACATCCAACTTCAGCATGGCTTTGGGTCACTGACACTATATGGGATGGGACAGCCAACTCCATCCCATAACCTCCTTAGTCACCTTTTACGACATGCGTGGAAGGTAAACAGTGTTGCTATTCTTTGCTCCCTTTTGGGCCCAGCGACACACGGGCGAAGATCCTTTCACGAGCGTTCCGTTCAATTTTATACAGACTGTGAAGACCACGATGTCTGTCTAAAAAATGTGTTTACAGGCAGCTATAAATAATGGAGGAGGCGTCTTTATAAGATAAAATAATGGAAAGAGAAAGAGCCTCGGTAAAGCATTCCCAAAAGAAAAGACATACTCAAACTTCAGAGCAGAAGATGAGGCACTCCTGCAGGCACTGAGAACTCTCATTTCCACAGATCATCCAACACCAGCCAACATAGTAATACTCATGGACTGCAGATCCCTACTGGAAACATTACAAAGCAACAAAAATGAAAACAATATACACAAAATTAGACTAGTACTGGCAAACATAAAAAAGCTCAAAATCACTCTTCAATGGCTACCCGTCCATTGTGGTATAACTGAAAATGAGAGATTTGATGCCCTGGAAAAAATGTAGGTTCAGTGATCAAAGTCATGCTGGTCTGATGTGTCAGGCCAAAAGGCGCAAATATCACAGCAATGCTATAAACCATGACATAATGCATTTTGTTCTCCTGACTGCATCCTGCTAATCTGTAGGCGTTTGAGAATGAATGCAGAAGAAGAATGTCCCTCTATTTCAATGGTTGAATTAATTTCCTCTATTTTAATAGAAGAATCAGTTACCATAATTTTTGACTTATACCTGGAAAAATATTACATTTTTTCCATATGTACAAGCCCCCATCGAGACCAGCACCGTGCAGAGGTGATGGGGCTTAGTCCAGCCATCAGGGGCTGGAAACTAAGACTGGTTGGGCAGTCCCACTCGAGCAGGACCATAGTCCTGCCCAAGTAAGCAGAGTGCTGAAGATGGAGGCATCCAGCCAAAAGACGCACAGATTATCAGGATGCCACGCACAAAACACAATGGAAACATGTCTACATCTATAAATAGTTATGGTGCCTGCCCTGTGGCGGACGTTCAGGCAAAGACGGTGCCGGGCCCTATACCTCGAAAGGGCCCAACCTCAGTTACTGGAAGTCCTTCTCAATTGCCTCGAGGAGCCAGGAGGCAAGGGAATAGAGCTACTGGCCAAACAAACGACCAATAAAAATAATGCACTGGAATGCTGAGGATGTCAACAGTAAAAGAGATGGATACAGCAAACAATTGGAACTTGAAAATGTCCTCAGTGAAGAACAAGTTAGTATATGCTGTATCCAAGAAACACATCTCAGCAGCGACATAGCCTTCAAAATCAGAGGCTACCAGTGCTACCGGTCTGACAGAAAGGACAGGCGAAAGGGTGGAATTCTGACACTTGTTAAAAACAATATCAGCGCATGTCAGCTGGAAGTATATATGGAAGGGGCAGAATACCAGATACTCCACCTAAAAACAGACAGTGCAGAATTCCATCTCCTGAACTACTACTGCCCAAATGATAAACCATTGGCACTAGACACAATTCCAGACAAAGAGAGACTTATGGTGTGTGGTGACTTCAACAGCCACTCTCAGAGCTGGAGCTACGATCATATCGACAAGAGAGGTGAGGAACTTGAGAGCTGGCAGGATGAAAATAATCTCATCCTTATTAACCAGCCAGCAGACTCACCAATCTTCTACTCGAGAGCATGGCACACCACCTCTACACCAGACCTGGCATTCCACTCACCAGGCTTGGAATGGAACATCACACGTGTCGTTGGAAAGCAGCTTGGAGGTAGTGACCACAGACCAGTATTTCTGGAAATCCACAATGGATTTACCAAGGACAGCAGCATGCTCACTAGGTGGAACTATAAAAGGGCAGACTGCAAAATGTACCAGCATTTAACCAGTGTTCTAGCTAAGGACATGAACTTGGACAAAGACATCAATAGAGCAGTGAGTGAATTTAATAGATGTATACTACATGCTGCTAGTAAAACCATACCCAGGGGGGCACGCAAAAACTACAAACCCTACTGGAATGATGAACTGGAAAAGCTGCAAAATGAGATGGAAACATCTAGACAGCAGGCTGAGAACAGACCTAGCCAAGAACATCACAACAAATATCAGCAAACAAAGGCTAAATTTCAAAGAGCCAAGTTACAAGCCAGACGGAGTAGCTGGAAAGAAAAAACAGAGTCGCTGAACCTAGAAAGAGATATTAGGAAATTATGGAAACACGTAAAACAACTAAATGATGAAGGTACAGGGAGAAATACCAGGATCACACTTTATAAAGATAGAAACATTTTAACAGGTAAACATGCAGCTGATGACTTTGCAGATTCCTTTGCAGAAGACAATAACATCAAAGTCAGCCCAGACAAACAACAGGAGGTTCGAGAGAACCAGCAAAACATTGGGCAAGGCGAACCTATTATACCTGAAGTCATGGATGCACCAATCACAATGAGAGAACTGGAGCATGCAATATCCAAATTAAAAATGAAAAAGTCCCCTGGAGCTGATGGAGTGTCCAATGAAATGATTAGAAACCTGGGAATTGCAGCAAGAGCAAAGCTACTGCAGATCTTTAACACAAGCTGGTCCACAGGTAATGTACCACAGGCGTGGAGAGAAGCAATAATGATACCACTACTCAAATCAGGAAAAGATGGCAGCACAGTCTCCAACTACAGGCCCATCAGCCTCACAAGCTGTCTATGTAAAACAATGGAGCGCATTATCAATCTTATGATGCAGTGGTACCTTGAAAGTGAAAACCTTCTGGTATCACAGCAAACAGGTTTCAGACAGTGCTACTCTACTGAAGATCAGGCAACCTACCTCTCCCAAGAGATTGAGGATGCCTTCCAAGAAAAGAAACTGGTACTAGCAGCATGGATAGACCTCAGGAAAGCATTTGATAAGGTCTGGAAAGAAGGGCTCCTAAAGAAATTGCGAAATTGCAGGGTTAGCTCAAGAATGTACAAATGGGTAAAAGCATACTTGCATAATAGAAGAGCCAGGGTACAATTAGATGGTTGCAAGAGCAAGAAAGTTCTACTGCGTCATGGAGTCCCCCAAGGAGGAGTCCTGTCACCCACACTTTTCTTGGTTTACATCAATGACCTAGTTGTTGAACTACCACATGGAATCAAAGTTGCAATATATGCTGACGACCTGGTGATCTGGTGCACGGAAGAACATGCAACAGTGGCCACTAAACAAATACAAAGAGCTATCGATGCCCTAACCTTATGGGCAAATAGATGGTGCGTCAGCATTAACACAGATAAGTGTAGCACTACACTCTTTACTCTCTCACCAAAACAAAAAGCTGGTCATATCAAGATAGATGGAGAGCTCTTGAAAGAAGACAAACAACCCACATACCTCAGAGTTACTTTTGATGATAAGCTGACATGGAAGCAGCACATAAACAAAGCAATAACAAAAGCCAGGAGGAAGTTAGCTATTCTGAGAAAACTAAGTGGAACCACATGGGGAGCCAGTGAAAATATACTTAATAAAGTTTACCAGCAAGGCATAAGACCACACCTGGAATATGGTTCAGCTGCATGGTGTTCTGCATCAAACACCACATTACAAGATCTAGATAAAGTGCAAAACCAGGCACTTAGAATAATATTGGGAGCAATGAAATCAACACCCATAGCAGAGATGCAGAAAATTGGAAGAATGCAAACACTTGGCGAACGCAGACACAAAAGTACTAATTCAAGCAGAAAAGTTCCAGTGTATGCCAAGTTATCCAATGAAGGAAAGATTCCAAAATCTAGCAATGGGGCGACTGAAAAGGAGCAGCTTTATCCATCAAGCTAAACAACTCCGTAGACAACTTACAGACCTACCTGAAGTTGACAGCCCCTTAAGGTCTGGACCAGAACAAACCCAGTGGAGTGAAAGGCATGGAATGCCAATATACATTCCGACCCATGTGAAAGGAATACTAAGCGAGGACGAACAGAACAGTGTGCAGCGAAGGACAGTCACCCTCAGTTTCCTGGATGAGGAATATCCACAAGATATATGGGTCAGAGTGTACACAGATGGTTCAGCACAGAATGCTGTGAGGAATGTAGGTGCAGGTGTATATATAGAATATCCACACAAGCCTAGAGATACAATCAGAACACCGACAGGAAAATTCTGCAATAATTATGATGCAGAAATCCAGGCAATTAGTGTGGCAGCTAAAAAACTGCTGAACTCCAACTCTGGCCTACAGCCTGTGGTATTCCTGACAGATGCAAGGTCAGTGCTTCAAGCTCTCCAGTCTGGAAAACTAACAGACTTGAAAAAACTACTTAGCGAATTGTCTTACCAGTATAGGGTAACCATGCAGTGGATACCCTCTCACTGTGGAATACCAGGAAATGAAAAAGCAGACCAACTTGCTAAGGAAGGTGCTGCCGAAGACCAACCAGATATACCAATTACCTACCATCAGAAAAAACAGATGATCAAGTCAATAAGAAAGCCACAAACGCCAACACAAGATGACTATCACATTATGAACAGATCAGAGCAAGTTATAATTCTACGTCTCAGAACAGGACACAACAGACTCCGCAGTCACATGTATACAAAGTTCAAGATTGGCAACACGGCCATGTGTACATGTGGACAGGCAGCACAGAGTGCCAAACATATACTTCAAGAGTGTTCTGAGCATGAAACGCTGAGGCAGACATATTGGCCAGAGGAAACAACACTGGAATCAAAGCTCTATGGGACACTGTATGAACTACAAAAGACAGTGAGTTTTATTAAGGAGACAGAATTACAGATATAGACATGTTTCAAGTGAACGAAAGAAGAAGAATATGTACAAGCATCATAGCATATATAATTAAATACAGTAAATGTACATTCAAGAAACTGAAATATCATCTTATACATTTTACATACTTCTGTTATTGGTGTATCAATGATTCGCTTATCTCCCCACTTTTTCCACAGGCCCCTGGTCACCTGAAACAAATATGGCCTTGTATTAATGTATTATTTCTGAAACCTCTGGCTGCAGGACAATGGTCCTACTAGATTTTCAGTAGGATGTAGTCCAGTGAAAGGAGATAAATGTTGTGATGCTATTTTTTTTTAAATGGGTTCAAATGTCATAGAGGATTTACTTCATTGTACTCAGTTTCCCATATGTACTCTGTCACTTTCAAGAAGCGGCACACCGCCTGTCGAGTGTACCACTCATAGCACATAACTCCGTAGCTTCAAGTGATAATTCGCAGGGATCTCCAAAAATATTCACCTTGTAAACAAGATAACACAAGCCAGATTCAAACCCATGGCCTCTTGAACACAAGTCGAGCAGTTTAACCACTACACTAGGGAGATCCCTGATAGTATATAGAAATATACTATTTTATTTGCATTAATGGCCCAATACATCCTACTTTGGTGGTTACTATACTAAAGAATCTTGTGGAAGTAGGAGAGACCAGACTAAATTGAGTGTTTTATGCACTTAACCTTTACGGCCCTGAATTAAAAATTAAGAAACATCCCCTGGGGCCTGAATTCTTTTTTGGAAAATTTGCGTTATTGATGGTGGGTGTTTTGAAAACGTGATAACTTTTTTGTTTTAAAAGATATCAAAATAATTTTTGCATATCTAAATAAAGGAGTGAATAGTGAATATAGTCATGTTTTTTGTTGTTGATGTATGTATGATATGACAGTTGTGAGCATATTGTGAAGTTGAAAAATTGCAAAACGTCATTTTCAAATCACACATATTGACGACCCTAATACTTGAGCAATGTATGGAAACATTGATAAAATCCTCATAAATACCTATACTTATTGTATATATATTGTTTTATATCAAAACTAATATAATATGAACTAAAAAAACTAATAAAACGTAAAGAAATCGCATATAACGTCCGTCCGGTCAACACTAGGTCTAGGCCGACACACAGCGTAACTATTGTCTATGCACACACGTGGCACCCCTGATACATATTATTTTTGTGTTTCTGAATGACTACACAAACATTCTTATCAAATAACAACATATTAAACACAAAAAACAACAATTAAAACATGCAGTCAGAGGAAACAACACTGGAATCAAAGCTCTATGGGACACTGTATGAACTACAAAAGACAGTGAGTTTTATTAAGGAGACAGAATTACAGATATAGACATGTTTCAAGTGAACGAAAGAAGAAGAATATGTACAAGCATCATAGCATATATAATTAAATACAGTAAATGTACATTCAAGAAACTGAAATATCATCTTATACATTTTACATACTTCTGTTATTGGTGTATCAATGATTCGCTTATCTCCACTTAGCCATGCCACGCTGTAATCAATTTGATAGTAAAATATGGCTACAAAATGGCCAACGTCGCTCTAGAAATTCGTTGACAAAACCAGCCGGCTTTCTCCCTTCTTGCAATCGTAATGAGTAAAGGAATTTTACCTTTAAACTACCTTTATTCCTAGCTTCGTTTGGTGGGTTTTAAACGTCACAGGATCATTACTTCATGAAGTTCCGTACTCGGGAATCGGGCGATGTCGTATTTAGCGGTATTGCGCCCGCAGACACAATGTAGCCTGTGCAGATAGGCACAACATTGCGACTATAGAGTCGTAAAGGTTAAGAAAGTAGCAGGTGAAACTATGAAACAGACTTCTTCTACATTCCATAGTCTCCTGCTTCAGACTTCAATATTTATTCCTTGGATAAAACTTGTTGCCTGTTTGAGATCAATTCTTGCTCTGCAGAATTTGTTTTATAGAATGACTCACTGTGACCAGAGCTCTGAATATCAGGAACTCTGAATGAGAGAACAGGTTTAAAGGACATGCTCTGGGGTATGAGAACCAGTTTGACATAAACAACCTGCTGTATACAACAAGTTGAGTCAATACAGGTGTGTTCAGTCAAAAGTGCAGCGTTCATTTTCTTAAAAATAGTTGTTTGTTCATGACACAACATCTGGTCATTATTTTTATGAACACAACTTTTATATTTGCTGAAACTATAACTCACTTTCATTGGTGCCAAATACCTCTGTCCTCATCCATTCATTGAGTGTAGAAAAATCATATCCTGACTGCGCCTTGATGGCAGTTAATATTGCTTTCTTACCATCTCTTTTCCTTCCACCCTCAACTCTTCCTTGCAAAATAGTTTTAAAAAGTAAGTAATATCCTGTTACATGTCCAAACCAAACAAATTTTATGCCATTTCTCCGTAAAATGTAGTTCTATGCATAGAGCTATACATAGATGGCTCTCAATAGGCATTAAATGAGCCGATTGAGAAGTGATTCTGTTCAGGAAGTGATGTTTCCTTGAACAAGAACATTCTGACAAACCCTCAGCCAAGGAAACTGATATTATTAACATTTAGAGAATCCCCCCAGAAATGGTGAAGCCTGCACAACTTGCTGTTTCTCTCTGTGAATTAGAGGTCAGAATAATTTAGGCATATACAGATTTAAGAAACAGCTTGATGTTAATTCTAGAAAATATAAGAAAAGGATTGCAATTTTGAACAGACACAAAATTAAGGATAGAAATTACAAAAGGGCAAATATTGCTGAAATACACACACAATTTTTTCAAAGTATCAGTAAAAAAGTTTGCTATAGTTGGTTGGTTGCTGATCCAGCGGTCCATGGGCTCATGCCCTTTGACCTAATGCCATTAAATGGCATTACCAGGTATATTGCTGGGAAGTCTGTGGATTTTCAGCCCACCCCGGGACAGAGCCAGAGAATATCTATGACACTTCCAGGAAGGTAGGTTTCAACCTATGCACTGCTCCTAGCCACTGTAGCCAAGATAGGGTTCACTGTGCTCATTCCCCATCCCCAATTGTCTACTGGTTATGCCGAACTTCTCTATTGCTCTAGGCATGCAACCAAATGTTCAAGTCAAAAGGATTGTCATGTCCTGAGTCACTGTGCCTCTATGATGGGTCTCAGCCATAGGAAAAAACAGTGCTGTTAGTTTCCTCCTCCCCAGTGCTGCACAGTACATCTCTGGCTCCCTCCTAACCACAGAGGGTGCATACATATATATATTCAGGTAAACATGAAACACATTTCAACAACAAAATAAAAGCATAATTGTATTGATGACTTGCCATGAAGTTTCTCAAAGAAGATAACCTCAATATAACGGCATGTTATCTACTAAGGTTTTCTGTTGCATGGGTGGTTTGTCTAGTGGGCCATTGGTGAGACCCACAGATGCAACCACATGTGTGTTGCTATAGAGAATAAAATGTTTATTTAACTCTTAAAATGTCAGACACCACTTCAAATCACTTTCTGATGTACACATTTTTATCAAAAGCCTCCTGAAGAAGCTCTCCACATTATTCTCTCAGGAGTAACGTAAAAACATGGTTGTTGCTTAAATACTATGTAATAAAGAATAAAGCCCACCTTATATGCACCATCATACTGAGCAACCTCTTCTCCGAGAATAAACACTTTGCCATCTCGTTCTAGTTCTTCATCCAGTGCAGAATTCAATGCATCACGTACTGATAACTGAAAATTGAAATTAAGAAGTTCTTATCATTAGATTTTAACTTTCAAAATACTCTCCAATGTGGATATATTGAAGAATAGGGTACATGCCGAAATGGGATGTGCTAGGCCAGAAGGTGCAAATAACACAGCTATGCTGTAAATAAGCAGCACAGCATACTACTTTACGATCCCAGGTAAAAATCAAACAATTTTGTGTTGGTTATCAGAGAGCAAACTCAGAAGAAGAACAGGAAGAACTTCATAGCAGAGAAGAAAACAAGCAGAGATTCTGAAACACTGCACATCCCTCTTCTGCGCTCTTTCTAAAACTCCTGTTGTTTATAAAGATGTAGTCCAAAGAATGGAATGTGTTGTATTATGGTTTACAAGTTGGTTGCAGAAGATACACTTTTCAGTCTGATAATCTGGCTTCAGCATGACTTCTGGGTCACTTTGACACTATGGGAATGGACAACAAAAAGCCTCCTAAGTTGCTCTTATGGCAGGTACTAGCACAGCTATTCTTTGATTCTCTTTTGGGCCTGACAATATACAGACAGAAGTAACACTGCATATGAAAAAAAGAACAACCGGGTATTAATGGAAATAAAATCTAATACAAATAAAATATTTTGGACATTAAAAAAATGACACCTCGTTGAAGACCTTTACATACATATTATAATTGAAGCATACCCTGTGTGAAATATTGCAATTCAATTGAATTTTGATGTGCCACTAATATATCCAATCATATCGACAGTACAATGTGGATGGTTGGCGTTTGAGCCACAAGATAATTCACCATCAACTCTGCTACCAAACTGACATTGAAGGTACTTTAAAGTTGAAATGCGGTAAGCAAGAGGTAGACAAAGATACAAGTTGGAAGGCAATGTCATGACATGGACAGGATACCGTCTATCAGAGTGCATTCCTGATGCAAGGGACAAAGGAGGTCTGTTGCAGCCAACAATTGATAGACGATAGGGTTTGATTATGGAATGGAATTTGATAGCTGATGATATCCTGCAATTATTTTCCCACAAAAGTTTTATATGCTGGTCTTATTTAATGCCAATTTTTATATTCTCTAATCTAGGCAGTAGAATCACGGCTCATTTGATTTATATCGATTTTTTTTTTAAAAACATATTTTGAATACTATGATTTCCATATGTTGTAAAACTGAGTAATTGTTATTGTGAATGCTTCCAATTTTCTGGGATCATCATTGGTAGTTGCCTTGTGTTATTGAAATCATGGATTTGTTAACTAGCTATGACACCTTGTTTACACGTGCATTTATTTTGGAATATCGTTTTGTGGCTGTCAAGTTATGTGCTGTGAGTAGTATGAGTGGTATTCTTAGCAGACAGCATGCTACTGACTGTTTAGGGGTGAGTACATTTATATGTACTCGCCTCATGTAAGGAGCAATGTAGCCTAGTTGATATGGAGGTTGCTTGCTATCATTGCTTTACAGCCGCCAGGTACGAAACCACGTCCAGACAAAAAGAGTTGTGATTTTCTCGCTGACACAACCACTCCTCCAGTCAACTCAGCTGTAAATGAGTACCTGACGCATGATTTAGGGGAGGTAAAGACAGCAAGTTAGGAAACTGGCCATCCCACCTAATAGCTGTGGTTTAGTACATGAAGAGTTATCTTCATCCCCGATGCCATCAGGCGATGGCAGATTGCTGTCATGGTACCTACTTTTTGCCTTTACCATGATTACATTCATGAGAAACTGAGAATAAAGGACTTCCATGCATTTTTAGCTTTTTTTTAGTGGATGATGCACATTTAATGCTAGATCGTCAATATGAGTGATACAATTATATTGCCTTGCTGAAGGCTACACGCCCAGGAATTGAGAATAATAATAAACTTCACAATGACCAGGCTAAACGAACGAACAAAAACAATGGCCAAAACTCAAAACGTAGTTTTACCTGTGCACATCTTGATGGTGTAGTGCTGATGAGACGAGAAGAACAGCTCAACACTTTCGCTTGTCTCTGAAATATAGTGCATAAACAAAATTATTATTATTGCAACCCTAACCTGCATCAACATGGCAATATGATCTGCATAGCATTCATGACAACTTACCGTAGCAACAAGAAAGCGACTGCTGAAGGTGGCCATTTTTAGACAGAGGGCAAATAGATCTATTTGCACAATTATGTTTTGTCTGTGAATCAATGAAGTGTCATGACGAGGGTTAGGCCTATAGACCTAATATTTCTCTACAACACTATGTATCTTATGTTATTAATATCTTTGAGTGCACATGGTTCCGCATTGCCAGTAAGCAGAAAAAAAAGGCGCATCATCTTATGAACAAAAAATAAAAATACTTACGTAATACACATGCTTTACAAAGAACGCACATACTATAAGGTATGGGTAACAAATACAAATAATTGTACAAGACAGTTTCAATCTTAGTTTTTTTCAAGAAAATACGAGGCAGACAGCGAAAACAGTAAAAATAATGGCACTATCACATAAGCATTACACGGTTGACATGGTTGGTTGCTAATCCAGCTGTCCATGGGTTCATGCCCTTTGATCAAACATTATATTGCTGGGGAGTCTGGATTATCGGCCCACCCCGGGCCAGAGAATAACTATCACACTACCAGGACGGTAGGTTTCAACATATGCAATGCTCCAATCTACTGCAGCCAATATATGGTTCACTGTGTTCATTCCCTCTACCGACTACTGGTTAAACCGAACTTCTCAATTGCTCCAGGCATACAACAAAATATTCAAGTCAAAAGGATTGTCACGTCCTGAGTCACTGTGCCTATATGATGGGTCTCGGCCATTGAAAAAACAGTGCTGTAAATTTCATCCTCCCCAGTGTTGTGCAGTTCATCTCTGGCTCCCTCCCAATCACAGAGTCTGGATTATACACAGAGATCAGAGTATAGGTCTATATATATATATATATATATATATATATATATATATATATATAAAGGCCTACAGAGTATACACAGAGTCAAAGTAGGTTCTATACATAGGCCTATATAAAAATAACAAAGCATAAAACACATTGCAACAACAAAATACAAGCATGATAAGCATAATTGTATAGACGTGCAATGAAGCTTCTATACGAAGAGAACCTCAATATAACGGTATGTCATCTACTAAGGTTTTCTGTTGTATTGGTGGTTTGTCGAGTGGGTCATGGATAGACCCATTCATTTGCATGTTTGACGGTAGACATGCAATAGCAAGGACTGCCAATGTAACAAAGAAGTATGTATATGTGGAAAAAAAAATCTTAGAGAAATTTAACAGCGAAGAATGGCTAGAAAGACACGGTCATAACTATAACTTCTTCTTCATTTGCGTTCGTTCTCAAACTCCTGCAGTTTAACAGGATAAAGTCCGGAGAACAGAATACTGCTTATCGTGGTTTACAGCTTTTGGGTCTGAACTACCCTGCTTTAGCATGAATTCTATGTCACTGTGGTTCTATATGGCATTGGACAGCAAATTCCACTCCATAATCTCCCCAGTTGCCTCTTCTGACATGCATAGAAGATCAACAGTGTTGCTATTATTTGCTTCCCATTCGGGGCTCGGCAACATACATACCACTGTCTCTCTGATAACCAACACGAAAGTTCATATGGAATCCACCTGCGAGCGTAAAGTACTATGATAACCAACACGAAAGTTCATATGGAATCCACCGGCGAGCGTAAAGTACTCTGATAACCAACATGAAAGTTAATATGGAATCCACCGGCGAGCGCAAAGTACGTTGTGATGCTGGTTTTAGAAAATTTCAAAGCTGCTTGTTTTGCACCGTCCTTCTTAGAAAATCCATTTTCGGTATACCTATTACTAACTTTTCACAAAGTGGATGTTACAAATGATCATCATAACTTGTGATGGACAAACAACATGCTATAAGAGTTGGCTAAAAAGAAAGTGACATACCAAACACTGCAGAAGATAAAAGTGACCCACCCCACATAAAAATTTGAATGTATCAGGAAGAAACTCACATACATCACAGTCAGATTAAAATAAAGCAACCAAAAAAGAGAGAACTCCACGAAAATGCAAATAAACTTACCCACACAGTCAACAATACAATGCTTAGAAGAAAGAACAATCCCTTTGTTAAATTGAGAACAGTACAAAACAAACGCAAACAACACATGTGTACAGTCAAATCCCATTATAACAACTTGGTCCCAGCCAACAAATTATGTATGTAATAACAGAAATTCTCTATATACAATAAAAGCAATAGCGAATAAATACGATTGGAGATTTTGAAGCGTTGTTAAATACAACGTTGTTACAAGAGGGTGCGCTATAGAGAGATTAAACTGTATAATATTTGGTTTTGGCGACACTGATATGTGCCCATGTTGGCAATCTGCCGAAAACATCACATTTGTATAGAACTGTCCAATGTACCATATCACAAGAAGAAAACTTTGACCATCTGAAACAGATGTGATAGACAAACTCTATATTCCTGTAACGAGTCTTGTGACGACAGTACCGTTCATTTAATAAATTGACATCGGCGTCTGACGTCGCTAGGAGAACGAGGAAGAAAATGACAACAAGATTTTCATATACGATACAACATATTTCGTTTTGACTATATTTCTTCTTCTTCTTCTGCGATCAGTTTCCTATGCTCATAAGTCTATACAGGAAGGTGGGCCGCCTCCATGAATTCAGTCGTCAGCAGGAGGTCCTCACGGTTGCCCCACAGCTTCACCTTCAGATCTGTCTCTTGAGGCCATATTTTGGTTCTCACGTCATCAAAGAGTGGGCATGTCTGCAGAATATGTTCTGGAGTCTGGGGACCCTTTTGACATGGGCATTGGTCAGTTTGGGCAGCCTTAATTTTGTGGAGATGTGCTTGTAGTCTGCAGTGTCCTGTGCGAAGTCTAAAAATTGTGGTTTGTTGTGACCTGTTTAGCTTTAGAATAGGGTCCTGTGGAAAGTTACTGCATGTTCTCTGACTCCATGTATGTTTGTATATTCCTTTGATGAGGGTTTTTGCTTCAGTCAGTGATATTCTGTGGTGGAATTGTTCCTTTTTTGCACCTGCTTTTGCCAGTCTGTCAGCTCCTTCATTTCCTGCTATTGCACAGTGTGCAGGGATCCACTGCAGCACAAATTTATTGTTGGCAGATAGTTGATTTAGAAGTTCTACAGTTGTTTTTGTTAGGAGATCTTTAGGTTCCTTTTGGACGGTTTGGAGTACTGACATGCAGTCACACAAGAAGACTATGTTAGCTCCTTTGAGCATCCGTTCCTCTAGAGCCTTTGATGCTTCCAAGATTGCTTGTAGCTCTGCCCTGTAATTTGTTGATAATTTGCCAGTAGCAATTGAGAGTTCTAGTTTTGGGGTGTTTGGTATGAGTATTAGTATCCCAGCTCCTCCTTTCTTTACTGCACCCTCTGATGATCCATCTGTGAAGACATGAATCCACTGTGAGGTAGGGTATTGGGTGTCTAGGTGATCAAGTGTTTTTACCTAAGGGCAGTAGGGGTTTCCATAGTTTTGCTCTCAATGCCTGGTATTGTAAGTTTTGCTGTATATATGGGTGAAGTGTTTGTGATGTTGCAATATGCTTCTAGCTGTTCCCATTCATCCGGATTGTTGCTGGTTACTTCTTTATTGGCTTTCATAAGTTTTTTTGATAGGTGATTGAAGCTTGGTCTTTTCAGTCTGTTTTTTGTTAGTTCTTTTGTTTTTTCATGCATAGGGTGATGTTTCAGACGTCTAAATTTTTCTGTCATTATTGTGATTTTCTCATCCCTGCGGTCTGTTAAGTTTTGTAATCCTGCTGTTGCTTCCATTGATGTTATAGGTGTGCTCCTTAGTCCTCCTGTTATGATTCGGAGACCGGCATTTTGAATTTTGTCCAGCTTTTGAAGATTGGTGTTTGCTGCTGTTGCATATGTGGTCAATCCATATTCCAGAGTTGGACGAATGTGACCTACATAGACTTGTCTTATGGTTTTTATGTTGGCTCCCCAATCTGTCCCAGATAGTTTTTTCATTATTTGTAGTCTGCGTGTGGCTTTATTTTCTGTCTCTTCAATGTGTGATCCCCAAGTAAGTCTTTTGTCAAATTTTAGCCCCAGGTAGACTGGGGTGTTTTCTTTTGGGAGTGGGGTATTGTCTAGAGTGAGAGTATAATTTTCAGGCTTTGTGGAGAGGGTGAAAAGTGTAGTGACGGTCTTACTTTTGTTTATTTGAACACCCCAGGTTTTTGCCCACTCTTCAACTTTGTTTATTGCCTCCTGCATTCTAACTTTTGCAACTCCAATGTATTCTGATTGGGTCCAGATAGCAAGATCATCTGCATGGAGAGCTCTATGTACATATGGTGTGAATAGTTTTGGCAGATCGTCTATAAAAACTATAAAGAGTGTGGGGGACAGAATTCCTCCCTGTGGGACACCTTCTGTTATGTTGACCATTTTACTTTTCATTCCCTGGAGTTTGACTCTTGCATGTCTGCCTCGTAGGAAGCTTTTTATCCACTGAAACATTTTGCCTCCGATTCCTTTCTGGGCAAGTTTTAGCAATAGCCCCTCTTTCCAGACTTTGTCAAAGGCCTTTGTGAGGTCAAAGAAGGTGGCTAGGAGTTTTGATTTTTTCTGGAAAGCATCTTCTATTTCCTGGGCAAGGTATGTTGTTTGGTCTTCAGTGCATCTGTGTTTTCTGAAGCCTGATTGGCAGTCATCTAGAAGATTGTTTTCCTCCAGGTAGTTTAAGAGTCTGTTATTCACCATTTTTTCCATGACCTTTCCTAAGCAACTAAGTAGACTGATAGGGCGGTAACTTGTTTTGTTGGTTTTTGGTTTTCCTTTCTTGGCAATTGGAATTATTTCTGCCTCTTTCCATTCTTCTGGGAAGATCCCTTGCGCCCATGATTCATTAAAAAGGTCTAGGATTCTGCTTCTACCCACAGGACCTAGGTGTTGGAGCATTTCATTTGTGATTCCATCGGGTCCAGGGGCTTTCTTCTTTTTTAGATTTTGAATTGCCATGTTAAGTTCTGATTTGTGAAAAGGTGAGGTCATTGTGCCTGGGCAAGGTTGATGTTTATTTACAAGGTTTTTTGTCTCTCGTCTTACTTCAGCAGTTCTTGTTCTAGTTATCTTAATTTTGCTTTCTTCAGCATAGGAGTCTGCTAGAATATTTGCAGCTTGTGTACCAGTGTAGGACTTCCCCTTGTCTTCTATGATGATACTACTTTGGGGGTTGTTTTCTTCATTGAGACACTTGATAAGTTTCCACATTTTTGTTGAGTCTTTTTCCATGTTGAGTGTTGCTGTTTTTTCTTTCCAGCTGGATCTAATGCTGTTTAGCTTTTCTCTCCTGAAGATTGCTTGCAGTCTATTGTGTTCAATGATATTGGTTTCTGTTGGTCTAGTTTCCATCTTGGATCTTGCAGCAGAGGCTTCATCATGCATAGCCTGGAGTTTTTTGTTCCAGAAGGGTTTGTAGTTTTGTCTTCTTCCTCTAGGTATACTGTTGTTGGCAGCTTCCAGGATTATTCCTGTTATTAATTTTGCATCTTTCCGTATATTTCTTGCTGTAAGATGTGTTAGTAGTTTTTCCTCTGTAAGGCGTTGGTAAGTGTCCCAGTTAGCCTTTTTGTAGTTCCAGCTAGCGATTTTGTGTTGTTGCTTTTCTGTCTTGTGGTTCCCTTTTATTGTTAATATTACGGGCTTGTGGTCACTCCCACCAAGCTGTTGTGCCACTACTCTTTCTGTCACACGTTGGATGTCCTCTGTTGCAATGGCCAGATCTGGAGTGCTCTGAGATTTCCATCGTCTGGAGTAAAAGGTTGGCTCTGATAGATGTTCATTTATAAGGATTAGCCTATTTTCTATCATCCAGTCTTCTATTTCTTCTCCTCTCAAGTCCATAGTTGGGTAACCCCAGCTTGGGGAATGACTGTTGAAATCTCCAACTATAATATGATTTGATGATGTGAGAGGTATTGTCCTGAGGTGTAATTTTTTGTTGTTTGGGCAGTAGAAATTTGTGATAATAAGTGGTTCTGGGGTTGTATGTAATTTGATGGTGAGATGTTCTGAGTCCTCTGGGTTACGTGCGATTTCTGTAGTAGGTATGTTATTTCGTACCATTGTGATGATCCCTCCTTTGTGGCCTAATCTATCTAATCTGAAGCATTCAAAGCCTCTGATGGAGAATCTGTTGCTGTCATTAAGATGTGTCTCCTGAATGCACAAGACATCAATCTTTTGCTTTTGAAGGAAATTCTGCAGTTCTAATTTCTTCTTAGCCACACCCTCACTGTTCCACTGCATAATTTTGATTGTGTTTTTGTTGTCATGATTGGTTTGGCCGGTTGCTCTACTCTGTTTAATCCCGGGTCCCCGATACACAGAGTCATCATCAGTAGCTTTTGGTGGACCCATTCGAGGCTGGGGGTCCGGAGCTCCTCCTGCCTGGCGATGAACCACAGGGGCAGCCCCACTTCGTGTAATAAATCCGAGCATAGTCATTAACTGTATAATGCGTACATGTCCCATTTCCATTGCTGGGTACCCACGCCTATTCAGGCTGACATGTTCCGTCTTCAGTGAGGGAAGTTATGGAGTCTTCCTATCCATGTTCTTGGACATCCTAGCACTGCCCGCAAGACATCGGAGGTTTGTGGAGTGGCCTTCTCCTATTTTACTGTCAGGGTTGTCTCCCATAGCCTTTCCATCTCCCGATGGTGACTGCAAGGCAGCAATTTTTTGGGGGGGGGGGAGAAAAAAAAAAGTTCCCCCCCCCTTCCCCAACGCGCTCCTGGCATGGAGTTGATTACTCCACGCCAGCAGCGTGAGCTTATAGCGGCTCATACTCGCTTGAAGCTGCCCGTCACTGGACACATGGGGTATTTCAGTGGGGATATCAGCACCGACTGATATCCTGCCCCATCCTGGTAGGCAACAGCACCGGTTTGGTCCGCGGCTGCTTAATTGCAGCAAACACTCCATATATGGACATTTATGGAGTGCCCTCCACCATCCGCCACCTGTGGACGCGCCTGGTAGGGGTCGGTAGCCCCCCCCCCCCAGGGACTATATTTCAATACAGTTAATTTTATAAAAAATATTTGTGCGTTACTTCTTAAATTCTCACATGATTTCTCATATTTCTGACATTTGACGTATTCTTTCCAGAAAGGCGTCTTCCCAATGAACTCTTTGAACCCCCTTCTGTCTTGGGCGATACGGCTTGCATTTTCCAACGATGTATTCATGTTATCTTTAATGTCGTCATTCCGATTTTTTCCCCGTTAGTTGGTTAGTTTGTTCCTTTCGTGCCACAGGCGTTACGTATGGGAGAGATTTTGATTCACCATGTGTTGCAGTACGCTGCCTGCAATTTTAGTTCTTGTATTGACTTGCAGCCCATTGTGCAGCGCTATTTAATTATGGTGTTTTTTAGTTTTAGGACTTAATTGTTTTCTTTTCCTATTCGGTGTCCACGTTAGTGCTTGTTGGTTCAATCTATTTTCATCTAGTCTTAGGACGTGTCCGAGGTAATTCCATGTACGTTTTCTCTGACATTTGATATGTACACTTGATGTGTTTTATCTCTTAGATCACTGTGTGAGACAAAGTCGCTCCATTTTATGTTCGGCAGCTCTCGGAAACATTTATTTTCGAAGCTGTTTAATTTTTGATCTATTGCTAGGATCAATGTCCAGCGTTCACATCCACAGGTCAACACTGGAACAATACAGGATTTGATAGTCTTAACTTGGTGTCTCTTCCTAGATCATTAAATATCCAGGTGTTTGTTAACTTCGTGAATGTGCTCGCTAATACCGCTATGCGTGTATTTATTTCTTTTGTTGAGTCTTCGTTAGCGGACATTCTGCCGCCTAGATAAGTAAAGTTGGAGACTTGTTCTAGTATTTGGTTGTTTACTGAGATGTTGTTTGTTGAGCTGGTAAGCTCCATAATTCTTTGTTTGATGTATAATATGGATGCCAATTTTGTCTGCGAGTACGCATTGTTTGTCGGTTGTATCTTGTGTTTGTTAACCTAGTGTTCTAGATTGCGCGGTCATCTGCTAAGACTAGGTCAGCAAAGTTGTTATTTCTGAGCCATTTGATGCCTGCTTTCCCACATCTTGAACTATTTTACGCATGGTCCGATCGATGGCTATTCCAAAGATAAGTGGCGACAGTACGGCAATTTTTTCATCATCTTAAAGTACGGTCTCCGCAACGAAAGTTGGTTGCAACATATCTCAAACATCCCCTCTCTTGTTTTTGGTGGTGCAACAGCATTTCTTTTAGCATAGTACTAAATGTCATGTTTCTAAAGGGGATGGATAAACCGAATCACAAATCACCCTCAGAAACTACTTATCAACTTGATTCTTGATTCTTCTTGATTCGAAACTAGCTTCGCAGCACGCGGACCATTCCCACAAGTACTCCGCAATCTGCTCCAGCAGCCACCACAGTGTATATAGACTCAGAGTCCCTGCCAGGTGTTGCTTGTGTGATCTTCGGGACTTTCCAAAAAAATTACTTTTCCTTCCCTCACTTCTAGATACTCCCATTTATAAAATTCTCTGTATGTGTACGTTCTCAGCCTCATTGACATCATCTGCATCTTGAAATGAATTTATTACTGTTTTCAATAAGTCTGCTTTATTTCTTCTCAGCAATGTGCCGTCTATCACCGCATTGCCTGCCAATAAGTCGGCTCTCTCGTTTCCTCTGATCCCAGCATGACCAGGGCAGTATATCCATGTAATGCTCTGGACAACTGAGTTGTTCAATAAGTCCCACCATTCATTTCTTAGCATGCGCTTTTCTATCTTGCGCAGCATGCTTTGAGAGTGTGAGTATTACCGAGTGTGATGATGTATCAGTTATCAACCAATTAAGTGCTGCTGTAACTCCCTCTATCTCCATCCTCATGCTCGATGTGACAGTAGAATATGCTGAAGATTTCTGAACCAACTTCACGCCGTTTCTGTAGACAACAAAACCCCAACCGCTTTTATTTGTGTTTCTGTTAACGGAGCCATCTGTGTATATAATTATGTCTTGTGGTTTTGAGTGTAGTCGGGCGAGTTCGTACACTGTATCCTGAGCCCTGACGTCCGTCCATTTTCGACACGCTTTATATAGTTGTATTATTACTTTAGTTAGTGATTTTTTCTCAGTTACTACCTCCACCCATTCACTGCCCTTTCCTATTTCTTTCAATTCACATACTCTTCGCAGTGTGTCTCCAGCCTCTGTCACGCTTGATTCGTTTTCCCCTTGACTCATCTAGACGATGGTGTAATGAGTGGTGATTGTATTCTGTAAATTTAAGATGCGACCTAACTTGTGCTACCTGATGTCGCACTATAATGCTGGGGAGATCAAGCAGAAATATCATTGCAGAGTTGGGTGAATCTCTAGTACACCCCAGTACCGCTCGCATTGCCTCATTTTGAACTTTTCCCAATCTATCGACTTGTGTCTGTGATAAAGTTAGTAGGCCGAGGCAATAATCTACGACAGATAGCACCATCACTTGCAGACACCACGTGGTTGCCGTGGTGTGAATAACAGAGGGAGAAGGAAGGAATTCATAAGGAAAACCGATAGAGTTCGGAAAATAACATAAATATTGGATATTTGAATTGCAATAGTGCTAAGCAGCGCGGCCCAGTTCTTGAACGTCTCCTGTATGACTTTGACATCATGTTATTACAGGAGACACAGGCTGAACAGTTGAAATTCATGGACTTCGTCAATCCTGTAAGCCCAACACACCACGGGGAAGCCATTCTCGTTAGGCAAGGAATATCACACACACTATTGAATTTAACAGCGTGGGGTAGAGAGAATAGAGTTGCAGGGAGTACATATAACATTTCAGGGTAGAAGGTGGAATATCATCAACATCTACATGGGAAATCGCTCCCATATTAAGCCTGACAACTGGGAGTTCATTAGCTAACTTGAGCATTTCCCTGGAGAAATGCTACTGGTTTGCGGATATTTCAATGCACGAAATGTCTCTTGGGGAAACCTAAACAATAACCCCGAAGGACTGGCTTTAAATAAAGCGCTACGTATCAACGGGCTTGCCTAAGTTACATGGATAGATTAGTAGACAAGGTAATGTAGCAAATGCATCTA
The DNA here is from genome assembly GCA_034231615.1 of Meghimatium bilineatum. Classification (NCBI taxonomy): domain Eukaryota; kingdom Metazoa; phylum Mollusca; class Gastropoda; order Stylommatophora; family Philomycidae; genus Meghimatium; species Meghimatium bilineatum. Next base: position 49,925,350 of record CM067317.1, on the reverse strand, counting down.
AATGTGAATAACCGGATCTATTTGAACAAATGTTTGTTATACAACTTGACCTTACAGGACATCCGTTATTGGCACATTCGCGAGAAGTGTGATCTGACGCGAGTCCTCATTATTTCCGTGTCGCCATCACGTTTGGTTAAGACGTGTAAGTGCTATCGAAAAGAATATACATACAAAAATTAATGCTCGTGTTCGAAAGTTTCAAAATTGTTTGTATTTTACGAAATTTCATATAATAGTTTATTTTGAATTTAAGATAAGGAATCATGTCGAATTCGATAGTATCGCCATCGGCGTGTCGGAGGAACTTGTTCAGCAACCCTTTCGTCTCCAAGGCCAAATGTGAGAGCAATGTCAACCAGACAAGAACAATTAGTGCGGCCGCAGCAGCAGGTAATTGTCTCACTATAGTAAATGTGACAAAATATATGTTAAGACTGATTTGTTTCACCATGGTTAATTCTGAGTCCTTAGAGTCTGACAACGTATCCACGGCATAACTAATAAAACTCTACTCTAATATTAGTTCTGATGATAAACTTGCATTTTGACATTTTGCCCTTAGTTTTTTGTGTCTGTGACTTTGAGCAAAGTCAGTTTTACTGGTTCATTGAACCATGACAATCTATATGATTTGTATGTGTCACATGTCTATATTTGTAAATATGTAAATTTGTAAAAGCTAACTAATAATATCACTATCTATACTATAGGCTATAATAGGACTATCCTATAGGATAGGGCCTACCTAAGATAAGAAAAATGTGAGGTCACTAATCTTATACATAGGCCCCTAATAAGTTCGCCTATGCCTATAGGCCTACCACTAGGCTACCGTATGCCTAAAGTTCACTACTTACTTGCATCCTGTCATAGGCAATTGGGCATCCAGACCGTTCAGAAAGCAATGAGACTAACGGAAATTGAACCAGGTCCATCCGAATCGCCTTGCAACTAAAGGAAATGGGTTTTTCCGTACTTGACTAACCACATCCCCAGTCAAGTACGGAAAAACCCGTTTACTTTAGTTAGTTGCAAGGCGATTCAGTGTCGTTAGAACAGACCTGGTTAAATTCCTGTTAGTGTCAAGAAATTGTAATTTATCCTCATGCTACTTAACCTTTAGAGCCCTGAATTAAAATTACGCAATACCTCCCTGGGGCCTGACTTATTTTTTGGAAAATTTGCGTTATTAATGGTGGGTGTTTGGATAACGCGATAACTTTTTTGTTTTAAAAGATATCAAAATAATTTTTGCACATCTAAATAAAGGAGTGAATATAATCGTGATTTTGTTGTTGGTGTATGTGTGATATAACAGTTGTGAGCAAGTTGTGAAGTTGAAAAACAAAAAACGCTATTTTCAAAATCGCAAATATATCTTCATGACGACCCTAATACATGAGCAATGTGTGGCAACATTGATTAAATACTCATAAATACCTATAATTATTGTATATATATTGTTTTATATCAAAACTAATATAATATGAACTAAAAAAAAACTAACAAAACGTGAAAAAATCGCATATAATGTCCGTCCGGTCAACACTAGGTCTAGCCCAACACACAACGTAATTATTGTCCATGCACACGTGTGGCACCCCTGATACATATTATTTTAGTGTTTTTGAATGAATACACAAACATTTTTATCAAATAACAACATATTAAACACACACAAAAAACAATTAGAACATGTAGTCACGATCACTTACCCATGCCATGTGATACTCAATTTGATAGTAAAATATGGCAGAAAATGGCTAAAGTCGCTCTAGAAATGCGTTGACAAATTCAACCGGCTTTCCCTTCTATACAATGCTAATGTGTAAAGGAATTTGACCTTTAAACTGTGACATATTCCTAGCTTCGTGTGGCGGGAATTCTACGTCATATAAGCTTTAACTTCGTGAAGTTCCGTACTCGGAAATCGAGCGATATCGTATGTCGCATGATGCGACAACAGGCAAGGTGGGACGCACACTCAAGGCACAATGTTGTGCCCATAGGGTCCTAAAGGTTAAGGAACTGTCTTACAGTATAGGATAATGCAGTGGATATCCTCTCACTTTGGAATACCAAGAAATAAAAAAAAAAAGCAGACCAACTGGCTAAGGAAGGTGCTATCAGATATACTAATCACCTACCATCAGAAAAAAAACAGATCATCAAGTCAATAAGAAAGCCACAAATTCCAACACAAGATGACTATCACATTATGAATAGATTAGAACAAGTTGTAATTCTATGCCTCAGAACAGGACACAACCGACTCTGCAGTTACAAGTACACAAAGTTCAAGATTGGCAACATGGCCATGTGCACATGTGGGCAGGCAGCACAGAGTACCAAGCATATACTTCAAGATTGTTCTGAGTATGAAACACTGAGGCAGACATATTGGCCAGAGGAAACAACACTGGAATCAAAGCTCTATGGGCCACTGTATGAACTACAAAAGACAGTTTTATTAAGGAGACAGAATTACAGAGACATGTTTCAAGTGAATGAAAGAATAATCCTCATGCTTTCTGCTTGAATTTACTCAGAAAACAAACTTAGCAATGGAAAACTACTGAATGTATTTATATTGCCTAGAAAATCACTACAGCAAAAAATGCTGGGCTGATGGCTACATCCTGAATAGTCAGAATAGAGAATTGGATTGGATCAGATATCATGGTATCCGATGTACCAACTTACAAGGTCTCTACTATACACACTACTCCTATTATTGTACTATACTTCTTCTTCTGCGTTTGTTCTTAAACTCCTGCAGATTAGCAGGATGTAGTCCGGAGAACAGAATCCGTTGTATCATGGTTTACAGCATTGCTGCAATATATGCGCCTTTCGGCCTGACACATCCGACTTCAGCATGGTTTTGGGTCACTGACCCTATATGGGATGGGACAGCCAACTCCATCCCATAACCTCCTTAGTCACCTTTTATGACATGCGTGGAAGGTAAACAGTGTTGCTATTCTTTGCTCCCCTTTTGGGCCCAGCATCACACAGGCGTTATTGTACTATACGACAAGTAGCCTCCTATACTCAACGTCAACCATAGTATGAGTATAACAACAGTACTAGGATACAATTTTCAAAAAAAGTAGTAGGCCGATATCATAAAAAATACTACAGCTAGTTAAGCTAGAAAGCGCTTGAAAATTGCAATTCAACAATACCTCAACAAAGTCTCAGTCTGTAGAATCATAAATTTATCGCTAAGTCATAAATATCTTGAGACCTGTTTTTTTTAAAGGAAAAGCTATACAGAGTAAATTTTTTTTTAAATATCAAGAGTAAATGCATCATTTCCTATAAAAGATTATATGATTCAATATCTGCCATTTTTTGCCAAGCATGGGACACTTGATAGATTTTTTGGAAAATATCTCACATTGAAGTAATATAGCAGGTTATAAATAAGAAGAAAACAGATGTAATGGTTGGTTTAAAGAAATACACACTGCCATGATGTAGTATTAATATCAATGATACAAAATTAAAGCAAGTGAATAAAGTCAATTATCTTGGCACCATATTAACATCAGATGGCAGGTGCTCCAATGAGATCAAGAACAACATAGCACAAGCCAAATCAACATTTCGTAAGATAGAAACATTCTCTGCAATGGAGTAGTATTAAAGTATACATGAGTTCGAGTGCTGGGATATTATATTGAACCAATCCTTCGTTATGGATGTGAAGCATGGACAGTAAACAAAAGAGCTAGAGATAAGCTGGAGGCAAAGGAGATTTGGTTTTTGAGAAGAATGATGAAAATTCCATGGGCAGCCAAGAAAACTACCGTAGAAGTCATCAGAAATGCTGGAGTAAAAAAGCGTGAACAGACTGAATAAATTATAGCAAAAATTAGTAGACATTCAAGATTTTTAGGGCATGTGATGAGAAAAGTAACCACTGGAAACATCAAGGGTGGAAGAGACAGAGAAAGACAGAAATTTATGGATGGGTTGTCAGTGTGGCAAAAAAGATGTCACTAACTGAACTTATTAACAATAGAAGAGACAGAGTTAAGGAGAAACATGATCGCACACGTCCCTCTGCATGGTACTTGATTGATGATTAGTATTTGAGTAGCCTATGGCCTATTGAATTACTATTGTAGCCCACTATTGTCTTTCCCCAGGTAGTTTGTTATCCACTTTTGCTGTTAAGCGTAGGGGTGATTTGAGCTTGTGTTCCAAGGCCAGATGTGTCACCTCAGCTGTGCTATGACTTTGTTCAAATGTCCCGGATGTTTTCTATCCATCTTTTTCGTGGTCTTCCTCTGGTTTTGTACCCTGATCTCATTTGGTTATATGCCTTTACGGGCAACTTGTTGTGATGCATTCTCATAATGTGGCCAAACCACTTGTGTTATACCTATTCTTTCCTGATGTCTTCATTTTGTAATCTATCCTGCCTGGTAATCCCTGCAGCTTTCCTCAAGTATATCATCTCATGTCACTATCTTTCTGTAATGTGAAGATGAGACCAGGTTTGGCACTGGTAACTCAGTGTTGGTGGGAATATACTGAAAATCTCATTTGTCATTCAACTTCCATCTCGATCTTGTCATGAAGAAGTAGTGGTAACAGTTGGTATGTTACTTCATTTGCCTTTTGACATCTTGTCTCTATCAAGGCTTACATTTTCTGTGAAAATACCGGGACATTTGAACTCGGATACTTGTTTTACTCCTATGTTGTCTATCTGTATGTTGAATGGGCTCGGTGTTTGCATATTTTCATAGTTTTCGTCTTCTATTATAGCCCACTAACTGCTATAATGGTCTCTGTACTGATAAGAATTCCTAGCCTAGATAATGTGGATGAAACAACCTTAATGTAAATGCCTAGTATTATTGATAATATTTGTAATAATAGTAGAAAGATACAGTGCACATTATTTGGACTCATCATGAGAAAAGGAAAGATGTAACACTGTAATAACATGCAAGTTGTGAACAGCAAGAGGGGTAGGGGAAAACCAAGAGAGAAGATGCTTGGCAATCTAGCATTGTGGCATAGGAGAAATTGGTATTGGAAATGATCGATAGCATACGAAATGTGTGTGTTCGTCCATCACAAGTGATGATGATGATTTGTTACATCCAGTTTTGAAAATTGAATTAGAATTATGTCCTTGATTATCAGTTCGTAAATAGCGAATAAGCCCTATTCGAGCTGCAAATATCCTTGGACAGTTTGGACATGGAATGACCGCTGCAGAAATAGAAGGCAATGGAAAGACATAACCAAAGCCACATGACATAGACCATAAGAATAGTAGTGGATCCTTAATACTAATAGATATTTATATTAGGCTTATATGACAAACTAAGCCGTATAGAAGGATATATAATAAATATGAACTATTTAGATGTGTACCTGCACTGTAGAGAAATAAAACAACATACAGGTGTATAAGTGCTAGAAAAAATGAATGGGGGTACCAATATTAGTTCTAACGTGTTACCATACATGTAATTAGGAGGTATAGCTCATGAAATGTATAGCACATAAGGAAGGAACGTATGTCTTTGTGTTTAATTAGTAAAAACTTTTCCACATATAATTGTATCTATGACCATTGCTTTGAAATATTCACTAATATTCAATTATTTCTCTTTGTTTATCAGATAATGAATATTTATTAATTATTTAAATTAAATATTGTTTGGTGGAAAGGGGAGCACAAACTGATGTTAGGAATGGGAAGTTTATGTAAAACGGGTTAGCGTTAAATAATAAATAAATATTCATTGTCTGATAAACATAACCAAGGGAAATAATCAAAGGCGGTATTCATGTGATCTGGGATTGGACCTACTGTATTATTATTGAATGTCTGCCTATATATTTTGTTCTATCAGTGTTTTAACTTTATCATAATAAGAATATGCAAAGGTCTACTATTGTACAGATTATCTAGGCTTTTTAGGGTTGCTTGGGAAATTTTGTAGCAGAAATCAAGCAGTCCATGTGGGCTCATTCCCTTTGACCCAATACTATTGCATGGTATATGCATGTGTTTGTGAGCTGTTTTGTTGCATATAAAGTGTTACATTTATCTGTCCTTGGAGGGAGAAACATTTTTCTGAAGTCATCCAGTGCTGGACATTCAAAGAAGGTATCTCCAGTAAACCTTTAATAATTCAGGAAACTTCAATAGAGATCAGAAGATAAATAATGACCCAATAAAAAAAAATCACAAATGAGCAATTTTTAATTTCTGTATGTTTAAAAAAACAGTTCAATGATTAAGAAATGTTTCCCAATGACAACATTTCATGAGACTATGGCAATGACATCTGCAATTGAAAAGAAAATAGCTATTGAAATGCTATAGGAAGGTCATAAGAGTTATCACAGACTTATGTATTGACTTATGAAAGAATGAAACACATGCAAACATATTTTAAACTAAAAATAGTTGATTTTAACTGTACTTTTGTGAATATTTTCAGAGGATTACAGCTGTGAGTTTGGTTCAGCAAAGTTTTATGCTCTCTGCGGATTTGGTGGTCTCCTGAGCTGTGGAATTACACACACTGCTGTAGTCCCCCTAGATTTGATAAAATGTAGGATCCAGGTAGATGCAGGAAAATATGGAGGCATCATCAAGGGTTTCAAGGTAACAATTGCAGAGGAAGGAGTTAAGGCACTGGCAAAAGGATGGGCTCCCACCTTCTTTGGTTATTCTATGCAGGGAGTCTGCAAGTTTGGATTCTATGAAGTCTTCAAAATCATATACTCAGATATACTTGGAGAGGTAATTCTTTTAAATATCAGCTTCATTATTAGTACAAATGTTTGAAATTGCAATTGTTATCTTTTAAATATCAGCTTCATTATGTGTTAAAAGAAGTTGCCCTTTAGCAGTGAGAATTTAACTCTTGACAGTCCATAGCCTTTTAAACAAAAGAGCAAGTTTGTCTCTGTTGTGTAACTGAGAAGACATGTGGACTCATAAATTTGTCCTGAAGGCATGTTTGTGTTTGGGGAGTTTTGGATGCATCTTTAGCCCCTAAAGGGAGGCATTCTAGTATGGCAGTATCCCAGGATCATCATGTTCTTCCAGGTGTACAGTACCACGTTTCTGGACCAACTATCTCATCATTCTTCTGTCAAATTTGTTGACTCATACACAGTCACTGGATAGTACATCTAGAATTCCCTGTCATCTATGAGTATGTCATTGGGTCAAAGGGCATGAGCCCATGGACTGCTGGATCAGCAACCAACCATGAGTCTGTCACAAAACGACAAAGGTGCAATGTTCTCTGGCCCGTAGTCATCGTGGAGGATAATGTAATAGGAGGCGAGTAAGAAATTGAGATGCGATATGTAGTGACAATATTGTTTTTTTTTAACAGATGACAGATTGTCAGTCTATCCCCCAACTTTCCTTAGTTGCCTCCTAGAACATGCTTGGAAAGAAGACAGTGGCCCTATTCTTTACACCCTGAAATAGAAGTCCAGACCCCAGTTTGCCACATAGGCTAAAAATATTGTATATAAATATGTAGAGTATGTTTAAGTAGCATTTAATAGATTATGACATAAATAATGTTTACTGGGTACAACTGGTTTTTATAGTCTTGTAAATAAAACAAAAACATGAGAAAATAAACTTGATTTTGAAACATGAAATTAAAGGATGCAAGAAGAAAGCTGAACATAAAAATCTGTTTGGTTGCTGGTCTAGCAGTCCATGGCCTCATACTCTTTGACATTTATTAGCTGTGTAGTCTAGATTATCAACGAGCTCAGGTTCGGAACAGGAAAATAACTCACACAACCTGGAATGTAGGTTTGTATCTACGAACTAGTCCAAGCTAATTCTGTGCTACGCATTGCCTACTGGTTTTGCTGAAAATGTATCACTGGATATGTAACGAAATGTTCAAGGAAAAAGGCTTGTCACATGCTGAGTTACTGTGCCTTTACAATGGACCTCAGCTATAGGAGGATAGTGTAGTCTCCCTCCTCAAGTGTTGTACTGTACATCTCTGGCTCTTTACCAACCACACAGAGGGTGCATGGATATACACAAATGATACAGCATTAAAAACATGGATAAAACATGTTTTTAATAACTAAAAAAGGGAGTCGCAAAAGGGGATCACTAATTGCCATGTACGTAATATGTGGTTAAAGAGGTTTGGGGGGAGGGGATGTGTTGGCTGTACCCCATCCCATAGAGAGTGAAGTGACCCAGAAGCCATGCAGAAGTCATGTGTGCCAGGTCGAAAGGTGCAGATATCATAGCGAAACACTAAACTGACACAATGCATTCAGCTCTCTGGACTACATTCTGTTAACCTGCAGGAGTTTAAGAATGAATCCAGAAGATAAAAAAAAACTGCAAAATATTTGTATAGATAAAGTGCTATGAAGCTTCTACATGAAAAAAAACCTCAATATATAGGCATGTCATCTAAGATTTTGTGTGGGTGGTTTGTCTGGTGGGCCATAGGTGAGTTTATGTGGATATAATCTAACAATAAATTCATATGTGGTCTGTAGCCGAAGATCTTATTAGGGACCCACCAGACCATGCAACAGCAAACCCCTAGTAGATTACATGCCTTTAGTCCTGCTTTGTGCCGTCGTTGTACAGGTATCGGATTAAAATCCCCCGCATGCAATTGTGCATCTGAGCCATTTAGAAAGCAATGGCAAACTACTTGACATATTTATATTTCTCAGAAAATCACTACAGCCAAAAAATTATGAGTTGGATAGGTAAGTTTTCATAGGGCTGAATAGGATACGCTATCAATTTAAAAAAAAATAGTTAGGCTTTTCAAATGTTTAAACCACAGAATTTCATCTTTGCAATTAAAAAAAAATCTAGTGTAGGTTTCTTCTCACATTCTAATATAAATCTCGGAGGGACATTCCTCCTATAAAGCACAAAAGGATAAAGAGCTTTATTTTTTATTATTCATGGGGATCCAAACTATTGCCAGTAATGGATAGATATATTTAGGAGAACATCATCAAAAAACAGCTGCATCACACATGTAGGATCAACGGAGTCCAGACTTCTGCTGATCTGAAGATGACAAATGTGAACAGGACACTGGAGTGAACAGATGACTTCAAGTCTTCAGACTGCATCCTCTGTGTTCAGTTTTGTGGCCATGCTAGATTATCAATCCTCTAGGCAAAGTTCAGTCTTTTCCAGGCTAGATAGACTACCCAATGGCTTCTGCCTCAGCTCTGTATCATATGGCCAATTCCAGTCTCTGTAGACCCCTTACCAATTTTTGTTTGTTTTCCATAGGCCTGCCTAATATTGAATTTTCCTAAACATCTTAACTTAAAATGTTTTTTTTGACATCTGACACATTGCTGCTAACTTTGATCAGGTTTTCTTAGCAGTGGACAGTTGTAAAAAAGGTACATGTAAAATGTTTATTACCGTTATTAAAGGGTACATCTCGTACAAATGGTAAATTGGGTACACCCCCAATTGTTATCCTTGTTGACATGGACTGTAAGTCGAAATAGACCCTTGTGGGTTCTTATAAACCACTTTGGGAACCTATCCTCCAGACAAACTTGATTAAGATAAATATTTTTGTATAAAAACAATGGTACCCAGTTTATTGTGAATATAAAATTAAGTATAGGTAGTTTACCATTAGACAGAAATGAAATAATTACAAAACAAAAACATTTGACCAATTAAAATGATAAGATTAAAAATAACTCACAAATGTATAAACCAACTCCAAAGTATGAATGACATGTAAAGTCATCCAGGTAGGAGTTGTAAGAAAATAATGTGATGTTGTATATTGGTAAGAGAGGACTCTTCATACATCCGTAGGTTTAAAATTGAAATATGCCAGATTTATGCACTTATAACAACAGCCCTATGACAGCACCTAAACACCTGCTGCAGACCTGCTCAATGTACGACGAAGAAGCACTTTGCCGTGCCCTGTCTCCTTTCATAAAAAACTCACGGAGTTTGGAATTAACTGCTGCCTTTGCCTGTATGTTGCGAGGCCCGAGTGGTGATAAAAGAATAACAACATTGTTTACCTTCCATGTATGTTGTAAGAAGAGACTAAGTTTTTAGGGTGGGGGTTGGCTGTCCCATCCCATAAAGCGTCAAAGTGACCGAAAGCTATGCTGAAGTTTGAGTCTGGTTGAAAGACGCAGGTATTGCAGCAATGCTGTAAACAATGACACAATTCATTCCGTTCTCCTGATTACATCCTGCTAATCAACAGTAGTTTGAGAACGAATAAAGAACTGCTATCTTTGTCAGTCATCAATGAGCAAGTCTGAAAGTGAACAGAGAAGAAATTGGAATACGTTATACAAATCTTTTAAGTAAATATCTTCTATTGGTTGAAGAAAATCAATATTTTGAATATCTATGTTTCATTATATTAGGAGAATACCTACCTCTGGAGGACCAGCTTGTATTTGGCAGCCAGTGCATCGGCAGAGTTCTTTGCTGACATTGCCTTGTGTCCCATGGAAGCTGTGAAAGTACGCATTCAGACTCAGCCAGGATGGAGCACAACTCTTAGAGAAGGGTTCCCCAGAATCCTGAAAGATGAAGGCATCTCAGGGTATGTTTGACTAGTTAGAAGATATGTCTGTCTATGCTCTATTAGATTAAGTTCTTCTATTGAAGTGTGTTGTTGGGGTCTGAAAGGGGAACCAAAGAATAGCAACACTGTTTATCTTCCATGTATGTTGTAAGAGGCGGCTATGTGGTTGGGGTGGGGGGGAATGTAGTGGATTTGCTGTCTCGTACTATATAGGTTCAAAGTGACCCAGAAACCATGCTGAAGTTGGATTTATTGGTCCTATAGTCAAGGATATCGCAGCACAGCTGTAAACCATGACACAATGCATTCTGTTATCTGGATTGCATCAGCTAATTTGCGGTAGTTTGAGAATGAATACAAAAGAAGAATCATCATTTGTAGACAAATGAAAAATCTTGAGCTTCCGGAACGTACTAACTTTTTAAATTTTTGTTCATCATTCTTCAGTCAGATATCAGATTACAGTGCAAATAGCTTCAATAAATTGTGTGATTTGCTTCAGGTCATCCATGGAACCCCTCAAGTCTGGAAGTAGTGCCTTCTCAGTACGCCATATTTTCTCCCTCTCTTCTTGGTAGAGTTGACGTGCATGAAGAATGTGTTCTGTAGTCTTTGGGCACAGTTGCACAGGTCTGTCTTGCCAATTTTCAGCTTTCGGAACATGTGATTTCTCAGTCTATTATGGCCATACTTACTATCTCAAACTGACTGCCAGCAATTGGGCTGTCTCTTGACTGGAAAAATTATCCATTATGTGCATTAATGTTTTGTACACATCCTTTTCTGGACACTTGTGTTTCTTTTGTTTACCAGGAAAAAATTATGGCTGGATAATGCTGAAGTTGTGCCATTGGCTAGTTTAAAATGGCAACACAACACATTTATGTTCTCTCTACATCCTGCTGAAAATCTAATAGTCATTGTCCTGCTTGTTATAAAAAATATCTGGTGAGAGTTTAATGAGAACAAATGCAAAAAAGTAGGATATTTATTTTTCGCCACTGTGTTGCAGAGGCCCAAAAATGGAGCAAAGAAAAGCAACACTTTACCTTCCATGCATATTGCAAGAAGCGACTAAGGAAGTTTGAGTTGACAGTCCTGTAGCATATATAGTCAAAGTGACCCAGGAGCCAAGCAGAACTCAGATGAGTCATGACGAAAGGTATAGCTATCACATCTAAACTGTAAAAACCATAACATACCGGATCTTGGGGCAGATTTCTCCTATTTTCAGAAACAAATAATGTGAACACCAAAACTGCACTATATAACAAAACCACTATATAAAATTATCATCATGCCATCACTATTCTACCAATATCAAACGTAGACACTAACAACAGAATCCAAAAGAAAACTTGTTATGCAAAACATCAGAAGACTAACAAACGCAATGCCAATCTTGGATTACATCAGAAAACAACAGATTATGTGGTTTTCACATTTCCAGACTACCATCAGACAGTGCCCCTCAAAAATCATTACTATACAGACATGATACAAAGCCAGGGGCAGACCTTGCAAACGATGGATTACAGAAATAGTCAATGAAAACAAACATATGAAACACACAAAAGAGTCACCTATAGAGAACTCTTCTACCCCTGAATCTGCAAGGCGTAAAGGGGTATAAAGCAAAAAGAAAGGACTCTGAATCATAACACAATGCATTCCGTTTTTTGGACTACATCCTGCTAATCTGCAGGAGTATGAGAATGAATGTAGAAGAAAAAGGATACTTATGTGTACCAGCTCTCATATTTTTTAATTTTCAGTGTTGGTTGACAATAAGTACAAAGTTGATAAGTGTATAATTTTGTTCTCTGCATTCAGTTTCTACAAAGGACTTGTCCCACTCTGGGCAAGACAGATTCCATACACTATGATGAAGTTTGCATGTTTTGAGCGCACAGTCGAGGCCATTTATAAGCATGTTGTGCCCAAACCACGGTCAGAGTGCTCAAAATCTGAGCAGCTGGTGGTCACTTTTGCTGCAGGCTATATTGGTATGTTTACCTTACTTTTGTTTTGTTTATGTACTTTGTTAAATTCCATGGTTGTAATAAAGTAGGGTTATTTTGTTATTGCTGCCATTTTATGTTTCATATATTCTTCCATGTCAAATTTGTTCACTGAAAACACATTATACCGGTGGTTCTCAACCTTTTTTATTTTATCTATGGACTCCTTTTGGGAGTAATTTTCTTCCGTGGATTTCCTGGTGCCCTCAAAAACAAAGGTAATTGATGTTCTTTGCAAGTAACCAATGCTTTTAATATTTTATCATTTAAATCATTATCTTCCTGTGACCCTCCTGTATGGGTATGTGCGGCCCCCCCCCAAACTTCACAATGTTTCTCCATACCCCACCCCATGAGAGTTATATGGCCCACGTTGAGAACCTCTGACTTAGATAGTGCATACAGACAAAAAGACACTAATTAAATTCTTACAGAACTGAGATGAGTCAAATATATATATATATATATATATATAGACACACACACACACACATACATATCATAGTCTTGCATGTCAATCTTGGAGAGATCAATTTGTTTACTTTCAATGTATATTGTAGGAAGTAATTAAAATACACAATTAATTCAAACAGCACAACCATAATTTATTTGCGTCATTTACATCCATTTTTAGCTGGAGTTTTCTGTGCCATTGTTTCCCATCCTGCTGACACAATTGTTTCCAAACTGAACCAGAAAAAGGGCAGTAACTTTGTAGATGTCGCTAAATCTCTAGGACTGCTAGGTAAGTGTCTGGTGTAACTTGTGTACAGTGATATTTCAGAAGTAAAGAAGTCTGTATAAATGTACCTAGGAATACATGTTTAGTTCATGTTGTTGGCTTATATAAGATTAATTTTTCTTAAGTTGATACTCCAACTAGAATTAAGAACCTCCACCACCAGCTTTATCTCTAAGCTGCTAAAAATGGACTTTGCCAGAAGGCGCCATTTTGTCTGTATGTGTCATAAAATTTCTGAATCATTCATCAAGTTGTGTAAATCTGCAGAAGACAGATGTGTCGGGCCATTGACGCAAATAAAACGGACACAACGCATTTCCATTCTCTGGACTGCATCCTGCTGGAGATCTAGTAGTACTGCTACAGGAGAGATCCAGCAGGAGTTTGAGAATGAACGCCGCTGAAGAAGAAGAAGTTGTGTAAATAAGTAATAACCTAAAGATTTTAAAAAGAGCACTGAACCAACATGAAGCCTGAACTATCAGCCGTTATACCCTGAGAGATTTACTTATATAATGGGGAGATCTGAACACCTGTGGATATATCTGGTGTGCAAAGAGGATAAACATAACTAACCTAAATAAGTAACAAAAACAATCATGTTGCTAAGGTCTAAAAAGAGAACAAAGAAAAGCAACACTGTTACCTGATATGTATGTCACCTTTGAGATGACTAAGGATTTTGGGGATGGGGCTGACTTCCTTTCCATAACTTAATAGCCACATTGAAGTCTGGTTTTGTGACACTGAAAGGCGCAGATTCAAGATCACATTAGATATTAAATAACATGATTTATGCCAAGCTGTAAATCATGGACTACATCCTTCTAATCTGCTGCAGGAATTTGAGAACGAATGAAGAGGAACAGGTGACAGAAATTACAGGAGATTGTGTGCACAACTTTAATAAAATTATTCCCAAAGTTAACTTGTCCACAATTTTAATTCTTTAAGTCAATGAGTTAACTTGTTTGATTACTTTTTTTTTACAGGCATGTGGAAGGGTCTATTCCCTAGAATCATCATGATCGGTACTCTGACCGCACTTCAGTGGTTCATCTATGATTCCGTCAAGGTAGCATTCCGTCTACCTCGCCCACCACCACCAGAGATGCCAGAGTCTCTGAAACGCAAGCTTGGCGTCAACTAATGATATACACTCTTTGATAGAAAATGAATCATTGTTGATCATATCAGACAGTTTAGCCAGTAGCAGACACACAAATATCAGATATGTTAGCTGTTGGTATTTATAACCATTCCACAAAATGTATTTAGTATTGATCAAAACCATGTAATCTTCATGGTATAAGATTCAAAGATGAAAAAATCCTGGGATGAGACAATTTGTTTGATTTGATGATTGTTAATTGGGACCAGTTTGTTGAACTACAGATCTGATATTATGTATCAATTCATTCCACCATATTGGTTTTTCTATACAAACACTTACAACTGTCGTTATAAGCTGTACAAGGATGAACATACTTGTCTCTTTTAGATATCATTCTATTCACTTGTTATTTAGATTTCTTATATAAATTCATATATAGACGGATATACACAAAAATATGTAGCTAATAACTAGTCTATCAAAGATATCATTTGTTTGTCTTTGGTGTTGTTTCTGTTAAGTTACATACGTTCTTATAGATTTATCTTTTGTTTCTCCCTCTGTCACTGGTGGTAGAGGGTAATTTGTAATTGAAAATGTGCTCTGAGTTTAATCTTTATTGTATATTTCAAGGGTCTGGGAACTTGTTCTTTAGGGGTTTCTCCAAATATATATGCTAAATGATTCCTATACTCTAATGAAAAAAAGTCAACAGAAACACTTTTCACATTAAATAAAAGACAAGAAGACAAATTGTAATTGATAGTAGAGATGTATGTTAATTGCCATTAAACATTACTACAGAAAAAACATGAAATTATACACAGAGACTGAGTAATCATTTATCAGTGTGATGGCTTCACACTTTCTTTTTTGAATTACTTTTCTTAGCTTTCTTTACACAAGTGTTCACTATTACTGCATTCAGACCAGGTTACCCCTTGTTCCCCAAACCTGTGGTATATTTGTAATCTATAGATGATTTTTGAATTTGTTTTATGTCAAATTTGTTTGTGGACAATGATTACTTGGAATATAAAAGAAAAATTAAGCTACTTATTTGCTAGTGTTATTTGTTGGTTATTTAGATTTTTGTGTAAATTCCATTTTGTGAAAATTTGTTCTCGAATTCCATAACCTTTTCACCACTGAGACTTCCCTATTGTCAATCCCCAATCGCTGAGACAAGGGGCACAACTCCTCCAAATTATCGATACGATGATGTTAATAATGCATTTTGTTTCAAACTGTTCATCATATCACACTCAGACTTGGCAGATCAACAGAAAAATGAAGACTTGCATGAACCTATATCAAAGATGGTTGGTTGGTTGCTGATCCAGCGATCCATGGACTCATGCCCTTTGACCCAATGCCATTAAATGGCATTATATTGCTGAGAAGTCTGTGGATTTTCGACCCACCCCAGGACAGAGCCAGAGAATAACTATCACACCTCCAGGAAGGTAGGTTTCAACCTATGCACTGCTCCGATCCACTGTAGCAAAGAGTTTACTGTGCTCATTCCCCGCCACCAATTGACTACTGATTATGCCGAACTTCTCTATTGCTCTAGGCATGCAACCAAATGTTCAAGTCAAAAGGATTGTCACGTCCTGAGTCACTGTGCCTCAATGATGGGTCTCAGCCATAGGAAAAAATAATGCTGTCAGTTTCCTCCTCTCCAATGCTGCACAGTACATCTCTGGCTCCCTCCCAACCACATAGGGTGCATACATATATTCAAGTAAATATGAAACACAATTCAACAACAAAATAACAGCACAAGGAGCATAATTGTATAGATGACCTGCCACGAAGCTTCTATAAGAAGATAACCTCAATATAACGGCATGTCATTTACTAAACTTTTCTGTTGCATGGGGGATTTGTCTAGTGGGCCATTGGTGAGACCCACAGACGCAACCACATGCGTATATCAAAGATAATTTAATACATATATATTTAAAAAATAAACTGTCAAACTCAACATAATGTGGGGAAATTTTGTATGCCATGGGGGTGCTGAGTAGTGAAGTCATACTGACGCAAAAATATTGAGATATATTCTCCAATCTCCTTTTTCCCAAACAGGTTGATATGCCCAAAACATTGAACCTATCATCTGTATTCCAGTACATGCCATACTCAAACAGAATACACAGGCCCATCATAATATAAATATAAAAAATACATTTTATTTCAATGGCAGTTAGATTTTCAAAACGTCTCTTCTCTCTTTGCTTTTTCTTTGCGTTATGTAACATACAAATTTGTCCGATCTGCTGCAAATTGATAAACTCATCGTTGACAATAGAGCTAAAGTATTCATAATGTGTGGCAATCTCAAGGTTATGTACAGACCCAACATTTTCTACAAAATTCACAACTTCTACTAGAAAAACATCACTCCGGCAAAATTCACAGTGTAACAATTTGTATCGTGAATATCCTTCTCTTTGTCGGAAATATTAGGTCTATCTAACAAGGAACTTCAGTCACTTTCCACGTTACATTTGGTACGCAAATTAACCACATTGTGCATATTTCCACAGTAACTACGGCTGTCATCATCAGTGTACATACGAACAATATCTTCCAATGCGAAAAAATTGTTAAAACTGCAAATTTTGAATAATTCGTCAAAAATCAGTCCTACGTAATATTTCTGCGATGTAAATACTCAAAACGTGAACTGTGACCATCCTAAAGTTAACTTACAGTACCACTCATAGCATATAACACTATCTTCAAGTGATAATCCCAGGAATCTCAGAAAGCAACACTGGAAGCCGTCATTACCAGTAGTCATATCAGGGCTAAGTTGAGCATGTTTGCATGGAAACCATAAAGGGCATCGATATAAATGACCATGTGTCAGTTGGACGAGGACAGCCGCTATAGCAGTGAATATATATCTGCCGATTTCAGCCGCTAAGGGATTGAGTGGGTTAAGTGTCGTCACTGTAATGAACTTCCATGATTTAGTCTTGCTTTGATGGTGCACTCTGCTAGACTGTGACCTTTTCATCTTGTGATATTTCTCTCCCACTTGTAAGGTCTCTTTTTTGTCTCCCTTTGACTTTACCCTCAAGTAAAATCTTAAACAAGGTGTCATGTCTTTTTGTTTCTAAAATACTTTATTGTTTAATCATCATTTTCTTTAATAGTTCCTTTGTCATATGAATTGTTGTTAGAACCTCTTTGTTGATTTTCTTCTATTTCTGTGATCTCCATATTCTATATATCCACATCTCAAAGGCATCAATTCTGTCTTCTAGTTGTTTGTTCATTATCCACGTTTCTGAGCTATACATTAATATAGAATAGATGTCATCAGGTGCCATGCCGGCTTTTGTAGGCGATCATGGCTCTCCACAGCTCTCTACAGCATTATGTGTCAAGATCGTTGTTGTTTCTGTGCCAGGTTGTCAACTGTCTTCTTCTTCGTACGTTCTCAAACTCCTGCAGATTAGCAGGATGTAGTCCGGAGAACGGAATGCGTTTTGTCATGGTTTACAGCATTGCTGTGATATCTGGGCCTTTCGGCCTGACACATCCGACCAGCATGGCTTTGGGTCACTGACAGCCAACTCCATCCCATAACCTCCTTAGTCGGCTTTTACTACATGCGTGGAAGGTAAACAGTGTTGCTATGCGTTGTTCCCCTGTCGGCCCTGGCAACACACGGGCGGTCAAACTGTCTAATATTTTCTCTCATTGTTGCCCTCTGTCTTTGTTGCCTTCAATCTTGCCTGTTGTGACTGTGTTCTCCAAACCTCCCTGTCTCATGAAGTGGCCAAAAATGAAGATTGTCTTTTTCATATATTATTTATTAAGGATTATAATTAATTTGTTAAGATATAATTTATTAAGAATGCCGTGTGATTCATTAGTTTATAAAGCATATGAAGAGAGGAGAAGCAGAAAGAAGAGCCAAGGGTATACCTAGAGTACACTGGATTGACAACATCAAAGAGCATTACAGGAACACCAAATAACATTATCTAAAGCTGTCAGAAAAGCAAGAACAAGAACATTGTATCTCCCTCGACACCCGTAAAGGGTAAAAGAGGAAGGAAAGATTTATTAAGGTCCGTTTCACATTTGACTCTTTCAACACCTCGACATCAGTTTTTCTGGCAGTTCACGGTATTCTCAGCATTCTTCTGTAGAACCACATCTCTATTGCCTCTAATTTCCAACTTTCCTGTTTTTTTATTGTCCCAAGACTCGCATCCATATGTTAGTATAGGAGTTATATAGCACTGAAGAAGTCTCTTCCTCACCTCTAATGACAAGGTCATATTATACAATATATTTTTCATTTTTCTAGAATAGATGTAGCATTTTATAATTCTCATTTTTAACTTTTAACACTCTTGACACTTCCTGTTTAACGCTACTTTTCAAAATTTCCAATGTTTTTCTAATATTTATATTGTAAATTATATATAGTAAAAAACTGTAATGACAAATATTTTGTCTGTCCAGACTAATTTGCTATAATGGTACAGTGGACAACAATCCCAGTGTAATAACCTGGTCCAGACCGACAAAATATGTATGTAATAAAAGAAATATGCTATATACAGTACAAACAATATAGAATAAACATAATTGGGGATTTTGAAAATTGTTGCTATATAGGGAAATGTGTTATAAAAGAATGTGTTATAGAAGGATTACACTGTATATATTTATCTTCTGGGTTCATTCTCAAATTGCTGCAGATTAACAGGGTGTAGTTCAGATAATGGAATGCATTGTTTGTTTTCTAATAGCTTGGCCGTCTTTCGTCTTGACACATCTTCTGCGTTCATTCTCATTTCCTGCAGATTAGCAGGAGAACAGAATGCGTTGTGTCATGGTTTACAGCATTGCTGCGATGTCTGCGCCTTTCAGCCTGACACATCCGACTTCAGCTTGGCTTTGGGTCACTGACCCTATATGGTTTGGGACAGCCAACTCCATCCCATAACCTCCTTAGTCGCCTTTTACGACATGCGTGGAATGTAAACTGTGTTGCTATTCTTTGCTCCCCTTTCGGGCCCCGGCAACACACAGGCGTTGAAACATCTAAAGTAAACTTGGTATCTGGGTTACTTGAACTTTCTATTGGTAGCCAATATTCCCTTTAATTTTATTCTCACGTTCGCAAATCTGAAGTTGTATCTGAATGGTGAATATTTCTCTGTGCGAAGGTATCTGCTACCTAAAAAAAATAAAGTAATCCACTTGCCGTTTATGTGAACGGACAGTGCATTCTGTAAGCGGTAACTTCAAAATATGTGCATGACCATGTTGAGAATATTGATTGGCTGGGACATGCAACTCCACCCGAAACCTTAGTTAAATCTTATGCATGCCAGTTAATAGTGTTATTATTCTTTGTTCTCTTTTGGGGCCCCTGCAACACAATGGCACTAATGTATTTGACTAAATCTTATATACCCATCGAATAGCTGTCTTTTTATAACATATATCAACCACATCTGTAAAATAACAAGTACCAACGAAGAAGATAACATAAAAGGCAAATTGAACGAACTATTTGCAGATGACCAAGTGATAATAACGACATCAGAACAATTGCAAGAAGCAAGAACATATGAACAGACTCCACACAACATGTCAAAAATTCAACTTGGAGATTAGTATTGAAAAGACAGAAATAATGGCAATAGCAAAGAAAGAAAGAAATAGCTCAATTTACGATAAACACAGTAAAAAGGTAAATGAGTTCACCTACTTTGGAAGCATTATGTCGAGTAAGGGAAAACCAGTAAAGAGATACCAGATCCTAGGACAGATGACACGTATTTTCAGAACAAAAATGTAAACATAGACACTAAAGTTGCATTATACAAGACTATTTTTTATTCCATCACTATGATACCAGTGTCAAATCTGGACAATGACAGCTCAAGACAAAAGAAAAAGTGACAGCAGAAATGACATGTCTACGAAGAATACTCGAAGTGTCATTAAGAGATAGAAATAGAAACAATAACATCGGAAAGATAACCAAAACAATACCAGTATTGGAACACATCAAAAGACAACAGATCAAGTGGTTTTCACACGCTTCCGACTACAGACAGATAGCATGCCACAAATGGCCATGACACATAGACATAACAGCTATAAAGCCAGAGGCAGACCATGTAAAAATGGATCACAGAAATCGAAGAAGCCACAGGAACAAGCTTACAAACAGCGCACAAGAAGGCCATCTCCAGAGAACTCTGACACCGCAAGGCAAACAAGGGCCACAGTGTTTAGGTAGATAGATAGATAGATAGGTAGATAGATAGGTAGATAGATAGATAGATAGAAATAGCTGTCTGTGTTTGCAAGACTATCAAGGGAAATTTGTAATAAAAAATCGTTATAGAGGAATTCCACTGAAGTAATATCAGTGATGCAGAATTAAATCAAGTGGATAAAGTCAAGTATCTTGGCACCATTGTAACCTCAGATGTCCATTGTAACCTCAGATATCCATTGTTCCATGGATATGAAGAGCAGGATAGCCCAAGCCAAATCAGCTTTTAAAAAAAAAGAAATATATTATGAATGGAGTCTTATCAATGTGTGTGCAAATTTGAGTGCTGTGTCGTTATATCCAACACATTTTTCTTTATGGATGTGAAACATGAACGGTAAACAAGAAAGAGTGAGCTGGAGGCTACTGAGATGTGATTTGTGCGAATAATGATGAAAATTCCACGGACAGCCAAGAAAACTAAAGTTCTCTGAGATCTTGGAGCAAAGAGATAAATTATAGCAAAAGTTAGAAGTGGACAATCAAGATGTTAAGTTAGGACATGTGATGAGAGTAAAACTTGAATATTTAGTAGTCACAGGAAAGATCAAGAAGAGAAGACAGTGAGAAGTTGTTAGTTGGAGTTGCATGATATAATTTTACCACCTGAATTTTTGCGCAGCAAAAGAAACATATTTGTGGAGAAACATGATCGACTATGCCACCCCGTATGATACATATTCGCGTGTTGCCGGGCCCCGAAAGGGGAGCAAAGAATAGCAACACTGTTTACGTGCCCTAATTACAAATCACAGTGCACGTTAATATTTGTCTATCTAAATAGTAGGCCACAGTACACAGGTTGAATGTCTTGACGATATCATATCTTTTGTGGGATGTGGTTGGTCAAGTATGGAAAACCTGTTTACTTGAGTTACAAGGCGATTCGGCGCTGTTAGAACGGACCTGGTTCAATTTCCGCCAACTTTAAGCACAATTATGCACCCCTGTTGCTGCTCACTTCAATGGCATGGGCCATCTGGGTGCCATGGATTTTAATGTGTGTGTCATTAAGTATGACATGATGACCAGAGGAATTGGTATTCGATTGAGAGCCAGTGTATCCAACAATTTGGTGTCCTACACCCTTTGTCTTAACATCCGTCATTCTATGCGTAGATATCATGTTTGTTTAAATCATATTAATGTTTTTATTGTAAAATTTTAAATTTTCGTCTCAGTCCCTCAAGTTTTTATATTACCATTTATTCATTCATTCCCTTCCAAACTTCTGGCATGTGTGATACGTGTCATTTAGTATCCTGATGGGATCACCGACAATGCCGTCCTTTATTCGCCGTGCTTTATTCGTGTTCTATGGCGTGTTCTTGATAAAGGTCTTTTTGGTCGATACGTCGTGATTCAGGTAATTATCAAAACTGTTTTATAGGTAGGACTAGGTGTCATATTTTTAGTTTTCACTTATTGTGCAGACATACAATGTAATCACTTATATAGCTCATACGTTTATAACAAAATCCACTATTTCTTCTTCAGCGTTTATTCTCAAGCACCTGATGCATCTCTCTTGTAGCAGAACCATGATCCATTCTAGATTTACAGAAGGATGTGGTCCAGAGAATGGAAATGCAATGTGTCGCCGTGTTATTTGCGCCACATGCCCGACACATTCGTCTTCAACGGGAATTCCCTATTTAATAATATTTTAAAATGCCTAATTAGTTTATTCTGTAATGTCTGTGATTGTATACAGCGAATTTTGGTTATTACATAAACACTTCACCCGTCCTTACTAATTTGTTATATATATATATATATATTCCATTGTATATATACAAATGTGATATTTCCACACTCATCCGCATCGCAGAGGATAGAATTCACTGGAGGACTGTGTGCTGAAGCATCCAATGTGGTACCCCTACGACCCTGAAGGGTTACGGGTTTATTGATTGATTGATACAAATGTGATAATCGGCAGAATATTCAGGACGAGGATGTGAATGCTTTCAAATGCCTAGAATCCTGTATAGAATTCAATACAAGGCCGGAGATGACTTTAACTGAGATATCAAGAATAAATAATGCTGAAGTCAGTGTTGGAGTGAAAATCAAACTAAATAACTCATTAGTGCTTTCTTATGTGTTGTATGGTTGTGAGAGTTGTGAGGCATGGTGAGACGAGTAAAGGCCTTCGAATAAAAATGTTACGAATTCAACGAATCTCATATAGAGAACATAAAACAAATGTGTATGTTAGAAATAAAATAGAGATGTATACAGGTACGTCAGAACAATTTCTTTCAATAGTCAAACGGCGAGAATTTACATGGTTTAGGCATGTATATCGACATGACATTTTGTAAAAAAAACGATACTACAGGGAATAGTTAAATGAGGAAGAAGCAGAGGGGCACAAATAAAATCATGGATAGACAACATCGAGACCAAAAATGTCCTGATTTTTCTCACTCGTACGCATCGCAGAAGATATAAATGGTTGGTTGGTTGGTTGCTGATCCAGCGGTCCATGGGCTCATGCCCTTTGACCCAATGCCATTGTGGGATATATGCATGTGTTTTTGTTTTTGGAGTTGTTGTTTTGTTCCATATAATGTGTTCCATTTATCTGACCCTGGAGGGAGAAGCATTTTCCTGATGTCATCCAGCGCTGGACATTCAAAAAGATGGTGGTCAACAGTTTCATATGGATGAGTGCACAGCCGGCACCCTGGAGTGTGTTGTGGTTGTATTCTGTTCAGGTGATTGTTAAGCTGTACATGTTGTGTGCGCAGTCGGAATATGATACTCTGGTCTTTTCTTTCCAGGAGGTTGATATTGTCTTTAGGATTTGGGCTGGTCATATATTTATAGATTTCCCTCCCAGTGTTTCCCATGGCCCATCTGTTCATCCAATTTTCTTTGTTCACAGATTTCAGAATCATTTTAACTGTGTGCATTGCTGTTTCTGTATAAGGCTGTTCTTGTTGTGCTCCCCTCTTTGCTAGTCTGTCTGCCTTATCATTACCAGGTGTGTTTGAGTGGCCAGGAATCCACTGCATAACAATGTTGACATCATAAGATGTGAGCAGCTGGTTTGCATGGTGGTATATTTCAGCTAGCTCGGGTTTACAATGTCCATCACATTCCAATGCTTGGAGAGCAGACATAGAGTCTGTAAAAATAACAATGTTTTGGACTTTTGATGGGAAGGCATCAAATATGGTCTTCAGGTGGTACAAGGCAATTTCTAGTGCTGTTATTTCAGCTTCATAGTTAGAACATATCTCCCCACAGGCATCAAACAACTCATCAGATGTTTTGTCTGGATATTCTATATATACACCGTAACCTGCTTTGATGATGGCTTTGAAGGCAGACCCATCAGTATAGACATGAATCCATTGTTCTGGGTAGGTGTCTATTGTTTTCCGTGTTGCTTTCATAAGACTTACTGGGTCGGAACGTTTCGTTGCATTATCTCTTAACTGTGTTTTGATTTCCGGCAATTTAAAGCCTGCGTGTGGTGGTAAACATTTTTCTACTCTTTACAGTCTTTGTCTCTTGTCTGGAAGGTGGTAGCTGTCTTTTTATTTCATTGACATGGCTCAGGACTGACTTTTGTTTTATTCTGTGGTTTGGTTCCCAGTTTTCTACAAGTTGTTTATTTGGGTGGTCTTTGTTCATTCTTTTGCTTCTTTCATAAGTCTCCATTGCAGCCATATCTCTCCGCATCTCAAGGGGTTCTACATTCATATGTATTTCACATGCAGTCGTCGGTGTAGATCTCATTGCTCCACTAATAAGACGTAGGGTATTGTTCTGCACTCTGTCTAGGGATTCTACATTTGTTGTGGAACATGTTGTGAGGAGTGCACTGTTGTATTCTAAAGCAGAACGTATGTAACCAAGGTATAGTCCTCTAAGGGTATCCTTGTCTGATCCCCAAGATGTGCCAGTGAGTCTTTTCAGTAGTTGTAGCCGTTTAAGTGCTTTATTTTTGATATTTTTTACATGCTTCTTGAGGGTGAGCTGCCGATCAAGCGTGATTCCAAAATATGTGGGGTGTTCTTCTCTTGGCAATTTCTGTGTATCCAACCATAGACTGATATTTTCTTTGGCTACCTTATGACTCTTGGTAAAGATGGTATAGACAGTTTTCTCACAGTTTATTTTTAGCTTCCATGTTTGACAGTATTCATGTAGTCTTTTTAAATCTCCATTTAGTCTTTTGGCAGCACTTTCAACATTCTCATGGCTCTGCCATATTGTTAAGTCATCAGCATAGAGGGCTTTTTCAGCTTTGATATGTTTGGTAAGGTCATTGGTGTAGATGAGAAAGAAGGTGCAGCTTAAAGCAGAACCCTGTGGTAAGCCTTCCTCTAGAACTTCTTTAGATGAAATTGCATCATTTATCTTTGTCTGGATTGTTCTGTCAATGAGGAAGTATTTTATCCAGTTGTATAGCTTTCCACTAATTCCCATCTCAATCATCTTCATCAAAAGACCCTTTCTCCATACTCGATCATAAGCCTGTTGTAAGTCAAAGAAGATGGCTACAGTGTCTTTGTGTTCCTGGAATCCATCATGGATTTTCTGTGTCAACCTAAATAGTTGGTCTTCTGTGCAACTGCCTTTTCTGAAGCCAGCATGTTCATGGCAGAGGATGTTTGAGCTCTCGAGGAACCAATAAAGTCGTGCGTTAACCATTCTTTCTGCTAATTTCCCAAAACATGATGTTAGGAATATGGGGCGGTAGCTTTTGGGTTCATCTGTAGGTTTGTTACTTTTCAGGATGGGAAAGATGTGAGCATTTCTCCATTGTTTAGGCGTTGATGTAATGTGGTAAGATTGTTGTACCATTGTGGTACCCCTGCGACCCGGACAATTATGGATGGAAACAACCGTGAACGAGAGGATAGTCGAATCTCAGCAGCACTTTAAATAAGCATTGGTTCAATTCTTCATTGATCTATTGATGACGTCCAAGCTTCAATTAGAGCTTCATTTTTATGAGTAGAACTACAGACTTTTGTCTTATTTTAATGGCAAATAACTTCATCAAGTTGTCACTTCATTGGTTATGTGTTCACATGCTTCTTTGCCTCATTTACCCTTCAGAACCTAACCGAAGTGTCTTATCGCCACTTGATGGTGATATTACCTGCTTTGATTACTATTATTTACCTTTGATTATCACAGATCAAATGGTTTGCACACATCAGCAGACTACCATCAGACAGCATACCACAGCAATATATGATACACAGATACAGTGAAGGCAAACCTAGAAGCCGACCACGAGAACGATGGGCCACCAAAATAGAAGAGGCGATACTCAGCACACACGAGGGCCATCTCCAGAAAACTCTTCCACCACTGACGCTGAAAGGCAACAAAGGGTTTAGCGAATAGAATAGCTCAGAAACATGGATAATGAACAAACAACTAGAAGACAGAATTGATGCCTTTGAGATGTTGATATATAGAATATGGAGATCAGAGAAATAGAAGAAAATCAACAAAGAGGTTCTAACAACAATTCATATGACAAAGGAACTATTAAAGAAAATGATGATTAAACAATAAAGTATTTTGGACACAAAAAGACATGACACCTTGTTTAAGATTTTACTTGAGGGTAAAGTCAAGGGGAGACAAGCAAGTGGTAGGCATACCTTACAAGTGGGAGAGAAACATCACAAGATGAACAGGTTAGTCTAGCAGAGTGCACCATCAAGGCAAAAGACGGAATCATGGAAGTTCATTACAGTGATGACACTTAACCCACCCAATCCCTTAGTGGGCGAAATCGGCAGCTATATATTCACTGCTGTAGCGGCTGTTCTCGTCCGACTGACACATGGTCATTTATATTGATGCCCTTTACGGTTTCCATGCAAACATGCTCAACTTAGCCCTGATATGACTACTGGTAATGGCGGCTTCCAAAGTTGTTTTCCGATCATAAATAACATGGCGTATAGGTAATCACTGCCCTACAGTAATGTCAACCAATCAAGTGCTATGCCGAGTGTCGTAGGCGATCATGTCCCTCCATATATCCGTCTTTTATGGTGTTAATAAGTTCAGTTGTTGACATTCTCATGCCACAATCTTCTTCTGCGTTCGTTCTCAAACTCCTGCAGATTAGCAGGATGTAGCCCGGAGAACGTAATGCGTTGTGTCATGGTTTATAGCATTGCTGCGATATCTGCGCATTTCGGCCTGACACATCCGATTTCAGCATGGCTTTGGGTCGCTGACCCTATATGGGATGGGACAGCCAACTCCTTCCCATAACCTCCTTAGTCGCCTTTTACGACATGTGTGGAAGGTAAACAGTGTTGTTATTCATTGCTCCCCTTTCGGGCCCCGGCAACACACGGGCGTCATGCCACAATGATAACCCTACCAAACAACCTCTCTCTTGGCCTTCCTCTTTATCTTCTCCTCTCGATCTTTCTGGTGGCTACACAATATTAAAGTTTTGATTTTCTCATAACATACCCTTAAAAATCTTGACTGTTTGCTTCTAATATTTGTTATAATTTGTCCTTTTTTTACTCTAGCATCTCTGAGGATTTCCACGTTATTTTTCTTTGCATTTACGGTATTTTCATCATTCTTCTTAAAAAGTACCTTTTCTGTAGCTCTTAACTGACTCTGGACATTATTGGATGTTCAGTCAGCTCTTCTCATCCATATTAAAGAATTAGTTCGACATAACATCCTAGCACTCAAACTCCCGTATTCTATGCAGTAATGTAGCGTTTAAAATTCAATCCCCCGGCCATCTCCGAGTCAAAAAGTATAAGCAACAATAAAATGCAGAGACGTCACAAACTGTAGAACTTTGATAAGAACTAGAACGCATCCTTGTTTGAAGTAATTGACAACTTAATCACGTCTTGAAAACATTCTAGGTGACCTCCATCTTGCTCTTGTCCTAAACTAAGACCATTTAAACAGAGATCTCTATTACACGTGATTTTTCACACATTTAATGCATACTCGCAGTAGTTAATTCACGAGCCGTCAACAAATGTTGAAAGGGTAAACTCGTAAAGGTAGGAAAGTAGAAAGATCATGTTTACCACTGTCCTTCAGTCTATATGAGGCCCTTCCTGTCACACATACTAATTGTTCACTAGTCTATCCAAACTTTGTAATTGTAACATAAGCCATTTCATTATGTCGCTATGTCAGTATTCCTAGCTAGCACCTCTTGGCTGGCGAGCGTGACTTTAACCAAAACGATATGAAATTGTTTCAAAGTGCGTGGAAGTGTTTATATTTTCCTTGTGTAAACTTGGGATTTAGAGAAAGAAATGTTCAATTGGTGGCTGAAGGTCAAAGGTTCGAAGTGAGTGGGTTTTCCCGTGACTTTTTCATTGTATCCAAACCCATAGATAAAGGAGGGGAGTTGGGGTGCCCCACTACCCCGCGGGATACTATAAATTTAGCCAAAAGGTATGTGTGAACCCCTCCACCGCCAAGGGATTTCTCACACATATGGGTATCACATTTCTTATTAAAAAAATAGAGGGAATTATGTAGGAAAACGACTTATGACCTTTTTTAATGTAACACATTCCCTCCTTAGTGAAGGCGTATATACGACTCTAATTATATCCACACTGTTCCACTTCTGCAAAATTTGTGAAGCAAAGTTTCGACACCATTTCGCAGTTTCTTATACCCGTTTCAATTCTTAGACGGCACTTGATGGTGTGCGAAATAACAAATGCGGCATGACAACGATTTAAAATAACGAAAACCTTGCAAACAATTTTACAAATCAATTTCAACATTTATTTTATAGGATGCCAATAACATTTCTAGTTTGTTTCCCAATGTTGTGAATATCGGGATGTAAAGAAACACATCCATTCATTCACATGCCAGTTAGTGATGAGATGACCAGTATGTCAACAGAGATTTGAGAGGAGTTGGGAGCCGCCAATGATATCTTATGACCATAGAAATAATAAGTCTTCTTCTTCTGTGTTCAGCATTTGCGATCATGTTATATTGTCAGGCCTGTCGTCAGGGCGAAGTCCGCTGTCTTCTCCAAAGTGGCTGCCCCATAGCTTTTATCGAAAATATGTATCCTCTGGCCAGGTCTGCTGTCTCTGCTCTCTGTATGTTGGGCAATCCTAAAGTAAGTGTTCGGGAGTCTGGGTTCCAGATCCATATGGACATTCATATGTGTACGAGATCCTCAATAGGTAAAAGTTACAACAGTTTGCAGTGGCCTGTTCTAAGGCGAAATAGTGCGGTCTGTTGATATCATTGGAGGTGATGTATTGCATCATTTTTGTTTTTCACTTCCATTTGTTTCTTCAACTTTCATTTGTTTCTTCCACTTTGATGTGTATATGTTCTGGAAAGAGATAGTGCGAAAAGATCAGCAGCCTAAACATGACTAAAGACACAAGCAAACTATGGAACCCTACAAGAGCTCTAAATGAAGAAACAAAGAATTCACACTACAATACTGTCATCAAAGAAATGGGGACATTCTACACAGGTAAAATAGTAGCAAATATTTTTGCTGACTTCTATAAGGAAGAAAGCACAACAACACTCCCTCATAAAAGTATCAAATAAATCAAAAAAGAAATTAAAATATAAGTGAAGCATCAAAATCCAGAGTCATACATGATACACCCTTTACCATCGCAGAACTAAATAGTGCCATAGAAAAACTAAAAACCAAAAAGGTCCTGTCAGCTTCTGTCACATCTCCAACCCTCTCCGCCAACAACACAAAGCTATCCTCATTTTGTTACTGCACGTTTTCCTGTGAAGGGAGGCTTTCTATGGGATGTAGAAATAAAGGCCGCTTTGTTATAGCAGACACCGAAACATGTACAGGAAAGATTTTGAAATCCTCACAAAATCCCAAATTACATTTAAACACTAACTGATTTTGAAGAGCCAGACAATAGTCTCCAAAAGTTTCCATAATGACAGAGGTTCCTGTAACAATTAAAAAGGAATACCATACCCCACCCCCAACTAAAAGCATTGATACTAGAGATGATAAAAATAATATACAATTCACATTGGACACATGTCTACACAGATGGATCAGCAGAGGGAGCAGTAAAGAATGAAGAAAGTATAATTCGTATGACTCAAAGGCGGGAAGACAATATCAAACGTTTTTCCAACCGGGAAATACTCTTCCAACTTTAGAGCAGAAGCAGTTGCACTCTATTAAGCACTGAAGTCATTGAATGTCTTTGCCGAATCAGGACTGCAACGCCAAAGAAGATAGCTATATTCATATATTTCAGACCCCTATTGGAATCAACACAGAGCAATAGAAATGAAAGCCTTCGGCACAACATTAGACATTAGAGCTACTATATATAAAAAAAATATCATCAGCTATCGGCCTTCAATGTATACCGTCGCACTGTGGAATCATGGGAAACAAAAAAGCGGATGCTCTGCCAAAAACAGGAAGGGAAATGGCACAACACAGTCCTACAAAGAAGCAATAACAATGATCCAGAATAATAAACGTGATAGTCAACACATACGTCGAACCAAAACTAGATTATGATATGCAAAGAGACTTCATTATAGGATCATGTAATGTTTGTACACTATATAAAACTGCATGGTTCGGATATCAACTTTCGGAGGTCTTGGTGGCTGGATTACCAGAACTGTGACATCTACTGTGTTTTGATGGTTGTAAATCTCTGATATAACCAACCTGGAAAAGCGTCTGCTGTTGAAAGAAGCGTACCTCGCCATAAGAGATACATTTTACTCAATATGGACTCCGACATGATTCCCTATAAATAAAAAACGATCTCGCAGCGTACAGTTTAAGGTGAAAGAAGCAGACAGGTGTCAGAAAACCATGGGAAGATAGAGAGGAGAGTTCTCCAAAGACTGGAGAGGTCAGGACATTTCCTCACAAATCCGCATCACTGAAGATAGAAATCGATGGATGACTGTATGTTAATGCATTCATCTTCTTCTTCAGTGTTCATTCTCAAACTCCCGCGGGATATATCTTGTAGAAGAACAATGGTCGTACTTGATTTCCAATATAATGTAGTCCAGAGAATGGACTACATCTTTATTAAAAACCGTTCCTTACTGAAAACACATCCTTACTGAAAACACATCCTTACTGAAAACACATCCTTACTGAAAACACATCCTTACTGAAAACACATCCTTGCTGAAAACACATCCTTACTGAAAACACTGAAAACACATCTTTAATGAAAACACATCCTTACTGAAAACACATCCTTACTGAAAACCACCTCCTTACTGAAAACACATCCTTACTGAAAACTACCTTTTACTTAAAACCCCCTTACCGAAAGCCACCTTTTTTTACTGAAAACCACCTCCTTACTAAAACACATGCTTACTGAAAACCGCCTTACTAAAAACTACATCCTTTCTAAACCACCTGCTTACTGAGAACCACTTTTTACTGAAAACCGCCTTACTAAAAGCCACATTCTTATTGAAAACTACCTCTTACTGAAAGCCACCCCCTTAGTGAAAACCTATCCACGGCCTTGAAAAAAAACCCCCCAATTTAAACATGAACAATATTGAACTAGGTGCACGGTAATTCATTTCCGAAGAAGAACTAATTGACTGCGGTATAACTAGACTGGTGCTTCC